>CM041780.1:38142051-38865561 GCA_023374045.1 Limonium bicolor | reverse complement strand
AAGACGGCACTCAGTCAGTTATTGATGATGTTGACGATGCAAGTAGGGTGCAGACATTTATGCTGGGTCGCATGAAGAAAAATGACGAGGGAGTATATGTGTTCCCGCAGAGCGAGACTGCTGAGTTGGCGTCCAAGATTGTAAGTATATATATTTAAAAGTTGTTGTTTACTAATTAGTAAGTTCATTTCTAATATTTTTGTTAATTTAAAATAGTCTGGCTCCACTGAGCGATGGGAGATGGTTCCGGCCCCTCCGTCTCAGGATGATCCACTGAATAAGGCCCTTGGGCAAAAGGATCATCCAGGGCGAGTGCGGGGGCTTGGAGGGGAAGTTCGCCAAAAAGACGTGTTTCCTACGTCTCGATCGAGACTACCACAGGCTGAAATGATAGAGAGAATGGTGGATGAACGGGTGCATGACCGGTTGGAGGAGTCGGAAAGATGTCACGCTGAGTCGGAAAGACGCCACGCTGAGGAGCGTCAAGCCTACGAGGAGCGCCTGCGAAGACTTGAGGCTTTAGTATTGGGCCAGGTGCATGCTCCTACACCGACACCTACTCCTACACCGGTGTCTACTCCTACCGCGACGGCGGATACATCGATAGTGGCCGTGTCTCCTACACCGGCACCTACTGCTAGACCGACGTCTGCTCCTACCACGACGGCGGATACTGTCGATGATCCTACACCCGACGTCTGCTCCTACCACGGCGGCGGATACTCCGATGGTCGATCATCTTGCACCTTCTTCTCCTACCAGAGACACATTTCCTTATCAAAACCTTTCAGTTTGTTCTTTTTTCCTCCTTAGTTATTTTAACATTACTTTTAAAACAATAGAATTTTGTTAGCTTGCTTACTATTGTGAGTTGATGTAGATGGCTAAATCATGTCATCTGTTTCAATGTTGGATGGTGGGACTATGCATGTTGCATTCGGTCGGGTTTTACAGACCGGACCAAACACTGTAGTACATTTCAAGCTCATCCCACCTCTCCACGCTCGTGTGATGGTAGACGACATTGTGCGAGGTCATGAGGACTCTCCACTTCCGTTGGAGTGGAATCAGTGGAGTAAAATAGGTCAAGCACAATCTTCAGTTGTTCCATGGCCATATTCTCTCATTGATGTTAGTGACAAGGTAAACTATTTACATGCTACTGTTTAGTTTTTTAACTTGACTGTTGACTGATATGTTTATTATTTAAATTTTGTATACTATTAGATTGATAAGGAATTAAGACCGGTTAAGAAGAGGAAAGTGGATAAGGGGAAGGAAGTTGTGAAATCAAATGAGGAGAGTCAGAGTGTGAGAAAGGAAGTGGTGAAACCTTTGATATGACTCCTAGGAGATCCCCCATTCTGACACCCAAGTATCTGAAGAAGTTGACAGTCAAACAAAAATGTTGTATGACTTTTTCATGACGAGGCCGCAGTCTGTCACCAACTTCAACATGAAAGTGTCTAAGCATGTTTTCCACTCCCCTGAGCCCAGAGATCTGATGATTACCGTGAGCGATCTAAGAGAATTTTTGATGGGAGACCTGCTTAACATCTCTGTGATTCAGGCCTATTGTGTGTAAGTATCTTTTAAATTATTACATTATCTTTCATTTTTTTAAGCTATTTAACATATCTTATGAAAAAATGTTGTTTAGGTGTTTGACTAGTAGACTGCTAGCGAGCAAGAGATTATTTGCCCTCTCTTTCTTGTGTCCGCAATTGATGTCAGCAAATCAGGCCGTATTGGATGAGCAAGGATGTGTAGAGCATGTGAGGCAGGGATTTTGTTCTGCGGTGCGAAGAAGAAGCAAATATTTGCTGATCCCATATCATCAGATGTAAGTACATAATAACTGGAATTTTTTGCTTACTAATTATGATATTTAATAATTGTTCTACAAAAATTCTTTGTTTTATCTGTGGCAACAATCATTGGATGTTGATGGTGTTGTTGTCGACACCTCATGCTTGTTGATACTAGACCCATTGGGCGGCCCTGATGACCTTCGAGAGATCGCTGTAGAGAAATATTTGAAAGAGTGAGTATTCAAAATTTTAATGCATTCTGTATTTATTTAAGCTTGTCCTAGATTATTGACAATAAATGGTTTCATTTTAAAATGTTGTATTTATGCAGGGGCCATAAGCTTGGTTTAAATGATGAAAAGAAACCATTTTCCATCTTGGACTTCAATACATACGTGTAAGTAATCATTTAATTTATGCATTTTTGTATTAAAGTTAAACGTTTAATTTTTTGATCTGTCTAAAGTTGGTAATCCATGGATGATGTGATGACAGTGTCCTCAACAGCCTGATTCACGAAGCTGTGGCTATTATGTGATGCGGTACATGTTCGAGATTGTACAAAATATTGACACGCTTAAGGATGATGACAAGGTAACCCATACCAATCAAAGTTTTAGTTAAAGTTATTGCATTTTAAATAAAATTGTGTACTAATGATGATCATTTCTTTTATGGACAGATCGTTTCTTATTTCACACAAGCAGGGAGCACGTATTCCAAAGGGGATCTCAACTTTGTAAGAGATCATTTATCGCAGTTTTGGTGTAAAAATTACTTGAGTGTTTCTTAGATCTTATATCCTAGTGTAGTTAGACTTAGACTTTTGTTTTTGCTGAAGCAACTCTCAAAGTTTGTAAAGTTCAACTCTCTCTTATTTTTGAAAGTTTGAATGGGTTTGTTTGCAATTCATTTTCAATGTTGCAATTCAAACTGGCAACTTGGTTTATGGTCATAGTGTGGTTGGTTATCAAAGGGCAATACCAGTTGGATGCCATGTACAGGTTGTATATGCGATTGTAAATTGGGTTGTGTTGGAAAACATATGTGGTAGATGCTAAAAAAACAAAAAAAACTAAAAAAAAGAAAAAAAAACCACGGTTCACTTAGAACCGTGGTTTAAAACTCAATGGAACGATGAGTATAAACCACGGTTTATTATAAAACCGTCGTATAAAGGAGTCATATACCACGGTATACACCCGAACCGTCGTATAAAATGCAATGGAACAACATTATATACCACGGTTTCTGTCCCAACCGTCGTATAAGTCGTCTGATTCCCGCGACACAACGGGCTTTAAACGACGGTTTTAATGAACCGTGGTTTATAATCCGTATTTTAAACGACGGTTTCAAACCGTGGTTTATTGCAATTTTCCGATATACCACGCGAGTATAAACCACGGTTTCTAACCGTGGTATATAGGCAAAATAACCGTGGTAAAAAACATTTTCTGCACTAGTGTTAGGACGGAAGAGAGAGAGAGAGAGAGTGGATGAGGCGAGCTTTTCTGCCAAGCTAGCACCAAGAAGAGGAATTAGTGACGTCGGATGAGTATAGAATGAAGAATTGGAAAAATCCGAAGTTGAGTGAATAGACAAGACTTGAAGTCTGATGGTTTGAGTTTGTGGGAGCCGAAGAAGGTTTGAGTGTTTTGAGAGATATGAGAGTCACCTTAGATGGGGAAAAAGAGTTTTTTGTTTGGAATGGGGTCGCACCCTAGATGGGCTGCCTACGTACTCAACTCCCTGTTGAGATCAGACCTTACGTAGCTCAGGGTTTTGGGATTCTAGGAGTTTTGTGAGGGTAATCGAGGGTTGGGAGTGCCCGGGATTGTTTGAAGGTGAGATGACTGAATGCAAAAGGGTATTTTGATTGGTGTGGGGTCGCACCCTGCGTGGGTTGCCTACGTACTCAACTCCCTGTTGAGATCAGACCTATGTAGTTCAGAGTTTTGGGATTCTAGGAGTTTTGTGAGGGTAATCGAGGGTTGGGAGTGCCCGGGATTGTTTGAAGGTGAGATGACTGAATGCAAAAGGGTATTTTGATTGGTGTGGGGTCACACCCTGCGTGGTTGCCTACGTACTCAACTCCCTGTTGAGATCAGACCTTACGTAGTTCAGAGTTTTTTTAGAGATTTGGGAGTTTGGGGGTTTTGAAGGAATTGGGGTTTTGACCTTTTGGGTCTTTGAAGGGTCAAAGAGGTTTTGTGGTCATTTGTGAGGTTTGATAGATTGTCTGGTTCATTTTGGAGTTTGAGGTGTGAGAGTCTATGAGATGCTCAACTCTGTGGGACATTTAGATTCTTGAAATGATGAAGTCTGTGAGACGCTCGGGTCTGTGAGATGTTTGAGGCTTGAAAGGGTTATCAAATTTCAAGAGGTTCGGCTTTTTGAGGAGCTGAGAGGGATTTTTGAAGTGTCTTGAATTTGATGAGTCTATTGAGATGTTCGAATTCTGTTGAACTGCGGAGGCATTCGAGTCTTTGAGGTGTTGAAGACGGTCGAGTTTGTTGAGCTGCTGAGACGGTCGAGTCTGTTGGAGCTGTGAGACGGTCGAGTATGTTGAGCTGCTGAGACGTTCGAGTCTGCTGAGCTGTTGAGACGGTCGAGTCTATTGAGCTATTGAGCCGTTCGAGTCAGTTGAGCTGATGAGACGGTCGAGTCTGTTGAGCTGCTGAGATGGTTAGAGATTCGAGATGCTTGACTTCAAGGAGATTGAAGTTTTCGGAATTTGGAGATTTATGATGTTTAGATTATTCGGGATTGAAATGAAGTTGAATTGAATGGGAATGAAAAGAATTTTGAATTGAATTGGATTGAAATCGAATTGATTCTGGATCAGAATTGGATTGAATTTGATTGAATTGGATTGAAATTGAATTTGAATTGAATTTGAAGTTGAATGGATTTGAAACTAAATGGGATCCAATTGAGGTAATGGGCCGGATATGGGCCTTGAATTGAAATTGGAAGATGATTTGGATCTATGAGACAATTGGAGTTTGAAGTTTGATCTTCGAACTTTTGGAAGCATTTCAAATGCTTTGTGAGGTTGAAGTATGTCTAATGAGTGTATGAAGAGTATTTAATGTTAGGTGCGAAAAGCTTTGATTTTGAAGAATTCATGAAGAATATCTGGTTTCGGAGTATGAGAGGATCAGTTTTGAAGAGTGTATAATGAGTGAGTGTGAGAGGAATTTATTTTGGAGTGTGTTTGAGAAGAGGGTATGAGAGAGTTTGATTTGAAGTGTGGGTGATGAGGAGTATGAGAGAGATTGATTTTGTAATGTGTTTGATGGAGAGTATGAGAGAGATTGACTTGAAGGGTGTTTGGTGAGAGAGCATGAGAGAGATTGATTGAAGGGTGTTTGCTGAGAGAGTATGAGAGAGGTTGATTTAAAGGGTGTTTGCTGAGAGAGTGTGAGAGAGATTGATTTGAAGAGTGTTTGTTGAGAGAGCATGAGAGAGACTGATTTCGAAGTAGAATTTGACTCATTGGGTTTTTAAATTGATTTGGAAATGGATGATTGATTGATTGTGAATTTTATTCCGACTTTAGAGGATGATTTGAAATTTTTCAAGGAAAACGGATATTCCTCACATGGACCGTGTCTAGGACCCGTATTCATGGAGGATACCCAAACCTAAGGCGTTTCTAAAGTGGGCAACCTAATGGGCTTTCTAGGGCCACCTGCTCCAGCCCGTTTGGCTGGTTATGAATCGAGCCTGAACAAAATTTGATTTGGGCCAAGAGTTACATGGGCCCAAACAGGATCAGTCCATACATTTACAAAATCATAGGCAAGGAATGATGAACAAATGATAGGTAGAGATGAATTTCCAAAGCTATATAAACAAATATCATGCGGACATGGATTTTAAAAGCTATCAGAATAAAACAAATATATGTAAGAAAAGAATTCCGAATCTGTCCATGTAATTATATACATGTGGACATGGATTTTAAAATTTTAAGTTATGTGCATATGAAATGAATTTCAAAAGTAGTCTGTATGGGTTGCTAACCAATTGTTAGTCTTATCCTATTTACTATCTTTCAATAGTCAAACAAAGGTTGAAAGCAAGAGAATAATACAAGGGTCATGGGGTGAAATCACAATAATGAATAAATCGTAAGATTGCAACTGAAAGTAAAAACACAAAAGAATTACAAATTGATACAAATACGATAAAAATTTTAGATAAAAAGCTGCTATGGGGGGTCGCATCGACGCCGCCTCACTTGAGCTGATAGGATCAGCAAGAAGTGCACCAACCGATACACGTGTTTGAAGTGGAGACCCCGGTAGTCCTAGCTAAGGTACAGCTCCTTAATCCAACAGTTTCTCGTTCCTCAAGTAATATGTACATGCCATAGAACAAAAAGAAATAGGTACGAGAAAAATTAGTAATGAAATGTAAAAGGGTTGGGGTGTGTGCAATGGATCATACGACCCCTCTCAATGGGAGGAAAGGGAGGCAATCTAATCATCTCCTACACCCCACCGAGAACACAGAAAAGAGTATTAAGCTGCCAACGAATGCTAAGGATTGTAGGATAAATCAAGCATTAGGGTTGCTACTCAAATTAATTCGTCGTCTTAGATTATGACTCAAACCAAAGTGTAGTATCAAAGAGATGAAGTTGTGAGTCATGTGGGATCATACCTAGAAGGGTCTATATCACTTCCCTCTAAGATGAGGAATTAATAAGGACCAACCAGCCATTGAGTGATTTATCTAATAATTATAGCATAGGGCAACTATCACTCTACCTATGTTCATATCTAAGCGCATCGCGACAAGTTATGTGCTAGCCTCAAACCGGTTTCCAAACCAATATCAATGCGCAAGGGACAATTTAATATTAGAGGCAATTGAAATTTTAGTAAAGATTGAAAGATAGTCTTTCCAAACCCATAGAAGGCTGCCTGCAGCTCAAAGTCCATCCGCAAGGTAGACGTTCAAAGTCCAATACCGAATCAAACCGAGCCAGCATTGCGCATATCCAATCGGCATATCCAATCAAGTATGTACCTCCCAAAAACAAAGTCAGATGGAGAGTAATCAAATCGAGCAAACAGTACAAGGGACATTACTGGAGTAAAGAATTCAATTTCCAGGTCAAACATCGCAAGGGGAAAAGTTACATTTGAAATAAACTATGTCCAAATCGGTTTGGATCAATATTAAACGCGAGAGGCAAGTTCACTGCCGAAGCAGCATATTTCAATTCCACGTAATGCGCAAAGGGGCAATTGCAACGAGACCAAAACATACACTTTCCAAGCTCGCAGAATGAAGATGCCATGGGTAATAATATTCAACTGCAGCACAAAACCATCAAATTTGCAGGTAATGGACGGGCCATATGCTAGGAATAAGTAAATACAACGGACCACCCACTGGATTGAAATACCCCGACCTTATATATGGCGATTAAATTATCCGAATAGGTATTTAAGAGTCTAATAATGATTAAGAAGTATTGGTAAGGGAAAATAAATCCGAAAGAAATAAAGAAACGCTTAAAAAGCGAAAAACGCTAAATAAGCGTTAAATAACCATAGGAGGTATGAGACCTCGGTTAGCGTATTATATGGATTCTAAGGTTTAATAAGACCTAAATAATGTTTGGGAACGATTCCCGAAGAAAACGGATCCAAGAAATGTATTAAAACGCTAAAAGAGCTTTAGCGCACGTTTTTCGAGGAAACCCGAAAACGTGACTTTAAGTGGTCAAACAGACCCGTAAAAATTATGAATCATTAAATAATAGTTATTAAGCATTTATGGAAGCTTAATAACCAATAAAATAAAGAAACGAGGAAATCCCGGAAAACGGGCCGGTTAGTGAATAGTACCTAAACCGGGTAAAATAACGAGTTTTCTGTAAAAGACGAAAAACGCTCCAGCTAGTATAACAGTGGAGGCCGGTTTTTATCAGTCAAATAACTCCCTCACACACACATGTAACTAGCTAATTAAATAAGAGAGCAAAAAGCTAAAAGTGATAAAGTAAAAGGGGTACTTACCCTTTCTCTCACCTCACTCTCTCATCTCACTCACCCCTCTCTTCCTTCCTTCTCCCCACCGTACTCTCCCTCTTCCTCCTCCCTTGGCTGCGATTTTGAAAGCTCCACAAGAGCTCCAATGGCAACCTCATCTTCTCCTCCTTGCTCTACCTCCATTTGAGCTCCAACCACAAAAATAACTACATATTTGAACTCCCCTCACTCTCCTCTACACTTCCCTCTTTTCGGAATTTCAAAATGAGGAAGTTCATTTTCGTGGGTATACCCCATTCAAAGAGAAAAGCACACCATTATGGAGCTTGGAGTCTCCTCTTTCCAACAAGGTAAAAATCTCCATGAAAACCTTAAGTTTTCTTCATCTCCTTTGGTAGCCGATTTTTACCCTTGTGTAATGCCTTGTTCTCTCTCTCTCTCTTTTGAGCATAATATCAACCTTGCAATGGTGGTGGAATCACCTTCTTGAACTAAGGGCTAAAACCCCTCCTAAAACACTCCAAAGGTAAACCCTAGAATTTGTATTCTAAACACTCCAATGAATTAGTGTTAATTTAAGGGTTAGCATTTTAATTGCACTTATTTTGTGTACATTGGGTGATGGGAATGGAGTTTGGCAACTCCATTCCCCATGTAGCCGATTTTGAGGCAAGAAAGGAAGAAGGAGGAAAAAGGTGAAAGAAAGAAGGGAGTATAAGCTCAAGGTAAGAGCTCTTTCCTAATGTTAAATCTATTGCATTAGAGTAATGGGAATGGGTAAAATATTTAAAGAACCCAAAACCTTGTATTAGTATTAAGGATTGTGAAGTTCAAGTATTTAGGAGCAAGTATTTGAATTGTAGGCTTTGGAGCCAAATGTAATGTGTATGTGTATTAATATTGTGGATTGAGGAAGTACTGATGAATTGGTATTGTATTGATTGCTGGTAGGACCCTTGTATGGGTGGGCTAGAATAGGCATGAATTTGGTAAGAAGGTGTATGTGTGGCTAAGTAAGAAAAGTAGATGAGCTATGGCAAAATTTTGGTAGGAATATGTACAATATGGATGACTTGGTGAATGGGAGAACCAAGGTGTGTATTGAAGTTAGTGGAGATATTTAGTAACTATGGATTGGTACTTGTAGTATGAGTATGTGAAAGTGTAAAATCTGTAGCAAGAAGTAGTATAATGCATTGGAGGAACTAGGAGAAACTAGGTGTGCTTGGAGAGCCTAAAGTGTGAAGTAAACCACTTTGTAACAGATTTTGAAAGGAGCTAGATAATGGGAAGGATTGAGTGGAAGGTAATGTAATGAGGATATTAGTAGTGGTATTGGTAGTAAGAGTATTGAATGATAAAGGTTAGGTTGAAAATCTGTAGCATTTGAGGAAAGAGCAAAATCTGTAGCATTGGTGAAAGGGAACTAGTATAAGTGTTGAGAAGAAGTGAGGGAAAATGTGTAAGTGAATGTAAGGATTGAGTAGCAAGTTTGGTGTATGAACTAAGGTGATTTAGAACATCTAAATGAGTGGTAAACATGTGGGAAAGTATTGGTCAAGATTGGGGAAACAATGGGTAAGAAAACACCCAAAAACAGATTTTAAAACTGAAGTACTGGGCCGGACCGACCTTAGGACCGAACTTGCAAGGTCGGTCGAGCCCAGATTTACAAGACGGGAAACCTTCTGGAGTCGACCGACCTTGCGACCGGACTTGCAAGTTCGGTCGGCCAGAAAAATCCCGTAATGCAAGCTACTGGAATGGACCGACCTTGCGACCGGACTTGCAAGGTCGGTCGGGCTAAAATTTTCAAATACGAAACTTACTGGAATGGACCGACCTTGGGACCGGACTTGCAAGGTCGGTCGGCCCTGGAATTTTCACACGATGTAACCTACTGGAATGGACCGGACTTGCAAGGTCGGTCGCAAGTCCGGTCGAGTCAAAAAAAAAATTGTTTAATTATATGATTATAGTAATCATATATACATGTATATATGCCTATATACACATATGCATATATATGTAGTAACACACCATTAATGAAGTAGTAATGGTAAGAAAGTAAGTAAATGAGTAAGGAAGCAAGCTTAAGAAGTAATAAGGAAAGAATGGTTTTATAACCAAGTATGAATGTAAAGGAGTAGTAAGTAAACATTGAGAATATCAATGAAGGAGTAAGTTAGATCAATAATAGACCATTGATCATACTACTTCATGTATGTATAGGAATCCAATAGTTGATCCTCGAAGGAGCCGGTAGTGCGGATACAACGGTGAACGGTATGATTTCTTCATGCTCTGTATCCTAACCTGGTTACCCCGATTTGTGTGCTTATGTGATCACCAATAAGATAAATGCACGAATCGGATTTATAATGCACTTAACTGTGTTTGAACTATCTGTTCTTGTTGTATTTCTTTGAACAATTAGTTTGTATAATTCATGAAATGAATGAATGGAATTGAGAAGTATGTGTAAGTATTGTGTACTTGAGTATTGTATGTATGTATGGAAGTGAAGTATTGACTTCTACTAATTCCTAACATTCTAACTCCTAACTTGAGTAATGAGTAAATGGAATGAGTAGAAGTCCGATATAGTTTCGGCCACGCGTGAGGATAAGGAAACACAAGAGGTTGGATCCGAATCCTGGCTATAATCTTTCCCTTGGACCAATTCCCTTGAATGGGTAGCATCCTGGATTAGTGGGCCACCCTAAAGCCCGGTGGTGGGATGTAGTAATCCCTGCCCGGAGGTCATACCGACTTAACTGGAAGTAAAGTATGTAAGAAGTAAGTATTGTATGTGTATCGGTCTTGACTATTGAAGTCATTGACCGGAAGTAAAAGAGTATCGAACACCCGATTAACCCGGGTGTGTAATGAAGCTAACTGGACCTTTGTATGTATTGGAGAAGTGTATCTCCGTATCGCGTATTGGATATGTAATGGGTATGTATTGTGTATGTGCATTCTGGAAGATGGTAAGTAAGTATTGGTTGACTTGTATTGTCTTCCAAGCATGTATGGTACTGTACGTATGTATGTATATCTTGTGTAGTATTGTAATATCGTGAATGAAAGCATGTATGTATGTATGAATGTATGTATGTATTGCAAATGAATTGCATGTATTCGACCAAATGGTCGGCGTACCCTCGCTAGTACGCGGGGTATGCGGTTATCATATTCAGCGAAAGCTGACCCCCTCGGGGGAACGTTTTTAGTGTGCAGGTACCCGGAGCGAATACGGTCAAGGTAAGAGACCGGTGGCGCGCCTTGTAATTAGAAGTATCTAGTTTGTGAGGAATGGGTAGCAGATTGATTCCTAGTGAGTGTGTATGAATTTGGGAGAAGTACTGTATTGATTTTGGAACCTAGTAAACTCGGTATGCGTAGTGTATTATCTTGTACGGATTGTGGAGTATTGTATTGAATGGAGTATGGTATTGAATGGAGTAATGTATCGAATGGAGTATTGTAGTATCGGTATGTAATGAGGTATGTATTGTATTAAGTAGTACTCGGATATTCCGGTCCATCAGACCGATGCTGTATGTAGCAGTAGTAGCCTTGTTAGTCACGTGGGTGACTAACGGCGATTGTATCCACCCGATGTATGTAAGTATGTATCCGCTGCGTGACTCGGGAAGCACGAGGAGATTGGACGGTAATGATTGAATAATAGTAGGGGTGTTACAAAAAGTGGTATCAGAGCGAAGTATCGCTCTGATGACTGGAAGTACCGAGCTTAGGAAATACCGAGTTAGGAATTAGAAGCTTAGGGCTATGGGCTGAGTGATAGCACTAGAGAGATGCTAGTTAGGAACTCCCGGTGAGTACCGGAGACCTACAACACCAGTCCCGCCCACCGCAAACCCCATTGTGTAACTTGGGAAAGGACGCCAGAGAGAAGAAAAGCCTTCTCATACTCGGGAAAACCCGGTCTGGCAGTTGTGGAGCAATCACACAGTAAACAAGAACCGACGTATGGTAGATTCCAAGAATTGGAAGTCCCGGGTGGAACCCCGGCTGAACAATAACACCCGCACTCAATAGCGGTTGAACGAGCACTCCAACTACGATGAGGCTACAACTTGCAATAGCATGGGGCGACGTGCTTAGCAGTCGCGAAACCTAGCTAGTCAACCAGCAGCAGGAAAAGCAGCACTAAGCGTGCAAAGGAACGGGAAAAAGTACAATAACAAAACCAAGACACAAGTCTACGGGATAGTAATACTTGAATAATACCACCAACGGTATGCTAGCTGACTAAGGACATAGTCAGGAGCGGTTAACTCCAAAGCTACAACGCCATTAAGGTTACAATACCTGGCCTATATAGCGCAGACAACTAAAAGAATAACCATAGGGTATAATCCGATAGGACTACGAGGGTAGAGCCTAAACAAGGTAGGCTCAGTAACCACCACGAGTGTGTGGGAACGAGCCACAAGGAACAACACTAAACCAAATAAAGCGGGAATCTCCAAGGATTGGAGAAGTACCCAGACCTACGACGGCCATGTCTAGACCACCAAGAAGCTACCTAAAAGATCGAGTATCCCAATCAACGATCAATAAGATCAAGGGAAGAGTCAACAAGACTATCAAATACTAATGGAAACCATACCGTGATCGGCATAGAATTACCCAAAAACCACCAGTACCACGCACTTGCCACGGCAAGTGCAGTAAGGACAGAAATATGTAAAGGAACTCTAACACACCACAGGTACATAGTAATGTACCGTGGCTACAAGAAGCAACTACAGGATCACATATCCTAACAACTAGGAGTATGGAACCTTGGAAAGGCCCGACGGCCTGACCATTACTTTAACCTCATACCAGTCAGCATGAAGCTAGACTTGGTCAAGACCTCAAGCATGGCTGTGCCATGGGAGATTTCTGTTAACACTGAACCATTGTTTTCAAACCTGAATTCCTCTTTCCAAACCACAACTTCTTTTAAAAACCTTGGATTTTAAAACCAAATCAGCAGAATTACGGTGAGTATCATGGAATGATACAAGAGGAGTTGACAATAGAATACTTCACCTAGGCGTGTGACGAACACTACGAGTGTACCCGATTACGGGATGTGGGACAACTGCACTCCGAAGGAGCTTGCGGGCCTGACATATAGTTGGGTAAGTGGTAACGTATCAACATGGTACCCCACGTATGTATACATGTAGTGTACGAAACACGGGAAGTAGTCGACTCCGTTCTACGGACCATCAGTAAGTTCAAACCAGAACAACTGGACACCTCAGACAATTAAGCATAAAGGAACTCAGAGAATCCATCTGAAGATAAGGAGTAAGGACTAGGAAGTGCAGAGAGCACAGACTAGTCGGTATGGACAATGGATATGTCTCAAAGACATCAAGCAAATATATGACAGCTGGAAAGTATACCCAGCCTAACACAGTAAGGCCACTGCCTAAACATGAGCACTATAATGCTCGACAAATGGGATAGAACTCCCAAGAGCAATCACGAGATTACCATGAAGTAAAATCCATCATTGAAGGGAATATTAAACCTAGTCTCAAGCGCTAGGAGCAAGTATAAACAGTCTACCCAACGACGGGAGACGTTATAAACCTAAAGGGAATAGCTTAATACAACACCATAAGACGGTATATGGGACAACACATGTCATAAACATCAGCCGGATGTAACGGCGTGATCCAACGGCACCCAGGAGCAATCCTTGAAGGGTGTCTGAGATAACAGCAGTCGAACAAGTGTCTTGATAAGAGCACGGAAGCTAGAACAAATATTCGGTTAGAACACCGAAGGGATTTCACTTAACAGGAAATACCCTAAATTAGCATCAGCTTGCCTAAAGGGTCTCCTATGAACGGAAGCGTGATGTCACGACTTACCATGGAGCCTAGTAATACCTCCAACCTACGGGGTATACATGGAGTAGAAACATGTGTAAGCAGCTTGCAAAGAGCATAGCTTGCAGCAATAAGGCTTAATGGCCACAAACCAAATACGTTGTGTAAACTGAAATGGTTGCAAAACCACACCAGTGGATAATAAGACTTGCAAGAGATATTGTCTCATACGACAAGAAATCAACAACTGGACCATCAGTTTTAACCCAACATCCTGAGTGGCTTGGAGTAATGGTCAACTCAGTGTCACTGTCACTAGAGCATCAGCCTAGTATACAGCTGACAAGCTTTTAACTACCTTCATACCTTCTGTAACAATGGTAGCACAGGGGCACAGGAATGGTAATAGCGCCAACAATGCCCTAGTCCACGCTTGGACACTATAAGAAACTCGAGGAAAGGTATCTCTCGTTAACCAAAGACCACCAATGTGGTGAAGATGTGAACCCTTAGGAAAGGCTTCCATCCACTATAACAACAAAACTCGTGCATAAATATTGCCAAGAGACAACGAATAAGGAAATGAGATTTCCAAACCACTACGCCTACAAGAGGCTGTGAACTGTAGAAGCACATCCCTTAGAGAATCGAAACTCGAAGGAGTAAGTATACTCCTTATGCACCCAATCATGTGGTGAACCATGGTATAAATACTTACATGGTAAAACCTATCACGAGACCTATGAGTGGAAACACACCCCTCAACGGGAACTTTCACCTACCTGTGATAGAATACTCTTTAATTGGAGAACGGGACCAGAAAACCCTTGAAGTTTTGGGGATGTCCCGGTAATGTACATGCAAAAGTAAAACCGCATAGCTAGAGCCTATGGTCAATGCTCAGCACCATGGAGACAGTAATTGTCAAAAACAATCAATGAGTGTGCACATTGCACACCATGAATGACCGGCGCTCAAGAGAGCTTGTAACCCGATAAACCACTTCATCCTTGGTCAACCAAGTTATTTGGCAAACTATATCGTGAATGAGGAAGTAATGCGAGGTAAGCTAACCTACACATGAAACCTAAACTGAAATAAAACATCCCCACAAGGGGAAGATAATGGTATTGCGGTATGCTACGACGACCGTCATATACGTGAACTAGGAACCTCCTAGTGTATTCACACCATAAGGAAATGGTGCCAATGACAATGGCAATGAGTAAAGACAAACTACCACAGTAACGAAATCGGTAGAACGATGTTGTATAATGAGTGAGAATACGGTGCGCAATAAGCGACCGCTATGAGGAAGTAGTTAAGCAAGGACACGAAGTATAAGCATGAGATGACAAGCAGAAATATTCATCCCTATCACATAAGTAATTCACTGCCAAGCGTTTACGCCTCTGCACTCTGTATGACTGAGTGTTTTGGTATTGCACTCGCGCAGTAATGATCTAATGCGATAGCTAGGAATATGGAAATGTAAACCGTAGTAAACCCTTCTTTCACCAACAACATGGCATAAGCCAGTCAAGCAAGCTTAGCAACAAACCGTGCGGCCTAAGGCCAAAGAAGCACGAAAAGTGTAAGCACACTAACAATCACAAGATGTGAATTCCATTGGAATAAAAGGTGAAAGAAGACTGAAGAAAGTCACTCGGACCGACGCATTGAGAATGCAAGGTCATACAAGCAAAGAACACTTGTACTGAACCAGAAGAACTGGTATTATTCAGAAGCTAGTGGCAACAGAGGAAGCACTGCAACTAGGTAGTGACTTAACCTCGCCCGACAACAAGTCGGAGGAACTTAGTGAATAATCGTGGGAGTACGAATAATATGTATAATAGATTACCAGAGAGCTGGTTACAATCTAAAACTCATTGAGTTCAAGCAGCGGTAAAAGAATACCACACTGTTAGTAAACCTTATTTCCACAATAGAGGGATAAAAGGTGATGTATAGCACATTAAGGATAACATGAAGGGTGAGTAACCCAAGTTATCAGGGTCGCGCAGCAGAAGCTAGTGGGCCCTAGCTAGGAAATGTAATACACCTAGCAAGTATGAAAGAATGGCTATTAATGCCTTGAAGCCTAATAGGCTAGAACAGAATTAATTATGAGTTAAATAAACTCATATAGGAGTCCTCGGTGCAAGACTAAACCATTGGTATGGTTAAGACCCTTTGACCAGAGCATTGTATAGTATATCGTAATGAAGCTAAACGCTTCAGATTGCCCAAATCGAGTAAACCAATGTTTAATAGTAACATATGGTAGATTACGTGGGCGTAATCCCTTTTAAGGGGGGTAGAGCGAAAACCGCTTAATGTAAGTTTCATGACAAAACACAGAAACTGTAATGTGCATAGCACAAATGAGAATTTATTTAATGATTGGTACTTATGTTAAATAAACATACGTATTCATTCATATGGTAACTGTGGTAATTAATCACGAGAGATGCGAATACCATAGGTTGAATATACCCATCTTGTAACCCCAGTGTAAAAGTATTAGTAAAGAGGAGTAGAGTAACTCTTGGGGAAATGATAATCCCTGTAGTGGGTGTCTATTTGAAGTTAGACATGGCACTACAATGCAAGAGTCGGTATAAAACCGATGTAGAACCTAGAGGAAATTGAACTCCCTAGGTGATTGTCTTGATACAATCGAGAATGAGTAGTGGACGGAGCTCCACAAGTATTGTATTCTTAAAGAAGTAGTACGAATTGACTATGAGTAGTAGAGGAATGTAACCACGAGTGGTGTATTCGTGAGTACGTTATTGGAAGTAAATTGAGGACAGCTGAATTTCATGAGTACGGTATTCCCTAGTCCGAATAGTAGAGATAATAGAGGGCAACAGAAGAAAGTGGAGAAGGGTAATGAAATGAGCACTTAGGCATCGAATTCCGAGGAAAGTATTTGGGAAGTAGATTGAGAATGGTTGATGGACTGGATTCCATCCTTTGGAGTTGTATGAAATTGTAATTATGACTAGGAAGAGTAAAAAGGTAGAAAATGAAGATGATTGAATTATCTGTTTGCTTGAAACTGATGTGGGAAGTCGAACTTGATCCTGATCAGATCGAGGGAAACCGAACACAAATTGGGGTGGAAAGATAGTTCAACACTGATGCTGATCACATCAGGGTTGAACGATTCTTGAAGCTCCCCTTAAGTGGTCACAAGAATCACATAGGATAGAAGTAATGATATAAATTGGAATTTGAAGTTGTGTGTTTTAGAAAATTTTAATTGGTAGTAGTGAAAGAATTTCCTTTAGTATGGAGAATGAGGATCTGCTAGAAGGGTGTACCGAAGAAGATAGTAAGGTAGTATGTTGTATTATTCCAAGGGCAGCGGGACATAGAGGAGTCCTGTGTCTAGATGACCTTGGTGCCTGAGGGATTGTATGTGTATTGCATTGCTTTGGGGGATAGCTTTGCACTGTATGTATGTATGAGCTTGGTAATGAGGAACCGGATAGTTAGTAGTAGTGCGGATTGGAGTAACTATTGTAGATTGGTATAGTATGGTATGTAGGAACCTTGAGGGATGGATTTGGGAATCGTAAGGAGGAAGGATGTATGACGTTGGCACTAGACAAGTATAAAGGAGTAAGTATAGTAATCCCAAAACCTCGAACAACTTTGAGGACAAAGTTCTTAAGGGGGGTAGATTGAAATACCCCGACCTTATATATGGCGATTAAATTATCCGAATAGGTATTTAAGAGTCTAATAATGATTAAGAAGTATTGGTAAGGGAAAATAAATCCGAAAGAAATAAAGAAACGCTTAAAAAGCGAAAAACGCTAAATAAGCGTTAAATAACCATAGGAGGTATGAGACCTCGGTTAGCGTATTATATGGATTCTAAAGGTTTAATAAGACCTAAATAATGTTTGGGAACGATTCCCGAAGAAAACGGATCCAAGAAATGTATTAAAACGCTAAAAGAGCTTTAGCGCACGTTTTTCGAGGAAACCCGAAAACGTGACTTTAAGTGGTCAAACAGACCCGTAAAAATTATGAATCATTAAATAATAGTTATTAAGCATTTATGGAAGCTTAATAACCAATAAAAAAAAAGAAACGAGGAAATCCCGGAAAACGGGCCCGGTTAGTGAATAGTACCTAAACCGGGTAAAATAACGAGCGTTTTCTGTAAAAGACGAAAAACGCTCCAGCTAGTATAACAGTGGAGGCCGGTTTTTGTCAGTCAAATAACTCCCTCACACACACATGTAACTAGCTAATTAAATAAGAGAGCAAAAAGCTAAAAGTGATAAAGTAAAAGGGGTACTTACCCTTCTCTCACCTCACTCTCTCATCTCACTCACCCCTCTCTTTCCTTCCTTCTCCCCACCGTACTCTCCCTCTTCCTCCTCCCTTGGGCTGCGATTTTGAAAGCTCCACAAGAGCTCCAATGGCAACCTCATCTTCTCCTCCTTGCTCTACCTCCATTTGAGCTCCAACCACAAAAATAACTACATATTTGAACTCCCCTCACTCTCCTCTACACTTCCCTCTTTTTGGAATTTCAAAATGAGGAAGTTCATTTTCGTGGGTATACCCCATTCAAAGAGAAAAGCACACCATTATGGAGCTTGGAGTCTCCTCTTTCCAACAAGGTAAAAATCTCCATGAAAACCTTAAGTTTTCTTCATCTCCTTTGGTAGCCGATTTTTACCCTTGTGTAATGCCTTGTTCTCTCTCTCTCTCTTTGAGCATAATATCAACCTTGCAATGGTGGTGGAATCACCTTCTTGAACTAAGGGCTAAAACCCCTCCTAAAACACTCCAAAGGTAAACCCTAGAATTTGTATTCTAAACACTCCAATGAATTAGTGTTAATTTAAGGGTTAGCATTTTAATTGCACTTATTTTGTGTACATTGGGTGATGGGAATGGAGTTTGGCAACTCCATTCCCCATGTAGCCGATTTTGAGGCAAGAAAGGAAGAAGGAGGAAAAGGTGAAAGAAAGAAGGGAGTATAAGCTCAAGGTAAGAGCTCTTTCCTAATGTTAAATTCTATTGCATTAGAGTAATGGGAATGGGTAAAATATTTAAAGAACCCCAAACCTTGTATTAGTATTAAGGATTGTGAAGTTCAAGTATTTAGGAGCAAGTATTTGAATTGTAGGCTTTGGAGCCAAATGTAATGTGTATGTGTATTAATATTGTGGATTGAGGAAGTACTGATGAATTGGTATTGTATTGATTGCTGGTAGGACCCTTGTATGGGTGTGGCTAGAATAGGCATGAATTTGGTAAGAAGGTGTATGTGTGGCTAAGTAAGAAAAGTAGATGAGCTATGGCAAAATTTTGGTAGGAATATGTACAATTATGGATGACTTGGTGAATGGGAGAACCAAGGTGTGTATTGAAGTTAGTGGAGATATTTAGTAACTATGGATTGGTACTTGTGGTATGAGTATGTGAAAGTGTAAAATCTGTAGCAAGAAGTAGTATAATGCATTGGAGGAACTAGGAGAAACTAGGTGTGCTTGGAGAGCCTAAAGTGTGAAGTAAACCACTTTGTGACAGATTTTGAAAGGAGCTAGATAATGGGAAGGATTGAGTGGAAGGTAATGTAATGAGGATATTAGTAGTGGTATTGGTAGTAAGAGTATTGAATGATAAAGGTTAGGTTGAAAATCTGTAGCATTTGAGGAAAGAGCAAAATCTGTAGCATTGGTGAAAGGGAACTAGTATAAGTGTTGAGAAGAAGTGAGGGAAAATGTGTAAGTGAATGTAAGGATTGAGTAGCAAGTTTGGTGTATGAACTAAGGTGATTTAGAACATCTAAATGAGTGGTAAACATGTGGGAAAGTATTGGTCAAGATTGGGGAAACAATGGGTAAAGAAAACACCCAAAAACAGATTTTAAAACTGAAGTACTGGGCCGGACCGACCTTAGGACCGAACTTGCAAGGTCGGTCGAGCCCAGATTTACAAGACGGGAAACCTTCTGGAGTCGACCGACCTTGCGACCGGACTTGCAAGTTCGGTCGGCCAGAAAAATTCCCGTAATGCAAGCTACTGGAATGGACCGACCTTGCGACCGGACTTGCAAGGTCGGTCGGGCTAAAATTTTCAAATACGAAACTTACTGGAATGGACCGACCTTGGGACCGGACTTGCAAGGTCGGTCGGCCCTGGAATTTTCACACGATGTAACCTACTGGAATGGACCGGACTTGCAAGGTCGGTCGCAAGTCCGGTCGAGTAAAAAAAATTGTTTTAATTATATGATTATAGTAATCATATATACATGTATATATGCCTATATACACATATGCATATATATGTAGTAACACACCATTAATGAAGTAGTAATGGTAAGAAAGTAAGTAAATGAGTAAGGAAGCAAGCTTAAGAAGTAATAAGAAAAGAATGGTTTTATAACCAAGTATGAATGTAAAGGAGTAGTAAGTAAACATTGAGAATATCAATGAAGGAGTAAGTTAGATCAATAATAGACCATTGATCATACTACTTCATGTATGTATAGGAATCCAATAGTTGATCCTCGAAGGAGCCGGTAGTGCGGATACAACGGTGAACGGTATGATTTCTTCATGCTCTGTATCCTAACCTGGTTACCCCGATTTGTGTGCTTATGTGATCACCAATAAGATAAATGCACGAATCGGATTTATAATGCACTTAACTGTGTTTGAACTATCTGTTCTTGTTGTATTTCTTTGAACAATTAGTTTGTATAATTCATGAAATGAATGAATGGAATTGAGAAGTATGTGTAAGTATTGTGTACTTGAGTATTGTATGTATGTATGGAAGTGAAGTATTGACTTCTACTAATTCCTAACATTCTAACTCCTAACTTGAGTAATGAGTAAATGGAATGAGTAGAAGTCCGATATAGTTTCGGCCACACGTGAGGATAAGGAAACACAAGAGGTTGGATCCGAATCCTGGCTATAATCTTTCCCTTGGACCAATTCCCTTGAATGGGTAGCATCCTGGATTAGTGGGCCACCCTAAAGCCCGGTGGTGGGATGTAGTAATCCCTGCCCGGAGGTCATACCGACTTAACTGGAAGTAAAGTATGTAAGAAGTAAGTATTGTATGTGTATCGGTCTTGACTATTGAAGTCATTGACCGGAAGTAAAAGAGTATCGAACACCCGATTAAACCGGGTGTGTAATGAAGCTAACTGGACTTTGTATGTATTGGAGAAGTGTATCTCCGTATCGCGTATTGGATATGTAATGGGTATGTATTGTGTATGTGCATTCTGGAAGATGGTAAGTAAGTATCGGTTGACTTGTATTGTCTTCCAAGCATGTATGGTACTGTACGTATGTATGTATATCTTGTGTAGTATTGTAATATCGTGAATGAAAGCATGTATGTATGTATGAATGTATGTATGTATTGCAAATGAATTGCATGTATTCGACCAAATGGTCGGCGTACCCTCGCTAGTACGCGGGGTATGCGGTTATCATATTCAGCGAAAGCTGACCCCCCTCGGGGGAACGTTTTTAGTGTGCAGGTACCCGGAGCGAATACGGTCAAGGTAAGAGACCGGTGGCGCGCCTTGTAATTAGAAGTATCTAGTTTGTGAGGAATGGGTAGCAGATTGATTCCTAGTAAGTGTGTATGAATTTGGGAGAAGTACTGTATTGATTTTGGAACCTAGTAAACTCGGTATGCGTAGTGTATTATCTTGTACGGAGTTGTGGAGTATTGTATTGAATGGAGTATGGTATTGAATGGAGTAATGTATCGAATGGAGTATTGTAGTATCCGGTATGTAATGAGGGTATGTATTGTACTAAGTAGTACTCGGATATTCCGGTCCATCAGACCGATGCTATATGTAGCAGTAGTAGCCTTGTTAGTCACGTGGGTGACTAACGGCGTTGTATCACCCGATGTATGTAAGTATGTATCCGCTGTGTGACTCGGGAAGCACGAGGAGATTGGACGGTAATGATTGAATTAATAGTAGGGGTGTTACAGGATATCGAGGCGTTCAAATCCCAACGAATTCATCAGGCAAGCAAGCAACATATGGCATAAGGGGCCGACAACATGTTTCTGTCCAAATCCTGTGTCAAATTAATTGGCAACACTTGTAACACCAAGGAAATATCGGTTAATGAGTCGTAATAAGTCACACTATAATTCAGCAACCAACTCGCATTATTAGCAGCAGAAATTGCTAAACAGATAAGAGATTAACAAATCAGTTCCAAACTCATGAAGAAATCAGGTGGGACGTGCGTACAACGGTACACCCCGGATATCAAAGAAACATATATAATTGAAATCGGTGGTAGAAGATGAACAAGAAATCCTAAAATTTAGGAAATTCTCAATTTGTACATGTGCCTTACGCAGATCATTCCAGAAGACCAAAACAATAACATTACCAGAACCCATTTTAACCCAGTGGAGCTTCGCATAGTCAGTGGGGTTCTCCCTTAACACAAAACATCCGATACATCTCGAAGAAGCAGAATAATCGAATCGTAGATAGATTACTCCAGACGACTGGTCCAGAATGCGTCAGAAATGATAGATTAAAATGGGGACCAAATCGTACAGAGCTCAAGGAGCTTACCGCAGAAGGAATGTACCATCCTCATTACCTCACAATTAATCAACAAACAAAAGAGGTGTTAGTACGGTTAGCAAGCAAAAACCTTACGATTCACACCAAATGGGCAATAATCAGTAGAAATCAGACGATAATGGTTGAGATGGAAGAATAAATCTAGCTTTGCATTTGAACTTCATTGAGGGAAGAAGGACCCCCCATTACAAGTATCATTGAGAGCTAGGAGAAGGTGAGGTGAATATCATTATCGAAGAACTGCTAACTTCGGTGCAGAGTTTCCTGAGATTAGTAACTGGAGGCGAACGAATTTGAGGAGAAGAGGGATTGGGGGTTGTATTTTTGTGAGATCGAACGGTAAAGAGGGATAGCGATGGTGGTTTCTAAGATGGAGAACGAGAAGGGAAGTTCTGAGATGGAGATCGAGAAAGAAAGGAGAAAGCGGTGGCGACCAACTGAACTTGGTTGAAGAAGAAATTTTCCATTGGAGGTGTTGTGCGGTCGATGAGGAGAAGACCAGAAATGCCTCGTTCTTCATTCTGTTGTTGAGTATTTTGTTTTCAGAAGAAGAAGAAAAAAAAACGAGAGTTTAGCCTCGGAGAAGAGACGACCGGTGTCTTTTGTAAAGAGTCACTAGGGTTTTTCTTTTTGTCAAGCTGAAGTGAGGCTAGGGTGTGGAATGGGCCTTGAAGGTTGGGCCTTATTTGGTTTTGAAGCAGATTGGGTCATGACTAAGTTGACTGGTAGGTTATTTGGTTTGACTAGATGAAGAAGAAAAAATAAACCATAACAGACAGGAATGCAAGAAATGATGCAAAAATTATAACTCAAATTGAATAGACTCCCTAAAACGCTAATGTTTAAAAAACGAGAATGCAAAGTAAAGATGAAAGGATTTAATCAATAAAATAACTCATTATGTATATACATATAACACGACATAATAAAAGCAGACAAAGAAGCGTATAAGCAAAATAATAAAAGTAATGATAGTAATAAATGCATAAAATGATGGGAATAATACTAAAAAGTAATGATAGAAGTAAAAGCAAACACTAAAAAAAGACAAGAAAATATAACAATAAATGGGAAAAAATGATCCATGAACAATAAAAAGAAATGAATAGATAAAAAAATGAAAAGGGATGAGTTTGAAATTGGATTGTCATTGGAAATTCATTTTCGAAGAATTGTTTTTCTGAAATGCTTTGAAAAAATGATTTAAGAATTTTGTCATAAAACGATGGTTTCGTTTCGGCACGCGCATTGATATGTTTTGAAAAAAGAAAGGCGACGACCCCTCTTATTGCATGATTTCGGAATTTGCTTTATGGGGTGAGAATTTTTGGTGTCTACACTTCCCAAACTTGTTTACACTTCTTAGGACCTTTAAAGGTCACCAAACAACTCCTAAACATCATCTAAAACAATACCAATCAATCCCCCATGTTTAGAGCCCTTTAAAACACTCACGGTTGAATTCTAGGGGTGGTTCGGGACTTGGTCCGGACCCAAAGTCCCGGACCAACTGTAAACATAACTCTCGGCTGATTTTTTTACCTGGTCCGGGACTTGGTCCTGGACTTAAGTCCCGGACCAATTCCTGCATTCACTCTCGGCCTATTTTTGATGCGGTCCGGGTCCTTATACAAGGGCTAGGTCCCGGACCCTGCTAAAAACTGCTATTTAGTGGATTTTTCAACCCCAAATCAACCCTTAATCCACCCCTAATCATTCCATAAACTTTCCACAATTTTCCTACATAATTAAACACCTCAAAACACTCCTTAAACCACCTCAAATCCTTGGTCACATGCACTACCCAATTCTTGCTCAATTTCACAATTACCAACTTTCACATTTTGCACTTTGCACACTAATGCACTTCTAACTTCCTCTTGGTGGTTTCCAACCTCCTACCACCTCACCAAATCATTATTGATCATAACCAATTCATTCCTAGACAATTGCATTATCTAAACCCAAGTTCACTCCTTGTTTCACAAGTTATAAACACCAACTCTTTTCTAGCATTTCTAAACTCCTCATATGTAAATTGCTACAGATTTTTATCCTTCTCTTTCTAGTTCTCCAAATTCCACTTCAAGGTTGTTACTCAACTCTAAACAACCCAACTAAACACCTAAGTTCTCCCACTTACCAAGTCACCTAAAAGCACTTATTTTCTACCGAAATTTTACCATAACCTCCCCATAAACCTAACATGTCCCAAACCATCAACTCTCATCAAGTTCCCACTTAAACCAATCCTAAACTAACCACACCCATAAGGGTCCTACCAGCACACATTATATCCTCAAAATTTCATTAAACAACAATATAAACACAAGCCTCAAATCATTTGGCTCCAAGGTCCTCAATTCACAATTAATTTCACAAGTTCTTCCTAAACACAACCAACACATTATTTCTCATAATTTTGGGTTTATTATTCAATTCAACCCATCCTAAATCCTTAAACACATAAAATTAGCATTAAGGTGGGATTTCTTACCTTAAATTCTCATGAGTCATCTTTTGCTCCCTTCATTCTCCTCTCTCCATTTCGGTCAAATTGGGCAATGGGGTTGCCAACCCCCAACCCAATATCCAAGAACACAAAATGATTATCAATAAAACTTCTAAACCCTTAGAAATATTCTAATTCAATGAAAAGGGCTTAAGCACCAAAGCTAGGTTTACCTTTGAAGTTTTAAGAGGGGTTTTCACCCTTGAAACAAGAAGGGGGTTCCACCACCATTGGAAGGGTGATACCATGCTCAAACAAAGAAGAAAGCAAGGCATGAGAATGGGCAAAAATCGACCAAGAGGGAAAGATGAAGAAAAATGAGTTTTTCTTGGAAACTTTTTACCTTAGGAGAGAGAGGAGACTCCAAGCTACAAACTGATGCCATTTTCTCTTCAAATGGGAAAAACCCATGGCGATGAACTTCATCATTTTCAGATTTTGAAAAGAGAGGAAGATAGAGAATGATGAGGAGAAGAAGAATATGTAATTTATTTTGCATTTAGAGCTTTAATGGAGCTTGTACAAGGGAGAGAAGGTGGAGAAGCCATGGCTGTTTGGTGAAGCTCAAAATCGTCAGTAGAAAGGGGAGGAAGAAGAGGGCTCACGGTGGGGAAAGGAAAAAGAAAGAGAGAGAGAAGAGGGAAATGAGAGGAGAGAGGTATTTTTGCTTTTTGTACTTTTTCCTTCCTTTCTTTCTTTTTCTTTCTTTCTTTACTTACTTAGTGTGTGTGTGAGAGAGCTGGCTCCCCCTTTAAAAACCGGCCCCATATAAGTATACCTGTAACACCCCTACTAATCCGGCTCCTAATCATAGTATAAATGTCGTACTTAGTAAATAAATCGCAGCGGTAAATAACAGACTATCGCTCTAAAGGTGTCACTGTTATCACTCGCCCATATGGGTGATAACGAGTTACATGATAATCAACATACGAAACGTATTCCCGCAGTGATCACAAGAGATAGATAGTAGTGCTTAAATAAAACTAAAATATATACAACAACAACCGTCTTATACAAAACCGTACACGTGAGCGTCTAACCAAATATACACCTCGGTTTACAAAACCCGAGTCCAAAATAACCGTAGTCTCAATCCGTACCAAGTCTATCCAAAAGTAAATACAACTGTCGCGCCCCGCGTCGACCCTCCAGCTAGTCTCCTGAAATAAAAATGGGTTTGTGGTATGGAATCAGCCCCTGCTGAGTATGTTATCACATGCCCCGTCATGCCTCCTCAAACCCCTCAATTAATTGGTCGAGAGCATGAGATTAGTTACATGCAATATACCAGTTTTAATATTTAAACTGTAAAACATTTAACAGTAATAACCATACAATAAACACAACCATCAGCACACATAATATAAACCACACAGTATAACCAATGAACAACAAGGCGAAACAACGAGAATAATAAACAAGTATCCACTCCCGTCCTTGGTATAAAGACCAATATTGTTCGCCACTGTAGAAGTCTCAACTGTAATAAATGTTCGGTTATACCTAGTGACAACGTCTCGTTAAAACGACGTGTCTCTAAATTACCCATATACTATGGCGGGTCACCCACGGCAGTAGCCACTCCAGCGGTAGAGTCTCTGACCAACGAACCTTCCTAGCTCGCGGGAAATTTTCTTGATACTTGCGGACCCGTACGCGGACATCCTGGTATCGTTTTTGTGATCACAGCGCGCACCAAGAGCCACATCCTCTTGACTTTGTTATGTTAATTAATTATACCATCGCATCGCATTACCAGCTTTTCTAACACAGCAGACTAAGATCGTTAGTCCAATCCAGAGTCTGTAAACTCGGGATCCAGTGTTAGATATGAGAGCGGCGTTAGAAAGGCCAATGCTCTGTATTAAAGTCTCGGATAATATATATCTTATTATCCTAGTGCTACAATGTTTTTCTAACGATCCTTATATTACATATAAGATAGCACCATAGCCGCTAGTTCGTTTAATATATATAGGTCCATATATACGAACCAATACTGTTAACGCAACAACAGTAAATAATAAGCAGCTAAAAATATACAGTCCATGCATATTTATTCACACAATTAGACAAAACAATCTTATCACAGATTACACAGAAGTCTGAACTGAGGAAGCCCTCAGAGACAATCAGAGATACGTAACAACATACCGTTCACCCTGAATGTATAACCGTGGAGTATGAATCAGCTAGATCCGATGCTCCCCGTGTCGTCTCTAACAGTCTAATAATACATAACGCTACTGATTAGAATCCCGTATGACAACATAACCCTGCGGTACCCCGTACCGTCACTAATACCTCCCGGTTAATCTCCCGTTATTAACTGCCAACATTTGTCAGGTTTTCGGCTTAACTCGGGATTTGGAAAAACGTTATATTACATGCGTAGTCGCGTCTCGTATATTTAATATAATTAGGTTTAAACTTGGTTATCGCATGTAATTCAATATACCCTTGTATATTATATAGTTGTTTCTATATTGCATGTATAATTCTTAATCATATATTATACATTTTACCTTAGTATTTTTTTCCTAAGGTTTGTTTTTCCAAGTTTAATGTAGTATAATTCATATGTAAAAATACTTTGAATTATATAAATCCTTATTATTCCATGTATACTCCTAACATTAGAATTTCCATATCTAATGTTTGTAATTCTTTTCTCTTTATCTTATATCGTTTTAATTATGATAATACATGGTTATTGAACCATATTATATTTTTCCACTCCATAACATATATTTATTTCTATACATGTATTATGAGACTATTTATTATATGGTAAGTCTTTATAATATATTCATTCTCTTTTAATGAATATTTCTTATATTATAAATGTTACAACCCTTATAACATTAAAAACCATATTATAAATTTTCATTCAAAAATGCCCATATTACCGAACAACACCTATTTTCTTAAATATTTGCAAAATCCACCACATAATTTATATAATGTTATATTATAGTTATATAACATATATTATGACATTTATGTCATTAAAACAATTATAACATATAGTTATAAATTGTTATAAATACCAAACAACCCTTATACTCTCGGTTTTTATTATCTCCCACTATACTTCCATAAATTACAAATCAACCCCAAATTATATTTCATTGTTACACTTATAATATATACCTTATATTATAATCCTTAAACTTAATATAATTATAACCTATAGTTTTAAAGGCTTATAATTACCGAACAGACCCTAGGGTCTGTTTTAATTTAATTCCTACCACCTAAATTTATATAATTACCAAATCTCCCCAATTTATAATATATAGTTTTCTAATGTCATTAAAACTATATATTATACATATATCTTAATAAAACCTTATATATAACTCCAAAAATTACCAAACTATACCAAAAGGTTATAAATGTCATTCCTAACCTTATACTTTCTATAATTCTCGGTTTATACCCATATGTTACCCATTTGAAACAATGATATGAAATATCTTATATTATACTTATATAATTCATATAAACTCCAAATTTAGCCAAATAAACTTCTAAAAATTCCTAATAACCTAAGGTCTGTTCTAATTTCCACTTAGTACCCCAAGTTTTCGGAAATCACAATATCACCCCAACTCTTATAAATCTTTTACAATTTAATAACTATCTTAATATATGGTATTATTTTAATTCCTTAAATTCTCCAAACTTGGTCAAAGTTTCCTATATAGTCAACTTTGACTTCTATTGCCAAATTGGACCCAAACTCTCGGTAATTACCATTTATACCTATACTTTTCTATTTTACAATTTTGACCCAAAACTTTATAAAATGTTATAATTTTTATTAAATTCATTTAAAAACCCTAAATTCCTCTAAATTAAGCCCACAGCTTTATATTTACTAGTAATTACCATTTGACCCTAAACTTAATTATATAAGCATAAATAAATTAAATAAGCTTTTAAAGTTAAATTAAAATGGCCTAATGACATGGCCTTAATACAACTTTGCCTTATAACATAAAATTACACATAAATAGCTCAAAATATACTATAAACTCTCGGCCTTGCTGTAGCTTGTTTATTTTTCCACATAATGTCATAATTTGACCATTATGTTAATTAAATCACTTAAATGGCTAGCTTAATTTATCTAGGTCATTTTTTCCATACTTAGGTTAAAATCACCCATATAAACAACTCCACTCTCGGCACATATAATATATGAGCTGAAAAATCATAAAATCATAAGTTTAAGGTGTTTATACCTTGGTTTATCCTTAATAACAACTCGGCAGCTTGGAGGAAAAATCACCACATCATTTAGACATGTTTAATACACCAAAATAAGATATGGTTATACTCCAAGCATGAGCTAACCATAAAGATTAATTAAATGTAAGATTTAAGGCAAAAATCACCTTAAAAATGCAAGGTAGTCTCCAAAGGGTTCGGCCTGAATTAAACACACCACATGGTGTTAAATTCACCATAAAAACATGGGAAATGGCTAGACAACAACAAGGTGCTATGGTAATAGGTTTTACCTTGGAAAATGCCTTAAAGAATGATCTTTCCTTTGATTTTCGGCCACCCTTGCTCCAAATGGTTAACCCACTGAATCAACATGAAAATATGAATATTATGAGTGAATAAACTCATAGAAATCAGAGGAAGAAAACCGGATGGAGAATAGAAATCCTTAAGGTATGTTTTTACCTTATAATGTAAATTTGACCACCTTGGTCCCAAAGCTTGCTTCACCCGAGATTCTTTGTTGTTCAAGGTTTAAAACACTGAGAATGAGCCATGGAAAGTGATAGATTATTAGCTCCATGTGTAGGTAATGAAGAGATGAGAAAAAGAGCTAAAAATACCTTAAACCATTACCTTAGGTGCAAAAGGGATTGATTTGCCTTGAATGCTCAAGAACACAGCTTGAGAGGTTTATAGAATGCTAATGGCTTGGCTGGAATGGGACAAGAGGAAAGAGAAAGAAAGAAAATGTGTTTTAATGAATGAAAAGTAGAAAATGGAATAGTAAATGGTGATTCACCAAATTGGCTAGATATTTTGTATTAAAGTTGAATGTGCTGTCCTCCTTGCTCCATGCTGCCGACTTAATAAGGGTAAGGATGAGTCATGTATTGACCATTAACTATACTTAGTCAATTTTGCTTAAAAATGCACTATTTGGATTACTATTCACAAATGAATGCCATATTTCTGATTTTTTTTTGAAATCTTGGATTTAGACCTTCTAATGTGGTACATTATAGTAAATTAGTATAACAAGGTCTAATCCAATGCCTAACACCACTCAAAACCCATTCTGAAAGTCAATTTTCTAAAAAATGTGCTTTAAGGAATTTTAAAGCACATTTTGTGTTAGGACATGTTTTAGAGCTTGGTTTCCTTTGAGAATATTTTTATAATGTTCATTAATTAATTATAATACTTAGGAATCCACTTTGGATCCTATTTGAGGCCATACAATCTCTATGGTGTCTTAAAGCACATTTTTGGCTTTACCGATCTTAAGGCATGTTTTGCCTTGTTAAGATCTTTAGATTGTTCCCCAATGGTATTTATATGTTTATTAACCATATTAGATCATTAATAGATCATTTAATTAAGTTTTAAGGTTAGGGGTATTTCAATACCAGCAGGAGCGTTTTCATTTTTTTTTACAGAAAATGCTCGTTAATTTACCCGGTTTAGCACTATTCACTAACTGGGCCCGTTTTCCGGAATTTTCTTGTTTCTTTAATTTAATGGCTCTTAAGCTTCCAGTAATGTTTATTTATAGTTATTTGATGAACTATAATTTTACGGGTTCATTTGACCACTTAAAGTCACGTTTTCGGGTTTTCTCGAAAAACGGCGCTAAAGCTTTATTAGCGTTTTAACGCATTATTTGGATCCGTTTTCTTTGGGAGTTGTTCCCATACATTATTAGGAACTATTAAGCCTTGTAAATTCATATAAGACCCTTGTTGAGGTTGTATTCCTCCTACGGTCACTTAACGCTCAATTTAGCGTTTTTCACTTTTTAAGTGTGTTCTCTTTTATTTTGGTTTATTTTCTTTACCAAAATTCTTTAGGCACTATTAGGCCCTCAAATATCATATTAGAGTAATTTAATCACCCTAATTAAGTTTAGGGTATTTCAACCTAAGTATATGTCCAAAAATTCTAGCTCCTAAATCAATGTTCTCTTCATCATTTCATGAAGGAAACTGGATCTCCAATCATCCTAAGGTGTACCGAAATTCCTTGACAAACTACTTAAGGTAAACTCTATAAACTACTCCAAATCTTACTTAGAAATCCTTGTTAGAAGTCTAACACTTGGATCTCCTAAATCTATGTATGGAGGCTGAAAATTCTACACCAAGATACCATTGGAGGAGCTTGGAATTCAAGAGGAAATCAAGTGCAAGAATCACTTTGATTTAAAGAGTAAGTTTCTATATTAGGTGGTTACATCTTAAGCTTTGATTTAGGCTTCAAAACCTTGTACAAAATTTATGTACAATCCTTCATTAAATTAAGCCCGAAAACTATAGTTATATTACCAAGAAAATAATTTATAACATACAAGGTAAGATTATTACCTTAAGATATAATTTTTGGGTAACAAAAATTAAATATGATGCATATATATTTAAGCTGAATTGTCTAGGAGTTAAATGCTTAATTATGAGGTTATGATCATCCTAAGTCATTAACAAAATTTTAGAAGTGTTTATGGCTTATATGCATTTATATATACTTATTATAAGATATAAATCAAGTTTTGAAACCATATGGTAAAATATTATTAAAGCCTAGAATAAAAGGGTTCATTTGGTGATTTTTGAAGAATATAAGTATATTAGCTTATATTATAAATTTTGGGAATATTAAAAAATAGCTGTACAAGTATTTAAATGACTAGTTTATTAAGTTATGTGGTTAAATTGTAAATTTTGAAAAGATTAGGGTACTAAATATAATTGACGAGAGTTAAAGGATTAATTTGGCATAATTTTGATATAATATTAAATGTACGAATAATGTTATGAAGTTTTGGGAATTTAGCCAAGTGTTTAAGTGTTAAAATAACAATTTATAAAGTTTTGTGGCTATTTTGACATTTCTGGAAAATATGAAGTAAAGCCGAATTACATGGGATTTTCTATGTATATTAAAGTATTAATTCTGAAATTACGCTTAGTCAAAGTGTTGACCAAAAACTTTGGGTTTAAAATGATTTATGACATAAAATATTAAGTTTATAAAAGTTTTGGGGTGAATATGTAATTATGAAAGTTTATATGTAAAAACGATTTTGATATGGGCGAAATCATAAATTGTAGGAATATAAGGGTCACTTCGATATTTAAGGTAATTAAATATTAAAACTATAGTTATAAGTTAATATGTAACTTATATAAAGTTTTTGGAGTTAAATGCAATTATAGGAAATTAATTGCCAAGGCCGAAATTTATGTGGCTAATTAGTAATTTACAAAAGTTAATGTGTTCAATATATAAATACCGAATTAATAGGGCTGGTTTTGTGATTTAATAAGTTAAGGAATTAAAACTAATGATATAATGTATTTTGGAGTATAATGCAAAGTTTATAAAATAATTGTGGTTATAGTAAAATAACCGAATGGTATTATATACAGAATAAGTGAAGACAATTATGAGTATATAATTAATGAGATGAAGATATACTATAAGGTGGAAATTCATCATCACATGTAGTTACTACATAAAATGATGGTCTGTTAACTACCTCGAACCACTGTTCAATAACTGGAGAAAATAAGGAACATATGGGATTGACATGACAGGGGTATTAGTACTATATCAACAGTACTATAATAGTTAGTGCTAGTTGTATAGACATTACTCGGTATTTGCATTTACGTATAACAGTGTTACGGGAGAAGCTACTGAGCGTGTACTGTCACACTAAACAATTTTCACGGTGAACGGTATGTTAATTGTGCGGTCTGAATGTCCCAAGGATTTTCCTGAGGTCCAGACGTTGTGTGTTTAATTGCTAAGAGCGATATTGATTATGTATATGATCTTGTATACTGTATTGCTCGTGAAATACCCCGTAATTAAAAACAGTGATTAATTAGGCTAATTATAATTTTAAAGGCTTAATATTCCTAAACAAAAATGAGGGAACAAATCCCGAAGAAAACGGACCTTAAAATGGTTAAAAGCATAAATGAACCTTAAAGCGCGTTTTTCGAGGAAACCGGGAAAACACGACTTTAAGCGAGTCAAATAGACTCGTAACGATTTTGGGTCAACCAAATAGCCATTAATAAACAGTAATACAGGTTGGGAAACAATAAAATTAATTAAACGGGAAAATTCCGGAAAACGGGTTCGGTTAGTAGAAAACTTAACAACCGAGAAGTTGCGGGGTGGGAATGTAAATAAGTAAAGTTAATGTGTCCACTTTGCAAATAAAAATTAAAAATATGTAGAGGTGTGCATAGGGGGCCGATTTTCCCTCCTCTCTCTCACTCTCTTAATTCTTTCTTATTTGCTAAAAGACAAACCTATTAAGTAAAAAGCAAAAGGAAAAAAATACACTCTCTCTCCTACCACTCACCCTCACTCATGGTTTCCTCACCCTCTCTATTCCTTTTCTTCCTCCTTGGGAGACATCAATGGGGATTTGAAGAACCCACACAAAACTCACCTTCTCTCCTCTTGTTAACCACTTAATCCTTCTCCAAAATTACAAAATAGTACCATTGGAATCTCTAATCAAGGAGAAACACCTTCCTCCTTTCAAAAATCGAAAACACTCATTTTCACCTCCATGGGTGTGCTGCATTTGGAGCTTGAGGACCACCATTAGAAGCACCTTTACCTCCTTGTCATTTTGAGGTAAAAATATTCTCGAAAAACTCATCTTTTTCTAGCCCTTGTTGGCAAAACAAAAATTCAAAGTAGGCCTTGTTTTGTTCCTTGTATTCCAGCCGATTTTGGCTTCTCCTTGGGCTAGGAATCTTGCTCTGTTGCTAGTCAATAACCTCACTCATTGGTTGGGAGGTATGCTCTTCTAAACCCTAAAAACATCTAAATTCTAGGGTTAGTAAGGTTATGTGCTAAACTAGTATTAGTATGTATGGGTTGCTGTAGCATTGCGCATTCCTTGAACAAAAACCCGAGAACAAGAAGAAAGAAAGAGGAAAAGAAGAGAAGGAAAGGAAGAAAGAGAAACTAGCAGACAAGGTAAAATACTCTTACCTTGAGTTAGTTTGTGTATTTATTGTAATAGTTTTTTAGTGTTAAAAATAAGTAATGTATATGATAATGAGTAATGAGTATGTTGTAGTATAATGAGGAAAGATAATGTAACCGTTTGAAGTTTTTAAATGATGTTTAAAAGCTTTGGAAAACCATGGGTAGTATATGTATATGTGCAGGAAAATTGGTGTGTTGTAGTGTGTATAATGATTGTGAATTGGTATGGGAATTGTGAGCTGAGATAATGTGTGGGCAAAGTTAAAATTATAGGGGAGACTATGCCAAATTTTGCCTAGAAACGAGAGGCTTAAGTATTTAAGAAGAAGGAATAACCTAGGTAGTAACTAGGTGTATTTGGAGAGTGTAAAGGGAGTAGTTTAGTATCTTGAACCAGATTTGGAGAGGAACTAGTTAATATGATAGAATTAGGATATAAGGTAATGTATTTAGAATGCTAGGTGTGGCATTAGTTGAGGAAGTATTGGGAGGATAGAAGTTAAGGTGAAAATCTGTAGCACAAGAGGGAAGAACAAAAAATTTGTAGCATTAGTGAAATGAAAACTAGTATAAGTGTTGGGGAAATGAGGAAAAATGTGTAAGTGAATCTAGGATTGAGTAATCAGTTTGGTGGATGAACTAAGGTGATTTAGAGGGTTTAATGAGTGTTAAACATGTGGGGAATGTATTGGTAAAGGTTAGGGGAAGCAATGGGAAAGTAAAAACACAAAAACAGATTTTAAAACTGAAGTACTTGGCCGGACCGACCTTGGGACCGAACTTGCAAGGTCGGTCGAGCCCTGAATTAAAAGACGGAAACCTACTGGAATGGACCGACCTTGGGACCGGACTTACAAAGTCGGTCGAACCTAAAATTTTCCGTATGAAACTACTGGAATGGACCGACCTTGGGACGGACTTGCAAGGTCGGTCGGTCTGAAATTTTCACGTAATGTAACTCACTGGAATGGACCGACCTTGGGACCAGACTTACATGGTCGGTCGGGTCTTAAATTTTCGAAACCAGAACTTACTGACTTGGACCGACCTTGGGGACCGGACTTGCAAGGTCGGTCGGGTCTGAATTCTTCAGTAATGAAACTTACTGACTTCGACTGACCTTGGGTCCGACCCTGGGTAAGGTCGGTCGACTCAAAATAAAAATAAAAAATGTTTTATAATATGATTATAGTAATCATATGTATGTATATACATATATATGCTTATACACATGTATGCATATATATAGTAGCACCATCAATGAAGTAGTAAAGGTAAGGAAGTATACACATGAGTAAGAAAAACAAGTTTAAGAAGTAATAAGAGAAGCATGGGGTTTTTATAATCGAGTATGAATGTAAAAGAGTAGTAAGTATACATTAGGAGTATTAATGAAGGAATAAGTTGGATCAATAATAGATCATTGATCATACAACTTCAGTATGTATAGGAATCAAATAGTTGAACACCGAAGGAACCCGGTAGTACGAATACGACGGTGAACAGTATGATTTCTTCATGCCCTGTATCCTACTGGTTACCCCTATTTGTGTGCTTATGTGATCAATCAAAAAGATAAATGCATGAATCGGACTTTTATTGCACTAATCGTGTTTGAACTATATTGTTCTTGTTGTATTCTCTTGAACATTTAGTTTGTATAATTCATGAAATACATGAATGAGAATGAAGTGTATGTGTATGTGATGAGTACTTGTGTAGTGTATTGGTGTATGGTAAGGAAGTAATGACTTCTACTAATTCCGAACCATCTAACTCCTAACATGAGTAATGCGTAAAATGGAATGAGTAGAAGTCCGATATAGTTTCGGCCACGCGTGAGGATAAAGAAACACAAGAGGTTGGATCTGAATCCTGGCTGTAATCTTTTCCATGGACCAATCCCCTTGAATGGGTAGCATCCTGGATTAGTGGGCCACCCTAAAGCCCGGTGGTGGGATGTAGTAATCCCTGCCCGGAGGTCATACCGACTTGACTTGAGTAAAGTAAGCAAGAAGTAAAGTATTTTATGTGTATTGGTCTTGACTATTGTAAGTCATTGACCTTGAGTAAAAGAGTATTGTACACCAGATTAACCCGGTGTGTGAAGAAGCTAACGAACCTTATGTATGTATTGGAGGAGTGTATCTCCGTATTGCGGTGAGTATTCGGTAAGTATGATTGGTGATCTTGTAATGTCTTCCTTGTATGCAATGAATGGATGTATGTTGTGAATGGTATGTATTGAATTGTATAAGAGCATGTATGTATGTATGAATGAAACGAACCGCTTGTATTCGACCAAATAGTTGGCGTACCCTCGTTAGTACGCGGGGTATGCTGTTATCATATGCAGCGTAAGCTGAGCCCCTTGGGGCAACGTTTTTATCTTACAGGTACCCGAGAGGCGTGATGGTTGAGTAAGGACCGGGAGTGAACTCTTTTTGGGGTAGTTAGTAGATTGGAATGGTGTACTGAGTTGTACACGGCTAAGCCTTTTTGAGTAGCCGGTGTACCATGTGGTACACCTTTTTAGGAAAATGAATTATGATTGGATAGGAAGGAGTAGATGTATAAACTCTTAATTTTTGGAAATGGACTTGGAATGCAATTTATATATTTTGGATACTCGGTAATCAAAGTGTAAGTAAGTACTTGGCATTGTAAGGTAAGTAGTATGTATTCGGTATATTCTAATCGTCAGACTGTTACTGTATGTAGTAGTAGACTCGTTAGTCTTGGATGGCTAACGGCGTTGTATCACCCGCCGGGAGTAAGTAAGTAAGTATTCCACTGCGAGTAAGGTAATTCTGGGACTGATTAGAGGATAATGGGAGGATTAGCGGTTGAGGTGTTACAAAAAGTGGTAAGACTTCGCTCTGATGATTAGAATACCGAGTGTAGTGATTACCGAGTTAGGATATAAACCGTTCCACAACGAAGAACTAGAAACCTAACTAGGAATAACCGTTAATGATAACAGATACCCTTGACGTCTGCAAAGGCGATACTATTGTTTGAATCAAGACCACGTGGTCATAGTGTCACAGTATCTAATGTAATCCACACTTGTTCAAATGTTAGGAAGAGGTACAGGCCGACCCAGAGGAGGGGCCAACGATGGACCGGGCGCGCATACGATAGCTGAAATCGTCGCCGCCACAGTAGCACAGATGCTACCGCAAGTAATCACCGTTACAACAAACGCAGCAAAACCCACAACAACAACAACAGCAACAGCCTGACCCACCTCAACCCCGTGAAACCAATTGGGTGAAGGCAGTCGCCGACCTTCGACCTCCATGCTTTAGAGGCGAGAGCGACCCCGCCAAGCTCAAGGCCTACCTCTCCGAGATGGAGACGGCATTCGAGACACTTGAGACTCCCGCTGGAGTTCGAGTGAGGATAGCTGCGTATTACCTCAAGGACGCGGCTATGGACTGGTGGAAGCTCGTCAAGGCCGAGCACGTAGCCGATCCCGCATTCGGTTGGGAAGCATTCACCTCTCTCCTCCGATCTAAGTACTATCCCGAGCATGTCAAGACCAAGAAACGGCTTGAGCTCGATGCCCTGAAGATTACAGAGAAGATGACGGTTGATGAGTATTACCGCACCTTCACCTCTCTTCTCATACTCCTACCCGACCTTGGGTACACCGGCCAAGTCTTGGTCGACCGCTTCTACGGCGGATTGAGCCATCGACTCCGGTATGGCATGGATTCGCACTGTTTACCTCCCTTCAGATAAACCACGTTGAAACCTTAAAAGCCATGAGCAATGTGAATTAGTATTCCCGTATGTAAATGTGTAACCTAATGCCCAAGTAATTCAGGAGTGTTACCACGCTGCATCTCGAGTTGAGATCACCTGCCAGCTAAGGGATGAGGAGCAAGCGCTGAAGCGCAAGGTGAGCAGCAAAGGTAACAACTCCGAGGAGCAAAATCAGAACAAACCTTGGAATAAGAAGACGTGGAAGTATTCCCACCAGAAGAACACCTTTGGAGACGGCAGTGCCCATGCTGAGAAGGGCAAGGCAGCTGATCCGTTACAGCTTGCCTACACTGCACCCGTGGCAGCGAAGCCACTGAGGTCTCAGCCCTACAAGGGTAAGAATCTAAAATTGAATTAGTACACTTGTGAACTAGTATGTATATGGAGTATTGTAAGTATGCCGAACCTCGCTAACTTGGAAGCTATAGGTTCTGGATTTGGCCATGGCAAGAGCCAAAATGATGGCCGCAGCTATGTGTGCCAAAACTGCAACAAGGATCATCCCGGCACAGATTGCCAAGGAAGGGAGATCCGCTGCTATAACTGCCAAAAGCCGGGGCACCGTGCTAATGCATGCCCAGAAAACTCAAAGCCCAAGGGCAACTATCAGTGCTACAAACACGTGAAGGCAAGGAGGTTGCATCTGGCGATGCTCATGCCCAGCATACCTCAGTGGGACAGGGGTCTCGGGGTCCGCAGAAGGGCGCACCGCAGAGGCAGCCAGCCTTGCACATCATCGACCGTGATGGGACCGGGACTAAGTCCGGCCTAGGTATTCACCGTAACCTTTAATCCTTGAAGAGCATGTCTAAGTATTGAAATATCTGTATGAATGGATGCATGAATGCGTAAGTACCCGAAGTATGAATTTAAGCATGAGTAAGTAAAATTGAAGTATGTATTGAGCATGAAATGATTAGTGAGCCTAGAACTCACACTAGATGAAATTTACCACCTTAGGGAAATTCCATATCTGTTACCCATTACCTTCAAACCCACTTCATGAAGAAGCCGACATCACCACTCACCACTTCAACAATGAGCAGTGTCAGGTCATCCGCCCAGGTATGATCTTATTAAAAGGATACCTGACACCCAAAGCACAAGTTTCAATTATCCGACAATGCAACGAACTAGGAATGGGTCCAGGAGGATTTTATACACCCGAATTCCCCGGCGGAGCAATAATGAAGCTTAAAATGATGTGCTTGGGAAAAGATTGGAACCCTTATACCAAGACATACCAAATGACGCGAGCAGGAGACGGAGCCACACCTCCATCAATACCCACTGAATACCAAATCGCACAGCAGTACGAAGATGAACCAATCACTACACTTGAAGCAGACCTCTGTATTTTCAACTTCTATGAGAAAGAATGACGACTTGGCTTACACCAAGACAAGGACGAGACGACGGAATCTCTTGAATTAGGAGTGCCCGTAGTGTCTTGGTTCATCGGTGATGACGCCGTATTCTTGTATAGCAAGCAGAAGCGTGTGGACCTCGTAAAGAAATTGGTATTGAGATCAGGAGATGTTCTAATCATGGGTGGAAAATCAAGGTTGCTGTATCACGAGATCAAAAAGATCAAGCTGAACACGGCACCACCGGTAATAATCAATGCCACACACATGAAACCAGGACGCCTGAACCTTACCTTTAGAAAGTATTAATCTTGTAGTAGCATGTAATCCAGTAGTAACGTGTATTAGAGACACAGTATGTATGATGGTTGGTTATTCAATAAAAGCAGTATTAGTTATTAAATTCCACTTGCGTTCCACCATTGTTACTTATAATCTTATGAATCAATAGGTTGTGGACTCGGTACCGAAGGTAACCTGAGTATCCTCACCGAAGCACAAGCCGGCAAAAGCGGCACCATTCTAACGGGAACATTCCCAGTAAACGGCATCGAAGCCTCAGTACTATTCGACTCCGGCGCCTCTCACACCTTTGTATCGCCATCATTTGCGAAGAGGTTGGGGCTAGACGCAGATGAGCTACCAAATTTCTTGGTTACTCTCCCGTCGAAAGAGGGAGTATGTGTACTAAGTACTACCACACCGCCACCATTCGAATCAAAGGCGAAGCGTTTCCCATCTCCTTCATTGAATTCAACGGGTTGGGATTCGACTTAATAATTGGAATGAACTGGTTGGAGCGGCACAAGGGACGGATCCTCTGCGCCGAGCATCGATTGCTGCTCAAGAGTCCATCTGGGGTCACTATTTCATGCCGCCAGAGACCAAGAGAGCCTTCAACTACAGTCATCTCCACTATGGCAATGTACCGGGAGCTCAGAAAAGGACATGAAGTGTATTTATGCCGTGTGCAAGATCTAGAAAGAGATCTAGAATTCAGTAATGATGTAGCAGTTGTATCAGAATTTCCCGATGTATTCCCAAAGGAGCTACCTGGTATGCCACCACAGAGAGCAGTAGAGTTTGAAATTGACCTTGTACCTGGTACTGGTCCCATTGCTAGGGCACCATACCGTATGGCACCTTCAGAAATGACATAGCTTAAAGAGCAACTACGTGATCTACTCGACAAAGGGTTTATACGCCCGAGCGTATCACCCTGGGGAGCACCGGTCCTCTTTGTTATGAAGAAGGATGGTAGTCTCCGCCTCTGCATTGACTACCGTGAATTGAATGCGGTCACTATAAAGAACAAGTATCCGTTTCCACGCATCGACGACCTGTTCGATCAGTTAAAGGGAGATTCGGTCTTTCTAAGATTGATCTCCGATCCGGATATCACCAGATTGCTATCAAAGAGCAATATATCGAGAAAACAGCATTCCAAACAAGATATGGCCACTACAAATTCACGGTGATGCCATTCGGTTTGTCTAACGCACCAGCCAAATTCATGGACCTAATGAATCGGTTATTCAGTGATCAGCTGGACACTTTAGTAGTAGTATTCATCGACGACATCCTTGAAACACCCTGGAAAATCTTAGTTACAAAATATACCTTCCTTGTTATTTTATGTGTGAAAATTGTAGACATGTATACATGTATTATAACAGCTACAGATTTTAGGAAGCAAATACATTACCGTCAATTTTAGAATAGTCTTGGATGTACTCAAATGTTTGAAATATATAAGTCGTACGTACTTATATACATGAATTTGATAAATTTAGAAAAACGCTGTACCTTTGGGTATTTAGTTATCATACCATAGCAAGAGATTAAATTATCATGTGACCATTTATACATTGGTATATCAATTAGGAGTTAGACGTGATAATATATTCAGCCTTGTATTATAGCCATGTACTAACGGACCAAGTAACAAGTTTTCAGCTATAGATACCGACTGTAAATATTACAGTGACATGTTGATTTTATACTACCGGCTGTAATATACATAGTTATCCATCATTATCGCAAGTAAACTTGCTAGCACAGTACATTGCTTACTAAATCGCTTATATATATATATACATTGCTTACTAAATCGTTTATACATATATGTATATGTTGCTTGCTAAATCGCATATATAAATATGTGTACAAATCACTTATATGCATATATACGTTGCTAAGTTAAATCAGTTATGAATATGTATACGTTGATTAAGTATATGTATATAACTTGCCTAGTTATTTTTAGTCCTATCCATTATTATTATATCCTAGTTTATTGGTAAAAGTGGTTGACTGTAATATTAAAATGTGTCATTGTTACAGTGACATGTTAAATTTATATTACCGACTATAATGTAAAATGTATCATTGTTACAGTGGCATGTTAAATTTATATTACCGACGGTAATATTAAAATATGTCATTATTACAGTGACATGTTAAGTTTATATTACCGATTGTAGATATATATAATTAACTAGTTTATTCTCTTCACATAATAGTGATATTAGATAACTAATCAATTGTTTTTAGATATAGTCGGCGCACCATTACCATAGCATTAGTATGGATATGGATTAACTATCATTGAAATTATATCATAGAATATCGGCTACCGTGGGATAAGAATCAAAAGATGATTGCATGGAATAAATGTGATCGGTCTTATCTGCCGATTTTCAATCTCGAACTTATATTCATTCCATCATGATTACTAATCTCTCTTTGCTTTCATGAACTTAAATCTGCCACACATAGCTTAGTGTTGTCAGCAGATAAGAACGTCCTCATCATCCCCTATATGAGGTGGTTAAAAAAAAATAGATTAGATTAGTATAGAACAACTGAGTGCAGGGGGGTATAAAAACTGACAGTGTAAAAAGTTAGATTAGAGGGGTATAAAATAAACCGAGAGCAGAGGTATAAAACCAAGAAAGAAAATCATAGTAGATTAGATAATATAGAAATCGAGAGAGAAGAGCAGACCGATTTAGTATTTCAAACCTAGACTACCGATTGTATGTATTTAATTCCAATTAGTTTGTCTGTCTTCTTATAATCATGAAAATTCATGCTTTAGCTGAGTGTAGCCGACTTACCATGCTTAGTCATGAGTAGTGCTGTCTTCTTTTTGTTCAGTCAGTCAAGTTACCCAATAAAAAAATAACACTTAGTAAGCAAGGTGGCATACCTGTTCATGTTTTGGCTGAAAGGATAATTCTTTCCTATTCTCACTGTGCTGGTTGTCGGTTGCTCATTCTCCAACCACGAGTTCTTCTTCCTGTCATCTTGATTCACGTATACCACCTAGGAGCAGTAGGAGTAAGCTAAAAAAAAATACGTCCACATACAACAACTAGTAGTAAGCCTTTTTTCAAAAAAAAAAACTAGTAGTAAGCCTTTATAACTTATGGAAAGATGAAAACAAGGTGACTAATTTTTCAGGTTGGGTGCGTAAGTTAGCTACCAAGCTTAATAACATAACATAAATGTTATTTACTTGTACAAAATCGGTATCCCAATGTACCGGTTAAGAAATATTTGTAGGAAGCTGAATTAATTGTGTTTAAGTGGTCATTAAGTTTATAAGAATTAAGTGAAGTTGGATGAGAACCTAGATTAGGGTAATTTGGTGAAATAACCTAAATGTACAAGGTATATAATGAATTTACAAGGAACGTGTAATTAATTTACAATGGAAAATGTATTTGTAGTAAAATGATGTATATATATTCGAATTGAGCTGGTTCTGTCCAGCAATTCAATTGCTGATTAGTTAGCATATAATAGCGTGTATTACATGTACATGAAGGAAGGGAAAATGAAAGTTAAATCCCTAGGCAAGTTATTAAGGAAACTGGTTGTTAAACCGTAAATGTTAATGTTATCGTTTTATACAGTCAAGTGTGGTAATATTTGTGTGGGTTGAATCTTTTGTGTTTTACAAATCAATGAGGTTTATAAAGACCATTGTGGTTTATATTGGTTATGTGCAGCTATATATATACTTGGCTTGACGAATTCGGTGTTTCTGTTGAGATGTACTTAGTGTACAGGTGTTTACCGTGGATAATGATTTATTACTATTATGATGCTATTTCTTCCCAGCGGTTACTATGGTAATTATATTGACTTTATGTGTTGATTTATCTTGTGTTTATGGATATGCAAGTGAGGTTTAAGGCAAGGTTATGCCTAAGCCAAGTGATAATGTGTTTATGAAATATTACTCCTACCAATGTATTGGGGTTTACTGAGACTGCCCCTACCAGTGTATTGGGGTCTTTTATTATTTGCTCCTACCAATGTATTGGAGCTAAGCCATCATGATCTACTCTATGGACTGATGATTCATAGGGGTGTGCACACTTAAGGATATGGGGTGAGGTGAAGAAAAATTATCCGAGGGGTCGAGAGTGTTAGTGCTCTATGTCAAAAGACCGATTGCCCGAGGACAGATGGAAATTGTATCATGGTTTTGGATGTTATACTCAGTGGATCTTGACTTTGGTTATACTGCCTACTAACTGATATTGATTGTTTTGGTGAGTGATACTAGATAATATTTTGGATGATCATTTATGCACCTAATGCTAAGGTAAGCAACAGGTGGTGCTAATCTATGGTTTCTATGTGTTGACCCTATTGTGATTGTGCTATGCTATTATCCTGTTGTCATGGTTGTAGTGTTCCACTATCTTTGTTACTATGTTTATGTAATCTTGGAGTTTTACAAGTAAAATGTAATTTACATGTTGTGATGGGAGTTACTCAGCGTTGCTGATTTTGGCGTTATGCCCTGTGGTCTTTTCTCTGTGATTGTATGACTGACCACAGGTACAAGAAAGGATGGTGTTTTCCCCTAGTCATGAAGTTGCATGAGAGAGTGGAGCTAAAGAGTAATAGAGATTGAAGTTAGAGGGCGTTGTAATTATCACCATAAAGTACTTATGTATTAGGGTTATACAGTTTTGTATAAGCTAATAGTGTTGATGTATGTTTGCATAAGTTGTCATTATAATCTGAGTATATAAAGGTTTGAAAGTAAAACTTAATTTGGAAAAGATGGTGGTAGTTAGCCTTAGCATCGACAGTGAGTGTGGTGTGGCGGTAGCACCCCCGGGTTGAGTTTGTAGTGTCTTAAGTCTTCCGCTGTGTAAAATGAGAAATTGAGATAAAAAGAAAAAAAATGGAACTGGAAATTGGGGTGTTACAATCCTTGTGTATTCGAAGTCAACAGAAGAGCATGAAAACCATTTGAGAAGAGTACTTAACACACTGCGTGAGAATCAGCTGTATGCGAAGTTCTCCAAATGCGAGTTTTGGCTAGATCAGGTATCTTTCCTTGGTCATGTCATCTCGAGCACGGGTATTTCAGTAGATCCATCCAAAATCGAAGCAGTACGATCATGGCCTAGACCTAAGACTGTTACCGACATCCGGAGCTTTCTTGGTTTAGCTGGTTATTACCGGAGATTTGTAAAAGACTTTTCAAAAGTTGCTAAGCCCATGACGTCACTGATGAAGAAAGATGCACCGTTTGTGTGGACAGATGAGTGCGAGGTATCCTTCCAGAGCCTAAAAGACTCATTGACCTCAGTGCCAATTCTCACTCTTCCAGAGGGCACAGAGGGATTTGAGGTGTACTGTGATGCATCGGGCAAGGGAATGGGATGCGTACTCATGCAGCAGGGCAAGGTAGTAGCTTACACCTTCCGCCAGCTGAAAAAGCATGAGGAGAATTACCCGACACACGATCTAGAGTTAGGAGCCATTGTCTTCGCCTTGAAGATATGGCGACACTATCTCTATGGGGTAAGCATCACCATCTACTCCGACCATAAAAGTTTACAGTATGTGTTATAACCCAAAGTTCGTTACCATTTTATTTCGTGTAACGTTGTCTTATGTTGAGATATTTCATTATTCAGGACAAGGAGGTCCATTCTAATTAAGCTGGGGACGAGGAAGTCTTTTTCCCTTCCCATTTGATTTTCTGGTGAGAACCTATTATTAGCCCATAATAAATCATCCTTAATTACTTTCCCTAACCACGTTTCTCACCACGCTCTCACTATCTAATTTCCCGATCAGTTTCAACTGCTGAGACGTTCTCTCTCTCTCTCTCAACCTTCCTCATCTTCTTCATCGATCTGTCAAGACTTCGTGTGTTGCGCTACGCTGCTGGTGAATCCTTCTGTTGTCGCGCTGTCTCCATTACAACCAGGTTGGTCTTGTGGTTTCTATTGCAATTCAGTTTTGGGGTTAGGTTTTGGGGGCTCGTCCAATCCCTAATTGTTCTTCGTAATCTGATTGCAACCAGTGGTGGTTCTTGCGTTTCCATCAATCCGTCTATGCTGTTGGCTTCGTCTGTGATTCCGCTGTCAGATTCAGGTAAGGATTTTAGTTGTGCTCATCATTGGTAGTTTCTGGACTGTGAGGCCTCTCCGTTTTCTGAATTGGGAGTTCCTGCAATTGTGTTTTGTTCAGTGAATTGGAAATACGTTTCGGTCTGCGTTTTGGTGTCTGCGTTGGCTGGGTTCTGCTGCTTCAGATTTCGGGTTTCGTCTGCTGATTATTGAGGTAGGTGGCTGATGGATTCGATTAGTGTGTTCAGCCTTGGGGAGTTTCAATTTTGGTATTGATTGTGTTCTGTCTCTACTCTGGGTTTGCGAATTCGTCTGTTTAAGTGTTGTTTAATAATGTACAAACCCCCAAGGTTGTTTTCTGCAAACTCATAATGTTTTGACATTGTTTTGGTGCTTCGGTTTGTGTGAAATCGCCTCTGTTTTCTGAGTTTTTCGGCGCGTCCGAACTTCCGTCCGACCTTGGAAGTTCGGACATGCCCTTCTGCGCTTTGAATTTCTGAACTTTTTGACGTGTCCGAACTTCCGTCCGAGCTTCGATGTTCGGACGGGGTGCGAGGACGAGTCCGACTTACAAGTCTCGAATGGTGTCCGAACTTGTAAGTCCGGACAGAAGTTCGGACACACTGTTCTCATTCTTCTGATTTTGCTTCGACTTGTGTCCGAACATTGATGTCCGGACACAAGCTCGGACTCTACACGTATTTGTTTTCCGAAAAGCGTCCGAACATCAGTCCGAGCTTTGATGTTCGGACACCTCTGCCTCCGCTTCTGTTTTAAGGTTCGACCTGTGTCCGAACATTGATGTCCAGACACAAGTTCGGACGAGCTTCTGTTTTGACCATAACTTGCTCGTTTGAGCTCCGTTTTGACTTCCGTTTGCGGGGTTGGATTCCCCTTCTGATTTCCATGCTGCCTATGTGCTTTCTGGTGCCTTTGGTGCACATGTGCTTATTGTTTTAAGCTTCTGTTTTGGGACCTAGTTATCTCTGTGTCTGAACCTTTGGATGGCTGGTCTCGCTGTCTCGTAGCGCGCTATGTAGGATCCTTTTGTTCACGGGTGATGTTCCCCGTTCTTTTCATAGGTGTTTCATCTGTTCTGTTTACGAGTGAGGTTTCCTTGTTCTGTTCATGAGCTAGCTGCTCGTTCTGTCTGTATGCTGTGATCAACTAGTGTCCCGCTCTGTTTTCTGCTTCCGTCTGCTTCTGACTCTGTTTAGTCCTCTATTGTATGGACTTCTGTTTCTGTTTTCCGTCATGCTTATGGATTCCGTCTATTCCTTCTGATCTGATAATGTTCTGTAAAATGTTTTGAGCATGCTGGTTAATGAAGTTTGTCATCTACTGGGCATAGTTGTTTGCTCATTCCCCTACTCTATCTAACATTGCAGATTGATCAGCGAGGGTCACTTGCTCAGCTCTGGAGTTTAGTTTGTTTTGTTATTTGAATTCTTTTGAGACATATGTATTTGACTTTGAGCCTTTGGGCCTCTTTAGATAGCTTCCGCTTTTGATATTCGTTTGGTGGGTTTTGTGATGACTTTTGGGATGTTACGACATCATTTTGATTATACTTTATTCAAGTATTCGTTTGGGCCTTGTTTGATTATCTGTTTAAGTTCGTTTGTCAGAGCCTTGCGTTATTATGTAATAATACACGGCGTGTAATACCCCTAACTCCTAGGCCAGTGTTTGGGGGTGTCACATTTAGTGGTATCAGAGCTCCAGGTTCTAAGCTGCTGGTATTCTAAGTTAGCCAGTCAGTCAGAAACGTTAGTGCTAGTGTCTGAGTTTAACTGCTTGCTGTTGGACTTTCAGAATGCCGCCAAGAAGGGCTCCAGGAAATGTTGTTGATGCTGTTCAGCAGTTTATGACGCAGCTCATGCAGACCATGACTGCAGGGGGTGGACCAGCTGGAGGAGGACCCGCTGGCGGAGCGGGCCCAGCTGGGGCCGACGCTGGAGGCCGAAATGTGAAGGCGCTTCAGGAATTCATGAAGCTGAAGCCGCCATCGTTTGATAGGGCAGGAGACCCCCAGGAGGCCAGCCATTGGCTGACAGAGGTGGAGGATTTGCTGAGAGTTATGGGCTCTGAGGAGGAGCAGAAGGTCGACTTTGCCACCTTTCTTTTCAAGGCCGAGGCTAAGGAGTGGTGGAGGTCTGCGATGGGGAAATTCCTACAGCCTTGGACGTGGGAGCAGTTCACTGGGGAGTTCAATAAACAGTTCTACCCCGACGTGTATAAGGATCAGCGCATCTTGGAGTATAATAGGCTTCGCCAGGGGCGCGATATGAGTGTGGAGGAGTATGTCAGGAAGTTTATCAGTCTGTCTAAGTTCGCACCTAAGCCGGACGAGCATAGGAAGGCCAGGAAGTTTGAGAGCGGCTTGAGGCCGGATATTCGCTCTGCTGTGACACCGCTGCGTCATAAGACCTTCAGAGACATTGCTGATGTCGCCCTGTTGGTAGAGGCTGATTTGAGGGGCCGCCAGTCTGGCGGGAAGGACCAGAAGAGGAAGCAGAGGCCCGACGAGAGTGATAGGAGGGATCAGCCTGCTTCTCAGAAGAAGCAGTCGACTGGAGACCGCTCTGGAGACCGTTCGCGAGATAGAGGTGGTTCATCTTCATCAGTGCCTGTCCCGAAGTGCCAGGTCTGTGGCAAGTTTCACCGAGGCCAGGACTGCTACAGGAAGTCCGGAGCCTGCTTTAAGTGTGGGTCCTTGGAGCATAGAATAGCTGACTGCCCTCGGGCTGAGAGGAGCAGGGGTAGCTCTGGAGGTGGAGCTGGAGGATCTGCATCTGGGTCTAGAGATCGAGACCGGGCTGAGCAGAAGAAGCCCCAGGGCCAGGCCAGAGTGTACGCGATGGCTGGAGAGAGAGACCGATCGACTGACAGAGTTGTCACAGGTATTCTCCAGCTGTCTTCTCGATCTGTTTTCTGTTTGTTTGACTCTGGAGCCACCCACTCTTTTATTTCTACTGAGTTAGTGGGTGAGCTCGGTTTGCCTATTGTGCCTCTGGGTGTTGAGTTATGTGCGCATAGTCCATTGGTTAGGGACTCTTCTATGCTTTTGAATTCTGTCTGTAAGGCTAGTCCTGTGTTAGTCAAGGATATGATTCTGTGTGCTGACCTCATCCCGATGAAGATGACCAATTTTGATGTGATTCTGGGCATGGATTGGCTTGCTGCGCACCATGCCCACATTGATTGTGCTGCTTCGAGAGTCACTTTTGAGGAGCCGGGTCAGCCCCGCCTAGTTGTAGTAGGGAATGGACTCCCGTGCTCGCCGCAAGTCATATCAGCTATGCAGGCGTTTCGCTTTCTGAGGAAGGGATGCCAGGGATATCTGTGTTACATCCCTGAGGTTCGCAAGGATGTGAAGTTGGAGGAGATTCCAGTGGTCAGAGACTTCCCAGATGTGTTCCAGGATGACGTACCTGGGCTTCCCCCTGTCAGAGAGGTGGAGTTCTCGATCGAGCTCGCACCTGAGACTCAGCCCATTTCTAAGGCCCCATACCGCATGGCGCCTGTTGAGCTCAAGGAGTTGAAGGTTCAGTTGCAGGAGTTGTTGGACAAGGGCTTCATTCGCCCTAATGTGTTGCCTTGGGGAGCGCCAGTGTTATTTGTCAAGAAGAAGGATGGTAGCATGCGCTTGTGCATTGACTACAAGGAGCTCAACAAGGTTACCATTAAGAATAGGTATCCTCTCCCGCGCATAGATGACTTGTTTGACCAGTTAGCAGGAGCTAAGGTGTTTTCGAAGATCGATCTGAGGTCCGGTTATCATCAGCTGAGGATTAAGGCAGACGACGTGCCTAAGTCCGCCTTTAGGACTCGTTATGGACATTACGAGTTCCTAGTGATGTCATTCGGTCTGATGAATGCACCTTCAGTATTTATGGACATGATGAACCGGGTGTTCAAGCCCTTTCTAGACCAGTTCGTCGTGGTGTTTATAGATGATATCTTGGTGTATTCCAAGAGTGCTGAGGAGCACGAGGAGCATTTGAGGACTGTTCTCCAGACTCTGAGGGAGAAGGAGCTGTATGTGAAGCTGAAGAAGTGCGAGTTCTGGTTGGATCAGGTGGTATTCTTGGGACATGTTGTCTCCAAGGATGGTATCTCCGTAGATCCGGAGAAGATTCGAGCTATTACTGAGTGGGCCAGGCCTACTAATGTTGGAGAGATTCGTAGCTTCCTTGGACTAGCGGGCTACTATCGTAAGTTTGTGGAGGGCTTCTCCAAGCTAGTGATTCCCTTGACTCGTTTGCTGCAGAAGGATGTGAAGTTTGAGTGGAGCAGGCCTGTGAGCAGTGCTTTCAGGAGCTGAAGAAGAGGTTGACGTCTGCGCCGATTCTGACCCTTCCAGAGGGTAATGACGGACTAGAGGTTTTCTGTGATGCGTCCCATAAGGGACTTGGGTGTGTTCTGATGCAGCAGGGGAAGGTAGTAGCGTATGGCTCCCGTCAGCTTAAGCCATATGAGAAGAACTATCCGACCCAGACCTGGAGTTAGCTGCTGTGGTCTTTGCGTTGAAGATTTGGAGGCACTACCTGTATGGAGCGGTGTGCAAGGTGTATACAGACCACAAGAGCCTCAAGTATCTGTTCACTCAGAAGGAGTTGAACTTGAGGCAGAGGAGGTGGCTGGAGTTGCTACATGATTATGATTTGGAGATCCTCTACCATCCTGGTAGGGCGAATGTGGTTGCTGATGCGCTCAGTAGGAGGGGTCCATCTGGGGCCGTTTGTGCTTTGTCTGGTGTGCAGAGGTCTGCTCTCAAGTTACAGCGTATATGTATCTGGGTCGTCCGTCCAGAGAGATCCGGGATGTTAGCAGCGTTGCAGATACAACCTACCTTGATCGACCGGATCAAGGCCAGTCAGGAGCTCGATGTCGGTTTGAGTAAGATCAGAGAGAGTATCTCTTCCGGTCAGGAGTCTGAGTTCAGAGTTTCAGAGGATGGCTGCTTGAGGTTCAGAGACCGTGTTTGTGTGCCGGCAGATGACGCTTTGAGACGTGAGATCATGCAGGAGGCTCATGGAGCCCCGTACTCGGTACACTCAGGAGGTGTGAAGATGTACCGGGACCTACGTGAGACATTCTGGTGGAGCAACATGAAGAGGGACATTTCAGACTTTGTATCCAGATGTTGGACCTGTCAGCAGGTCAAAGCTGAGCATCAGAGACCAGCTGGTTTGCTTCAGCCTCTTCCCGTTCTGGAGTGGAAGTGGGAGAGCGTCGGTATGGACTTTGTTATGGGCTGCCTAAGACTCCGAGGGGTTTTGACGCAGTTTGGGTGATAGTGGACAGACTCACGAAGAATGCTCATTTCTTGCCTGTCAGGAAGACTTTCAGTTTGCATCGCCTGACGCAGTTGTATATGGATGAGATAGTGCGCCTTCATGGAGTTCCTGCTTCTATTGTGTCGGACAGAGACCCGCGCTTCGTATCCAGATTCTGGCAGAGTTTGCATCAGACTATGGGGACGAAGTTGTCTTTCAGTTCAGCGTATCATCCTCAGTCAGATGGTCAGACAGAGAGGACGAATCAGGTCCTTGAGAACATGCTCAGAGCATGTGTACTTGACTTTGGGGCAGCTGGGATCAGCACGTGGCGCTGATAGAGTTTGCGTATAATAACAGCTTCCAGACTAATATCGGGATGGCCCTGTTTGAGGCTTTGTATGGCAGGAGGTGCAGATCACCCATCTGTTGGGATGATCTGAAGGAGAGGGCAGTTGTTGGGCCGGATTTGGTTGAAGATGTTGTAGCTAAGATTCAGTCTATCAGAGAGCGCTTGCTTGTGGCTCAGAGTCGTCAGAAGAGTTACGCCGATCAGAGGAGACGACCTCTAGAGTTTGAGGTGGGTGACCATGTGTATCTGAAGGTGTCTCCAGTTCGGGGAGTTGTTCGGTTTGGGAAGAGAGGCAAGCTGTAACACCCCATCCAACAACAAACACATAACAACATTCTGCAGCGGAAATATACTACTTCACAATACTTAACTCGTTGGTGTTACACGCTGTTAACCACCCACGTGGCTAACAAGGCTATTACATAAACATTGTACCGGTCTGATGGACTAGATTCGAGCGACTACACATTATTATCCCTTTCCATTAACAACAAACATACACATACCTTCCAACTGTACCGAGTATTTACAAACTGATGCCGATAACAATTTCGGTCTTACTACACCTACTGTATATATACAACTTAAATGATTACCCATGTACAACGACTACCCCGTCCTACTCTCGAACGGCTTCCAGCTCTTTGTACCTGAAATAGGAAAAGAAGAGAAAGGGTGGCCCCCAAGGGGCTCAGCACCTTTGCTGGTATGGAATTCCCGCAGTCCGCATGCTACCGGGCCACGCACAACTAATTGTCGTCTTAGCATGCGGTTGATTATATTTAAATCATGCATGTAACTTAAAACACACAGCACGAATCATTCCGCCTCAATGGGCTCAACAAACAGATAACATATCCATACTTGATAGGTCACTCATGGTATTCATTACCCCTAGAGTGTTTCTCCTCTAATGGAACTACTTCCTTAATAGACGACAACTACCCATTAATCGGGTTATCCTTAAACGCCTCTTATTACAAACTGGGATTCATATCCATGATCCACATACTCCACATTTTACAACATATAACATTCATCACATAACAACACATAACAACACTTTTCACGTTTCAACGTGCACATAATAACATCGCAATAGATATTGCATCATAACAACAATACATAACATAACGGGTACGGTTCCCTTTTATGAACCGGCCCAAATATAGTCAGTTCACTTGTAGCCTAGAGAATGTTGCCAGTCTCGTGATAAGCTCATTACATAACTCGTTACCGTCTCGTTAAATGAACGGATAACTTAACACAAGGTGTCTCGGATATAGTGACCCAAGCACACCGAACAAACATAAACATAGTATGCCCCTGTGGCCCGACGTGAGTCAGTAAAATAGCCTTGGTTAAGCTAAAGGGAAGGTTGGAAACCTAATTGGAAAACAACCATAACATACAGAGAGGATCGAACCTGATATGACAACGACCCCCATACTCACACGCGTGGCCGGAACAGACCGGACTCCTCACTTCCCCCGTTAGCACTTGTTAGAAGTTCAACATTGAACTTAATTAAACAATCACAACATTGGGTTAAGTCTTGTTAGACACACACAAGGGAAGGGAGAGTCATACTTTCACACACAACATCACACACAAACATCACATAACTAACTCACGCATAGCCGTGGTTAGAACGTTCCTTAGGTCGGAAACGTTATCACCGGATACCGTTCTCTTACGTTTACCTAATAGTGGTTAACTAGCCCTTCAAGCGCATTCGAGGTTACCGGTATCGGCACGTAAACATACAACAACAATAACGACTGTAAACTCGTTTCATGATTTATCTTATAACGTGGCAAACACACAGAAAAACACATTGGCATACAAGCCGGTGTAATCCGGTAGGACACAGGTTGCAAGAAAACCATACCTGTCACCGGAGTCCACTTTATCATGTCCACTTATGTTCCTCGAGCAATTCTCGAACAACTGATAACATTACATGTATTTTTATTAACATCGGGGTAACATGATTGTTTAAAGTCTAATGCTTATAACTTTCCCCGTTAACTTAGTTACATAACTTTACATTTTAACTTGTTTTACTTTTACATTTGATACAACTTTTTCCCTCACCAAATTGTCATTATAACTCACTTAACATGTCCTTAACAATCTTATAACATCATTACTTAGTAATCACCATTTTTAGGCAACTTTTCCTAACCTTAAACAGCAATTTTTTTGCCAAAACAGTGGCATGTCCGAACTTGTGTCCGGACTTCCCAAGTTCGGACACAAGCCGTGACTTAATACTGAAAACAGACGCATGTCCGAACTTGTGTCCGGACTTCGGAAGTTCGGACATGGGTCGAGGAAAATTCAAAGTAGAATCTCATCTGTCCGAACCTGTGTCCGGACTTCCGAACTTCGGACACAGTTCGAGACTCTGAGAATTCTTACGCAACAGGGCCTGTCCGAACGTCCATGTCCGGACGGATGTTCGGACAAGCCAAAACACTCACTTTCCAAGCCTTTAAACCTTAACCAATTTCCACCAAAATCTCTAACACTTAAAGTATTTCCTCCTTAGGTTTCTAAGTGGTGTTTCATGCCTATTGTAACCATTATACCATAATATTTCTTCTCCATTTGAACATCCACTCTTAAGCATCTTTTCTTACAACTAAATTCCTTATGTCACCCTTGTAGTCCTTTTACAAGTTTATTCCTTCTCCTTGTTTTCCAAAGTTTGCCTAAGTCCTAGAACAACTCCTTTGATTTCTAGAACTTCCAAGACAATGTCTAAATCCTTATAGTCTAAACACCTTGATACCTCTTTCTTTACCTAGTAAAACACTTAATCATTCTCAACACTTCCAAACTCACCAAAACTCTTTTTAAACACTTAGAACTTCTTATACATCATCTAAATTTTGCCATAGGTTCTCTTAGCACAATGTCATACCAAAACACATAGCTTTCACCATTAGACATTCAAGAACACCTAAAATCCACCAAGAGTATTCTCACACACAAACACTTAGGTTTTCACCCTTTTACAACCAAAAACACTTAATCATCTAATGCACATTCCTTACACACATATTGTTTTTCCTCCTTTAACCATACAAGACACTCATCTTCACAAAGAATGTTCTTTACACACATCTAAATCCTTAAACTACACTACATCACAATATAGTGCATAAACTTAAATTGCTTGGCACTTAGGCCCTTAAATAACATGGCTCTTAGGCCCTTAAGATGCATAAATCATACGCCTTTTAATAAGCCCTTGAGAGCATTTCTAGGTCATTCACCTTTGGCTCCTTAGGTATTTTATTAAGCAAATCAAGCTCATTTTCCTAAGGCATTTAAACTACATTGAGATAGTTTGTTTACCTCTTTTCCTCCTCCCTCACAAACTTCTTTCTTGTTTCCTTGTAAAACCGGTAAGGATGTTTGGTTGTTTGTCAACTTCTAAACAATGTACAAATAATAGAATGAGTATTCAAGCATTATGCTTCATCTCATTGTAAACCCTAGCACATATATTGTCTTAACCATTAAGGTAATTGTTTTACCTTGGAATTGGAAGAGAGCTTGAATAAATATCAAGAGAGGACTCCCCCAAACCCTTTGAAGATTGCAATGAAGCTATGGAAGAACGAGAAGACACCATTAATGGTGAATTTTCGGACACACAAATGGAGGAAACATGGATTTTCTTTGAGTTTCCTTACCTTGAAGCAAAGGAGAACAACAAGGTGTGAAAAGATGAAGTCAAGCTCCATCAATGGTGAATCTCCTTGGTACCGAAATGAGGCTTTGAAGATTTGAAAAGATAGAAGTGTAGAGCTTGCTCCAACTAGAAGAATGGTGTCTTGAAATTGAATTTGGACCATGGAGCTAGGAGTTACAAGCATTCAAAGATGGAGTTCTTGTGTGGAACTATAGCAAATCGTAATGGAAGGGAGGAAGGGAGCTTGAAGAGTGTGAAATGAGAGGAAGAAGAGAATGAGGTGAGAGAGTACACTTTTAAGATATTTATGTTATAAAGTAACTTTCTTCTTTTTTATCTTTTCCTTCCTTTCCTTAATTGATTTCTTTTACATGTTGGTGACTCACCATGATAAAAACCGGCCCCATCTCTACCTAGGGGTATAATAGTCTTTGTTGACCAATAAACTTACTTATATTGACTTATGTTATAAATTTGCACATTTTGGTTACTATTCACAAACTAAGGCACATATTTGTGAAAATTTTGATTTCCCATTGATATAGACTTCCAAATGTGATACTAGATAGTACACATGTTATTAAAAGTAATGATGGACATTTAGCCATTCAAAACTCATTTACAAGACAATTTTTCAAAAATGTGCTTTAAGACTCCTTAAAGCACATTTCGTGTTTTAACTTGTTTTCAAGCTTGGTTTTCTTGGGTAATTGATTTAATATGTTCATTAACATATTTATAAGGTATAGTATGACCTTTAGGTCTTATACTAATTTATCTCAAGCTTAGAGCACATTTTTGCTCTTATTGACTTTAAGGCATTTATTTGTGTTTTTTTTGGTTTAATTGTCTACCAAGGTTTCCTAAGGACTTAATTAGCCTTATTAAATCATAATTGAATATTATTAAGTTTGGTAGGCTCTTTGGGTCCTAACCAAGTTCACTCCTAGCTTAGAGCATGTTTTTGCTTAAACTGTATCTTAGTGCTTTATTGCATTTTACTATGGTTTAAATTGCTCACTGATGTTTCTAAGACACTTTTTAGCCTTTACATACCATAGTTTAATATTTAAACCACATATCAAGGTTTGGGGTATTTCAATCTACCCCCCTTAAAAGAACTTCGTCCTCGAAGTTCACACTTCCCACACATCATTAGATTAGAACACAGGAATCACTTGGAAATAAACTTCCATAACCAACATATTTTACATCACACCCTCGGACTTAATGGTCCGGGTAACACATTCACATCCATACATAACATAACATATTCACATGATAACCTCGGACTCAATGGTCCGGGTATCTTAACAACATTTACACACACATAACAACCCTTAGACTCTCTGGTCTTAGGTAACATAACAACATTTAGACACATAGGTCTTGATAACATACACTTTTGGAACTCAAGGTCAAAATAATATTTATTACACATACCACACAACATGTCATAGCATGTATAATAATCAAAAATATCCTTTTATATACACTGTGATCATGCAGAACCCGGTCGCGTGATGACACCTTCCGTCCCCGTGCCTTTGGGGATCAAACAATCACTTGAATTTGAAATTTTTCCTTGTGAGGTTAAGTAAGAGAACTTTAAATTTGTAATATCTATCGACGTTTTATAAATACCAATTCAAAATCCTTTTGAAAACACATACGACTCCAAGTCCATCTTATGCTCTTTGCTTCTTTTCTTAGTGTGGTTATTTGTGACCGTTTAAGGGGAGCTTCAAGAATCATCCAACCCTGATGTGATCAGCATCAGTGTTGAACTATCCTTCCACCCCAATTTGTGTTCGGCTTCCCTTGATCTCATGATAATCAAGTTTCACCTCCCACTTCAATTTCAAGCATCAAGTAAATCACTCATTTCCAATTTCCTATCTTTTTAATCATTCTAATCATAATCATAACATCTCCAAGGGATAGAACTTCGTCTATCAATTATTTCCATTCACTTTAATCCTGTTGCCTAGGGAATCTTATTCTCACTAGGTTCTATGTCGGTATCATGCCCTTTCATGAATCACTATATAATATATATATACACATATATTTTATCAAAATACAACACACAGTTTCACATTTGTACACTGTCGGGGTTTTTGTTCCCCCGGGAGTTTCTCTACTCCCCACACTTGTACTATCACACACAACTGTTAACAAATAAACACACTTATCACAATGGTATTCGCATCTTCTATGCGCAATTACCACAATTAAACCATGAATGAATGCGCATGTTTACGTAACACACGCACCAATCATCAAAACAAATTATTTGTGCTATGCACGACATAAGTCACGTACACTTGTACGGTAATACACACTAAGTGGTTTTGCGCTCTACCCCCTTAAAAGGGATTACGCCCACGTAATCAATCACTAAACATTGTCTTAAAATGTTCTGCCGTCGTGAAGTATTTTAACTTTCACGCGGTCTATTATACAATGGATTCTGATTAGAGGATCTTAACCATCTTAGCGGTTTAGTTCCTACACCAAGAATTCTCATTAGAGTTTGCTTTAACTCATGACCGGTTTCGGTTCTGGCCTGTGAGGCTTCTAGGCACTAATAATTAGCCATTTACTCATATTCACTATGCACATTGTACACTTGACTCACTGGTTCACTAGCGTCTGCTGCGCAACTCTGACAACTGTAGGGCTTAGTTTGCCCCATTCATTATTCTCACTGTATTGTACACCTCCCATATATCACCTTTATCTTGGTAATAATGGTTTCTCAACCGACGCGTGGTATCTCTTACCGTGAGCGAATTCGGTGAGTTATAAACTTTCTATCCACTTCCATAATAATTGACCGTATATACTGTTACGTATTTCACAATGATTGACTTGTTTCCTTCCAACTTACTGTCAGTTGAGGTTGAGCTACTACCTAGTGTGTAGTGCTCTCTCAGTTATCACCCAACATTTGGGGTATATTCCATACCAATATTTGGTATTTAGTGCTACTATAGTCCCTTATTCTTAATCATGCCTCCACATTTGGTTTTGTACAAGTACTCTTTCATTGGTGCGGCCTTGCATTTCCTATGCATCGGCCATTATAGCATTATTCCTCCACAATTAACATGTTTCCAATTCCTAGCTATCCCCCTTGATCATTACTGCGCAAGTGCAATACCAAAACACTCAGTCATACAGAGTGCAGAGGCGTAAACTCTTGGTAGTAAATCTCTCATGCGATTGCCATAGGAATTCACACTGTTTTTCACTGAGATTCTGATCTCGTAATACTGGCTACTGGCTTACCGCCTAGTTTTTATCATCACTTACCTTGCATCACCACTGAATTTAATTCATAACTGCTCTTATCTGCCATATCATTATCTAACAACACTTATACAACGGTCGCTTGCTGCGTACCGTGCTCTTACTTATCGTATAACACCAACTTATATGGTATTTACTGTCATATTAACTTCCACACATATACTTACATCATTTGTATTATGGTTCATCACTCATTTGGATGACTACTGAATGCTCCTTGAGCATTGATCATTCGAGTCACAATCCGGCATTATCCAGCTCGGTGTTTCACTTTATACACACATACTACTAAGCTAACTACTCTCTTTCAATAATAATATCGTCCATCCTTAACATATTTCTTGGACTTGATTTACATAACTACCGCTCTTGCGGTCTCACAATATCGAGAGGTATCCCCACTCTTAATGCAGTGGTTGGTTCTCCGCTCTATTCACTTATACAACATAGGCTTCTGCAATCAATCTAATTTACATAACACATTTTAATTGTGGCTTAAGAGCTTTACTGCTTCGAGCTCTGTCCATTGTGGACGGTTCACATACATGTACTTCTCTGTACAACATTACATGGTTTGGATATTATATTGAGCTCCATGACAAGGTCGTTGCATTCCGTTTCCTTTCATGGGATGCCCCTTAGGTTTGTTAGTCCGTCTCCTGACAACTTATGTCTAAACTGGGTGTTAGTTTCAACCCTTGTGTTTCTGTCATGTCATTTTGTGCCATTATCGTTGATGTAAACACCCTTCAAGGATTGCTCCTGGGTGTTGCTAAGTTATTCCATTACATCAGATCAGGTTCGCACTTATTGGTATACTCAGTTAGCCACGCCGTTTGCGTTCTTAACTGGCTTATTATCTTCTTCTGTGAAGATCAACATTTCCTGGTAGTGTAGGTACTCATTCTGGGAGTTTCATCCCGTTCGTTGCACATTAATGTGTCCACATTAAGCATTTGCCTCGTCATGTGCAGGCTGGGTCACCATTCCAGTTATCGTGTTTATCCCTGGGATCCTTAGGACATATGCTATGTCTTTTCATAACAGTTAGTGCACTTCGCACCTCCTGACTCTTAAACATTTCCTTGAAAGGAATTCACTAATTCCTTTGGTCTCGTTAACTTAACTGAGTTCCTCAACTTCAACCATTCCTTGATAATCCTTAGCTCTTGTTTAACTTATACTGCTGACCGTAGTACGGAGTCGACTACTTCCCGTGTTCCGGACTCTACTCGTATACATATGTGGGGTACCATGCTGATACATTGCTACTTACCCAACTAACCCATAAGTAGGTCTGTCAGGCCCACAAGCTCCTATCGGAGTGCGGTCGTCCCACATTTCAGTTAGCACACTCGTAGTGTTCGTCACACGCCTAGGTGAAGTATTCTGTTGTCAACTCCCTTATATTGTCCCGTGACAATATTTATTCCGTGCTTCCCGAACTTAATCGAGGGAAAGTTTATCCACTGTTGTATCTTTATCAACTGCCCTTAGTTTACTGGTTTGGTTTAGAAGAAGGTTAGAAAAAAGTGTTGGTTTGAAAGAAAATCGGTTTTGAAAGAAAAGAGTTTGAATATACCTAAGTTGAAAGAAAATTTTCATGGTTTCACAATGCCTTCTTCCCTTAACCAAATCTAGCTTCTTGCTGACTGGTGTACTTCCAATTACAAAGGTTAGGCTGTTAAGCCCTTCCACAGTTATGATGATCTCACTTAAGTTCATGGTACTTTACTAAGTACTTTGTATTTGTTAAACTTCCCGAACAGCCCTGTCATAGCAGCACTTGCTATAGCAAGTGCGCCATGCTAACTGGCTATCGGTTCAACACATACCGGTTGTGGTATTGTTTTTACCCGCACTGTCATCAGTGGCCTTGTTGGCCCTCACTGATCTTACTGTCTTGATAATAACTCCTCTAGGTGACTTCTCACTGTCTTCACATGATAATCATCAACTGGGGTGTCTCCCATTCTTGGGGTCCCCTTTCTTTTTGTATTATTTCCTCTTCGTAGCCCGTTCCACGCATTGTCGTGGTTACTGAGACTTGTCTCAGGTTGGGCACCACGTTGTAGTTCCTTTGTCTGTTGGTGTACCGTTGGTGTATCACTTAACAATTGTGGTTCCGTAGACACTTGTCTCGGATTTCATGGCTTCACTTTTTGCCTATTGCACGGTTAGTGCGTTGCAAGCTGGTTGTTCTCGACTGCTCGGCATGTCGACCCAGGTTGCCGGAAATTCTATTCTCTTATACATAAAATTCTTCATTCTTCGCTGTTAATGCGGTCAACATTGTTCAGATGGAAACCGTCTCCGGGATTCCCAGTTTTCGGGATCTACCGTATGACAGGTTCTCCGTACTTACAGATATGCTTTACAACAACCAGATCGGGTTTTTCCGAGTATGAGAGAACTTTCATCTCCCTGGCGTTCTTCCCCGAGTTATAAAACAGGGATTGTGGAGGGCGGGTTGGACACTGTAGGTTTCCAGTACACACTGGTTATACCTATCTAGCGTATCTCTCACGCTATCACTCAGCCCCTTTACCTAAAGCCTTAAACTCCTAACTCGGTACTTCCTAAGCTCGGTAATTCAGTCATCAGAGCGATACTTCGCTCTGATACCACTTTTTGTAACACCCCATCCAACAACAAACACATAACAACATTCTGCAGCGGAAATATACTACTTCACAATACTTAACTCGTTGGTGTTACACGCTGTTAACCACCTACGTGGCTAACAAGGCTATTACATAAACATTGTACCGGTCTGATGGACTAGATTCCCGAGCGACTACACATTATTATCCCTTTCCATTAACAACAAACATACACATACCTTCCAACTGTACCGAGTATTTACAAACTGATCCGATAACAATTTGGTCTTACTACACCTACTGTATATATACAACTTAAATGATTACCCATGTACAACGACTTCCCCGTCCTACTCTCGAACGGCTTCCAGCTCTTTGTACCTGAAATAGGAAAAGAAGAGAAAGGGTGGCCCCCAAGGGGCTCAGCACCTTTGCTGGTATGGAATTCCCGCAGTCCGCATGCTACCGGGCCACGCACAACTAATTGTCGTCTTAGCATGCGGTTGATTATATTTAAATCATGCATGTAACTTAAAACACACAGCACGAATCATTCCGCCTCAATGGGCTCAACAAACAGATAACATATCCATACTTGATAGGTCACTCATGGTATTCATTACCCCTAGAGTGTTTCTCCTCTAATGGAACTACTTCCTTAATAGACGACAACTACCCATTAATCGGGTTATCCTTAAACGCCTCTTATTACAAACTGGGATTCATATCCATGATCCACATACTCCACATTTTACAACATATAACATTCATCACATAACAACACATAACAACACTTTTCACGTTTCAACGTGCACATAATAACATCGCAATAGATATTGCATCATAACAACAATACATAACATAACGGGTACGGTTCCCTTTTATGAACCGGCCCAAACATAGTCAGTTCACTTGTAGCCTAGAGAATGTTGCCAGTCTCGTGATAAGCTCATTACATAACTCGTTACCGTCTCGTTAAATGAACGGATAACTTAACACAAGGTGTCTCGGATATAGTGACCCAAGCACACCGAACAAACATAAACATAGTATGCCCCTGTGGCCCGACGTGAGTCAGTAAAATAGCCTTGGTTAAGCTAAAGGGAAGGTTGGAAACCAAATTGGAAAACAACCATAACATACAGAGAGGATCGAACCTGATATGACAACGACCCCCATACTCACACGCGTGGCCGGAACAGACCGGACTCCTCACTTCCCCCGTTAGCACTTGTTAGAAGTTCAACATTGAACTTAATTAAACAATCACAACATTGGGTTAAGTCTTGTTAGACACACACAAGGGAAGGGAGAGTCATACTTTCACACACAAACATCACACACAAACATCACATAACTAACTCACGCATAGCCGTGGTTAGAACGTTCCTTAGGTCGGAAACGTTATCACCGGATACCGTTCTCTTACGTTTACCTAATAGTGGTTAACTAGCCCTTCAAGCGCATTCGAGGTTACCGGTATCGGCACGTAAACATACAACAACAATAACGACTGTAAACTCGTTTCATGATTTATCTTATAACGTGGCAAACACACAGAAAAACACATTGGCATACAAGCCGGTGTAATCCGGTAGGACACAGGTTGCAAGAAAACCATACCTGTCACCGGAGTCCACTTTATCATGTCCACTTATGTTCCTCGAGCAATTCTCGAACAACTGATAACATTACATGTATTTTTATTAACATCGGGGTAACATGATTGTTTAAAGTCTAATGCTTATAACTTTCCCCGTTAACTTAGTTACATAACTTTACATTTTAACTTGTTTTACTTTTACATTTTGATACAACTTTTTCCCTCACCAAATTGTCATTATAACTCACTTAACATGTCCTTAACAATCTTATAACATCATTACTTAGTAATCACCATTTTTAGGCAACTTTTCCTAACCTTAAACAACAATTTTTTTGCCAAAACAGTGGCATGTCCGAACTTGTGTCCGGACTTCCCAAGTTCGGACACAAGCCGTGACTTAATACTGAAAACAGACGCATGTCCGAACTTGTGTCCGGACTTCGGAAGTTCGGACATGGGTCGAGGAAAATTCAAAGTAGAATCTCATCTGTCCGAACCTGTGTCCGGACTTCCGAAGTTCGGACACAGTTCGAGACTCTGAGAATTCTTACGCAACAGGGCCTGTCCGAACGTCCATGTCCGGACGGATGTTCGGACAAGCCAAAACACTCACTTTCCAAGCCTTTAAACACTTAACCAATTTCCACCAAAATCTCTAACACTTAAAGTATTTCCTCCTTAGGTTTCTAAGTGGTGTTTCATGCCTATTGTAACCATTATACCATAATATTTCTTCTCCATTTGAACATCCACTCTTAAGCATCTTTTCTTACAACTAAATTCCTTATGTCACCCTTGTAGTCCTTTTACAAGTTTATTCCTTCTCCTTGTTTTCCAAAGTTTGCCTAAGTCCTAGAACAACTCCTTTGATTTCTAGAACTTCCAAGACAATGTCTAAATCCTTATAGTACTCTAAACACCTTGATACCTCTTTCTTTACCTAGTAAAACACTTAATCATTCTCAACACTTCCAAACTCACCAAAACTCTTTTTAAACACTTAGAACTTCTTATACATCATCTAAATTTTGCCATAGGTTCTCTTAGCACAATGTCATACCAAAACACATAGCTTTCACCATTAGACATTCAAGAACACCTAAAATCCACCAAGAGTATTCTCACACACAAACACTTAGGTTTTCACCCTTTTACAACCAAAAACACTTAATCATCTAATGCACATTCCTTACACACAAACATATTGTTTTTCCTCCTTTAACCATACAAGACACTCATCTTCACAAAGAATGTTCTTTACACACATCTAAATCCTTAAACTACACTACATCACAATATAGTGCATAAACTTAAATTGCTTGGCACTTAGGCCCTTAAATAACATGGCTCTTAGGCCCTTAAGATGCATAAATCATAAACACTGAATTTCCCACATTGTATTTGCCTTTGACCTGCAAATACACTCAACAACACATACGCCTTTTAATAAGCCCTTGAGAGCATTTTCTAGGTCATTCACCTTTGGCTCCTTAGGTATTTTATTAAGCAAATCAAGCTCATTTTCCTAAGGCATTTAAACTACATTGAGATAGTTTGTTTACCTCTTTTTCCTCACAAACTTCTTTCTTGTTTCCTTGTAAAGCCGGTAAGGATGTTTGGTTGTTTGTCAACTTCTAAACAATGTACAAATAATAGAATGAGTATTCAAGCATTATGCTTCATCTCATTGTAAACCCTAGGCACATATATTGTCTTAACACATTAAGGTAATTGTTTTACCTTGGAATTGGAAGAGAGCTTGAATAAATATCAAGAGAGGACTCCCCCAAACCCTTTGAAGATTGCAATGAAGCTATGGAAGAACAAGAGAAGACACCATTAATGGTGAATTTTCGGACAACACAAAACATGGAGGAAACATGGATTTTCTTTGAGTTTCCTTACCTTGAAGCAAATGAGAACAACAAGGTGTGAAAAGATGAAGTCAAGCTCCATCAATGGTGAATCTCCTTGGTACCGAAATGAGGCTTTTGAAGATTTGAAAAGATAGAAGTGTAGAGCTTGCTCCAACTAGAAGAATGGTGGTCTTGAAATTGAATTTGGACCATGGAGCTAGGAGTTACAAGCATTCAAAGATGGAGTTCTTGTGTGGAACTATAGCAAATCGTAAATGGAAGGGAGGAAGGGAGCTTGAAGACATGTGAAATGAGAAGGAAGAAGAGAATGAGGTGAGAGAGTACACTTTTTAAGATATTTATGTTATAAAGTAACTTTCTTCTTTTATTCACTTTTCCTTCCTTTCCTTAATTGATTTCTTTTACATGTTGGTGACTCACCATGATAAAAACCGGCCCCCATCTCTACCTAGGGGTATAATAGTCTTTGTTGACCAATAAACTTACTTATATTGACTTATGTTATAAATTTGCACATTTTGGTTACTATTCACAAACTAAGGCACATATTTGTGAAATTTTTGATTTCCCATTGATATAGACTTCCAAATGTGATACTATATAGTACACATGTTAATTAAAGAGTAATGATGGACATTTAGCCATTCAAAACTCATTTACAAGACAATTTTTCAAAAATGTGCTTTAAGACTCCTTAAAGCACATTTCGTGTTTTAACTTGTTTTCAAGCTTGGTTTTCTTGGGTAATTGATTTAATATGTTCATTAACATATTTATAAGGTATAGGTATGACCTTTAGGTCTTATACAAATTTATCCCAAGCTTAGAGCACATTTTTGCTCTTATTGACTTTAAGGCATTTATTTGTGTTTTGTTTGGTTTAATTGTCTACCAAGGTTTCCTAAGGACTTAATTAGCCTTATTAAATCATAATTGAATATTATTAAGTCTTGGTAGGCTCTTTGGGTCCTAACCAAGTTCACTCCTAGCTTAGAGCATGTTTTTGCTCAAACTGTATCTTAGTGCTTTATTGCATTTTACTATGGTTTAAATTGCTCACTGATGTTTCTAAGGAACTTTTTAGCCTTTACATACCATAGTTTAATATTTAAACCACATATCAAGGTTTGGGGTATTTCACAAGCTTAGCCCTCGTTTTGTGGGTCCATTTGAGATCCTGGAGAGGATCGGACGGTTGCCTACCGTCTAGCTTTGCCACCGTCGTTGGCTGGTGTCCACAGTGTGTTCCATGTGTCTATGCTGAGGATGTATATTCCAGACCCGTCGCATGTGATTGACTTCAGTTCGCTTCAGTTGAGGGGGGATTTTACCTTTGAAGCAGCTCCTTCGAGGATCCTAGCTCGAGATGTTCGTAAGCTCAGGAGTAAGACCATGCCCTTGGTGAAGGTGCAGTGGTCAGGTCAGTCAGAGGAAGAGGCGACCTGGGAGATCGAAAGTGATGTGCGTTCTAAGTTTCCCGCCCTCTTCGAGCAGTAGGTATGTTTTAATTTTGAGGACGAAATTCTTTTAAGGGGGAGGTGAGGTGATGTTATAACCCAAAGTTCGTTACCATTTTATTTCGTGTAACGTTGTCTTACGTTGAGATATTTCATTATTCAGGACAAAGAGGTCCATTCTAATTAAGCTGGGGACGAGGAAGTCTTTTTCCCTTCCCATTTGATTTTCTGGTGAGAACCTATTATTAGCCCATAATAAATCATCCTTAATTACTTTCCCTAACCACGTTTCTCACCACGCTCTCACTATCTAATTTCCCGACAGTTTCAACTGCTGAGACGTTCTCTCTCTCTCAACCTTCCTCATCTCTTCATCGATCTGTCAAGACTTCGTGTGTTGCGCTACGCTGCTGGTGAATCCTTCTGTTGTCACGCTGTCTCCGTTACAACCAGGTTGGTCTTGTGGTTTCTATTGCAATTCAGTTTTGGGGTTAGGTTTTGGGGGCTCGTCCAATCCCTAATTGTTCTTCGTAATCTGATTGCAACCAGCGGTGGTTCTTGTGTTTCCATCAATCTGTCTCTGCTGTTGGCTTCGTCTGTGATTCCGCTGTCAGATTCAGGTAAGGATTTTAGTTGTGTTCATCATTGGTAGTTTCTGGACTGTGAGGCCTCTCCGTTTTCTGAATTTGGAGTTCCTGCAATTGTGTTTGTTCAGTGAATTGGAAATACGTTTCGGTCTGCGTTTTGGTGTCTGCGTTGGCTGGGTTCTGCTGCTTCAGATTTCGGGTTTCGTCTGCTGATTATTGATGTAGGTAGGTGGATGATGGATTCGATTAGTGTGTTCAGCCTTGGGGAGTTTCAATTTTGGTATTGATTGTGTTTGTCTCTGCTCTGGGTTTGCGAATTCATGTTTAAGTGTTGTTAATAATGTACAAACCCCCAAGGTTGTTTTCTGCAAACTCATAATGTTTTGACATTGTTTTGGTGCTTCGGTTGTGTGAAATCGCCTCTGTTTTCTGAGTTTTTCGGCGCGTCCGAACTTCCATCCGACCTTGGAAGTTCGGACATGCCCTTCTGCGCTTTGAATTTCTGAACTTTTTGACGTGTCCGAACTTCCGTCCGAGCTTTGATGTTCGGACGGGGTGCGAGGACGAGTCCGACTTACAAGTCTCGAATGGTGTGAACTTGTAAGACCGGACAGAAGTTCGGACACACTGTTCTCATTCTTCTGATTTTGCTTCGACTTGTGTCCGAACATTGATGTCCGGACACAAGATCGGACTCTACACGTATTTGTTTTCTGAAAAGCGCCGAACATCAGTCCGAGCTTTGATGTTCGGACACCTCTGCCTCCGCTTCTGTTTTAAGTTTCGACCTGTGTCCGAACATTGATGTCCGGACACAAGTTCAGACGAGCTTCTGTTTTGACCATAACTTGCTCGTTTGAGCTCCGTTTTGACTTCCGTTTGTGGGGTTGGATTCCCCTTCTGATTTCCAAGCTGCCTATGTGCTTTCTGGTTCCTTTGGTGTGCATGTGCTTAATTGTTTTAAGCTTCTGTTTTGGGACCTAGTTATCTCTGTGTCTGAACCTTTGGATGGCTGGTCTCGCTGTCTCGTAGCGCGCTATGTAGGATCCTTTTGTTCACGGGTGATGTTCCCTGTTCTGTTCACAGGTGTTTCATTTGTTCTGTTTACGAGTGAGGTTTCCTCGTTCTGTTCACGAGCTGGCTGCTCGTTCTGTCTGTATGTTGTGATCAACTAGTGTCCCGCTCTGTTTTCTGCTTCCGTCTGCTTCTGACTCTGTTTAGTCCTCTATTGTATTGTAACAGCCCATTAATCAACCACTTGTGAGATATTGTCCGCTTTGGGCCGCAGCCCGCACGGTTTTGCTTCCGGGGTACCATCCCCAAAAGGCCTCTCTCAAGGCAAGAGTATCCCCACACCTATAAGGTGTGGTTCGTGCGCTCTCCCGATCGATGTGGGAGGTGACCCCTACACTGAGTATCACACTCTACCCCCCTTGGGAGCCCAGCGTCCCCGCTGGCACACCGACCTGGGTCTGGCTCTGATACCAACTGTAACAGCCAGTAATCAACCCACTTGTGAGATATTGTCCGCTTTGGGCCGCAGCCCGCACGGTTTTGCTTCCGGGGTACCATCCCCAAAAGGCCTCTCTCAAGGCAAGAGTATCCCCACACCTATAAGGTGTGGTTCGTGCGCTCTCCCGATCGATGTGGGAGGTGACCCCTACACTGGGTATCACAACAATCCTCAAGCAGTTCATGTTTCATGTACGACAGTAGATCTCCTGATATCATTATCAACTACTTTTTATTCACAATGAGATTGGTTTGTCGTTGGAGATTGCTCAAAAAATGAATTTTTTAATGAATAGATCAACGTCTTTGAAACATATTTTTAGGACTTCAAAAGTGATTATACTTTGAAGTTTCATTTTTAAACAACATTATTCACGCGTCATTTGTCATAATGTTACAACTTATTCGACACCCGCATCATTTAAAATCACAGAAAAATTATCAAGTTTGTTTACATTGACTACCAGTACATGACATCCAAAATTGGTTGTACTAATCAAGTCGGGGGACGTCGTCTCCTCGTACTAGCCCTGTAGCGTGCAATGTATTCTCTATGGTCCGCCTCAGCCTTGCTTCGTATTATACCGGGGTCTTCAAAGTCTGAATCATCTTCATACTTCACAAGAATCCTAACTTTTTCCATTATTTCTCCAATGAAATACCCTTAAATTAATTTAAATTAATTTAGGAGATTTCTTTTATTAAACCATAAATAATACTTAATTAGTAAATTATGGATATGGAATTATGAATAATAAATTATTATATTATTATATGGTATGGGAATTAAATTAGGGGATTTCTTCTATTTAACCCTAAAGAATACTAATAATATTAGATTACTATATATTATTATATAGTATTATGAATTTAATAATAAGATTTATAAGTCAATAAATCTTGGAAAAATTTCTAAACACTCCAAGTATATTATAAAGATTTTAGAAAGAGTTGGAACATTAATTTGAATCATAAAAGTCAATATAAAATAATGGAAACCATAAAGCTTATTAAGCCTTGCTAGGGTGACTTTTTGAGAATGGTCAAACCAGCCCATGAAACCTATACCAATAAAAAGGTTATGGAAAACAAAGAAGATTGATAAAAAGAACGTCAAAAACGGATCATCCTAGCCAAAGTTATAGAGAATGAAGTTTAGAGTCAAAAATTTGAAAACTGCCACGTGTCAAGCTCACATAGCTCGCCGGTACTTAGCATAAAATTCGCTGAGTATTCTAACCTCCATCAGTGTTTTTCCCTAACTTTAAACACCGATATCTCACTCATCCTTTCAAATTTTCCAGTGCCGTCTTCTTCATTCTCTTTTCCTTAATCTCCTATTTACAACCATAGCTCACACATAACCTAACCCTTCCTACATCCACCGGAAAAGTGATCCAAAGTTGCCTCCTTGCAAAGCTGTAACCTAGATTCTCAGAAAAACGTGATCGGTAAGACACTTTCGTTCGATATAACTTCTTCGTCTCTCATCCAAAATTTGATTTCTTTAGCTCGTTGTGTAGATCTCTAACCCTTCTACAATTCTTATGTTTACAACTAAGGCTAAATCCCAACCATTTGGAAGAATGAGGCGTCTAAAGTTACTGTCTTGTCACGTACATAAAATCATACAGAAACCGCAGGTAATAAACTCGTAACTTTCAGGATGAATTTCTTTCCGTATAATGCAAGTTAGATTAAGTTCTTGCTATCCATTTGTAGATCTATAATTCCTCTTTCGAGTAAGCCCACCCACGTAGTCTAATTCGATCTGTACTGTAAATTATAGATCCTCAAAGTTAGCCCCTCGAAACAGCCAAGTTCGAACCTTTTTTCCAGAAAACGAAATCAAATTCCTTCGATTTGTGCAATTCCGGTGAGTTTCTCTTTCAATTCCTCCGATGTTGTTAATCGGTTTTACATTGTCGACAAAACCCACATTTCAATTTCACTTATTATGCATTGTGTTAGGAGAATTTGGCAAAATCGAATTCGAACTGACATAACCCTAATCGAGTTAAACCCAGAATCAAACTCATAGAATACTGCATTATATGTGGAGAAATCGGTATCATTAGAACCGAAATCGAATTACGAATTCAACGAAACAAAAATCAGCCAATTTGGTTCTGTGAGTTGAGAGAATCAACAGATTAGTACGCGGAGTTCTGTTTGGAGTTCGCTGATGAACTCGACACTCAGGGGTCATCCGATCGGGATTTAAGGAAACGGACGGCCGAGATTATATCGTGGGAAATTAAGAGTATATTAGGTTTTATAAATTCCAGAATTTAACCCTAACTTGTTGAATTTATTTAATGGCCTTCCCGAATGTATTTTGACTTGAAATTTTAACCATAGATTCCTTATAAAAGCTAGTTTATTTTAATGTAAATTAATATGGTTTTGGAGTTTTTAAACGTAAGTTATGATTTTTGCAAGTTACGAGTATTATGGAATTATTTGGTTAAATAAAAAAATATATTTTTATGAAATAAAATTTTATAATATGTCTAAAATGTTATAGCTACATATACTTAATTTGGGAATTTTCGGACAATGGTAAATGGGTTTAGAAATTGTGTTTATGAATTTTTCATAAGAATAACTTATAATATATGGTTTTTAATTTAACAAAAATTAAAGTATAGTTTATTAATAAACTTTTTAGGTTCGGAAATAATGAAAAGATTAGACTAAAATTTAGTAACAGTATGTTTATAAATATTTTGGGAATTAACTTTTAAGTGAAGTAAAAATTATTTACATATATATAATTATATATATACTTATATGAGAGAAACAAAAATAGAAACTGATGTTAAATCAAGGAACTAAACTAATCTACATTTAATTATTATATAATATGGAAGTCAACATTCTTAATTAAAACTAAGGAAATATATATATATATTTACACATATATAAAAGGGAATTAAATAGTAACTTGGGTTAAAACAAGGGGCTAAATAAATCAACACTTATATTAACTAAATACTATAGAGGCTAATATTCTAAAATGTACAAAGAAATACTTTATAAAGCATACATGGAATGCAGATAAATGTTGAGGTTAATAAAGATAATTTAAATTCAATAAGCTACATAAAGGATGACTTAAATAAATTCTAATACATGTATATGCATATAAATATTAAATAAATAAGGGAAAATACTTTATTTAATAAACCATATATCGGTTGGGGATATGCCTAAAAGTTATTAAACATAATTAAATACAATAAAATTTCTTAAAAATGTTATGGATAAGTCTTAATACATAAAGATATATATATGTATATAAATACATTAAAATAGATGAAGGAAATAACATTCCTTGTGGGATATATAATAAGAAGAATATGGATATTAAACTTTAGGATTTTAATCATTGTGTAATAAAATAATCAACGATAACTTAAGGGTTTAATTAAACGACGCAAACGTAACACGGTCTTGGGCTAACCTACTGAGCCCAAGTTTATGAACTCCAAAAGCCCACTTAAACAATTCAAAGAGAGTTTGGGCCACTCTCGGGGCTAAATCCTAAATCATTCCAAATTAAACGAAGTGGGCCTAACAAAGGATTTAATTAACAAAATCAAGCCCAAACCTTTGTGAGAGAAGAATGCTAAACCTGGAACTATAAATCAGTAGGAATAGAGGATGATTAGTTTATAAGTCCCTTAACTAATCGACACTTGGAACACCTTAATTATAGGTTACTATTGGGGGATCACTCATTCGAGTTAATTATTGTTCTTCACATACCAGGTACGATTTCTCGTACTCTTATGCTTTGCTAACAAGACTTAAGGGATGTTTTTGACAAATGCTAATTGAGCTAAAATGGATTTCTAAAAGGAAATGGTTGTGTGACTAACTCAGCTTGTGTGACTAACTGAGCCTTGAATGTATAACTTCCTTGGTTATTGGTTCCTCCTATCTAGTTGTTTCACTAGATATTAACTGCCTAGGGTTTACTTCTGCACTCTGTAGGACTCAGTGTTTTGGTATTGCTCTGGTGCAGTTAATGATCTAGTGGGGTAACTGGGAATATAGGAAATATCTGGTGTTGGTAAATTCTTCCTTTGGACTATGGGTATTGTTTCATCCATGAGTCGAGTTTGATCAGCGTTAATGAGAATGGATTCTTTCTACTAGAAATTAACTGCTGAGGGTTTACGCCTCTGCACTCTGTAGGACTGGGTGTTTTGGTATTGCCCTTGTGCAGCTAATAATCTAATGGGAATATGGGAAAATGTCAATCTTGGTACTGAGTATGGATTCTTGTTATTAAGTGGTGCACACACTTTTCACCGATGACTGAGAACGGGCCGGTGGCAGCGGAAGTCTGCTATACCTCGTCCATATGGACAACTGACAGCGGAGGTCTGTTTACCTCGTCCTTGTGACAACTGACTGGCGGTGGGGGCCATCTCTCCCAATGGGTTTTATTCCACTCTTGAGTTATGGGTTCTTGGATCTCTTCTTTCATTCCTAGTCCTTGTGACTACTTGGGTCTTCATACTCCTAACAGGAACTGAATCTAACACAAACAATGGATGTTCACTAACTTATGGTGTGATTTCTTCTGATTGACTAACTTTAACTTTCTGTTATTTGTCTCTTTCGCAACTTGTTATCTTGACTTGGTGATTTTTAAAGTGCCTTGTTCCTCTATGTGGTTTTAAGTGATTGTATTCAAGTTATTATTTATTAAAGAGTTGTATTATAAGTTTGTTTTGGAGGATCGTACCAGTTCCATTCCAGGGAACTGACCCACCCCTCTCGGGGTGGGCTGCTTGGTTTTATCTTGCAGGTACGAGTTATTATTCAGGTGGCCACGAAGAGAACGAGTGATTGGGGTGGGATTAGGTTTTGTGGAGAGTTAATGTGTTTTATTACTGTTTTATTTTTGTTAAGTTTTCTCGAGGTTCAGACCGTGACTGTTGTAATCTTTTAAGTTGTAATTGGTGAGGTTTGGTGCCAGGTGTTTGGAACCTGATGGTCTGTTACGCCTTTAGTATTTTATTTCTGCTATAAATATGTTAAGTAGGGGCGTTACATCCAAGGTCTAAGTAGTTCTGCAATATCATGCGTACGTCTGCATCGGTTAGTATGTGGGCAATAGAGTCATTTTACAGATCTTGGTCCATCCTAAGATAGACAATGGAATAGATGTGGAGCTGATGATTATCAAAATGTGATCTGACAATTTGATTTAATGACGATGTTAGATGGTTAACACTTCTTGGAGTTCCAATTTCTGTATCGTTCACTACCCATCGCGAACCACGTTGGAACCGTGCCCCATATTCATTGAGTGTGGTGTAATGGTTCACGTGAATTGCAAAGGGAATTGACATCCTAATGACATAAACAAGAATGAATTATTTAAAAAGCAAATAAACAAATATTAAACATACAATCACCACACCGGTTTAAGCATTAGTACAAAAGGTTCAAACAACAACATCAACAAATAAGTCTAAAAATATCCAGACCCACCCCCACCATACCCACCCCTACCATACCCACCCCCACCATACTCACCCCTACTATACCCTCCCCCACCATATTCACCCATGCTATACCCAGAACCACCATCAACACGTCCTCCTCTGCCATCGCCACGTCCTCCCCTCCCATCACCACGTCCACCCCTCCCATCACCACGTCCTCCCATATCATCACCGAGCCCACCATCATCCCCATGACGACGTGCCTGCTCCATGTGCCTATGGTACATACCCTCCCCTCTAAGCCTAAGTCCTCTGGTGCGACGCCCCGCGAAGTACCACTCCATGCCAACACGAGGCTGGTTAGGGTTCCTATGACGTGTGGGCGAATCAGGGATGGTTGGGACGTTAAGCCGGAATTACTCAAAGGCCATCTCCAGCCTATCAGCAATCCAGAGGGAGACACCGGTAGGCCAGCTCGAGTTGTTCTCCGGTGCAATGCTCATGATAATCGGAGCTGTCTCATCCCAATACTGCAGTAAAGTATAAATTTCACATTAGTATTTAAAAACAATTAGAGACAACAACTAAATTTAACAAGACAAATTATATACCTGGAGCTGATCCTCTCGCCGTGTACTGGGGCCACCGTCCGCTCCAAGGGGATGCACCTGAGGATGGGAACGACGCTGGAACCACCAGATGTAATCCGGGTCCATGGCCCATGGCATCTATGCACGCGTCAGAGGAAACCTCCACCTCATGGGCCCTGTTGTGTTATCCCACACGCATGTCTCGTAGTCGTACGCAGCAAGGTACGTCTTCCCGTGCTGGGGAAGATAATGGGTGTCGGGTCTGATAGGCTGAGGAGGGATAGTCTGCATGAATCCAAACTGTCACAAACACCGCTCAGGCATATACGGCTCGGCAATATCCAAGAACTACAAGGTGCCATAGAACCAGGAGCGCCCGTGTGATACAATGGTACCATCAAAACCGAACGGCAACCAATCAACCTACGTTTCATTTAATGAAAAACAATTAACAACTAAAATGGGAAACAATGCTTGATGATACGACACATGACAACTTTTTACTACTACAATTGCTAACCAACTCGTACCTCAGTGGAGGACATCATGTCCTGCTGCCCCCTCACGAAACGTAGCCTCTCGTCATTCGTCAAGTTCTTCGTGTAACGAGGCCACATCACCGCCATCGGGGAGCACTCATCCCACTATGAAAACTTGTAACACCCCTACTCCTAATCTCGTAATATTATCACCAGTCGTAGCATAAACAAAATATAATTCACAGCGGAAAATAAAACTAACTATCGTTTGGTGTTACACGCTATCACTCACCCACGTGAGTAACAAGGCAACCTTACTTCATCAATCACCACCAACTCCCAACCGCAGTGATGACCAGATGTCGAGCAATCTTAAAATTACAATCCAAATCCAAACCAAACAAATGAGCAACTAAACCCCATGCAACAGAACTCCATAATACAGTACGTAACAAGAATAAAAGGTGTCTTTATGAAAATATATCAACTACCCTGCGTCCCGCTCTCCGGCTTCGTGACTTCGTTCAGTAACCTGAAATGTGTGGCCCACTAAAGGGCTCAGCAAACTATATGCTGGTATGCTAAATGTAGTCTTAAATCATTTGGATCCCTTAAGTCGTTGAGCCATCTTGATATTAGATTCATTACATGATGTACCGGTTTACAATAATAGTAACAACTGTAAATGTTTAAATAGACACATAACAATTCACCCAACAATATTATCACATAATCAGTAAACAACAACCAATAACCAATAACCAATAAGATACGCGTATTAATTAACCGTACTTGTTAGTTGGCCTCATGGCCCTTATCCTTTTCAACCAACCATTTAAACCTTCCAATTAATTTCCACCTCGGGCGTCATGTTAGGAAAACCCTTAATAACTTATTGATGGACAGTAGTCCCCTGGGTTCCAATGGAACCGTTGCCAGCTGACCCTTTGGCCCTGGATTTCTTGTTTGCCTTAAAGGCATCCGATTCGGCCGAAGCCTGCACCAACAGTAGTGCCCTCTGCCATCATCGAATGTGGACGATGGATTCCCTTGAATAACTCTTGATAGTAGTCCCTCGTAGTGATCACGCTGCGCAACCAAATAGTCGAAACTAACTGGATTCCTCTCTTTGTAAGTTAGCCCTTTTAGTCAATGATACAAGATCCAATCCTTGAGTTTAAGACTATGACAATTGACCGTCAGTTAGGTTCTCGTAATACGTAAAGGTCATCTAGTCTTGTTCAAGTTTAGATGTATAAAATTCCAGTCATAAGACGCTCGCGTAAAAATAAAACGCAATGGTGTCGAGCTGTAACACCCCAACCGCTAATCCTCCCATTATCCTCTAATCAGTCCCATAATTACCTTACTTGCAGCGGAATACTTACTTACTTACTCCCGGCGGGTGATACAACGCCGTTAGCCATCCAAGACTAACGAGGGTACTACTACATACAGTAACAGTCTGACGATTAGATATACCGAATACATACTACGTACCTTACAATGCCAAGTACTTACTTACACTTTGATTACCGAGTATCCAAAATATATAAATTACATTCCAAGTCCATTTCCAAAAATTAAGAGTTTATACATCTACTCCTTCCTATCCAATCATAATTCATTTTCCCAAAAAGGTGTACCACATGGTACACCGGCTACTCAAAAAGGCCTTAGCCGTGTACAACTCAGTACACCGTTCCAATCTACTAACTACCCCAAAAAGTTCACTCCCGGTCCTTACTCGACCATCACACCTCGCGGGTACCTGTAAGATAAAAATGTTGCCCCAAGGGGCTCAGCTTACGCTGCATATGATAACCGCATACCCCGCGTACTAGCGAGGGTACGCCAACTATTTGGTCGAATACATGCGGTTCGTTTCATTCATACATACATACATGCTCTTATACAATTCAATACATACCATTCACAACATACATCCATTCATTGCATACAAGGAAGACATTACAAGACCACCAATCATACTTACCAAATACTCACCGCAATACCGAGATACACTCCTCTAATACATACATAAGGTTCGTTAGCTTCTTCACACACCCGGGTTAATCGGGTGTACAATACTCTTTTACTCAAGGTCAATGACTTACAATAGTCAAGACCAATACACATACAATACTTTACTTCATGCTTACTTTACTCAAGTCAAGTCGGTATGACCTCCGGGCAGGGATTACTACATCCCACCACCGGGCTTTAGGGTGGCCCACTAATCCAGGATGCTACCCGTTCAAGGGGATTGGTCCATGGAAAAGATTACAGCCAGGATTCGGATCCAACCTCTTGTGTTTCCTTATCCTCACGCGTGGCCGAAACTATATCGGACTTCTACTCATTCCATTTTACTCATTACTCATGTTAGGAGTTAGATGGTTAGGAATTAGTAGAAGTCATTACTTCCTTACCATACACCAACACACTACACAAGTACTCATCACATACACATACACTTCATTCTCATTCATGTATTTCATGAATTATACAAACTAAATGTTCAAGAGAATACAACAAGAACAATATAGTTCAAACACGATTAAGTGCAATAAAAGTCCGATTCATGCATTTATCTTATTTGAGTGATCACATAAGCACACAAATCGGGGTAACCAAGTTAGGATATAGGGCATGAAGAAATCATACCGTTCACCGTCGTATTTGTACTACCGGGTTCCTTCGGTGTTCAACTATTTGATTCCTATACATACATGAAGTTGTATGATCAATGATCTATTATTGATCCAACTTATTCCTTCATTAATACTCCTAATGTATACTTACTACTCCTTTACATTCATACTAGATTATAAAACCCATGCTTCTCTTATTACTTCTTAAACTTGATTTCTTACTCATTTGTATACTTCCTTACCTTTACTACTTCATTGATGGTGTACTACTACATATATATGCATACATGTGTATAGGCATATATATGTATATACATACATATGATTACTATAATCATATTATAAAACATTTTTTTTTTTTGACTCGATCGACCTTACCCAGGGTCGGACCCAAGGTCGGTCAAAGTCTGTAAGTTTCGTTACTGAAGAATTCAGACCCGACCGACCTCGCAAGTCCGGTCCCCAAGGTGGTCCAAGTTAGTAAGTTCTGGTTTCGAAAATTTAAGACCCGACACCTTGTAAGTCCGGTCCCAAGGTCGGTCCATTCTAGTGAGTTACATTACATGAAAATTTCAGACCGACCGACCTTGCAAGTCCGGTCCCAAGGTCGGTCCATTCTAGTAGGTTTCATACGGGAAAATTTTAGGTCCGACCGACCTTGCAAGTCCGATCCCAAGGTCGGTCCATTCCAGTAGGTTTCCGTCTTTGTAATTCAGGGCTCGACCGACCTTGCAAGTTCGGTCCCAAGGTCGGTCCGGCCCAGTACTTCAGTTTTAAAATCTGTTTTTGGTGTTTTACTTTCCCATTGCTTCCCTAACCTTTACCAATACATTCCCCACATGTTTAACACTCATTAAACCCTCTAAATCACCTTAGTTCATCCACCAAACTCATTACTCAATCCTAGATTCACTTACACATTTTTCCTCATTTCATCCCAACACTTATACTAGTTTTCATTTCACTAATGCTACAGATTTTTGTTCTTCCCTCTTGTGCTACAGATTTTCACCTTAACTTCTATCCTCCAATACTTCCTCAACTAATGCCACTCCTAGCATTCGAAATACATTACCTTATATCCTAATTCTATCCCATTAACTAGTTCCTCTCCAAATCTGGTTCAAGATACTAAACTACTCCCTTTACACTCTCCAAATACACCTAGTTACTACCTAGGTTATTCCTTCTTCTTAAACACTTAAGCCTCTCGTTTCTAGGAAAAATTTGGCATAGTCTCCCCTATAATTTTAACTTTGCCCACACATTATCTCAGCTCACAATTCCCATACCAATTCACACATCATTATACACACTACAACACACCAATTTTCCTGCACATATACATATACTACCCATGGTTTTCCAAAGCTTTTAAACATCATTTAAAAACTTCAAAACTGTTACATTATCTTTCCTCATTATACTACAACATACTCATTACTCATTATCATATACATTACTTATTTTTAACACTAAAAAACTGTTACAATATAATACACAAACTAACTCAAGGTAAGAGTATTTTACCTTGTCTTGCTAGTTTCTCTTTCTTTCCTTTCCTTCTCTTCTTTTCCTCTTTCTTTCTTCTTATTCTCGGTTTTTGTTCAAGGAATGGGAAATGCTACAACAACCCATACATACCAATACTAGTTTAGCACATTAACCTTAACTAACCCTAGAATTTAGATGTTTTTAGGGTTTAGAAAAGAGCATTACCTCCCAACCAATGAGTGGGGTTATTGACTAGCAAGAGAGCAAGATTCCTAGCCCAAGGAGAAGCCAAAATCGGCTGGAATACAAGGAACAAAACAAGGCTTACTTTGAATTTTCGTTTTGCCAACAAGGGCTAGAAAAAGATGAGTTTTCGAGAATATTTTTACCTCAAAATGACAAGGAGGTGAAGGTGCTACTAATGGTGGTCCTCAATCTCCAAATGCAGCACACCCATGGAGGTGAAAATGAGTGTTTTCGATTTTTGAAAGGAGGAAGGTGTTCTCCTTGATGAGTGGATTCTAATGGTACTAATTTTATAATTTTTGGAGAAGGATTAAGTGGTTAACAAGAGGAGAGAAGGTGAGTTTTGTGTGGGTTCTTCAAATCCCCATTGATGTCGCCCAAGGAGGAAGAAAAGGAATAGAGAGGGTGAGAGAAACTGTGAGTGAGGGTGAGTGGTAGGAGAGAGAGTGTATTTTTTTTTCCTTTTGCTTTTTACTTAATAGGTTTGTCTTTTAGCAAATAAGAAAGAATTAAGAGAGTGAGAGAGAGGAGGGAAAATCGGCCCCCTATGCACACCTCTACAGATTTTTAATTTTTATTTTCAAAGTGGACACATTAACTTTACTTATTTACATTCCCACCCCGCAACTTCTCGGTTGTTACAGTTTTCTACTAACCGGAACCCGTTTTCTGGAATTTTCTCGTTTAATTAATTTTATTGGTTCCCAACCTTTATTACTGTTTATTAATGGCTATTTGGTTGACCCAAAATCGTTACGAGTCTATTTGACTCGCTTAAAGTCGTGTTTTCCCCGGTTTCCTTGAAAAACGCGCTTTAAGGTTCATTTATGCTTTTAACCCATTTTAAAGGTCCGTTTTCTTCGGGATTTGTTCCCTCATGTTTGTTTAGATATAATTAAGTCTTTAAAATTAAATTAGCCTAATTAATCACTGTTTTTTAATTACGGGTATTTCAATCTTCCCCCCTTAAGGAACTTTGCCCTTAAAGTTGCTCAAGGTTTACGGTTTACTATTTCTACTCATTTGGCAAGCCAATTGCCACAATGACTTTACACTTTACTACCGCCTTACAAGGTGTTCACAATTCTTGCACTACAAGCATACACATTCAAATACCATACACAATACACTATCCCATTCACACATTCCACAATACATTTCACAATACCATTCACCATACTCTTCACATTGTCATTCGTGTCATATACCGTACAACACAAATGCATTACTCATTACACACCTACATACACATACCATACTCATTGTACTACTAGATACTACTAGCACTATATTGTGTCAACCGATATAATTAGCACTACATGTGCCAACAAAATACAATTACAATACATACATACTATGCAATGCTAACCCAAGCAATGCAAAAGCAAGAAGGCTCTACCCCCCTTAAAAGGGGTACGCCCCGTACCCTCCGTACTATACGGATACTAGACATCTAGTCTACAAATAGATTTGGGTACTTCGCCTTCATGGCGTCTTCTAATTCCCAAGTCGCTTCCTCTACATCGTGGTTAGACCACAAGACCTTCACCATTCTTACTGATTTATGGCGAGTGTCTCTTGTCTTCGTATCAAGGATTCGCAATGGAGTCTCGACATACCTCATCGTCGGCTCAAGGGATAGTTGCTCGGGTTCTAATACATGAGAGGGATCGGCTATGTGTTTCTTGAGTTGTGATTCATGAAGACATCATGAACGCGCCCCAATTTTTTAGGCAATGCTAGCCTATAGCTACGGCTCCAATCCTCGGTAATCGTGTACGGGCCTACGAATTTCGAGCTCATCTTGCCCTTCTGGCCAAATCGAAAGACGCCCTTCATAGGTGAAATGCGCAAGAAACTTGATCGCCCACGGCGAACTCAAAGTCGCGTCGTCGCACATCCGCATAGGATTTCTGTCTATCTTGGGCTGCTTTCATATTGCTCGGATTAGCTGAACTTCAGCTTGTACTTGTTCTAAATACTCCGGTCCTATTAGACCGCTTCGCTTGACTCATCCCAACACAACGGGGTACCAGGGTCTACCATACAAAGCTTGGAATGGCGACATCTTAATCGAAGCATGATAGTTATTGTTATACAAAAACTCGATAAGATGAAGCTTATCAATCCAGCTCCCTGGAAGTCTAAGGCATATGCCCTAAGCATATCCTCTAGTGTCTGTGGTCCTTTCTGTCTGACCATCGGTTTGAGGATGGAAGGCGGTGCTAAGCTTCAACTCAGTACCAGCACTTCTCGTGTGTGCTCTCTAGTACTCGAAAGAAATCTGGTGTCGCGGTCAAATACTATGGTTTTCGGGACTCCTGGTGTCGGATGATCTCCTTGTCGAATAGCTCCGCGAGCTTTGCCACCTTCCAGGTGTCCTTCATCGGTATGAATCGGGCAACCTTGGTGAGACGGTCGACTACTTCACCAGATCATGTTGAGTCCTCTCCTAGCAGGTGGGAGTCCAACAACAAAATCCATGGAGATATCGTGGATTAATTTCCACTCCTCCGGATTGGGCATAGATTGCACCATTCCTCCCGGTCTTCGGTGCTCGAACTTCACCTTTTGGCATGTGACACCTCATCAGAACTACTCAGTCACGTTTTCATTCCTGACCACCAGAAGTACCTCTTCATGTCTTTGTGCATTTTAGAGGCTCCCGGATGGACATGCAATGTAAAACAGTGTGATTCTGCAGAATGCGATCCCTTAGCTCAGCATTGCTTTGGGGAATGCATAATCTGCCATTCAATCGGATCAGACCATCTTCATGCAATTTGAAGTCGTACTTTCGGCTCTCGAGGTACCATCTGTGATTTTCTATCTGATCTCTGTGAAGTAAGGGTCGCTCAACTGAGCGTCTCTCACCTCGTCAACCAAGCTAGAAGAGCGAGTAGCGAATGGAGCGAGTGTGCTCGACGACTCAGGGCGCGGCTACAATGTTGCCTTCCCTTCTTTATACTGGAGGTTAATGTCGTAATCTGAGAGGAACTCCATCCACCTCCTCTGTCTCTCAAATTGTTCCTTCTGTGTGAATACATACTGTAACACCCCCAAACACTGGCCTAGGAGTTAGGGGTATTACAACGCCGCGTATTATTACATAATAACGCAAGGCTCTAACAAACGAACTTAAATAGATAATCAAACAAGGCCCAAACGAATACTTGAATAAGTATAATCAAAATGATGTCGTAACATCCCAAAAGTCATCACAAACCCACCAAACGAATATCAAAAGCGGAGCTATCTAAAGAGGCCCAAAGGCTCAAAGTCAAATACACAGTCTCAAAAGAATTCAAATAACAAAACAAACTAAACTTCAGCTGAGCAAGTGACCCTTGCTGATCAATCTGCAATGTTAGATAGAGTAGGGGAATGAGCAAAACTATGCCAGTAGATGACAAACTTCATCAACCAGCATGCTCAAACATTTTACAGAACATTATCAAATCAGAAGGAATAGACGGAATCCATAAGCATGACGGAAAACAGAAACAGAAGTCCATACATGAAATACCCCGAACTTAAATATGGTGATTAGAATATTTTAATATGGTATTTAAAGCCTAATAGCGCCTAATAATTTTGGTAAAGAAATAAATCCAAAAAGAAAAGAGAAAAAACGCTTGGAAAGCGGAAAACGCTAAAATGAGCGTTAAATAACCATAGGAGGTACGAGACCTCGGTTATAGTATCGTAAGGATTCCTAAGGCTTATTCATGCCTAATTAGTATACGGGAATGATTCCCGAAGAAAAAACGGATCCAAGAAATGTATTAAACACGCTAAAAGAGCTTTAGCGCACGTTTTTTCGAGGAAACCCGAAAACGTGGCTTAAAGTGGTCAAACAGACCCGTAAAAAGTATAAATCATTAAATAATAATTATTAAGCATTTATGGAAGCTTAATAATCAATACAAATGATTAAACAGAAATTCCGGAAAACGGGTTCCGGTTAGTAAAACTGTAACAACCGGGAAGTAGTGGGGTGAGAGTGTAATAAAAATAAAACTAGTGTGTCCACTTTTGTAAATAAAAAGAAAAATGTGAGTGTTGTGTTGTGTTGGGCGACAGCCCCCCCCCCCCATCTATCACACACCCTCTTCACTCCCTAATAAACTAAAGGACAAATAAGAAAATAAAAGGTAACCCCCCACCCTCTCTCACCTCACTCTCTCTCTTCTCTCTTTCTTCCTTCTTCCTTACCCCACCGATTTCCCTCCTCTCTTTCCTCTGGTTGGGCGATTTTGAAGCCCCAAAGGGAACCTCCATGGCAACTCCAACTTCAACCTCATGCTCCATCCACATGTGAGCTCCAAATCAAAAACAAAATACATATTTGAACTCCTCTCTTCAAGCTCCACACTTCTATCTTTTCAAAATCCGAAAATGAGCAACTTCATCTCCATGGGTTTTCCCCATTTGAAGAGAAAAGCACACCATTGTGAGGCTTGGAGTCTTCTCTTTCCAACAAGGTAAGAATCTTCACAAAAGATTCAAGTTTCCTCCACCTCCCTTGGAAACCGATTTTTAGCCCTTTTGTAATGCCTTGTTTTCTCTCTTCTTTTGAGCATCAATTTTCACCTAGCAATGGTGGTGGATTCTTCTTCTTGAACCAAGGGCTAAAACCCCTCCTAAAGCACTCCAAAGGTAAACCCTAGAAATTTGTATTTTGAACACTTCAATGAACTAACATAAATCTAAGGGCTAGTGTATTAATTATACTTGTTTAATGTGCTTTGGGTGATGGGAATGGAGCTGGCAACTCCATTCCCCTGTGATCGATTTGTGCAAGAAAGAGGGAAGAAGAAATGAAAAAGAAAGAATGAAGTATAAGCTCAAGGTAAGAGCTCCTTCCTAATGTAAATTAAATTGCATTAGAGTAATGGGAATGGGTAAATATTTAAAGAACCCAAAACCTCGTACTAGTATTGAGAATTGTGAAGTTTGAGTATTTAAGTGCAAGTATTTGAATTGAAGGCTTTGGAGCCAAGTGAAATGGGTATGTGTATTAGTATTGTGATTGATGGGTATTGATGTATTAAGACTGCTCAATATGTGTGCTGGTAGAACCCTTGTGGTTTGGCTAGAATAGGGATGAACTTGATGAGAAAGGATGTGTGTGGATAAGTAAGGAAAGTAGATGAGTTATGGCAAAATTTTGGGTGGAATTGTGCATTAAGGAATGACTTGGTGAATGGGAGAACCAAGATATGTATTGGGATTAGTAGGAATGTTTAGTAGCTACGGAATGGTAATTGTAGCATGAGGAATAAGGAGTGTAAAATCTGTAGCAAAGTGTATCGGAACACATTGGAGAAGTTAGGAGAATTTAATGTGCAGGATCTTGGTAAGATTAGTGTTAGAACTTGGGTATAGGTAGTACAATGGCTTGGAAATGAATTGGTATGGTAAGGAGAGGTATTTAGAATGCTAGGAATGGCATTGGTTGAGAAAGTATTGGATGGGAGAATTGAATTGTAAAATCTGTAGCATAAGTGTAACAAAAACTGTTACAAGTGTTGGAAAAGAAGTGAGGGAATTGTGTAGGTTATTTATGGATTTAGTGATGGATTTGGTGGATGAATTAAGGCAATTTGGAAGGCCTAGGTAGTGTTAAAACATGTGGGATCACATGTAGGAAGATTGGGGAAACAATGGGCAAAGTATAGAGCTGAAAACAGAATTTAAAACTGAAGTACTGGGCCGGACCGGACTTGCGACCGGACTTGCAAGTTCGGTCGAGCCCAGATTTACAAATACGGAAAACCTTCTGGAATCGACCGGACTTGCGAACGGACATGCAAGTTCGGTCGGACCAGAAAATTCTCCCGTCAGAAACCTTCTGGAATGGACCGAACTTGCGACCGGACTTGCAAGTTCGGTCGGCCAGAAAAATTCCCGTAATGCAAGCTACTGGAATGGACCGAACTTGAGACCGGACTTGCAAGTTCGGTCGAGCCAGAAAATTTCCCGTACTGGTAGCTACTGGAATGGACCGGACTTGCAAGGTCGGTCGCAAGTCCAGTCGAGTCAAAAAAAAAATTATTATATGATTATAATAATCATATGTATACATATATATATGCCTATACACATATATGCATATATATGTAGTAGTACACTGTAAATGAAGTAGTAAAGGTAAGAAAGTAAGTATATGAGTAGGAAAAAAATGTAAAAAGTAACCAAGTAAGTTGAGAGCATGAGAACATTAAGTACACCGGGATAACGGGGTAAGTACGGGAGTAGCAATTATTTGTGTATCGTGAGAGTATAGTATTAATGATAATATTGAAACATTATCAGTGGAACAAGTGTGAACCAAGGAACAAGGGAATACACGGTGAGCTAACTCCGGTGAAAGGTATGATTTCCTCATGCCCCGTATGCTAACCGAGTTACGTTGATTTGTGTGCTGTATGCCGGCTAATCGAGACTAAAGCATGAAAACGGTTTATTGCCTTTCGTTGCATGTCTTGTTGTATGTTGATTGAGCTAACCTCTCTTGATTGATGTGTGGCCTCACTTAGTGCGTAGACCGACTCGTAGATGAGTCTTATTGTGTATTGGCTCGTGGTAAGAGTCCTGTGTGAACCAATGGAACCGTAGCAACGCACTAAACCAACGAACCAATAAACGATAACGTAAATCAATGAACTCACTAGAATGTGAGAGAGTGTACGGGAGCAATAACCTTCCGATAACGGTAGGAGAAACAAAATGAATAATCTACCAACAAAATGTGGTGGAAGTATAAGTAACCTCTATTAGAGGAATTAATCTTGGTGCAAAACATGAACCATGAGAGTAGTAAAGAATGATGAGGGATCTCCAAACCCCTTAGTAATTAGCCGACCCATTATGAGAGGACCCGACTGATGTAAGTATGCCCCGAACGAGAGAGTATTCGATATGTTGGGGAAACCCTTAAATCTGAGGATACTAGACGGTGGTAATTCCCTAAGCTAACAGAGGTTATCGAGAGAGATACTTCTAGGCTAACCCATGAGGTTGTATTGTGCTCTGAGAGAAGAGTGTTGGGAATTCGTGTAGTCCGGTAGAACAGACATTTGAGTATTTGAGGAGCTAAGCGTATAGCCCTCGTATTGTAGGTCCGGTGGCGAGTCTTGAGTATGACTCCGCCCAGAGACCAAAGTAATGAGTATTGCGTATGTATGAGTAAGGCAACGAGTATCGAGTAAGAAGCAAGTATGAGTATGTAATGAGTACCGAGTATTGAGTATGTATGAGTGAGTATTGAGTATCGAATGTAAGAGTAAGTATAGAGAATTGAGGAGTGAGTATGCACTAGTATAGTAACGAGTACAGAGTAAGGATCGTGTACGAGTAAGGTGTTGCACATGAGTGATGAGTATGCAAGAGTAAGGAGTAAGCATGAGTAGAGCAATGAAAATTGAACACAACACGAAGAGTAATGAATGTATAACAAATACGAATGGTTGACTAATGAATTGTCTTCCTTAGTAAGTATTGTACTTGTGTATTTATGTAGGTATCTTTGATTGTATTGAGTAGTATGAATAGTATGCATGTAAAATGAACTCCATGTATATCCGACCAAAGTAGTCGGCGTACCGCGTTAGCACGCGGTATATGCGGATTTCATATGCAGCGTAAGCTGACCCCCTAGGGGGGCCTTTTTTAGTGTGCAGGTACCGAAGCTGCTCACCGTTCGAGAGAGTAGGACGGGGACTGCTACATAAGCACGGGTAGTTGAGTAAAGGGAATTGTATGTGTAAACGTAGTATGAATTGGGATGTCTGTACTGTATCGGTAATGTAAGGATTGTAGTATACTCGGTATAGTATTGTATTGGAGCTGTATCGAATTATGGATTGGTATGCAAGGGAAAGTAATGTATTGTGTAGAACACTCGGTATGTTCAAATTCATCAGACCGATAGTATGTAGTATGGTAACTCGCCTTGTTAGTCACGTGGGTGACTAACGGCATTGTACACCCGCCGTTGAGTAAGTAATATCCGCTGTGAAGGTAAGTTGGTACGGTAATGACGGTATTAGCGGTAGGGGTGTTACAAAAGTGGTATCAGAGCGAAGTATCGCTCTGATGGATGAAATACCGAGTTAGGTAAATACCGAGTTAGGAAGTAGAGACTTAGGGCCATGGGTTGAGTGCTAGTGTGTGAGGACGCTAGATAGGAATTTCCAGTGTGATCTGGATACCTACAGTAACCATACCCGCCCTCCGGTCCCCCGTTGTAAGCTGGGACAAGAACGCCAGAGATGGAAAGACCTCTCACACTCGGGTATTACCCGATCTGGCAGTTGCAAATAAACCTTATTAGAAAAGAACCTGTCTTACGGTAGAGTCCAAGAACTGGAAGTCCCGAAGACGGTTCCCGTTGAATGACAAGGACCGCACTTAATGGCGGAGGAATGAAGATCCTAAGCACAAAGATAATGGAATTTATGGCACCATGGGGCGACATGCTTCGCAGTCGCGAGAACCATGTGTGGCCAGCAAGAAGAGAAGCACAGTCGTGCAATGAAGCAAGGGAAATGGTAACAAGCCGAGACAGAGAGTCTACGGACCGTATCTTTGATGATACCAACAACGGTATACAAACCGACTAAGGAGTTAGTCGAGGTTGGATTAATACCAAACCTACATGCCAGAGGCTGCAATAACCGAACAACATAGTTCAGACAACTATGAAAGAAACCATAACACATACACCTATCGGACCACAACCTGGATCCTAAGGATAAGTCAAGTCTCGTTAACCACACTGAAGGTGTAAGCCACCCGGATGGACGACAACCACGTCAAGTACACTGAGAAGACTCAGAGATCGATCACCAAGGTCAAAGGATCAAATGAAGACTAATAAAACCACCAATTATGGACAGAAACGCTACCCGCCACCGGTATGCGTTAACCGAAAACAACCTACCCGCGCACTTGCCCAGGGCAATGGAGCAACTACAAGACGATTGGAATACTTTTAACACCCGCAGATACTTGTCAAGTACCGCTATGACAAATGGAGCAAATAGGATCACCAATCCTAAGGATGTTAGATAACGAACCCTCGGGAAGGCCTAACGGCACGACCATTGTATTAAGGACATACCAATCAGCAAAAGCTGAACTTGGTCAAACCACAAACATGGCAACACCATGAAGAATTCCTTTTAACCGCCGAACTGTTTATTTCAAACCCAAAGTTTTCCTCAAAATCACAAACTCTTCTTTTAAACCTTGGATTTTTAAAAACCAAACAGACGGAATTACGGGAGTATCATAGAGTGATACAAGAGGAGTTGACAATAGATACTTCACCTAGGCGTGTGAACACTACTAGTGCCCAAATACGGGATGGGGACGACCGCACTCCGAAGGAGCTTGCGGGCCTGACAGATATTAGGTAAGTGGTAACGTGCCAAGACGGTACCCCACGTATGTATACATGTGTGTACGAAACACGGGAAGTAGTCAACTCTGTTCTAACGGACCATAAGCGAATGTGAAACAGAAACATTGGTTACCTCAACCGAACAAAGGAAACTCAGATAAGCTACAAGCTAAGGAGTCAGAAACTCACAGGAGAACCATGAGTTGAAAGTGCAAGAAGCACTAACAACGGGATAAGACATTGGATATGTCTCGAATATATCTAAGTAAAGCATGATAACTGGAAGGAATACCCAGTCTAAGCACAGTAAGGCAAATGCCTAACATTAACACATCAGTGTTAATGAACGGGATAGAATTCCCAGATCAACTACCACAAAACACAGGTGATGTTATAAGGTACCAGAAATACCATTCATCACCGGAAGGGATATCAAATCCGTTATAACACAAGAAGAAACACCAATGGTCTACCCTAAGAACGGGAGACTTACAACCCTAACGGATAACTAGATCCAGAACCGCAAGGTAGACAACTGAACATACTCATAAATCAGCCAGATGCTAGCATATCAATAACACCCAGGAGCAATCCATAAAGGGTATCAAGTCAACACAGTTGAGAAAAGTGGTAAGAACACCACAATTGGAACGAACTACGGTTAGAACACCGAAGGGATCCCACTTGACAGGGGATACCCCAATTAATATGACATCGATCAATACCAATACAAAAAGGGTCTCCAACAAACGGAAGCGTGATGCGACGATCTTATCATGGAGCCCAGTATCACCTCCAAGCCAGCATAGTTATGGAGAAATAACCACTCGGAACAACTACGATGAGCAGAGCTCTAGGCGATATGGCTAGTATGCCATGAAAACTGTTACCACACAACCCAACGGTTGCAAAACCAAGGTGAACTATGTGAAAGTGGTCAAGGATGACACCGATAAAAGAGTAACAACCAATAATGGAGAATTTCCCATAAAGTGAGACCGCAAGAGCGGTGAACGCGTGGATCCCAAGAAGGGGATACCATCAGCAACTGTCGGGAAATATATCCTTTTCAGAACTACTAATGTAGTCAAGCTTGAGCATACAATTATTGCCAAGCAATGTGAAATAAGCTTCAACAGCAATTGATGACAACCAAGGAGTAACCGGTTATAAAACCAATGATGCTCGGGAGCTCAGAAAAATAAAGGAATACCATATTCGGTATTGCCAAATACATGGGAAACCATTGTATAAATGCATGAGCTGAAGCTAGCAACAGTGGATGCCATGTAAACCAATACTATGGAATCTGTAAGAACATGGTGCACAACACCAATGTATATGAGTAATCACTAATGCTATGGAAGTTAATTCGAGATAGTGGACAGACCGGGCAACAAGCCAGGAGTCCGCACGAAATGATGAAACACCACCTGAAGGAGTAACAATAATTCCTATTGCGATCTCATAAGAGAGTTACTGCCAAGCGTTTACGCCTCTGCACTCTGTAGGACTGAGTGTTTTGGTATTGCACTTGTGTAGTCAATGATCTAGTGGGATAGCTAAGGATATGGAGAACGTAAGTAGTGGTAAATCTTCCTTTCACCAGTAAACACGGCGTAAGCCAGTTGAACAAAAGCTTGGAAACAAACCGTGCGGCCTAAGGCCAAAGAGCACGAAGGTGTGAAACACACCAACAATCACAAGATGTGAATTCCATTGGAATAAAAGTGAAAGGAGACTTAAGAAAGTCACAAGGACCGACGCATGAAAATGCAAGGTCATACAAGTAAAGAACACTTGTAATGAACCAGAGAAACTGGTAGCTTCAGAAGCTACTACACAAGGAAGCACTACAACTAAGTAGTGACTTAACCTCAACCGACAATAAGTCGGAGAAACCAAGTGAATGATCACTACAAACACAACAGTATGTATATAGATTGCCAGAGAGCTGGTTATGAATCTAAAACTCATTGAGTTCACGCACGGTAAAAGAATACCACACGGATAACACCTTATTCCCACAAAAAAGGGATAAAAATGTTGTATAGCACATTTAAGATAACAAGAAGGGCGAATAACCCAAGTTATCAGGGTCGCGCAGCAGAAGCTAGTGGGCCAGAATTCTAAGTGAAGTACACCTAGTGAATAAAAGGTTAATCGTTAATGCCTTAAAGCCATTCAGGCTAGAACCGAACCCGGTTAAGAGTTAAATAACTCCGATGAAAATTCTTGATGCAGGGACTAACCGGTAATACGGTTAAGACCCGTTGATCAAGGAACATTGTATAATAGACCGCATGGAAACTGAACCACTCCATGACGGCTGAATGCCTTCGACCAATGTCAATGTTGACACATGGTAGATTACGTGGGCGTAATCCCTTTTAAGGGGGGTAGAGCGAAAACCGCGAAATGTATGTTTTACGTGATAGGTGCGTAAACTACAATGCGCATAGCGCAAGAGAATTCGTTTTGATGGTTGATACTTATGTTACATAAACATTTGTATTCACTCATCGTGTAATTGTGGTAATTTGGGAAGTAAGTATAGGAAAAGGAGTAGAGAAACTCCAGGGTAATGAGAAACCCGATTGGTAATAGTATGAAGAATGAGTATGTATGAGAGACTTGAGGAGTATAAATCGGTACGGAACCGATGTATGTAATGAGTATAAATCGGTATACAACCGACATATGTAATGAGTATGAATCGGTATACAACCGACGTATGTAATGAGTATGAATCGGTGTACAACCGATGTATTTTATGAGTATAAATTGGAGATAGCAAATTAATGGGATGGTATACCCGAATTTCTTAAGTATAGTAGTTGGAGAAGATGTAGTAGATGATGAAAGATTAGTAGTAAGTAAGTGAATCATATAAATTGGAAATGTATGTGTATGATTATGAGTAGCAAGATTAAAAGATAGAAAAGAAATAATGTTTGACAATCTGTCTGTTTGTATTGAGGTGGGAAGTGGAACTTGATTTGCTAGCGATCAAGGGAAGCCGAACACAAATTGGGGTGGAAGGATAATTCAACACCAATGTTGATCACATTGGGGTTGAAGGACTCTGGAAGCTCCCCTAAGTGGCCACAATGATAACACTAGTAATAGGAATGATCATCATAAATTGAAATTGGGAGATGTATGCAAGGTTTTCAAAATGAATTTCCAAAACTAATTTGGTACAATGTTTTCTTCAAACTTGAGAATGAGGATCGGTTTTAAAACCGCTCCCACGGGCGCTAGTGGATCTTCCATGCCTAGGCACGGGTATCCGGTCGAACGAAACCATAGGAGGTGAAGCTAGTTTTGAGTCTGTGGAAGTGTAGAGTAGTTTGAAACCACTACACCGGGTGTACGGTAACAGTGTGTGTTTTGTATTTTTCCAAAGGCACTGGGGCAGCGTAGTCCCGAGTAAGTATGAGTAAGTATGAGTAAGTAAGTATGAGTAAGTGCCTGAGGATCTCTATATGTGCAAATGAATTTGATCAGAACCAAAGGACCGTAGAGCCAGAAAGCGTAAGTGCTCAAGTCATGACGGCCGTGAACCAGAAAGCGTAAGTGTTCAAACGTGACCGGTACCTGAGGGATCACTCTCCATTGGGGGAGGATTGTACCTAATTGTCTGCGGATGGACCCCCTTGGAGAGGAGTAAAACGGATATTTTTGATTGCTATGCATGCAGTGACATGCTGTTTGGATGCGTAGTATGCATCATGTCAGACATTTGGAGTTTGACAAGTTATATGTAGAGGTCATAACCTTAGCATAGAGTATATGTACGAGTAACAGTATTAGATTCACCAACTTTGAGGGCAAAGTTCTTTAAGGGGGGTAGATTGAAATACCCCGAACTTAAATATGGTGATTAGAATATTTTAATATGGTATTTAAAGGCCTAATAGCGCCTAAATAATTTTGGTAAAGAAAATAAATCCAAAAAGAAATGAGAAAAACGCTTGGAAAGCGGAAAACGCTAAAATGAGCGTTAAATAACCATAGGAGGTACGAGACCTCGGTTATAGTATCGTAAGGATTCCTAAGGCTTATTCATGCCTAATTAGTATACGGGAATGATTCCCGAAGAAAACGGATCCAAGAAATGTATTAAAACGCTAAAAGCTTTAGCGCACGTTTTTCAAGGAAACCCGAAAACGTGGCTTAAAGTGGTCAAACAGACCCGTAAAAAGTATAAATCATTAAATAATAATTATTAAGCATTTATGGAAGCTTAATAATCAATAAAAATGATTAAACGAGAAAATTCCGGAAAACGGGTTCCGGTTAGTAAAAACTGTAACAACCGGGAAGTAGTGGGGTGAGAGTGTAATAAAATAAAACTAGTGTGTCCACTTTTGTAAATAAAAAGCAAAATGTGAGTGTGTGTGTGTGTGTTGGGCGACAGCCCCCCCCCCCATCTCTCACACACCCTCTTCACTCCCTAAAACTAAAGGACAAATAAGAAAATAAAAAGGTAACCCCACCCTCTCTCACCTCACTCTCTCTCTTCTCTTTCTTCCTTCTTCCTCACCCCACCGATTTCCCTCCTCTCTTTCCTCTGGTTGGGCGATTTTGAAGCCCCAAAGGGAACCTCCATGGCAACTCCAACTTCAACCTCATGCTCCATCCACATGTGAGCTCCAAATCAAAAACAAAATACATATTTGAACTCCTCTCTTCAAGCTCCACATTTCTATCTTTTCAAAATCCGAAAATGAGCAACTTCATCTCCATGGGTTTTCCCCATTTGAAGAGAAAAGCACACCATTGTGAAGCTTGGAGTCTTCTCTTTCCAACAAGGTAAAAATCTTCACAAAAGATTCAAGTTTCCTCCACCTCCCTTGGAAACCGATTTTTAGCCCTTTTGTAATGCCTTGTTTTCTCTCTTCTTTTGAGCATCAATTTTCACCTAGCAATGGTGGTGGATTCTCTTCTTGAACCAAGGGCTAAAACCCCTCCTAAAGCACTCCAAAGGTAAACCCTAGAAATTTGTATTTTGAACACTTCAATGAACTAGCATAAATCTAAGGGCTAGTGTATTAATTATACTTGTTTGATGTGCTTTGGGTGATGGGAATGGAGTTTGGCAACTCCATTCCCCATGTGATCGATTTGTGCAAGAAAGAGAGAAGAAATGGAAAAGAAAGAATGAAGTATAAGCTCAAGGTAAGAGCTCCTTCCTAATGTAAATTCAATTGCATTAGAGTAATGGGAATGGGTAAAATATTTAAAGAACCCAAAACCTCGTACTAGTATTGAGAATTGTGAAGTTTGAGTATTTAAGTGCAAGTATTTGAATTGAAGGCTTTGGAGCCAAGTGAAATGGGTATGTGTATTAGTATTGTGATTGATGGGTATTGATGTATTAAGATTTCTCAATATGTGTGCTGGTAGAACCCTTGTGGTTTGGCTAGAATAGGGATGAACTTGATGAGAAAGGATGTGTGTGGATAAGTAAGGAAAGTAGATGAGTTATGGCAAAATTTTGGTAGGAATTGTGCATTAAGGAATGACTTGGTGAATGGGAGAACCAAGATATGTATTGGGATTAGTAGGAATGTTTAGTAGCTACGGAATGGTAATTGTAGTATGAGGAATAAGGAGTGTAAAATCTGTAGCAAAGTGTATAGGAACACATTGGAGAAGTTAGGAGAATTTAATGTGCAGGATCTTGGTAAGATGAGTGTTAGAACTTGGGTATAGGTAGTACAATGGCTTGGAAATGAATTGGTATGGTAAGGAGAGGTATTTAGAATGCTAGGATGGCATTGGTTGAGAAGTATTGGATGGGAGAATTGAATTGTAAAATCTGTAGCATAAGTGTAACAAAAACTGTTACAAGTGTTGGAAAGAAGTGAGGGAATTGTGTAAGTTATTTGATGGATTTAGTGATGGATTTGGTGGATGAATTAAGGCAATTTGGAGGGCCTAAGTAGTGTTAAAACATGTGGGATTACATGTAGGAAGATTGGGGAAACAATGGGCAAAGTATAGAGCTGAAAATAGAATTTAAAACTGAAGTACTGGGCCGGACCGGACTTGCGACCGGACTTGCAAGTTCGGTCGAGCCCAGATTTACAAAGACGGGAAACCTTCTGGAATCGACCGGACTTGCGACCGGACATGCAAGTTCGGTCGGACAGAAAATTCTCCCGTCAGAAACCTTCTGGAATGGACCGAACTTGCGACCGGACTTGCAAGTTCGGTCGGCCAGAAAAAATTCCCGTAATGCAAGCTACTGGAATGGACCGAACTTGCGACCGGACTTGCAAGTTCGGTCGAGCCAGAAAATTCCCCGTACTGGTAGCTACTAGAATGGACCGGACTTGCAAGGTCGGTCGCAAGTCCGGTCGAGTCAAAAAAAAAATAATTTTATTATATGATTATAACAATCATATGTATATATATATATATATATGTTTGCCTATACACATATGCATATATATGTAGTAGTACACTATAAATGAAGTAGTAAGGGTATGAAAGTAAGTATACGAGTAGGAAAACAAGTGTAGGAAGTAACCAAGTAAGTTGAGAATATGAGAACATTAAATACACCGGGATAACGGGGTAAGTACGGGAGTAGTAATTATTTGTGTATCGTAAGAGTATAGTATTAATAATAATGTTGAAACATTATCAGTGGAACAAGTGTGAACCAACGAACAAGGGAACAAGTGTTAAGGCTAACTCCGGTGAAAGGTATGATTTCCTCATGCCCCGTATGCTAACCGAGTTACGTTGATTTGTATGTTGTATGCCGGCTAATCAAGACTAAAGCATGAAAATGGTTTATTGCCTGCATTGTACGTCTTGATGTATGTTGTGTGAGCTAACCTTTCCTAATTGATTGTGTGGCTTCATTTAGTGCGTAGTACGACTCATAGATGAGTCTTGTTGTGTAGCGGCTCGTAGTAAGAGTCATAATGTGAGCTAATGGAAACGTAGCAACACATTAAATTATCGAATCAATAAATGATAACGCAACCCAACGAACTCACTAGAATGTGAGAGAGTGTACGGGAGTAATAACCTTCCGATAACGGTAGGAGAAACGAAATGAATAATCCACAAACAAAACGTAGTGGAAGTATATAAGTAACCTCGATTAGAGGAATTAATCTTGGTGCGAAACATGAACCATCAGAGTAGTAAAGAACGAAGAGGGATCTCCAAACCCCTTAGTAATTAGTCGACCCATTATGAGAGGACCCGACTGATGTAAGTATGCCCCGAACGAGAGAGTATTCGATATGTTGGGGAAACCCTTAAATCTGAGGATACTAGACGGTGGTAATTCCCTAAGCTAACAGAGGTTATCGAGAGAGATACTTCTAGGCTAACCCATGAGGTTGTATTGTGCTCTGAGAGAAGAGTGTTGGGGATTCGTGTAGTCCGGGTGAACGGACATTTGAGTATTTGAGGAGCTAAGCGTATAGCCCTCGTATTGTAGGTCCGGTGGCGAGTCTTGAGTATGACTCCGCCCAGAGGCCAAAGTAATGAGTATTGCGTATGTATGAGTAAGGTAATGAGTATTGAGTAAGAAGCCAGTATGAGTATGTAGTGAGTGCCGAGCATTGAGTACGCATGAGTGACTATCGAGCATTGAGTATGTAAGAGTAAGTAAGGGGAATTGAGTAGTGAGTATTCACTAGTATAGTAACGAGCACAGAGTAAGGATCGTGTACGAGTAAGGTATTGAACATGGAGTGATGAGTACGCAAGAGTAAGGAGTAAGTATGAGTAGAGTAACGAATATCGAACACAGTACGAAGAGTAATGAATGTATAACAAATACGAATGGCTGAATGTTGAACAGTCTTCCTTAGTAAGTACTGTACTTGTGTATTTATGTAGGTACCTTTGATTGTATTGTGTAGTATGAGTATGTATGTATGCATGTAAAATGAACTCCATGTATATCCGACCCAAAGTAGTCAGCGTACCACGGTTAGCACGCGGTATATGCGGATTTCATATGCAGCGTAAGCTGACCCCTAGGGGGACCTTTTTTTAGTGTGCAGGTACCGAAGCTGCTCACCGTTCGAGAGAGTAGGACGGGGACTGCTACATATGCACGGGTAGTTGAGTAAAGGGAATTGTATGCGTAAACGTAGTATGAATTGGGATGTCTATACTGTATCGGTAATGTAAGGATTGTAGTATACTCGGTATAGTATTGTGTTGGAGCTGTATCGAATTATGGATTGGTATGCAAGGGAAAGTAATGTAATGTGTAGAACACTCGGTATGTTCATATTCATCAGACCGATAGTATGTAGTATTGTAACTCGCCTTGTTAGTCACGTGGGTGACTAACGGCATTGTACACCCGCCGTTGAGTAAGTAATATCCGCTGCGAAGGTAAGTATGGTACGGTAATGACGGTATTAGCGGTAGGGGTGTTACACAATATGTTCTGGTTTGAGGATCTAAGCCATATTGGCGGTTTAGTCCCTAACCAAGAATTCTCCTTTGTAACACCCCAACCCAAAACTCCACAACCTGTACGATGATAGCTCCCAAAGATAACTAGAAATGCAGCGGAAAATATATACATAATAACGGGTGGTGCTACAACGCCGCTAGTCACCCATGTGACTAACAAGGCTAACTCCAACACAACTTAAAATTGATGCGGTCTGAGCGCTGAATACAAACCTCTTAAAACAACAAAAGATAATAATAAAAGTACAATACTGTAAGATGACACCGGTGGTAATAAACCCATGTCTTAATTCTACCCCACCTACACTCGGTCGGGCAATCTCTTCATTCTTCAGGTACCTGGAATTGTTTAGCCATGAAACGGCTCAGCAAAATAATTTGCCGGTATGAAATCGTGCAGCCCACAAGCTATTGGGCCACACCAACTATTTTGTCGAATACATGCAAGTCATTTTTATAAAGCTGTAAATAAACATCATAACATAATCACAACAAGCATCCATACAAGGATAACAATGTCACATAGAACAAGACTGCAGAAGGTCAAGTTAGATGAACTGAATCCTTTAATGATAGTCGAGTCCACACAATGGAACTGACAGGTATAAATGTATATTTCAAATAGTGAAGGTATAGTGACCTCGTTAAGATTGAAAGGTTGGGTAACTAGACCCTCAGAAGAAAACGTAGTTAACTCCTGTACTGAGAAATGTGGGAATCGAAACCCTCGAGAGGAATGAAGTCTTCCTCTCCACTGAACTGTTGGGAATTGAACCCTCGAGAGGAATAAAGTCTTCCTCTCCACTGAAATGTTCCGTCACGACGTAGACTGAATAGAAGACGACCTGAGACAGGTACAACTCCTGTAGCATGCATGTCCAGATCCAACTGGGCTCTTCGTTCTCGTAGTATAGGATTGTTAAGTGTCACTCAAGGACAATGATCAAGAACACAATGTGTATTGTCGGTTGTCACGTTTAGGACAACGACGTTTGTTATAAAGTGAAGTTAGTGAGGAACTTGAGTACAAGTTCTCGGTATAATAAAGCGCAGATATTTAATCCACTGGTAAGGTATTGTTGTATGCGTGGGACATACACGTTACAGTTAGCAACATCACGCACATAGAATAACACAACAGTGCACAAGAGTAATACAACATTTTACAACAATTATCTTGATCGTTATTTCAAACAACAGATAGCACACAAGCCGGTGTAATCCGGTAGAAAGCAGACTGCAACAATTCCATACCGTTCACCGTAGACTGTACTTGCTTAGTTCCCGGTCAACGTCTGGTCAAACAATGTCCTAGAATAGGATTAATCTGAGAGTGTTAATTTATGTAACTCTCGTATAATAATTTTATTGATTCATGAAAAGATTTCATATTCGTTATTTCATATGAGGTTTACTTTCTTTATACTTAGGTAGTTTCTTTAACTTCTTTCCCTTATTATTAATTCAGGTATTTATATATTTCCAAAACATGTAATCCTAATTTATAAACTTATATTGTGTGGTAATTCTTTTTAACCACGTTATGACTTAATATATAACTTATTTGTTATTTCTTTTGATTTGTTTTAAAAATCCTTTAATGTATATAACTACATATTCATGTACCGTTTATGTTACATGTTTTACAATTGTCTAATTGACATCCTCATAATTCCCCAATATTTTTATATGTCATACATGGACATAATATTCTTATAATTCTATGTTATTCTCTACTTACCATAATTAATATTCATTGGTTACAATTAAATTCCTTATAACTATATAACCATAGTTTTAAATCCCATAATTCCTTATATTCATTTCCTTTTTGATTTACTTGAAAATCTGATGTATATATTTTTCATACACATGTATTATTTATGATACTTATATATAATTGTCTAAATGACATGACAACTTAAGAAATCCTCAAATTGTAATTACTCGTTACGCATGGGCATAACTCTCCCATATCTTTTATTAATTACATACTAACCCAAAATAATATTATTTCTTTTACAAGTAAATTACTTGTACTTGTATATCATATAGTTTAAACTTCATAAATCCTTAAACCATAATTATCTTTTCTATATTTCTTAAATATCCATATAGGACCTACAGATATTTTTAATCCCATAAATACATCATACTTTTCGGTTATTATGTTATAACCTCATTTATTTCATAAACTTTACTTTATACTCCAAAATACATTATAATACATACTTTCATTCCCTTAATTAATTAATTCACTAAACAACCACTAAAATTTAGTAATTATTATTTGAACACCATAACTTTAATAAATCACCAATTAGCCACATTCATTTTCGGCTTTGCCATATTTTTCTTATAATTATTTTTCAACTCCAATCTCATTATATTATATAGTTTTAATTCCTTATTTAATTATATTACAAGACAACCATTAATATTTTGGTATATGACTTTTGAACATTATAACTTTTCGAAAATTACAATTTGGCCCTATAAACTTTCGGCCTTAATGTAATATTTTCAATAATTACAATTTAACCACAAAATCTTATAACCTTTACATAATGTCTTATAAACTATAGTTTTAATTTTTAGTTCTTCTTAATTACTGAATAAATGCATATAAATTCTTAAATTACAAAACTAGCCCAAAGTAATTCGGCTTTGGTCATGTACTTTTCATTAATTACATTTTCACCCCAAAACTTTATAATAGTTATTTAATAACTTATAAACTATAGTTTGAATATTTAATTCCTCAAAATTTCGAAAGTGAATTTCATGATTCTCTTAATTATGAATTCGCCCCATATTAAATTCCAAACTTTCATAATAACTTTTATAAATTACATAATAGCCCAAAACTTTATAAATTGTTATTTTAACACTTGTTTAAATTATCTAAAATTCATAAACTTAATTCCTAACCTTATATTATATCATGTTTATCCCAAGGACACCCTTAACTCTCGGTTTTTATAGTATATGCACCAAACTTTGTGAAAATTACATTTTAGCCACATAACTTAATTAATTAACCATTTAAGCACTAATAAAATATTTTTAACTCTCCAAACTTTATAATATAAGTTTATATACCTAAGTAGGTCATTAATACCTATTTATCACTTAGACCATTCGGCCATAATTAATTAGTGACCATATAGTATATAAAAGTGGATTTATATGTCAAAATAATTATACATAAATTCATAGGAGTTATATAACTCATGTAAAAATTATTGTAATGTCTTATATTGATTCTTAGATCAAAATAGAACATTTTTACCCTTGGTAATTCGGTTTGAATTTGTACCTAACATAGATAAATTTTGTGACAAAAATGTGTCTTAAGGTAAATATTTTCCATATAGGTTATAGATTATATTTTTGGTATATTATACCATGTAGTTTCGGTTTTATATAACCTAGGAGATGTACATAATTTTTGTATAATTTTTAGAAGCTTAACAAAGCTTAAAACATAAAGATTAACTTAGTAAACTTACTTCTTAACAAAGGTGGTTAAGTGCTTAAACTCTTCTTGGATCTCCAAGCTTTCTCCTAGGTAATCTTGATGCTCCACTTCGGTTATATGCAAGTGGTGAAGGAGTTTAGGAGTTAGATCTTCAATAAAGATCTTAAGTAGATTTGTAAGTAGTTTTCCAAGGATTTACGTTAAGCTTTTTCTCCTTATAAATTCGGCACACCTAATATGGATGAAGAACAAATTTTCCTTCATGAAAATGAAGAAGAAAAGAGTCTTAGAAGAAGTAGAAATCGGTTACACACAAAAATGTGCTTTAAGGATTTTCAAGCATGATACCTTAAGATAACTTTGAGATGCTCCTTGGATTAATGTTGGTTTAGACAACCTCCATGGAGTACTAATTGATGCCGAATCCTTGTAGGTATGCTAGGAAGAGTTTTGCTTCAAGGCTTGACAAGAAATGCTAGGAAATTACCTTAAAGATGAAGATAGAAGTTAAAACTCCATTAATGGACTAAAGAGCTTCAAAGGAAGAAGATGAAGCAAGAAGAGAGAGGAGAGAGCCTTACCAATTCATGAGTGAAGTGTGCAAGGGGAAGAATGAGACTAAGCTCATGTAAGAAGAGAATGCAATTTGGAATTTGATTTTTGTTTTGTTAATTTTCAATGTCAAATGACTATTCTTTTTCCTTAGTTTATTACATGAGTTATTGTCTCAATAAATGCCCTTCTTTCCAGCATATGTTCGGCCATAATGCAAGACAAGACAAGGTGGGAACAATTATGCAAGCTAAATGACAAGGTAAGAAAAGTAAGGCTTTATTCCTTTGATTTTTCAATTGTTGAATGATGTCTTCTTCCTCCTATGTAGACCCACGAAATCATAGCTTAAATGGAGTGTCTCAACCGGTAATGAAGAGCCAAGGACAAGCAAGGAAGGTCACTTGAATTATAAGAAATCAAAAAGGTGGAATTAGATCTACTTTTTGCCTTTTTCATTTTGTTTTTGTCTAGCACACATGGTCTTGTTTCCCTTCATAATTTCGACAGCATGGAGCTCACATGAGACTTATATTCTTCTGTCATTAAGTATTATAGCACATGGGAAGGTGAGTCACCATGTTCTATGCCTTTTATAAACATTAAATGCAAATTTTATACTAGTTTTTGCACATAAAATCGGCCCCTATAGAGCACCTGGTTTGACACTGCCTCCAACTTATTTAGAAGGTCATTTTAACCCTATTTAAGATTCTTAATTCGTGGCATGTCAAAAACTACAAGGTAATTGCGTAAAACGCGTTTTAGTGACACCCGAAGGTGTGTTTTTGTGCTCTAAGGAAATTTTGGGAATAAATTGGTTTTATGAGTTCCAAGTGTTTATAAACACTTATTATGGTAAATAATGATATATTAGGATGTTACATTGAGTTATATGGGGTTACATCAACCCAAGTCATAATTTACGGGCTTCGGGACACTCCCGGGCCAAAAAGGAGCGTTAAGAAATACTCCTGAGATTTTTGTTGAATTTTGAGAAACCACTTCGTGGGTTCTCTTTATAAAGGTTAATAATGATGTTAGGAACTCTAGGAATTAATTTTATAGGAGTTCGTGCCACCTCGGCACTCCTCCGGGCTTTTCGTGCTTTAAGGAGCGTGCGTGAGCACTCCCGAGCATTTTGTGTTTTCGACTGAATATAGCCTAGGGAATATGTTTATATTCATATAATGAGTGTATGACCATTTGGTTTGAGTTTTAGAAGGTCATACAAGGTCATGCTTAATCGCATGTTTCTAAGGAGTTTTACGAACGTGCTTCTTGTCAAGATGTTTAGTGCGCATCTTTGACCTTTGATGAGTTATTATATCTTCATAATATATACAATAGGTGTAACATAAGTTGTTACATTTATCTAATTGTGTATTTCAATTTATTGTAGCATTTGTAGATGTTTAGGCATTCGTAAAGTATTTACGTTGCTCGTTTGTATACACGTTGGTATTGTTCTTTTCTTGTTGACGCTCTTTATAGAGCTAGTTATGCAAGAAGTTTAGTCCTTGTTAATAATTGTACATGAACGTTTGTACGAATATGTTTAGTAAAATTACGCTAGTTAGCGTTTATGGTAAAACGACTGTTTTTCGTGTCGTTTGCATGCGTGAGTTTGCATGCGCACGTGTAATAACATTAATTCAGTAACGTTTGCATGTATAGATTAGCATGTGTAACTAAAACGATCTGTTTCTAGATCAATTCTCCATTATTTAATAATTAGCAAGTATTAATTAGATTCGGGGTATTTCATCCTTAGAGTTTATTTAATTCATAACCAGTTTCGATTCTGGCCTATGAAACTTCTAGGGATTAATAATTGCCATTCACTCATGTTTACAACGGACATCCAACTCTTGATCGCCGGCTCACTAGTTTCTGCTGCGGACGATAACTTCAAGCTTATTTACCCCTTCATTATTCTTACTGTATTGCATGCTTCGATTATCATCTGGTATGATTTAACTAACTTAGTTAGTTACCCCCTTCATTATTCTTACTGTATTGCATATCTTCGATTATCACCTTCATCTTGGTAATAATGATTTCTCAACCGACGCGTGGTATTTCTTACCAAGAGCGAGTTCGGTGAGTTACAACCTTTCTATTTACTTCCATGATAATTTACTGTATTCCACACTGATTTACTTAATTTCTTCCGACTCACTGTCGGTTACGTTTGAGCTACTACCTATTGTGTAGTACTCTGTCGTTTATTTCCAACACTTGAGGTATATTCCATACCGATATTTAACAATCGTGTTATTGTAGTCACTTATGCCAATCAAGTACCCTTTGATTGGTACGACCGTGTCTTCTTATGCATAGGTTTTATCACACCATAATTCTTGTTCCTCCATCACAATTAACATTACCCAAACTTCCTAGCTATCACACTCGATCATTACCGCGCAAGTGCAATACCAAAACACTCAGTATAGAGTGCAGAGGCGTAAACTCTTGACAGTAAATCTCTTATGCGATTGCAATAGGAATTCACACTGTGTTCCTTATCACATAGTACCGACCATTGGCTTATTGCCCAGTCGGTTTGTTATCACTTACCTTGTATGCCCATTGAGTTTCACTCATAACTAGTCTTATTTGCCACATTATTATAACAATACTTATGCAACGGTCGCTTACTGCGCACCGTGCTCTTACTCATTGTATAACATTAACTTACACTACATCCGCTATTATATTAGCTTCCGCTATTACACTGTGTTTTGCCACTTATTCGGCTGACTGCTGAATACTCTGCTCTTCGAGCCTATGCTCCTTGAGCGTTGTTCATTACACATCTAGCATCCCACACCTATGGTGGTTGCCATTAGGCTATCACTCTTTCCGTCTGCACAACTGGTACGAATACTTCCTTTCGTAGTAACAACATGGTCAACTCTTAACACATTCTCTAAATTTGGTTCACATAACCACCGCTGTTGCGGTCTCACAATATCAAGAGGTGTCCCCACACTCTAAGCAATGGTTCGTTATCCGCTTACTTACTTATATAACGTAAACTTCTTGTGATCAATAACATTTTCTTAACACATTCGATTTGTGGCTTTTAAGCCTTATTGCCTCGAGTTCTGCCCGTTGTAGGCTGTCCACACACATTACATGGTTTAGATTGGTATTGGGCTCCATGACAAGGTCGTAGTATCATTGTTCCTTTCATGGGATGCCCCTTCAAGGATGTCAGACTTCCCTCTTACGACTTGTGTTTAAACTTGGTGTTAATTTCAGCCTTTGCGTTTCTGTCACGTATCTTGTTCAACCATTGTTGACCCAAACACCCCTTTAAGGATAACTCCTGGGTGTTATTAGGTTATGCCTTTTCATCTGGCTTGAACTCATTGGTATTTTTAATTTCTATTTCGCCCCGCGTTCTTTGCTGGGTTGAATATTCTCCTTAGTGAGATTGATATCTCTAGTGATCATCTCGGGAGTCTCATCCCGATCATTGCACATTAACATATCCATAGTAGGCATCTGCCTCACCATATATAGGCTGGGTACTTACTCCAGCTACTGTGTTCATCCATCCAAATCCTTGAGACATATACGATGTCTTTACTTACTTGTCAGTGCACTTCACACATCTAGATTCTTAAACATTTCCTCGCAATAACTCACTAATCCCTTTAGTCCTCTTAACTTAAATGGGTTCCTTTACTTCAACCATTCGATGGTAGTTTATTACTCTTGTCTGACTTTTACTTCGGACCGTAGTATGGAGTCGACTACTTCCCGTGTTCCAGACTCCACTCGTATACATATGTGGGGTACCCTACTGATACATTGCTACTTGCCCGACTACCCCATAAGAAGGTTTGTCAGGCCCACAAGCTCCTATCGGAGTGCGGTCATCCCACATTACTGTTGGTACACTCGTAGTGTCCGTCACACACCTAGGTGAAGTATTCTGTTGTCAACTTCTCTTATATTATCCTGTGATAATATGCATTCCATGCTTCCCGAACTTAATCAAGGGAAATGTATCCATGTTGTATTATTATGAACTCAATCCATTCCTCAGGTTGTTACCCTTGGGTTTACCGGTTTCCATCCGGTTATTCGAAAGTAAACTGGGTATAACTTACCTACCATGCGGCACTGAGGCTGGTGTAGGTCTTCTGGTCTGGTTTTAAAAGAGAATAATTAAAATAGATTGGGTATGAAAGAAAATTTGGTTTTTGAAAAAGGTTTTGAAAATGAATTTAAGTTTGAAAGAAAATTCTCCTGGTTTTACAACGTTTCCTTGCCTTAACCGAGTCTAGCTTCCTGCTGACTTGTGTATTTCCAAGTACTGAGGTCAGGCAATTAAGCCCTTCCACGGCTATGATAATCCCACTTATCTTCATGGTACTTCACTAAGTACCGGTAGTTGTTTAAAATTTTCCGTACAGCCTTGTCATAGCAGCACTTGTCATGGCAAGTGCGCCATGCTAGCTGGTTATCGGTTCAATACACATTGGTTGCGGTATTGTTTTCATCCGCACTAATATTTGTGGCCTTGCTGGCCCCTACTTGATCTTGTAGCCTTAACAATAAATTTTTTTTTGGGTACTTCTCACTGTCTCCACATGATGATCATTAACTAAGGTGTTTCCCGTTCTGGGAGACCCCCTTTTACTGGGTATTGTATCCTCCTCGTACTACGTTGTCGTTCCTTAATCGGTTGTTATACCGTTGGTGTATTAGTTAACATTCATGATCCCATAGACACTCGTCTCGGGTTTCATTACCCCACTTCTCCATTGTTGCACGATGGGTGCGTTGCAAGCTGGTTGTTCTCGACTGCTCCGCATGTCGACCCAGGTTGCCAGAAATTCTATTCCTTTAAGCATAAGATTCTTCACTTTTCACTATTAAATGCGGCAAACATTGTTCAGATGGAAACCGTCTTCGGGATTCACACCTTTCGGAATCTACCGTATGACAGGTTCCCCATACTTACAGAGGTAAATATCAACATGCCAGATCGGGTTTCCCGAGTAAGAGATGACTTCCATCTCTCTAGCGTTCTTCCCAAGTTATAAAATAGGGTTTGTGGAGGGCGGGATGGATATTGTACGTATCAAGCACACACTGGCATTTCCTAACTAGCGTACTTCTCACGCTATCACTCAACCCTTAACCCAAAGCACTAAACTCTTAACTCGGTACTTCCTAAGCTCGGTAATTCAGTCATCAGAGCGATACTTCGCTCTGATACCACTTTTTGTAACACGCCAACTACTTACCACACACTTAATAACGTATCGCAGCGGAAATCTCAACTCACAACATCACTTAACTCTTTGGTGTTACACGCCGTTAGCCACCCTCGTGGCTAACAAGGCTAACATATATACATCGTACCGGTCTGATGGACTAAACTCCCGAGCATCTACACATTAATCCCGTTCCATGTTCAACATTCATTATACACTTACATTACAACTGTACCGAGTAATTACCAACTAACGCCGATACAATTTCGGTCTTACTACACCTACAGCACATCCACAATTTTCATGACTACCCACATACAATCTACTACCCCGTCCTACTCTCGAACGGCCTCCAGTTCCTTGTACCTAAAACAGGAAAGAGAAGAAAAGGGTGGCCCCCAAGGGGCTCAGCACCTTTGCTGGTATGGTAATCCCGCAGCCCGCATGCTACCGGGCCACGCACAACTAATTGTCGTCTTAGCATGCGATTGATTATATTTAAATCATGCACAAACTACGCACACATATCATGCTTAATAAGCAAACATCCATTAGCAGGACACAAACACCAATTTAGCACACACAACATAACAACACACTTCACTTAATAACATACACACAACTTAGTTCCATTCTTCTTAGAGAATGTTCACTTTACTTAGGATGTGCCGGAGGTAATATAAGTCCGCGCACCCCATACATACATTTTCTTCACTTAGGTATGGCGGCCTCATATAGGACCGATCACAACATACACAATTCCCCCTAGCTCCAATAGTGATGAGTTAGGTAAGCCTTGGTTAAGCTTATGGGTGGTTGTAATTCAAGGAGGAAGAACAACCGTAACATAAACAAGAGGGAGTCGAAGCGAACTTAGGCATCAACACCCTACCAACATTACACATAATTTCCCTCCTAGCCCGATGTGGAGGTCGGGTAGGTAAGCTTTGGCTAAGCTAGTGGGAGGTCGAACATCCAAGAAGGATATACAACCCTAACATAACAGAATGGGAGTTAACTCACATATATACATCAACTCCCGAACAACACGCGCGACCGGATTCCTCACCATACATAACATATACTTATTAATTAGAGGTTCCTTTATGGAACTTATCACATACGTACATCACATTGTGTTACTAACTTGGTTAGACACATCAGGGAAAATCACATCCCATTTCAACAACACGGATAACAGTATCCAATAACGACAACATACTGAACAAGTCACATACATCACACAAGTCACCACATACACTAACGCACGGATAGCCGTAGTTTGAACGTTCCCGTGGGTTGGGACGTTTATTCCGAATACCGTTCTCTTATGTGAACCTAAGGTCGGTTAACTATTATTTAACACATAATTAAGGTTAAACGGTATCGGAATTAATTACGCCACAATAATGACTTACTGTAAACTCATTTCATGCTTTATCTTGCAAGGTGGCAAACACACAGAAAAACACACTGGCATACAAGCCGGTGTAACCCGGTAGGACACAGGTTGCAAGAAAACCATACCTGTCACCGAAGGTCCACTCCAACGTCTCATCGCATGTTTCTCGAAAACTCTTTGAACAACTGGTAACATTATAACTACTTCCATTAACATCGGGGTAGTAGCTAGTTAAGACTAGTGCGCCCATGGTTAACCCCGTTCAGTAGTTTTATAACTTCACATTCTTAACTTGTTTACTTTCACATTTCTATTACAACTCTTCACCACTCAATGGTCATTATTACTCACTTAACATATCCTTAACAACCTTATAACATCTTTACATACCAATCCTTATCATTAGACAAATTAATTTTTTTTTTATATATAAGTGGCCGACCGACCTTACCGACCGAACTTACCCAAGGTCGGTCCATTCCAGTAACGTCCGAGTTCAAAATTTTTCACTCCGACCGACCTTGCCAAGTCCGGTCCCAAGGTCGGTACATTCCAGATGACTTCCCGTTTGAAAATTTTACCCCGACCGACCTTGCAAGTCCGGTCCTAAGGTCGGTCCGTTCCAGAAAGATTTCCGCGCACAAAATTTGAGTCCGACCGACCTTGCAAGTCCGGTCCCAAGGTCGGTCGATTCCAGAAAGATTTCCGACGGGTTAAACTGGGCTCGACCGACCTTGTAAGTCCGGTCCTAAGGTCGGTCGGCTCCAGGCCATTGTTTCTAAATGCCCATTCAACTCCAAACTTCTTCCCATTGTTGCTCCAAGGTTCCTACATGTATTTGGGCATTTTCCATCACCATTACAACCTCTTAAACTCACCTAACTCATCACCTACGCTTGTTACTCAATTCTTAACCAAATTCACCCAAATTTCTCACTCTCCTCTTACAAGAACTAATGCTTAGTTCTATCAAGTGTTATGCTACAGATTTTTCTCACCACTCTCTTAACTCCATTATTCATTCACCATTACAAGGCCAACACTCTCTCTACTCAACATTAAACATCCCAACTGAACACCTAAACTCTCTCATCCATAAAGCCATTCTCAACACTCATTTTCCCTTAAAATTTTGCCATAACCTCCCCATAAACTTTGCATCTCCAATTCATCAAAACACATCCTCCTCATTCCTAATCTAGCCACACCCTTTTCAAGGGTCCTATCAGCACATAACCAATCCTCAAATTCATCAACAACAACATAATCACCATAAACTCCACAGCCACAATATCAATCTCCATAACCAACTAAACACATTACAACACAGATTTTAATCCACAATTTGGGTTCATAAATTGTTTACCCATCCCAAACACTTAAACAATTTAGAACAAGGTTTAAGGTGAATTCCTTACTTAATTTCACAAGTCTCTTTAATTCTCCTCTTGCTCCTCATCTCTTCAAAATCGGTCAAGCGGGTATGGAGTTTCCAAACTCCATTACAACATCCAAGAACACAAAACATACTCAATCAATTATCTAAACCCTTAGAAAACTCAATTAAATCAAAGGGGCTTAGAACACAAGCTAGGGTTTACCTTTTTGAAGCTTTTAAGAGGGATTACTCCACCATTGAAGGATTAATTTGGAGCTCAAGAACAAGGAGAAAAACAAGGTCAATAATGGTGAAAAATCGATTACACCAAGAGATGAAGAGGAAGTAACTTTTTCTTGGAAATTTTTACCTTAGAAGAAAGAGGAGACTCCAAGCTTCACATTGGTGCCATTTTCTCTTCAAATGGGGAAAACCAATGGAGGTCAACTTCATCCTTTTGGAATTTCGAAAAGAGAGGATGATAGAGGAAGATGAGAGGAAAAAGAATATGTGATTTATTTTTGACTTGGAGCTCAAAGGGAGCTTGGGCATGAGGTTGAACATGGAGTAGCCATGGGAGGCTTCAAAAACGTTCAACCCAGAGAGGGAGAAGGCAAATCAGTGGAGGAAGAAAGAGAGGAAGAGAGAGAGAGAGGAAAAAGAAAATAAGGAAGGAGAGAAAGTGTGGGGGTATAAGTGGTGTTTCTATTTTTTGACTTTATTTATTAGTTAACTAGTCTTATGTGAGTGAGCTGTTTACATTAATAAAAACGGCCCACCACTGTAGACACGCTGGAGCGTTTTTCGTCCTTTAACAGAAAACGCTCGTTTATTTGCCCGGTTTAGCACTATTCACTAACCGGGACCGTTTTCCGGAAATTTTCTCATTCCTTTAATTTTAATGGTTAAAACTCCCATTAATGTTTAATTATTGTTACATAATCAACTATTATTTTTACGGGGTCATTTAACTGTTTAAAGTCACGTTTTCGGATTTTCTCGAAAAACGCGCTTTAAGACTCCGTTAGCGTTTTAACGCATTGTTTGGATCCGTTTTCTTCTGGAATTTTTCCCACACGTTCTTAGTGTGTAATTAATATATAAAAATATATTTATAGCCCTAACGAAGGTTATGTACCCCCTAGAATAATTAAATATGCATTTTCACGTTTTGTGACTTTTACGCACATTCTTTTTTCTTTTTGGTTTTTGTTTCTTCATCAATGATCTTAAGGACTTAATTAGCCCTAGAGAATTATAATTACAAAATTAATTAACACATTAAGGTTTGGGGTATTTCAATGGGGATATGATTATAGATAGCAATCTAGACTCCCTTGTGTGTGGTAAAAACAAGAAAAGAAAAAGAGAGCAAGAGAAAGAGGGAAGAGAAGAGGAAAAAACCGAAAACAAACAAGGTAATAAGCTCACCTTGAGTTGGTTTTATTTGACTTGTAAAATAGGTTTTAGATTTGGTTTAATGTTCTTGAATTGGTGTAGTCGTGGTACAACAATATTGAGTGGGAATGAGAATGTTTTAATGTTGCTTAAGTGTAGAAGATAAGCTTGAGTCTAAGCTAGTTCATTGGTGTGAACAATGGGAATTTGAGGTGGTTTTGATGTCTAAACCAAACAGGGGAGAAGAAGTGTTTGTGAGCATATTTGGTGTGGTGAGAATGCATAGAAAGTAGCCAAGTGCTGTCAAAATTTGTTTAGGGGAGTATGGACATGAGTGTTTCATTTTAAAGAAGAAACTAGGAGTGTTTAAGAAGTTTAAGTGGTTGGTTAATGGTTTGAAAACCGAACTAAGAAGAAGAGGTGTTAGGAGTAAAAATAATGTCATATGAGTGCTGGGAATGGTATTAATGATGGAAGTTAGAATGGTAAGAAGAGGGTTCCAAAATCTGTTACAAGGAGTTAAGGAACAAGAGACCAAGTTATGAAAATATAAGTGAATTTGAGTGGATTGAGCATGGCTTAGTGAGTGGACTTGGTGATTAGTTTGAGATGGTTCAGATGGGAATTTAGATGCTAAAACATGTGTATTTCAAATGGGAAAGATTGGGAAATCAAATGGTGGAAGAATGGAATTGTAACAGATTTGGAAATGCCAAATCTGTAAAATCTGTAGTAGGGTCTAGGACTAGGTCTAGGACCATGTTCCGGACAACCCCCTAAAATACCCCGAGAGTTTTTCAGTTTGATTGGTCCGGGACTTAAGTCCCTGCCCATGTCCCGGACCACCCCTTAATTAATAGCCGAGGATAGAAGTCTGCACCTAGTCCGGGACTAGAGATATGGACAAGGTCCCGGACCATATTGAAATTCATGCCGAGAGTTCGACTGCAGGCTTGGTCCGGGACTTAAGAGATGTATAAGGTCCCGGACCGCTTCAAAAATAAGGCCGAGAGTTAGGACCAGCATTGGTCCGGGACTTAGGGTAGGGACCAAGTCCCGGACCACCCCAGAATCCTACAGAAAGTGTTTTAAAGGTTTCTAATGATGGGGTTTGAATGTTAATGATGTTATAAGATGTTAAGGCCTTGTTTGGTGACATGTAAAGGCCCTAGGAAGTGTAAGAAAGTGTTAGAAGTGATTGAGAAGTGAGAACTCAAATTAACAAGGGTAAAACCGAGGTAACGGGATAAGGGGGTAAGTAACGGGAGTAGCATTTTATTATGTACCGTATGAGCCTAGTATTAATAATAATGTTTGAAACATTACTAAAGAATCGTGCGTGACCCGAGCATGGTGAGATGACACGGTAAAAGTAAAACCCCGGTGAAAGGTATGATTTTCTCATACTCCGCGTGCTAACCGAGTTACGTTGATTTGTGTGTTTGTATGCCGGCTTAATCAAGACTAAAGCATGAAAAGAATCCCTTGTTTGATTATTTATGTCTTGTTGTATGTTGAATGAGCTAACATACTTGTATGCCGGTGTGGTCTAACATAGAGTAAAGACCGACTCATAGTGAGTAACGTTTGGCTAGAGACCCATAGATCGGGTCGATGCTTATGATAAAGAAAACGTGCAAACACACAAACTATCCGTTAAAGTATAACGAAACACAAACATATGAACTCCCTAGAATGTGAGGAGATGTGCGGGTTGAGTAATTACCCGATAACGGTTAGTAAACCATAATGACACAATCCACGAAACAAATGAGAGTGGAAAGATAAGTGAACCTCCCTCAAGAGGATTAACGATAGTTCGAAGATGTGAACTAGTAAAGAAGGTAAAAGAGACCTAAGGGATTAGTAGCTCCCTTGAGACATGGTTGACCTCCTATATGAGGATTTTACCCGGTATAAGAAAATAACCGAACGTATGAGCAAATGAAACGTATGGGTAACTCTTAAAACCGAAGATTAACCGAACTTGTGAATTGTTCCCAAAGTCATTAGAAACATCGAGAGTGATGCTTCCAGAGTAAAACACATAATAATATTATAGCTCCGAGAGAGGAGTGTATGGGAATGAGAGTAGTCCGAGAGTAGTCGGACCTATGTAAAAGAGTTAGGAACTAAGAGAGAGAGTTCCGTGAGCTATTTGAACCTTCCCACCATGCTAGACCAGAGTAGGGTCGAAACCGGGGAAGTAAGACTATGCTTGAGAGCCATGAGTTTTGGCCTAAGTATGTATTAAGAGTAACAAGCGTGATGTAGGAGACCTGCAGTGTCTCGAGAATCTACAAGAGCTAGAGTATAAATAACCCAAGAGTGTGGGTGAGATAATGAGTACAAATAACCCAAAGTGTGGGTGAGATAACGAGTATAAGTAACCCGAGAGAATGGGTGAGTATAGTACGAGTAGCCCAAGAGAATAGGTGTGTATATGAGAGTACCCGAGAGGGTGATATTGAGATATTGAATAAAACAAGGCATAGTGAGGTATAACCCTCAAGGCCTAAGAGTAAACAGATACAACTAACAACCTTGTTATGTTAGTTAGGAATTGTGTTCCGTGATTGGATGTAGATTCCTTGAGTAATACGCATATATATTGTATTGTTATGATGCATGTTTTTTGACTAAGTGAACACCATGTATATCCGACAAAAGTAGTCGGCGTACCCCAATTAGCGCTCGGGGTATGCGAATTTCATATGCAGCGTTAAGCTGAGCCCCTTGTAACGCCCCTATCTATCATAAATGCAGCGGAAATAAAATACTAAGGCGATTACAGATCATCGGGTTCCAAACACCCGGCACCAAACCTCACCAATTACAACTTATGATATTACAAACGCTACGGTCGAACTCGAGAGAAAACATAACATAAGCGTAATAATACAACAAAATACAATAGCTCTCCAAAATTCCTAATTCCCATCCCATACACTCACTCTCTTCGTGGCCACCTGTATAAAAAGTCGTACCTGCAAGATGACAAGACCACCCAGCCCCCCCAGGGGTGGGTCAGTTCCCTGGAATGGTACTGGTACAACTCTCCAAAACAAAGTTTAAACACATAACTCTTAAAAATAAACAATAAGATGAAGCCAAACACTTAGAACAAAAGCAGAAGAACAAGGCACATCCAAACCACCAAGTCAAAAGTATCGAGTCAAGGATAAGGATAAATGACAAGTAAGTAAAGTGAGCCAACATAAAAGAACACGCCAGAAGTTAGTGAACATCCATTGCTTAAGTTAAATTCAGTTCCAGTTAGGATTAGAAAGGCCCAGGTAGTCACAAGGACTGGGAATGAAAGCATAACAAGAGTAAGAAAGAAAAAAAGTGAGATGGCGACAGCAGTGGCAGAAGTGAGTCCAAGGATGAGGTAAACAGACCTCCGCTGTCAGTTGTCCACTTGGACGAGGTATAGCAGACCTCCGCTGCCACTGACCCGTTCTCAGTCATCGGTGAAAAGTGTGTGCACCACTTAATAGAAAGAATCCATACCCAATATATACCAAGATTGACATTTTCCCATATTCCCACTAGACTATTAACTGCACGAGTGCAATACCAAAACACTCAGTCCTACAGAGTGTAGAAGCGTAAACCCTCAGCAGTTAATATCTAATGAGACAACCAGAAAGGAGGAACCAATAATCATGAAAGTTGTACATTCAAGGCTCAGTCAGTCACAACAGGCTGAGTTAGTCACACAAACAATTTCCTTTCAAGATTCATTCAAACTCATTTAGCGTTTCTCAAGACATTCCATAAAATTCGTCACCAAAAGCATCTGAGTACGAGAAATCGTACCTGGTATATGTAGTAGCAGTAACCAAACTTGAAAATGCGAACTACTTCCACTAATCACCTATAATTAAAGTATTCCAAGCATTGATTAGTTAAGGTACTATAATGCTACACATCCTCCATTCCTATTAGTCTATAGTTCTGTTTTACAGTTACTCCCTCCTAGGGGTCTGGCTAGATCTCGTAATTAAAAACTTTAATGCATACTTAACTTATTCCATTTACCCACTCCTGATTATAGGTTTAGTTTAATTAAACCCTTTGGTTACGCTTGGCTAACTTACTTTATCACCTATTCAAGGTTTAAGGTATGTATTTCCCCCTAATAGTCCACCTAGATGTCACATTAACATTGATTATATATTTTTTTTTTAAGTGTCACGTATGAATAAGGTTTATCCCAATTTTTCCCTCTTAATACGTTTCCCACAAGGTATGTTACTACTTTTATTTACTTCTAATGTATTTATATATACACTTATATTTTCCTTAAGATTTATCCAAAACATTCTTTAAGAAATTCTTATTGTATTTAATTATATTTAATACCTTTTAGACATATCCACAACTGATATATGGTTTATAAAATAAAGTGTTTGCCCTCGTTTAATTAAGCATATTAACCTCAATAATAATATATGATGTTTACAACCTCAATTTATATTATATTAATAGTAGTTTGTTGAATATCTCGATTTAAATAAGTTACTATTTTATTGTTCTCATACAAGTATTTATGTGTAAAACAAATTTTACTTCACCTAAAAGATAATACCAAAATATTTATAACATATGATGTAAAATGTTAATTTAGGTTTAATTATTTCCCCAACCTAAAAAGCTTATTAACAAAACCATACTTTAATTTTTGTTACATTCAAAACCATATATTATAAGTTATTTATGAAAATTCCATAAACATAATTTTTAAACCTATTTACCCTTGTCCAAAAATTCCCAAATTTAATATATAATAACTATAACATTTTATACATATTATAAAATTTTTATTTCATAAAAATATCTTTTTAAATTACCTAAAAATCCATAATACTCGTAACTTGGAAAATCATAACTTATGTTTAAAAACTCAAAACCCATATTAATTTACATCAAAATAAACTAGATTTTATAAGGAATCTATGGTTAAAATTTCATGTCAAAATACATTGGGGGGCCATTATTAAATAAATCTAGAAAGTTAGGACTTTATTCTGGAAAACATATTCTCTTATTATATCTTAAATCCCCACGATCTAATCTTGGCCGTCCATGTTTATTAACTGAGATCGGACGGCCCAGAACTCGCTAGTTCATCAGGCATCTCCCCTTCGCACCCGAGTACTAATCACGCGATATCTCACAATCTACAGAACGAAATTCGATGATTCTTATTCCTATCGATTCGTAATCAAATTCCGGTTCTAATGGTACCGATTTCCCCAATTTTCATGCAGAATTAAACCGATTCGAAACTGGGTTCGAAGTTAGGGTTCACAGTTGAGTTCGAATTCAATTTCGACAAATTCTCCCATTGTAATGCATAATAGACTAAATTGGCATGTGGGTTTGATCGGTGATGAGATTTCGAATGGCATCAATGGAGCAATTTGATCAGAAACTCACCGGAATTGCATTAACGGGGTGAACCAAATCGAGAATTCTGGAAATCGATATTTTATGTGCGGTTTCAGGTATGCCTCTTCTCGAATCAACTCGCACCAATTGAGAGAGATTTGATTCATGGAACCTATCACAATCCAAACTAGGCATGTAACTCTAGATGTTAGTGGAAGAATCATTGATTTTGATGAACTAGGGAGAAAGTTACACATCTCACAAGATCCGTGTTTACCTAGTTGGTTTCGGGATGAACTGGGCAGAATTACCACCGTGATCGAGTAGGCATCTTTAGACTGATTTATCTCCCAAACCATTGCGAATCAGCCTTGGCCATCAACATGAAAGTTATAGAGGGATTAAAGATCTTCAAAACAAGCTAAAGAATACGAAATTTGGATGAGAAATGAAGAAGTTATGGCGTGACGAAGTTTACCCGATCTCAGGAAAAATCGGAATTCTGGGTTACGAACTCGCGAGGAGGCCACTTTGGATCAACTTTCCGATCATTGTAGAAGGAGTTAGATGGTGTGTGAGTAATGGTTGGAAAGAGGAAAGATAGGAGAATCGAATGATACAAACGGCATACCAAATGGTGGAGTAGGGAAAAGATATAGGTGTCTAAAGATCGCCCCATGACATGCCAAAACCGCTGGAAACTCAACCGATTGAGTGACCCGGTGCTGACTGGGCGCGACACGTGTCCCTAGCCCTGGACACGTCAGCATCCTTCAAAATTTTGGCTCTAAACTTCAATTTATCATAACTTTGGCTAGGATGATCCGTTTTTAACGTTCTTTTTATCGATCTTCTGGGTTTTCCATAACCTTTTTATTGGTATAGTTTTCATGGCCTGATTTGACCATTCTCAAAAAGTCAATCCTAGCAAGGCTTTTGAAGCTTCAAGGTTTCTATGATTTTATTTTGACTTTTAAGCCTTAAATCAATGTTCAAAGTATTTCTAAAATCTTTATAATATAATTGGAGTGTCTTGAAATTTTCCCAAGATTTATTGACTTATAAATCTCACTATTAAATTCGTAATACCATATAATAAATTAATATTTAATAGTTTCATTTAGGGTTTACCAAAAGAAATCCCCTAAATTAATTTAAATTAATTTATGGGGTATTTCACCCCTAGGGGCAACGTTTTTATTTACAGGTACACCGAAGATGTTACCGTTCGAGAGTAGGACAGGGTCGGTGGATTACATGGGTAGTTAGATTTAATTACTTATGTATTGAAAGAGGTGTAAGACCGAATATGTTGTCGGCATCCATATATTGTAGACTCGGTATAGTAAAGTGAGTGAGTTGAGTATTGTATTTGTATGGTGTATTCGGTTGTTCCAGTTCATCAGACCGTTACTGTATGTGGAAATAAGCCTGGTTAGCCATATGGGTGGCTAACGGCGTTGTATCACCCTCTGTTGTATTTAGAGTTCCGCTGTGAGTTTATTGGTAACTGTGACAGTTTAAGAGGTAATGGCATGATTAGCAGTTGGGGTGTTACAAAAATGGTATCAGAGCGAAGTATCGCTCCGATGACTGGAAATACCGAGCTTAGGAAATACCGAGTTAGGAATTAGAGACCTAGGGCTAAGGGTTGAGTGGTAGCGTGAGAGATACGCTAGTTAGGAACTTCTAGTATGATCTGGATACTTACAATACCAGACCCGCCCTCCACAACCCCCGTATTAAAAGCTTGGGAAAGAACGCCAGAGAGCCGGGGAAACCCGGTCTAGCACTTAATTATTATTTCGATATGAACCAGAATCTGTCATGCGGTAGATCCCGAGAACCGGAGATCCCGGAGACGAATCCCGCTGGAACGACAATAACCGCACTCAATGGCGAAAGATCGAGACACCCTAATCCAAGGAGACCAGAATTTGTAGTAGCTTGGGGCGACAGGCTTAGCAGTCGCGAGAATCTGGCTGGCCGAATAATAGCGGGAAGGTAAGCACCAACCGTGCAACAAGGCGGATTCATGACGGTATACTAACCGCCTAAGAATCTAGTCAGAAGTAGATACCCCCACCCTGCCACACCCGAAAAAGTTGAAATACCTAACTGATATAGCTTAGACAGCTACGAGTAAACTACGGGATATACCCAAATAGGACTACAGAAGTATTGCCTAAATGACTTAACCTCTGTAACCACAGTAAAGACGTGGGAACGAGCAACGAGGTAGAACATAGAACTAAATAATTAAGGAACTCCGACATTGGAGAAGCACCTAAATGACTGACGGTCATGTCAAGATGTATGAGAAGCAGCCTCTAAGGAGTAGTTATCCAACTAAAGGATTAAGGAAGAGCCGACAAGGCTACCAGATACAGTGAACAATACCGTGACTGGTATGAGTTAACCCAAAAAACCACCTGTACCGTGCACTTGCTAAGGCAAGTGTAGTATTAATGCGACTGTTAAGAGGCGCTTTGACAAGCGACCAGTACTTGGCAATTACCAAAAAGGCGAGAGAAGCCAATATGGCAAAACAACCCTAAGAAGTGTGAAACGAAACCTTGAAAAGGCCTAACGGCCTGATCATTGTATTAAGAACATACCAGTCAGTGAGAAGCTGGACTCGGTAAGAGCAGCGGCATTGAAATGCCATGAAGAATTTACCTTCAAAGCCCAAATTTTCTTTCGAAACTCAAATTTTCCAAAAAAAACCCCCAAATTTGAACACCAACCAGGGAACCACGGTAATTAACATAGGACGTTATAAGAGGAGTTGGTAACAGAATACTTCACCTAGGCGTGTGACCGACACTACAAGTGTACACAAACGAGACATGGAACGACCGCACTCCGAAGGAGCTTGCGGGCCTAATAGACCAATTATGAGTTAGTCGGGTAAGTGGCAACGTATCAATAAGATACTCCATGTATGTATACAAGTAGAGTACGGAACACGGGAAGTAGCCCACTCCATACTACGGACAAAAGAGCCAATTCAAACCAAGATAGTGGGACACCTCGAATGACCGAAGAACACAGAGAAGCTTACAAAGCGAAAGGAGTCTAGAAACCAGCAAGGTGACAGACCTAAGGATATAGCGTGGATAAGTGCGAGAAGCACATAGTATTAAGTATAGACATTGGAGATGCCTCAGGAATTAAGGAGGAAATACCTAATAACTGGAATGAATACCAGTGTAAGCAATAAGATGAATGCCCTAAATGATCATATCAATGTTTGATTAACAGGATAGGATTCCCACAACATACTTCACTGAGGAGAATAACGACCTGACCAGGATCGTAAGGGAGAAAGAATCGATGATCTACCCAATAACGGGAGACGTTACAACCCAAATGGGATGATTTAAAGTATACATAACCGCAGAGCGGAGTAAGAAACTGAATATACCATGAGTTCAAGCCAGATGTAATGGCGCAACTCAGTAACACCTAGGAGCAATCCGTAAAGGGTGCCGGAATCAACAGTAGTTGAACGAAGTATCGTGTTAAGAACACTAGTGTTAAAGCGAACACTCGGGTAGAACCCGAAGGGGTCCCACGTAACACGGGATACCCTAAATTGCCAGAGGGCATGAAATGATACCAAGGTACTTAAAGGGACTTCCATGTACGGAAGCGTGATGAAACAACCATATCAAAAACCCAGTATTACCTCCAAACCATTAAATGGTATAAGGAGAAGAAGAAACTTGAATAAAAAGCCTGAAAAGAGCATGGCTCGAGGCATTATGGCTTGTAAGCAGTAGTAAACCAACTACCATTCATAGATTTAAACGTTGCAAAACCTATGTATAACGGCATAAGAGGAATGGTGGAGAATGAACCACTACCTTACAGCGGGGAATACCCCTCGTTACTGTAGGGCCTATGGAGCGGCAATTGCGTGAATCCTCCAGAGAAAGGCTACCACCTATGAATGTAATATGAAACTGCTAGAGCGGTGTAGTGAAACTTAAGCATGTGTATATTGCAATGGAGTATATGAACAGAAAAGTATGTAGAAAGGCTTTGATAGCAGTGGAAGGAAACCGACAGAGTAATCGGATGAGTAGTAAACACTGCATGTGTGCAATTTGAACTGCAGAGTTAGCAGTGCGCAAGAGCATAGAGAGATTTAAAAGAATAGCGTATTTGTTAAGTCAAGTGAATGGCAAACCATAGTGTAAATGGCGAGAACACCTGGGCGGATGCTAAACTAGTAGCGAATGCCATTGTGTAAGGGAATGTTGTAATGAGTAGGACATGGTACGCAGTAAGCGACCATTGTAACAGTAAAATAAGATAATGATACGAAGCTGACGGGAAGATGTGGTAAAGGAGACATGTTCATACCTATCTCATGAGAGAATTACTGCCAAGAGTTTACGCTTCTGCACTTGTATGACTGAGTATTTTGGTATTGCACTTGTGCGGTAATGATCGAGTCAGAGAGCCAGGAATTGAGAATTGTCAACGAAGCCTGTTGAGTGAAAATCTAGAGAAATAACCGTGCGGCCGTTCGCCAAAGATGCACAAAGAATGTGGGTTGTAACCCACAGGTCCCAGGACCGACGAATGGTAAAGGCAGAGTAGTACGAATGAGGAATTATTCTACAGAAACAAATAAACAAACATGATTCAGAAGTTATTATTAAATGAGGAAGCACTACATTCTTAGTAGTAGCTTGACCTCAACCGACAACAAGTCGGGAAAAGTAAGTGAATAATCACGAGGTATACAGTGCTATACGAAATAGATTTCCAGAGAATTGGGAGAAAATTTATAACTCATCGAATTCGCATACAATAAGAGATACCAAGCGACGATTAAGAAACCTTTATCCCCAAGACAAAAAGGGATGAAAGGGAGTAGAGAATATATTGAGAATACCAAAGGGCGAATTAAGCTCTAGTTATCAGGTCACGCAGCAAAAGCTAGTGGGCCATAATTCAAAGGTTAAGTATACCTGGCAATGTGAGTAAATGGCTTATCATAAACGCCTTGAAGCCTTAAAGGCTAGAACCAAGCCCGGTTATGAGTTAATTAACCGCATTGAAGTTAAAACACTTCATGATACCCAAATTAGGGAACCAATGTTTAGTAAAAACATATGGTCTGTTACGCGGGTGTAACCCCTTTATGGGGGGTAGGGCGAGAAACCACTTAGAGTATGTTTTACGTATAGGTGCGTAAACTGCTATGTGCATGACACAAAAGAAATTATTTTGATGATTGGAACTCATGTTACATAAACATGTGTACCCATTCATCGTGTAAGTATGAGTATTATGCATGAGAGATGCAAGTAACGAGTATATAATACGTACGAAAAGAGAAGTAGAGAGACTCCTGGGGAATGAGAATCCCTATAGTATATGTCTAGTGAGATTAGACATGAGACATAACGAGTAGGAATTGGTATGAAACCGATGTGTAACCTTGTAGGGAGTGAGTTCCCTAAGTGATTTTATTAAGAATGATTGATGGAGTGAGTCCATCCTTTGGAGTTGTATGTGGTGTGTTTTAAATTGAGTAGCAACTTGAGAAAATGAGGTCATGAGTTGCTTAGGTAAAGTAAGCAAAGAAATTGTTAATGACGGATGACCTAAGTTCTAGGAATTGGAGATAAGTTAAAATGAATTGTTGTATGAATATGACTAGGAAGAGTAAAAGATAGAAACGAAAATGTTTGACTATCTGATTGTTTGAAACTGACGTGGGGGGTGGAACTTGATCTGCTAGCGATCAAGGGAAACCGAACACAAATTGGAGTGGAAGGATAGTTCAACACTGATGCTGATCACATCAGGGTTGGATGATTCTTGAAGCTCCCTATAAGTGGTCACAAGTAATCACGCTAAGAAAAGAGGCAGCTACCATAAATTGGACTTGGAGTTATGTGATGTTTCAAAAAGAATTTTCAAATGGAATTTACAAAAGAATTTTCTTCAAGTATGAAGATGAATATGAAAACTGGTTTTGAAATCGCTATCACCCGCCGATGGCTACGGCCTTAAGTCTTGATGACCGGTAGAACGGTGGGCGTGTATTAGTTTTGAAACCATTGCACCGTACGTGCGGCGGTCCTAAGTGACCGGTTGGGGCGGTGACAGTGTGTGATTTTTCCAAAAGCAGCGGGACGGGGAGAGTACCCTGAGACGATCCTGTGTTGAGTGAGTCAACCAGAGTGCCTGAGGATATTTATATGTGTAACGTTTTGATCAGAACCGAAGGGACCGTGGGCCAGAGAGAGTAAGTGCCCATTTGTCATGAAACGGTCATGAACCAGAAAGAGTAAGTGTTCAACGTGACCGGTACCTGAGGGATCAGTAGTATATTACTCAATATGGATTCGAGGACTGTAATGCCTTCTGTCTTCGGACCGATTCCATGGAGAGAGTAAAAAGAGTATTTTTTATACTATACATGCTGTGATGTGTGTGGTATGTGGTGTGAAATGAGACTGACTTGTGGAGTCCGTAAGGTTATACATGTATTATAACCTTGGCATAACGTGCCGATGAGAGTAACGATATAAGATTCACCAACTTTGAGGACAAAGTTCCTAAGGGGGGTAGATTTTAATACCCTGGATCTAAAAATCATGATTTAATTACTCTAATATGATTATTAAGGGCCTAATGGTGCCTAAAGAGTATTGGTAAGGGAAATAAAACCAAAAGAAAGGAGAAAATGCGTAAAACGCGAAAAACGCTAAAACGCGCATTAAATAAGTATAAGAGATATATGATCGTGTTAGGGTCCGAGATGGATTCCTAAGGCTTAGTGAGGCCTAATTAGTATACGGGAATGATTCCTGAAGAAATCGGATCCAAATAATGGACTAAAACGCTAACGGAGTTTTAAAGCACGTTTTTCGAGAAAACCCGAAAACGTGACTTTAAGTGGTCAACCGGACCCGTAAAAATTATAGTTGATTAAATAACTATAAATAAGTATTAATGGAAGCTTAATAACCATTAAAATTAATTAAACGAGAAAAATCCGAAAAACAGGCCCGGTTAGTGAATAGTGCCAAACTGAGTAAAATAACGAGCGTTTCTTGTAAAAAAACGAAAAACGCTCCAAGCTTGTATTTTGTGTGGGGCCAATTTTTATTAGCACACGCACACATTTAATTAGCTTGTTATCTTATAAGGTCACAAGATGACAAATAAGTAAAGTAAAAAGGGGAATAGTAAAAAGAGACCTTACTACTCTCTCTCCTCTCCTTTTATTCTTTCACGATTGCTTTCTCCCCTCCAACTAAGCTCCTTCTTCTTCCTCTGTAAATGCCGAATCCAAAGGAAGCTCACAAGCTCCATCTTCTCCTCCTCTAACTTGCTCATTTCTTCACCGAATCGCACAAAAATGCTACCGTTAGATTCGTATCGGCAAGGGCTTCGTTTTCCACCCAATAAAATCTTGATTCCTCCACCTTCACCTCCATGGGTGTTGGCCCTTTTGAATCTTGTGGAGTTGATTTTGACCCTCCTTCACCTCCTTGATGCCTTAAGGTAATTATAAGCAAGAGCTTTACTCATTTCTAGCTTGTTCTTGCAATTTGGAAAATTTTCTCCACGTTGAAAATTTTCTTCCATTTCAGTCGGCTCCTCCATGCTCTTGTGGAGTGTTGGAAATTCCATCAATTGATTGCCTAGCTATTCATTTGGACACTCTAAGGTAATGTCAAGGTTAAGCCTTAAAAACTAGCTCTTAAATACTAGTTTTTGTGAGGGCAAAATTGAATAATAAGCTTGATATGTGTGTATGGGGATATGATTGTAGATAGCAATCTAGACTCCCTTGTGTGTGGTAAAAACAAGAAAAGAAGGAGAGAGCAAGAGAAAGAGGAAGAAGAGGAAGAAAACCGAAAACAAACAAGGTAATAAGCTCACCTTGAGTTGGTTTTATTTGACTTGTAAAACAGGATTTAGAATTGGTTTAATGTTCTTGAATTGGTGTAGTCATGGTACAACAATATTGAGTGGGAATGAGAATGTTTTAATGTTGCTTAAGTGTGGAAAATAAGCTTGAGTCTAAGCTAGTTCATTGGTGTGAACAATGGGAATTTGAGGTGGTTTTTTTGATGTCTAAACCAAATAGGGGAGAAGAAGTGTTTGTGAGCATATTTGGTGTGGTGAGAATGCATAGAAAGTAGCCAAGTGATGTCAAAATTTGCTTAGGGGAGTATGGATATGAGTGTTTCATTTTAAAGAAGAAACTAGGAGTGTTTAAGAAGATTAAGTGGTTGGTTAATGGTTTGAAAACCCAACTAAGAAGAAGAGGGTGTTAGGAGTAAAAATAATGTCATATGAGTGCTGGGAATGGTATTAATGATGGAAGTTAGAATGGTAAGAAGAGGTTTCCAAAATCTGTTACAAGGAGTTAAGGAACAAGAGACCAAGTTATGAAAATATAAGTGAATTTGAGTGAATTGAGCATGGCTTAGTGAGTGGACTTGGTGATTAGTTTGAGATGGTTCAGATGGGAATTTAGATGCTAAAACATGTGGATTTCAAGTGGGGAAAGATTGGGAAATCAAATGGTGGAAGAATGGAATTGTAACAGATTTGGAAATGCCAAATCTGTAAAATCTGTAGCAGGGTCCGGGACTAGGTCTAGGACCATGTTCCGGACCACCCCCTAAACTACCCCCGAGAGTTTTTCAGTTTGATTGGTCCGGGACTTAAGTCCCTGCCCATGTACCGGACCACCCCTTAATTAATAGCTGAGGATAGATGTCTGCACCTGGTCCGGGACTAGAGATATGGACAAGGTCCCGGACCATATTGAAATTCATGCCGAGAGTTCGAGTGCAGGTTTGGTGCGAGACTTAAGAGATGTATAAGGTCCCGGACCACTTCAAAAATAAGGCCGAGAGTTAGGACCAGCATTGGTCCGGGACTTAGGGTAGGGACCTGAAATACCCCGAACTTAAATATGGTGATTATATTATTCTAATATAGTATTTAAAGGCCTAATAGTGCCTAAGTAATTTTGGTAAAGAAAATAAATCCAAAAGAAATGGGAAAAACGCTTAGAAAGCGGAAAACGCTAAAACGAGCGTTAAATAACCATAGGAGGTACGAGACCTCGGTTATAGTATCGTAAGTATTGCTAAGGTTTATTCATACCTAAGTAGTATACAGTAATGATTCCCGAAGAAAACGGAACCAAGAAATGTATAAAACGCTAAAAGAGCTTTAGCGCACGTTTTTCGAGGAAACCCGAAAACGTGACTTTAAGTGGTCAAACAGACCCGTAAAAAAATTATAAATCATTGAATAATAATTGTTAAGCATTTATGGAAGCTTAATAACCAATGAAAATAAAGAAACGAGAAAATTCCAGAAAACGGGCTCGGTTAGTGAATAGTATCAAAACAGGGTAAAGTAACGAGCGTTTTCTGTAGAAGACGAAAAACGCTCCAGCTAGTAATACAGTGAGGGCCGGTTTCTAACAGGTAAATAAACCCCCTCTCTCACACACACACTAGCTAAATAAATAATGAGTCAAAAAGCAAAAGAAGAATAAAAGGTAAAAAGTAACTTACCTTTTCTCTCTCCCCCTCATTTCTCTCTTCTCTCTCCTCCCCTCCTTCCTTCTCCATCGGCTCCTCCCTCCTCTCTCTCTGATTTGGGCGATTTTTGGAGCTCTCCAAACAGCTTCCATGGCAGCCCTCTTCATCCTCTTGCTCTACCTCCATGTGAGCTCCAAATGAAAAATAAACACATATTTGAACTCCCCTCATCCTCTACATTCTATCTTTTAAAAATTCGAAAAGGATGAGTTTCATCTCCATGGGTTTTCCCCATTTGAAGAGAAAAGCACACCATTGTGAAGCTTGGAGTCTCCTCTTTCCAACAAGGTAAAAATCTCTACAAAAGATTCAAGTTTCCTCCACTCTTCTTGGAAACCGATTTTTAGCCCCTTTGTAATGCCTTGTTTTTCTCTCTTCTTTTGAGCATCAACTTCACCTAACAATGGTGGTGGATTCTTCTTCTTGAACCAAGGGCTAAAACCCTCCTAAAGCACTCCAAAGGTAAACCCTAGAAATTTGTATTTTGAACACTTCAATGAACTAGCATAAATCTAAGGGTTAGTGTGTTAATTATACTTGTTTGATGTGCTTTGGGTGATGGGAATGGAGTTTGGCAACTCCATTCCCCATGTGGTCGATTTGTGCAAAGAAAGAGAGAAGAAGAAATGGAAAAGATTAGACGGAAAAGAAAAGATTTAGAGGAATCAAAAGCTCAAGGTAAGAGCTCCTTCCTAATGTAAATTCTATTGCATTAGGGTAATGGGAAAGGGTAAAATATTTAAAGAACCAAAATTTTGCAGTGGTATTGTAATTGTGGAAATTTGAGTACTAGCAAGTAAATGTGTGGATTTGTAGGCCTTAGAGCCAAAAGAATGGTGTATGTAAATTAGTAATGCTATTTGAGGAATATTGGTGTATTGATAATGTGATTGAGGAAACATTGGTGTATTAGGATTTAGTATGTGTGCTGGTAGAACCCTTGTGGTTTGGCTAGGATAGGAATGAAATTGATGAGAAAGGATGTGTGTGGATAAGTAAAGAAAGTAGATGAGCTATGGCGAAATTTTAGTAGGAATTATGCATTTAGGAATGACTTGGTGAATGGGAGAACAAGGTGTGTATTGGGATTAGTAGAGAGGTTTTGTAGCTATGGAATGGTGATTGTAGTATGAGAGGTAAGAAGTGTAAAATCTGTAGCAAAGGAGCATAGGAATACATTGGAGAAGTTAGGAGAATTCAATGTGCAGAATTGTGTAGGATGAGTGTTGGAACTTGGGTATAGGTAGTGCAATGGCTTGGAAATGAATTGGTATGGTAAGGAGAAGTAATTGGAATGCTAGGAATGGCATTGGTTAAGAAAGTATTGGATGGGAGAATGGAATGGTAAAATCTGTAGCATAAATGTAACAAAAAAAACTGTTACAAGTGTTGGAAAAGAAGTGAGGAAATTGTGTAAGTGAATTGAGGGATTTAGTAATGGATTTGGTGGATGAATTAAGGTATATTAGGAGGCCTAAATGGCACTAAAACATGTGGGATTACGTAGGAAGATTGGGGAAGCAATGGGTAAAAGAGAGGACTGAAAACAAATTTTAAAACTGAATTACTGGGCCGACCGGACTTGCGACCGGACTTGCAAGTCCGGTCGGCCAGAAAATTTTCCCGTCTGCAACCTACTGGAATGGACCGGACTTGCGACCGGACTTGCAAGTCCGGTCGGCCAGAAAAAATTCCGCGACAGTAAGCTACTGGAATCGACCGGACTTGCAAGTCGGTCGAGACAGAAAATTTTCGTACTGATAGCTACTGGAATGGACCGGACTTGCAAGGTCGGTCGCAAGTCGGTCGGGTCAAAAAAAATGAGATAAAAATATTTTTATTGTATGGTTATAATAATCATATGTACATATATATATGCCTATACACATACATGCATATATATGTAGTAGTACACTATGAATGAAGTAGTAAAGGTAAGAAAGTAAGTATATGAGTAGGAAAGCAAGTGTAGGAAGTAACCAAGTAAATTGAGAGTATGAGAACAGTAAGTACACCGGGATAACGGGGTAAGTACGGGAGTAGTAATTATTTGTGTATGGTGAGAATATAGTATTAATAATAATGTGAAACATTATCAGTGGAACAAGTGTGAACCAAGGAACGAGGGAACACATGGTAGAGCTAACTCCGGTGAAAGGTATGATTTTCTCATGCCCCGTATGCTAACCGAGTTACATTGATTTGTGTGCTGTATGCCGGCTAATCAAGACTAAAGCATGAAAACGGTTTATTGCCCTTCATTGTATGTCTTGTTGTATGTTGCATGAGCTAACCTTTCTTGAATTGATTGTGTGGCTTTACTTGGTGCGTAGATCGACTCATAGGTGAGTCTTGTTTGTAATGACTCGTAGTAAGAGTCTTATTGTGAACTAATGAAATAATAGCGACGCACTAAACTATCGAAACGATAAACGATAATGCAACCAATGAACTCACTAGAATGTGAGAGTGTATACGGGAGTAACAACCTCCCGATAACGGCAGGAGAAATGAAATGAATAATCCACAAACAATAAGTAGTGGAAGTATATAAGTAACCTCCAGTAGAGGAACTAATCTTGGTCCAAAATATGAACCATGAGAGTAGTAAAGAATGACGAGGGATCTCCAAACCCCTTAGTATCTAGTCGACCCATTCTGAGAGGACCCGACTGATGTAAGTATGTCCCGAACATGAGAGTATCCGATATGTTGGGGGAAACCCTTAAACCTGAGGATACTAGACGGTAGTAATTCCCTAAGCCAGTGGAGGTTATCGAGAGAGATACTTCTAGGCTAATCCGTGAGATTGTATTATACTCTGAGAGAAGAGTGTTGGGAATATGAGTAGTCCGTAGAACGGACATTTGAGTATCTGAGGAGCTAAGCGTATAGCCCTCGTATTGTAGGTCCGGTGGCGAGTCTTTGTATGACACCGCCCGGTGGCCAAAGTAATGAGTATTGAGTATTGCGTACGTATGAGTAAAGTAATGAGTATTGAGTAAGAAGTGAGTATGAGTATGTAATGAGTACCAAGTATTAAGTATGTATGAGTAAGTAGTGAGTACCAAGTATGTATGAGTAAGTAAGGAGTATTGAGTAATGAGCATACATAAGAATAGTAACGAGTACGGAGTAAGGAACGTATACTAGTAAAGTATCGAACATGGAGTGTCGAGTATGTAAGAGTAAGGAGTAGGTATGAGAAGAGTAGCGAATATCGAATGTAGTACGATGAGTAATGAATGAACACAACACGAAAGGTTGACTACCGAACTGTCTTCCTCGATAAGTATTAGAATTGTATGTCTATGTGTAGTGTTTGTTGTTTGTATTGTTGTAGCATGAGTATGTATGCATGCATGTAAATGAACTCCATGTATATTCGACCCAAAGTAGTCGATGTACCGCGGTTAGCACGCGGTATATGCGAATTTCATGCGCAGCGTAAGCTGACCCCCTCGGGGGACCATTTTTAGTGTGCAGGTACCCGAAGCTGATCACCGTTCGAGAGAGTAGGACGGGGACTGCTGCGTAAGCATGGGTAGTTGTATGGAAGGGATTGGTACTCGTATTGTAATGCGAATTTGGGAGTTTAAATTGTATTGGTAATTTAAGGATTGTAGTATACTCGGTATAGTAATGCATTGGAGTTGTAATTGGATATGGATGAGTATGCAATGGGAAGTATTGTATTGTGTAGAGCACTCGGTATGTTCATGTTCATCAGACCGATAGTATGTAGTACTGTAACTCGCCTTGTTAGTCACGTGGGTGACTAACGGCATTGTACACCCGCCGTTGTGTAAGGAGTATCCGCTGCGAAGGTAAGTAATTGTACAGTAATGACGGTATTAGCGGTAGGGGTGTTACAAAAAGTGGTATCAGAGCGAAGTATCGCTCTGATGGATGAAATACCGAGTTTAGGTAAATACCGAGTTAGGAAGTAGAGACTTAGGGCTAAGGGTTGAGTGCTAGTGTGCGAGGACGCTAGTTAGGAACTTCCATATGAATCGGAAACCTACAACAACCATACCCCGCCCTCCGCAATCCCCGGTATAAAGTTGGAATAATAACGCCAGAGAGATGGAAAGACCTCTCACACTCAGGTAAAACCCGATCTGGCATTACAAAACAAGCCTTATTAAGAAAGAACCTGTCATACGGTAGAGTCCAAGAACTGGAAGTCCCGAAGACGGTTCCCGTTTGATTACAAGGACCGCACTTAATGGCGGAGGAAGGAAGATCCTAAACACAGGGATAATGGAATTTATGGCACCATGGGGCGACATGCTTCGTAGTCGCGAGAACCATGTGTGGCCAGCAAGAAGAGAAGCACAATTGTGCAATGAAGCAAGGAAGATGGAGTAACAAGCCGAGACAAGAGAGTCTACGGACCGTAATCTTTGATGATACCAACAACGGTATACAAACCGACTAAGGAATTAGTCGAGGTTGGATTAATACCAAACCTACATGCCAAGAGGCTGTAATGACCCAACAACATAGTTCAGATAGCGATGAAAGAAATCATAACACAGACACCTATAGGACCACAACATGGTTCCTAAGGACAAGCCAAGTCTCGTTAACCACACTGAAGGTGTGAGACACCCGGATGGACGACAATCATGTCAAGTATACTGAGAAGCGACTCAGGAAATCGATCACCAAGATCGAAAGATCAAAGAAAAACCTGATAAGACCACCAACTATGGATGGAAACGATGCCGTAAACGGTATACGTTAACTGAAAAACAACCTACCCGCGCACTTGCCTAGGGCAAGTGCAGTAACAACAGAACGGTTGGAATACTTTAACCAAACCGCAAATGCTTACTACAGTACCGCTATGACGGATGGAGCAAATGCAGGATCACCAATCCTAAGGATGTTAAATAACGAACCCTCGGGAAGGCCTAACGGCCCGACCATTGTATTAATAGTATACCAGTCAGCAAGAAGCTGAACTTGGTCAAGACCTGAAACATGGCAACGCCATGAAGAATTCTTAACACCGAACCGTTATTTCGAAAACCAAATTTTTCTTCAAAAACCACAAACCTTCTTTTAAAACCTTGGATTTTTAAAACCCAACAGACGGAATTACGGTGAGTATCATAGAGTGATACAAGAAGAGTTGACAATAGAATACTTCACCTAGGCGTGTGACGAACGCTACTAGTGTACCCAAATACGGGATGTGGGACAACCGCACTCCGAAGGAGCTTGCGGGCCTGACATGTAGTTAGGTAAGTGGTAACGTGCCAAGATGGTACCCCACGTATGTATACATGTAGTGTACGGAACACGGGAAGTAGCCAACTCCGTTCTACGGACCATAAGTAAATTCAAAACGGAACAGTTGGATACCCAAAATGAGCAGAAGAAACTCAGATAAGTTACAAGCTAAGGAGTCAAGAACTCACTCCAGGAGAACCATTGAGAGTTGAAAGTGCAAGAGGCACTAACAACGGGATAAGACATTGGACATGTCTCAAAGATATTGAAGTAGAACATGATGACTGGAGGGAATACCCAGTCTAAGCACAGTAAGGCAAATGCCTAACATTAACACATCAGTGTTCAATGAACGGGATAGAATCCCCAGAACAACTACCACAAACACACAGGGTGATGTTATAAGGTACCAGAAATACCATTCATCACCGGAAGGGATATCAAACCCGTTATAACACAAGGAAAAACACCAATGGTCTACCCTAAGAACGGGAGACGTTACAACCCCTAATGGGATGACTCAAATCCAGAACCGCAAGGTAGGATGACGGACTGAACATACTTATAAATATCAGCCAGAGGTGATAGCATAATCAATAACACCCAGGAACAATCCATAAAGGGTATCAAGTCAACACAGTTGAATGAAATGTCATGGTAAGAACACCACAATTGGAACGAACATTCGGTTAGAACACCGAAGGGATCCCACTTGACAGGGGATACCCCAAATCAATACCAAGCTACAAAAAGGGTCCCCAACAGACGGAAGCGTGATGTGACGATCGTGTCAGGGAGCCCAGTATCACCTCCAAATCCAGCGATGGTTATGGAGAAATAATCACTTGGGAACAGCCTATAATGAGCAGAGCTCTAGGCAACATGGCTAGTAGGCCATGAAACTGTTACCACACAACCCAACGGTTGCAAAACCAATGTGAACTATACGGAAAGTGGTCAAGGATGACACCGATAAAAGAGTGACAACCAATAATTGAGGATGCCCCTCATAAATGTGAGACCGCAAGAGCGGTGAACACATGGACCCCAAGAAGGGGATATCATCAGTAACTGTCGGGAAATATATTCCTCTAAGAACTACTAACGTAGTCAAGCTTGAGCATACAATTATTGTCAAGCAATTTGAAATAAGCTTCAACAGCAATGTTGACAACCAAGGAGTAACCAGTTATAAAACCAATGATGCTGAGGGAGCTCAGAAAAATAAAGGAATACTATATTCTATATTTGCCAAATACATGGGGAATCATTGTATGAATGATAGACATGCATGAGCTGAAGCTAGCAACAACGGATGCCATGTGAACCAATACCGTGAAATCAGTAAGAACATGGTGCGCAACAGGCGACCGATGTATGAGAATAACCACCCAATACCACGGTAATTAACATAGGACGTTATAAGAGGAGTTGGTAACAGAATACTTCACCTAGGCGTGTGACCGACACTACAAGTGTACACAAACGAGACATGGAACGACCGCACTCCGAAGGAGCTTGCGGGCCTAACAGACCAATTATGAGTTAGTCGGGTAAGTGGCAACGTATCAATAAGATACTCCATGTATGTATACAAGTAGAGTACGGAACACGGGAAGTAGCCCACTCCATACTATGGACAAAAGAGCCAATTCAAACCAAGATAGTGGGACACCCTCGAATGACCGAAGAACACAGAGAAGCTTCCAAGCGAAAGGAGTCTAGAAACCAGCAAGGTGACAGACCTAAGGATATAGCGTGGATAAGTTGAGAAGACATATATTAAGTATAGACTTGGAGATGCCCTCAGAATTAAGGAGGAATACCTAATAACTGGAATGAATACCAGTGTAAGCAATAAGATGAATGCCCTAAATGATCATATCAATGTTTGATTAACAGGATAGGATTCCACAACATACCTTACTGAGGAGAATAACGACCTGACCAGGATCGTAAGGGAGAAAAATCGATGATCTACCCAATAACGGGAGACGTTACAACCCAAATGGGATGATTTAAAGTATACCTAACCGCAGAGCGGAGTAAAGAAACTGATATAACCATGAGTTCAAGCCAGATGTAATGGCGCAACTCAGTAAACTACCTAGGAATCCGTAAAGGGTGCCGGAATCAACAGTAGTTGAACGAAGTATCGTTTAAGACACTAGTGTTAAAGCGAACACTCGGGTAGAACCCGAAGGGTCCCACGTAACACGGGATACCCTAAATGCGCCAGAGGGCATGAATGATACCAAGGTACTTAAAGGGACTTCCATGTACGGAAGCGTGATAAAACAACCATAACAAAACCCAGTATTACCTCCAAACCTTAATGGTATAAGGTATAGAAACTGTATAAACAGTGAAAGAACATGGCTCTAGAGCTTAAGCCTAATTATCCAAAAACCTTAAAGAAATAAACATGTTAATCCAACTAAGATTAATAAGATTATAAAGTCAAACCGATAAACCGTTAACCTATGTATAACGGCATAAGAGGAATGGTGGAGAATGAACCACTACCTTACAGCGGGGAATACCCCTCGTTACTGTAGGCCTATGGAGCGGCAATTGCGTGAATCCTCCAGAGAAAGGCTACCACCTATGAATGTAATATGAAACTGCTAGAGCGGTGTAGTGAAACTTAAGCATGTGTATATTGCAATGGAGTATATGAACAGGAAAGTATGCAGAAAGGCTTTGATAGCAGTGGAAGGAAACCGACAGAGTAATCGGATGAGTAGTAAACACTGCATGTGTGCAATTTGAACTGCAGAGTTAGCAGTGCGCAAGAGCATAGAGAGATTTAAAAGATAGCGTATTTGTTAAGTCAAGTGAATGGCAAACCGTAGTGTAAATGGCGAGAACACCTGGGCGGATGCTAAACTAGTAGCGAATGCCATTGTGTAAGGGAATGTTGTAATGAGTAGGACATGGTACGCAGTAAGCGACCATTGTAACAGTAAAATAAGATAATGATACGAAGCTGACGGGAAGATGTGGTAAAGGAGACATGTTCATACCTATCTCATGAGAGAATTACTGCCAAGAGTTTACGCTTCTGCACTCTGTATGACTGAGTATTTTGGTATTGCACTTGTGCGGTAATGATCGAGTCAGAGAGCCAGGAATTGAGAATTGTCAACGAAGCCTGTTGAGTGAAAATCTAGAGAATTAACCGTGCGGCCGTTCACCAAGATGCACAAAGAATGTGGGTTGTAACCCACAGGTCCTAGGACCGACGAATGGTAAAGGCAGAGTAGTACGAATGAGGAATTATTCTACAGAAACAAATAAACAAACATGATTCAGAAGTTATTATTAAATGAGGAAGCACTACATTCTTAGTAGTAGCTTGACCTCAACCGACAACAAGTCGGAAAAGTAAGTGAATAATCACGAGGTATACAGTGCTATACGAAATAGATTCCAGAGAATTGGAGAGAAAATTTATAACTCATCGAATTCGCATACAATAAGAGATACCAAGCGACGATTAAGAAACCTTTATCCCCAAGACAAAAAGGGATGAAAGGGAGTAGAGAATATATTGAGAATACCAAAGGGCGAATTAAGCTCTAGTTATCAGGTCACGCAGCAAAAGCTAGTGGGCCGTAATTCAAAGGTTAAGTATACTGGCAATGTGAGTAAATGGCTTATCATAAACGCCTTGAAGCCTTAAAGGCTAGAACCAAGCCCGTTATGAGTTAATTAACCGCATTGAAGTTAAAACACTTCATGATACCCAAATTAGGGAACCAATGTTTAGTAAAAACATATGGTTTGTTACGTGGGCGTAACCCCTTTTATGGGGGTAGGGCGAGAAACCACTTAGAGTATGTTTTACGTATAGGTGCGTAAACTGCTATGTGCATGGCACAAAAGATATTATTTTGATGATTGGACTCATGTTACATAAACATGTGTACCCATTCATCGTGTAAGTATGAGAATTATGCATGAGAGATGCAAGTAACGAGTATATAATACGTACGAAAAGAGACGTAGAGAGACTCCTGGGGAATGAGAATCCCTATAGTATATGTCTAGTGAGATTAGACATGAGACATAACGAGTAGGAATTGGTATGAAACCGATGTGTAACCTTGTAGGGAGTGAGTTCCCTAAGTGATTTTATTTAAGAATGATTGATGGAGTGAGTCCATCCTTTGGAGTTGTATGTGGTGTGTTTTAAATTGAGTAGCAACTTGAGAAAATGAGGTCATGAGTTGCTTAGGTAAAGTAAGCAAAGAAATTGTTAATGACGGATGACCTAAGTTCTAGGAATTGGAGATAAGTTAAAATGGATTGTTGTATGAATATGACTAGGAAGAGTAAAAGATAGAAAACGAAAATGTTTGACTATCTGATTGTTTAAAACTGACATGGGAGGTGGAACTTGATCTGCTAGCGATCAAGGGAAATCGAACACAAATTGGAGTGGAAGGATAGTTCAACACTGATGCTGATCACATCAGGGTTGGATGATTGAAGCTCCCTATAAGTGGTCACAAGTAATCACGCTAAGAAAAGAGGCAGCTACCATAAATTGGACTTGGAGTTATGTGATGTTTCAAAAAGAATTTTCAAATGGAATTTACAAAAGAATTTTCTTCAAGTATGAAGATGAATATGAAACTGGTTTTGAAACCGCTATCACCCGCCGATGGCTACGGCCTTAAGTCTTGATGACCGGTAGAACGGTGGGCGTGTATTAGTTTTGAAACCATTGCAACCGTACGTGCGGCGGTCCTAAGTGACCGGTTGGGGGGGCGTGACAGTGTGTAATTTTTCCAAAAGCAGCGGGACGGGGAGAGTACCCTGAGACGATCCTTGTTGAGTGAGTCAACCAGAGTGCCTGAGGATATTTATATGTGTAACGTTTTGATCAGAACCGAAGGGACCGTGGGCCAGAGAGAGTAAGTGCCCATTTGTCATGAAACGGTCGTGAACCAGAAAGAGTAAGTGTTCAACGTGACCGGTACCTGAGGGATCAGTAGTATATTACTCAATATGGATTCGAGGACTGTAATGCCTTCTTGTCTTCGGACCGATTCCATGGAGAGAGTACAAAGAGTATTTTTGATTGCTATACATGCTGTGATATATGTGTGGTATGTGTGTGTGAAATGAGACTGACTTGTGGAGTCCGTAAGGTTATACATGTATTATAACCTTGGCATAACGTGCCGATGAGAGTAACGATATAAGATTCACCAACTTTGAGGACAAAGTTCCTAAGGGGGGTAGATTTTAATACCCTGGATCTAAAAATCACGATTTAATTACTCTAATATGATTATTAAGGGCCTAATGGTGCCTAAAGAGTATTGGTAAGGGAAATAAAACCAAAAAAAAGAGAAAATGCGTAAAACGCGAAAAACGCTAAAACGCGCATTAAATAAGTATAAGAGATATATGATCGTGTTAGGGTCCGAGATGGATTCCTAAGGCTTAGTTAGGCCTAATTAGTATACGGGAATGATTCCTGAAGAAATCGGATCCAAATAATGGACTAAAACGCTAACGGAGTTTTAAAGCACGTTTTTCGAGAAACCCGAAAACGTGACTTTAAGTGGTCAACCGGACCCGTAAAAATTATAGTTGATTAAATAACTATAAATAAGTATTAATGGAAGCTTAATAACCATTAAATTAATTAAACGAGAAAAATCCGAAAAACAGGCCCGGTTAGTGAATAGTGCCAAACCGAGTAAAAAACGAGCGTTTCTTGTAAAAAAACGAAAACGCTCCAAGCTTGTATTTTGTGTGGGGCCAATTTTTATTAGCACACGCACACATTTAATTAGCTTGTTAGCTTATAAGGTCACAAGATGACAAATAAGTAAAGTAAAAAGGGGAATAGTAAAAAGAGACCTTACTACTCTCTCTCCTCTCCTTCTTTATTCTTTCACGATCGCTTTCTCCCCCTCCAACTAAGCTCCTTCTTCTTCCTCTGTAAATGCCGAATCCAAAGGAAGCTCACAAGCTCCATCTTCTTCCTCCTCTAACTTGCTCATTTCTTCACCGAATCGCACAAAAATGCTACCGTTAGATTCGTATCGGCAAGGGCTTCGTTTTCCACCCAATAAAATCTTGATTCCTCCACCTTCACCTCCATGGGTGTTGGCCCTTTTGAATCTTGTGGAGTTGATTTTGACCCTCCTTCACCTCCTTGATGCCTTAAGGTAATTATAAGCAAGAGCTTTACTCATTTCTAGCTTGTTCTTGCAATTTGGAAAATTTTCTCCACGTTGAAAATTTTCTTCCATTTCAGTCGGCTCCTCACCCATGCTCTTGTGGAGTGTTGGAAATTCCATCAATTGATTGCCTTAGCTATTCATTTGGAAACTCTAAGGTAATGTCAAGGTTAAGCCTTAAAAACTAGCTCTTAAATACTAGTTTTTGTGAGGGCCAAAAATTGAATTAATAGCTTGATATGTGTGTTATGGGGATATGATTGTAGATAGCAATCTAGACTCCCTTGTGTGTGGTAAAAACAAGGAAAGAAGGAGAGAGCAAGAGAAAGAGGAAGAAGAGGAGGAAGAAAACCGAAAACAAACAAGGTAATAAGCTCACCTTGAGTTGGTTTTATTTGACTTGTAAAACAGGATTTAGAATTGGTTTAATGTTCTTGAATTGGTGTAGTCATGGTACAACAATATTGAGTGGGAATGAGAATGTTTTAATGTTGCTTAAGTGTGGAAAATAAGCTTGAGTCTAAGCTAGTTCATTGGTGTGAACAATGGGAATTTGAGGTGGCTTTTGATGTCTAAACCAAACAGGGGAGAAGAAGTGTTTGTGAGCATATTTGGTGTGGTGAGAATGCATAGAAAGTAGCCAAGTGATGTCAAAATTTGCTTAGGGGAGTATGGATATGAGTGTTTCATTTTAAAGAAGAAACTAGGAGTGTTTAAGAAGTTTAAGGTTGGTTAATGGTTTGAAAACCCAACTAAGAAGAAGAGGGTGTTAGGAGTAAAATAATGTCATATGAGTGCTGGGAATGGTATTAATGATGGAAGTTAGAATGGTAAGAAGAGGTTTCCAAAATCTGTTACAAGGAGTTAAGGAACAAGAGACCAAGTTATGAAAATATAAGTGAATTTGAGTGAATTGAGCATGGCATAGTGAGTGGACTTGGTGATTAGTTTGAGATGGTTCAGATGGGAATTTAGATGCTAAAACATGTGGATTTCAAGTGGGAAAGATTGGGAAATCAAATGGTGGAAGAATGGAATTGTAACAGATTTGGAAATGCCAAATGTAAAATCTGTAGCAGCGGGTCCGGGACTAGGTCTAGGACCATGTTCCGGACCACCCCCTAAACTACCCCGAGAGTTTTTCAGTTTGATTGGTCCGGGACTTAAGTCCCTGCCCATGTACCGGACACACCCTTAATTAATAGCTGAGGATAGATGTCTGCACCTGGTCCGGGACTAGAGATATGGACAAGGTCCCGGACCATATTGAAATTCATGCCGAGAGTTCGAGTGCAGGTTTGGTGCGAGACTTAAGAGATGTATAAGGTCCGGACCACTTCAAAAATAAGGCCGAGAGTTAGGACCAGCATTGGTCCGGGACTTAGGGTAGGGACCAAGTCCCGGACCACCCCCCCAGAATCCTACAGAAAGTGTTTTAAAGGTTTCTAATGATGGGGGTTTGAATGTTAATGATGCTATAAGATGTTAAGCCTGTTGTGGTGACATGTAAAGGCCCTAGGAAGTGTAAGAAAGTGTTAGAAAGTGATTGAGAAGTGAGAACTCAAATAATTAAAAGGGAAAAACCGAGGTAACGGGATAAATAGGGGTAAGTACGGGAGTAGCTGTATATTGTTTTATTATGTACCGTATGAGCCTAGTATTAATAATAATAATGTTTGAAACATTACCAGAGAATCGTGCGTGACCCGAGCATGGTGAGAGTGAGATGACACGGTAAAAGTAAAACCCCGGTGAAAGGTATGATTTTCACATACTCCGCGTGCTAACGACGAGTTACGTTGATTTGTGTGTTTGTATGCCGGCTTAATCAAGACTAAGCATGAAAAGAATCCCTTGTTTGATTATGTATGTCTTGTTGTATGTTAAATGAGCTAACACACTTGTATGCCGGTGTGGTCTAACATAGAGTAAAGACCGACTCATAGTGAGTAACGTTTGGCTAGAGACCCATAGATCGGGTCGATGCTTATGATAAAGAAAACGTGCAAACACACAAACTATCCGTTAAAGTATAACGAAACACAAACATATGAAACTAACCCCTAGAATGAGGTGAGTGAGATGTGCGGGTTGAGTAATAATACCCGATAACGGTTAGTAAACCATAATGACACAATCCACGAAACAAATGAGAGTGGAAAGATAAGTGAACCTCCCTTATGAGGATTAACGATAGTTAGAAGATGTGAACTAGTAAAGAAGGTAAAAGAGACCTAAGGGATTAGTAGCTCCCTTGAGACATGGTCGACCTCCTATATGAGGATTTACCCAGTATAAGAAAATAACCAAACGTATGAGTAAATGAAACGTATGGGTAACTCTTAAAACCTAAGATTAACCGAACTTGTGAATTGTTCCCAAAGTCATTAGAAACATCGAGAGTGATGCTTCCAGACTAAAACACATAATAATAATTATATCTCCGAGAGAGGAGTGTATGGGAATGAGAGTAGTCCGAGAGTAGTCGGACCTAAGTAAAAGAGTTAGGAACTAAGAGAGAGAGTTTCGTGAGCTAGTTGAACCTTCCCACCATGCTAGACCAGAGTAGGGTCGAAACCGGGGAAGTAAGACTATGCTTGAGAGCCATGAGTTTTGGCCTAAGTATGTGTTAAGAGTAACAAGCGTGACGTAGGAGACCTGCAGTGTCTCGAGAATCTTCAAGAGCTTGAGTATAAATAACCCAAGAGTGTGGGTGAGATAATGAGTACAAATAACCAAAGTGTGGGTGAGAGATAGCGAGTATAAGTAACCCAAGAGAATGGGTGAGTATAGTACGAGTAGCCCAAGAGAATGGGTGTGTATATGAATAAGTAACCCGAGAGAGCGGGTGAGATATTGAATAAGTAAACAAGGCATAGTGAGGTATAACCCTCAAGGCCTAAGAGTAAATAGATACAACTAACAACCTTGTTGTTAGTTAGGAATTGTGTTCCGTGATTGGATGTAGACTCCTTGAGTAATACGCATATATATTGTATTGCTATGATGCATGTTGTTTGACTAAGTGAACACCATGTATATCCGACAAAAGTAGTCGGCGTACCCCGGTTAGCGCTCGGGGTATGCGAATTTCATATGCAGCGTTAAGCTGAGCCCCTAGGGGCAACGCTTTTATTTTACAGGTACACCAAAGATGTTACCGTTCGAGAGTAGGACGGGATCGGTGGATTGCATGGGTAGTTAGATTTAATTACTTATGTATTGAAAGAGGTGTAAGACCGAATATGTTGTCGGCATCCATATATTGTAGACTCGGTATAGTAAAGAAGTGAGTTGAGTATTGTATTTGTATGGTGTATTCGGTTGTTCCAGTTCATCAGACCGTTACTGTATGTGGAAATAAGCCTGGTTAGCCATATGGGTGGCTAACGGCGTTGTATCACCCTCTGTTGTATTTAGAGTTCCGCTGTGAGTTTATTGGTAACTGTGATAGTTTAAGAGGTAATGGCGTGATTGCAGTTGGGGGTGTTACACTTTCTGTATCCCGTACTGATTCGGTCTCTTAGTGACTGAGGTCTCTTTCCATAGAGCCTCTTATCTTCTTTCTCATGTTTGTTCTACTAGGAATGCACTTACAGTTCCTTAAGGAATGGGTAGTGTGCTTCCTGTGAAATCTTACCTAACCAGGTCCAGACTACTGGCATCAATGCACAGTTCGTCTACCATCTTATTTCCTTACTTATATTGGTCTTAACTCATAAATCTAATTGCCTCAGTGTTAATATTTGACGGCTCATACATAACGGTCGCTTTACCGCGCACCATGACTTAATCCCCTTATATAAATATTGTACTCACGACCACTACTACCGTGGTAGTTGGCCTTTACTATGTTTCCCATTGATGGTGCAACTATTTACTCATTTATTCTAACATCTTATCTTATATTCAATCCCTTCTTGGTGTAAACACACTGGGAGTTCTCTAATTTTGGTGTTTGGCGGTTGTCATACCGTGCGTATAATGGTTATCTCTTAATACGAAAGTGTTCTGCTTCAATCTCAGGTTCATAATTAGGCTAATTTTTCCCACATTCTTTCATCCTTTATGATGTTATTTACCATGTAATTTAACCGGTTACTGAAGAAGTCATCCGTTGAATCACAAGCTCTTTTAAGCTCTGGTCAATTGACGTGTTATACAGTGCACCCACAATGTTTATATCTCCGACGATTACTGATTCTTAAATCCTGGGTGTTGGATATGAGATTTGTCTCTGCAGCCTTCCTTATTACTCAAGTGTATCTGGTACTTTCTAAGGTAATCTCAAGGTTTACAGTTTCCATTCTCTAACAAAAGCGTATTATATCTCTAATTAGTGAAAGCCCTTTTTGAGGGGTTTATTCCCACTCATGGCCTCACAACAAGGAGAGGTATCCCCACCCTAAAAGGAATGGTTCATTCTCCGCCCCGGACAATGTACCATGTCATTATTCTCATTGGTGCCCTTTCCTGGCAATATTTTCCACAATCTAAGTTATAGGTGTCGTAACCGTTCATATCTACGAATTGTAGTTCGTTCATAGCTTAAATAAGCTCTCTTACAACTTACAGCGCCTCGGGCACTGATGTGGTTAACATCCTTGGCTCGTAGGCTCTTAGTGCTTAATGCGTCAGTTCATTACTTGTACTCTTACTCATCTGTAGGTCATCCTTATAGGTTTTTGTTTCTTTGAACACTATCCACCGTTAGGTTACTTATTAAATGTAGTATCGGGTTTCATGGTAAGTTGCTGCATGCTGCTTCCTGCTAAGGAAGTTTATTTAGGTGATCTGAGGTTAGTTAGTGTCCTCGAAAATACTGTCATTTTACTAGACTTATGTCTTTTAGCAATCAAGGTTAGGTTTGTATTAGGCGTTTGCCTTATGGTGTCCAAGTTGGATATCATCCTGTCATCTTATACTTCCATCTCAACACTTCGTTCAACTTCTGTTGACTACGCCACCCGTTGATGATCAATCATACTTGGGTGTTAATAAGTTAGACAAACAGTATTAACTGTCATTCATCAGTTTGTTCGGCTCGACTATGCCCGCTCTGGGGGGTAGTCCTCTGAGCTTTCCTTTCCAGGGTTGTACGTCTTTGATCCTTAGTAGGTTATAGCTTACGTTCATTTCTTTTACCCTTGTTTTCTGGGTTTTCCAACATCTTCATTGAAGAATGCTTATTACTGGTATTCTTAGTGATCAATCTGGGAGTCTTATCCCATTCTTGTTGAAAGTTTTTAAGTCGACGGTCTCCATTGTATTCCGTAATATATTCCTTGTACGTTATCACTTACGTAGTGTTTTGCTCGCATTACTGAGCGATCTCTTATGTTTCCCTCTCAGGGTTTGGGATTGATGTTCTTACCGCACTGTCGGTTGTTGTTGTAGTAGGTTGTACCGTTGCTAATATTTATATCGTTTAGTATTATGTCCAAGTTCAGCTCCCTGCTGACTGGTGTATCCACTCATCTTATCATGGTCAGGCCGTCAGGCCCTTCCAAGGTCTCATTCTCCCGTTCTTATAGATTTACAATCCGGTATTAGTGTGTACTACAACTGTAGCGTTCTGTTATCTCGCCATGATGGCTTTCCGTGTAGCTTAACCGTGGTAGCACTTGCTATGGAAAGTGCGCCATACAAGATGAGCTTCCGGTACTGTGTGCGTCTGTAGTACTACTTCCACCTAATCTCCATGTAATTGCTAGTCCTCAGGACTCCTTGGATGTTCTCTTATTTTGGATAACTAGCCATCCGGCAGTTTCCTGTTCGATTGATAGTACCGTCACTCATCAGGGCGCTCCTCTTTCTGAGGGAACCCCTTGTTATTTACTCATGTCTTGACTCTCGCTCTCGTTTTCACACATTTTGTCGTGGTTACTAAGTAATGATTCTCCTTTAGGCACTACATCGTAGTCCTATTCCGGTATACAGTTGTACACGTCTTTATTGTCGCCTGCACTATGTCGGCCAGGTTTGTAACCTTTCTCATTGTATGGGGTTTGGAGTTCCTTTTTCTAACCGGACTTTCCAATAATCTTAACCCTCATGCTTTGTATCATCCCACTATTATGCTCATTCGGACCACTGTCTGATACTCATGTCGCTTATTTTTTTTCTTATCCATTGCACTAGTAGTGCTTTTCTTACCATTGGTATGGCGGGTTATTTCGACTGCGTAGCATGTCGACCCATGTTGCCGGTAATTACCGTTCTCTTATTGGTAGAATTCCGTTGGCAGCGCCTGTTTCACTTTTGCGCTCCAATTAAAGCGTTCAAGTTCTCATAAACTGTTGTTCAACAAGATGTTTCTCGTATTGCTTACTGTTAACTAACTGCCAGATCGGGTTTTTCCTGAGTAAGAGTTGGCTTTCTTCTCTCTGGCGTTTGTTCCACATATTCAGGGTTAGGGATGTGGAGGGCGGGTCTAGGTACTATGGATATCTGGTAAATACCGGGAAGTCCTAACTAACGCACCTCTCACTCTATCACTCAACCCTTAACCCATAACTCAAACTCAACCTCAGTATCCTCCTAAGTTCGGCAATTCCTGTCATCAGAGCGTAACTACGCTCTGATACCACTTTTTGTAACACCCCATCTCGATCCAATCGTGGTTATCACAAACTTATCACCATATATACAAACGTTGCAGCGGATTCAAATACATTCCAGGACCTTGCCACGGTCTGACTAACAGAATATACCGAACATTAGTACTTATAAGTCTTAACCAAATACATATCATTCTTACAATCCCCTCACATCCTATACAACTTACTAACTCGAAGTACCATACGAGTGTACATGCACAACTCGTAGGCCACACTTAACCCGTAACACGTCTACCCCATCTTACTCTCATGACGGGCGCCTTCTGACGTTCACCTGTGTAGTAAAAACAGCCCCCAAAGGGGGTCAACAAAATTGCTGGTACGATCCTCTCATGGCCCCCAAGCTAACGTGGCTATGATGACTAATTGTCGATAGCATGGAGGTTGATTAGATGCACAACATAATAGAAAGTGCAATAAACAACAAGCCAAATATGAACAGTCAAAGTTCAGACACAATGGACAACTTAAATGCGTTCCCTTAATTAGTGAGTCAATTATTTAATTCCTTAAATTATGTTTCCTCTTATTCTTAGTCCAACCTTATCTTACCTCAATCTTAGTCTTAGAAAACAAACCATTCTTTAAATAGAAATGGATGTAGCTTATCTCAGTCTCACTATACAAACCACTATTTAAATAGAAATAGTAGTATCTTATCTCAAACCTTATCTTAATCCTAGAATACTAACCATTCTTTAAATAGAAACGATTGTATCTTATCTCAATGTTTATTTTTGTCGGGTCAAAAGCAACCCTAGCCAATGAGCTATTAACTCCCTTGGTTGAATAAACAACTCATCTTAAAACGTAGGATTTAGGTGATCCTACCGCACCATCTTAATGCCTCTTACCTTGGACTGTATGTCCAATGTAGCTGAACTAGCTACCGACCCTAGGCAACAAGTCCGGAGACAAGTCCTTAAGCGGAAATCGGATCTTCTTTAGATACCGACCCCCTTTCCTTAACATGCATGACTGGAGTCAGTCCCGAATTCCTCACTCCCCCCAAGTTCCAGTTAGTAGAAGTCTCAAGACAATGTTTGTTAGTTAACCTCCTTCGGTTACTAAGAAGAAAACAATATTTGGGAGTGTTCCTTAATCTCACACTATTCTTTACTAAACATTAGTTAGTAGGTTCTCACGGTAAGTTGTGTTAGTTTTCAACCATCGCACAACAATACAATAATCATAATATTCCGGTTGCATGCTTTCTTGTTTAGCCGGCACACATAAACAGATAGCACACAAGCCGAGGGACACCTCGTTAGCAAGCAGGTCACAAGAAGAACTGTACCGTTCACCGTTGGTCGTTTCGGTTGCTTACTCTCCTCCGGAGTCCAAATCCCCAAGTCCTAAAACATTCATTGAATTTGGTGGTTAATTACTTTTAATTAACCTAGCTTACTTAATCACTAATGATTTCCAACTAAATACCATTTAAGTTCTTATAAACTTAATCTTAAGTGAATCACTTCTCCTCATTCCTTATACCTATTCACCCACTTAATTATCATTGTCACTCACCAAACAAGTCTTAAACAACCTTATATATCATTACATATCAATCTCCATCTAGCTCCTCATAAATTCTTTCTAACTTAACCTTAAACACTTAAAACCATTTTACTTACCTTAACCTCTTAAGTCATTACATGCTTGTCTTTCTAATCATCATCACTCCATAATGTTGGACCACTAAGTCATTGTAATTTAAACTTAATCATATAAGTTAATCACTTCTCATACACCTCATACTTGTTTACACCTCTTAAGGCCTTTACATGTCACCAAACAAGGCCTAAACATCATCTAAAACCATTACCATTCAATTCCCCATCATTAGAAGCCAAAAACAAAATTTTTTCTTTTTCTCTGCACTGGGGCGGTCCCAGGGGCGGTCCCAACCAGAAGCTATTTTCCTGCAGAATTTGCCTGGACCTCCCCACAGGAGCGGTCCTTAGGGGCGGTCCACAGCAGAATCTATTTTCCAAAGTGCTTTTCTCCTCATTTTGAACTCCAAATTCACCCCAATCTTTTCCCACTCATTCCACAATCTTTCCATATGTTTCCTACATGTTTAAACACCTTAAAACATGCACTAAACCTTCCTCAAACATCACAAACTTGACACTCAATTTCTTACAAAATTCTTACACTTAACACTTGATTTCTTACACTTCCCACTTGTGATTTTGCCTAAGACCTCAACTAATCTTCATGCTTCTTCACAACCATCTTAACTACTCCTCAATCATCATTATGCATACCCATTTGCATTACTCAAACTTCTCAAAGCTACATATAATATAGCACATGCTTACATCCATATAAGTCATCATACCTTATTTTTCCTTCAAAGTTTCTACAAGTTTCCTAGCTTCCTTAACCATGGTTTTGGTGCATAAAACTCACCATTATAACCCCTAGTCCCTCTTAGACATCCCTATGTCTTCCTAGTACTCAAGAACTCCATAGTTTATCCATTTTCACCAAAACAACCCTAAATGTTACTAGAACATCCTTAGTCATAAAATCTCCTTAGAACATCTTAAACACTTAGTTTTCTCTACAAATTTTGACATGGCTTTCTTAGTATATTACTACACCCAACATTTAGTTTTACACCCTCCTAACCTCTAATTCTTCCTAAACAATTCTAAGTCATTCTAATCCTCAAGAACACTGTCGTTAACTTATTTTCACCCAAATTTCCTTAAGGACTCTTAGTAGATCCTAGGTCATATCCATTCACAGCCACCACTTAAACGCTTGTTTTCTACTCAAATTTCGCCATAGCTCCTCTAGTATATTATCATGCCCAAATGTATTGTTTTTCTCATACAATCATCTCACACCAATCAAATCCTTTCTCATCATATTTTCTCACCCAAATCAACTCATTCACAACAAACTCAATATAGTGCAATAATCTTAAATTGTATAGCACTAAGGCTCTTAAATGACATGTCTCTTAGGCCCTTAAATGACATGAATATAAACACTGAATTTCCCACATGTAATAGCTTTCAACCTGCAATTACACCCATCAACCTCATAGTACTTATAATGCTCTTAAAATCCACCTTCAACTTATCTTACTAACTCATTCCCATTGGCTCCTTAGTCACAAGTTCACAAGCTTTCTTAAATTCTTTTTCCTTGGTTATATAACTCATTACATAATGTAAGCTTTAAGCTACATTAGGACTTATCTAAATCTCATCCCTTCAAACCTTAAACCACCATTAGGTAAAACATTTACCTTGTTTCTCCAAGCTTATCTTAACTTCCTCCTTAGGGATTTTCTTGAATGAATCTCGGCCACCAATTTAATCTCCCTTGCCAATGTTCTAATTCCATTCAAATAATCTAATGAGCACTAAGAAATATGCCTAAACTCATAGAATTCAATCTTAGGTTAAAAAAATGTGTTTTAAGACATAAAAGTGGATGATTACCTTTGAAGTTCAAAGTAGACTTGGGCAACGAATGAAAGAGGACCTCCACTAGTCCTTGGTGAATAAAACAAGCTAGAACAAGGCATAAACACAAGGCCCCCATGAGAAGAAATTTTCGGCAATGAAGGAGAAGTGGTGGAAACATGGTTTTTCTTACATTTTCATTACCTTGGATGAATGGAGAACCAAAAGAGGTCTTCAAACTTGATTTCCCCCATCAATGGAGTTTTCTCATGGCTCCAAAATGAATCTTTTCAAATTTTGAAAAGATAGGAAGCAAGGCCTTGGTCTAACTAAGAGAATTCTATGCTTAGTTTTTGATTTGGAGCTAAAACGAGCAAGTTATGGACAAAGCAAGGTGGTGGTGCCATGGGTGCTGCTTGGACGGCTTTAGAACAGAGAAAAGAAGAAGGAAACCATGGAAGAAGAAGAGGAATGAAGAAGAGAGGAGAGAGGTAGGCTAATAAAGGATATTTTGCTTTATAATGGTGAATAGTGAATTTACAACTTTTCCTCTCATTTCCTTTAAGTTGGCTGTCCCCTATGGTGACTCATCCCCTTAAAACCGTCCCCCCCCCCCTTCATATATAAGATACATATGGCATTGTTTGGCCATTTGACTAATTAAGTTAACTTAAGTCAAAACTAGCACTATTTGAGCACTATTCACTAATTGGTGCACAAATTTCTGAAATTTTTGGTTTCCCATTGATTTAGACTTCCTAATGTGATACTAATTAGTACACATGTTGATTAAGGTGTAATCATGGGCATTTAGCCACTCAAAACTCATTTCTAAGACAATTTCTCAAAAAGGTGCTTTAAGGAGTCTTAAAGCACATTTTGTGTTTAAGCTTGTTTTTGAGCTTGGTTTTCTTTGCTAATTGATTTAACATGTCCATTAGCATGTTAATAAGGTCTTATAATGATATTTGGGTTCTAATCAAAGTCACTCCAAGCTTAGACCACATTTTGCCCAAATTGCCCTTAAGGTGTTTTCTTGTGTTTTCCTGGGTTTAAATTGTCTACCAATCTTAATAAGGCATGTTTTAGCCTTATTACCTCATAAATTGATGTTTACTTAGCATACTTAGGTTTGGGGTATTTCAAAAAACGAACAAACGTCAAGATTAAGTTTTAGGTGTATTATCAATATCATACTGATTATGAGACAAGTTCTAAGTAGAAGAATGGCTACCGCCGTTGGCATTCTGCCATGTAAAAATGATGAGTACCAATATGTGTTAAAAACATGTCGTTTACTATTGTGATGACTATCAATGATGAATGAATGTGTAAATTAAAATAATGGCAAACAACTAAATCGATATTACAAACACTCAAACCGAACGCTAAATAGCGCAGGTAAGCAAGTACCTAATGTACAAATAAGGGACATGAGCCCAGGAGACCGGGAACACCGACTCCAATCACCTTTCGAGGTATACTGCTAACATAACAATGTCTAAGTTAATATAATGAAGTAAAAGAGCTACGGTACATACTGTAACCAATGGGGATAACAATGATGGGTTACTAACAGGCGCCAAACCGCGCACCTGAAATAAAAATAACTGCAGTTACAAATAACTAGCACTAAATAATAAGTAACAACAAAAACATTGCTTACTAGCCGAATACCAAAAGTATATACCGGCAATCAATGCCAATCACTAAAAGTGATAAACGTTTAGTCCTAATGGACAAACATAATCTTTTGACAAATGGTATACCCTTTGTGGATGTAGTACCAGCAATGAGAATGGTTGAAAAGTGAAGAGCCGAGTTGCTCAAGCAGTGATACAATCTACAATACACCCAATTAAACGGAAGAGGGAACAAATATGAATACCCAAGTATGAGAACTTACCCTACACCGTATCGGGATTCTAGATGAGATGTGATAATAATTTAACTAGGAGGAAAAGAATATGTATAGTACTCATGGAGATCGAGATAGGAGAACTGACAATGCTAGCTCTGAACGAATATTACATGAACCTATTGCAGCCATACAGACGAACCAACATTTAACGTTTAACTGATTAACAACCAAGTGCTACCTTTAGAGATGAGTACCAGATGAAATGTAGTACTAAGGACATGAGTCCAGGGAACAAAAATAATGTTTTCAACCACTTTTACCACCATACTACTAGGACATTAGCACCTACGACAAGATAACCGACAATGCGGACCAATTAACATCAAACTACAACAAGGACATCCATCAAAAGGGAGATTGACAATAGAATACTTCACAATAGCCGTGTGACGGACGCTACCATTAAACTAAAAGAGACATGGGACGACCGCACTCCGATAGGAGCATATGGGCCTGACAGACTTACTTATAAGTTAGTCGGGTAAGTAGTAATGTATCAGTACGGTACCCATGCATGTAGACAAGTAGTGTTAGGAACACGAGAAGTAGTCAACCCCGTGCTACGGACAGTGATGCAGATCACCTCGAAGATGGACGAAAAGAGCCGCAGTTAAACCAACGGGCCAGAGGAACCTACTGAATGATGCGAACTTAAACGCATGACTACGCAACGATGAAAGACAGAGCTAGCACACTAGCTGATGCCTCGAGCAAGGAACAAACGTTACGATAACTAACAACCGGCAAATCAACTGAAATATGGTGCGCGCGGAAGCGACCAACAGGAACAAACCATCAACAATAAATACGTGGGTGAACTTAAACAAGTAAAACTCACAAAGATTAATGTGAAATGGAAGATGAAGTTACAGAACTCCAGTACGAGCACAATATATGGATTCCCCAGCAGGAAGCAGGAAAAACCATATGAACGTTGATGCTAACCCGACACACGAGAAGATGCAATGGATATCAACACGAAACAAGTATCAAAGAACTACAACAATGTGTTACTCCGGAACAAAACCACCAGGAGACACGGATGACAACCCTTATCTAAGTGAACATGGAGGCTAGTACATCTCAGTATTAGAAAGACAAGTGCAAAGAGCACTAAGTACCATAATGCCAATGTCATATGACACCTCAAGCTGAGAATCAGTAAGAGAAGATACACGCATGTATGCTAGTAATCCAAACGATGGGATATACGACAATAGGAAGAGGCAAACTGAGCCTATATCCATGGGTCTGCACCTTTGTACGGAGCGAGTGGGCCCAATAAAAACCGATTCGGGAGAGAGCACAAACACGTGCCTCACCCCTTTAAATGTTTTGCAGCCCGGGAGGGCTAGAGCCATACCCGTCTCTCTGATATGAGAAAAATCTACTCCAAAGGTAGGTAGAAGATGCACATGAGAGTTAGATAACTCTATGAGAGCCAAGTATCCAGTGCTCCTTGTTGAGCGGTTGTTGTATACTTGTGAGGTACTGGGGCGTAACCCTTTTTAAGGGGGGTAGAGCCTCTTGGCTGTGCACATGTGTGCACTGAATTTTGTTGTTTCATATGCGGGGCATACGGTAGTTTGTTGGTATGCGGGGCATACGATGTTGTTTGTTGGTTTGTTTCGTATGCGGGGCATACAGTGAGTTGGTGGTATACGGGGCATATGTTGTTTGTTGGTGTTGTTTGGTATGCGGGGCATACGCTGTTTGTTGATGTTGTTTGTTGTTTTGTTGGTGTTGTTTAGTACGCGGGGCGTAAGTTGTTGATTTGTCTATGAGTGATGTGAACTTGTATGTATGAATCTTACGAAATACTTGTTTGAATGACGGGTCTACACCCATGTGTGTAGTACCTTTCTATAATATTTGTGATATATAAAATTATAGTACCTTGTAGATTGTTTACATACGGTATCGCCTAGACACGAAATGAATCATTAGATATGGAATGTGGAATGATGAAATGGTATGGACACCTCGGGAAGGTTGTCAGGGTTGGTAGAACTGATAAGAAATGATGGTGCTGATGGATCGCCTATATCCATATATGTTTAAATTAACGCCACAATTGAGGGCTTTTGTGCGGTATTAGCACAACACGATGTGTGTAAATGATATACCATATAGATATTCATTATGGGATTATATGGGTAGTATTAATACACCTATTTAAGTAAAGCGACTTCGGGACAAAGTCTTTTTAAGGGGGGTAGACTGAAATATTCCTACTTAATTAAATATTGATTAAACATATAATCAATTGAATTAAGGCCTAATCATGCCTTAAAAATAAAATAAAACAACAAAGTTTAACAGAAAGCAAGAATTACACCCTTTGACCTTTTAGGGTGACTAAATATCAAAAACGAACTCTGTTTGCTCTAAACTTTTTAACCTAGGCCTTATAGTACATAAATGAACATATTAAAGCCGTTTCCAAGGGGAAACCAAGCTTAGAAACTCATTAGAACACAAAATGTACACTAAGCTTCCTTAGAACACATTTTTGTGAGATTGCCTCCAAAATGAATCCTATTCTGTTTTAGGGTCTTAAATACCCTTAAATATACTAATGTGACATAATGTACCACATTCAAATGTATAATTCAAGTTTTTCAAAAATGTCCGCATAACAACAGCTTTCTCCTTATATAAATGGCCGGCTATACTTAAGATTATACATGGCCAAAAGTTACTTTATTTTAAGTAACATTTTTACTACTTTGTCAAAGAAATTAATCAACTTACTCTGCCACCTTGTTTCATCATACCACTTCCTTTGGCATGTTCTTCTTATCCACTTCCAAGATCTGTACAACTAGAAAAAAAAAGAAGCCACCGATTAGTACACATAGATATGGGCTCCATTTCATGTTCTTATGTAGCATATATTATAATCAAACAAACTCACCCTTCTTACGTAACTAATACTTCAACTGTATATTAACCACTCTTTCCTTGTCTAATTACCGGTTACCTTATATATATATGTGGTTCATCAAATTGCTTTAATATAAGTATAACATGATTACCCATTTTATGAAATAGTTAAGCGTACACCATTTGCCCTCTTCCTACCTTGGTATATTTTTTTCCGCCGTCTTGATATGTCATCCGTACCCACTATAAGTTTTGAACAACCTGCAAAAAAGAGCACCGGTTAGTACATTTCATATTCAAAAGTAACATATAATATGATATACAAATCTACCTACTTCTACCCATCCTGTCCGACAATGCCTGCATGGTGAGGGACCATTTCAGTTTGGGGAACTCCCCACCTTGACCATCATCTACCAACCCACACCTACTACCTCTTATCACCGATTCCCTTTCGTTTCATCCAATAACATTCTTCAACCTTCAGTCGTAAACTTCAAGCTCCCCTCTACTGAATCCTAAACCGAGAGACACCACCGGTTCCATGGCTGCTATCTCCTCCTCTAGGTAAGAGTTTTGGCTCAAAAACATATACCCACCTTCTTCCTTTTACTCTCCTCTCTTCATCAAACTCACTCAAGCTTATTTCTATCCAGCACACAACACTGTAACACCCCTACCGGTAATCACACCATTATCTCCTAATCCGTCTCGATTACCAACCATAATGCAGCGGAACAATAACTACAAACGGGGGTGATACAATGCCGCTAGTCACCTATGTGACTAACGAGGCCAATCCAAACACAAATACTACAACAAATACAATATCGGTCTGATGGGTCTTTTACCGGAGTACCCTAATGCAACGCGGCTTCCGATACTTAACCAATTCAGAAATCAAATACAACCTTCAAATCCAAATTATACAAATACCATCTCCATTCAAACTATACCGAGAGTATCTACAATTTCCCGAGTATATCCAAGACCCTTTTGGTCTTACATCCCACAGTATACAAATACAATTGCTTTAACAACTACCCACATCAATGACAACCCCGTCCTGCTCTCGAACGGTGTCCGGCTTAGCTGCCAGTCTCTTACAGTGTTCATATTCACTTCGGGTACCTGCACACTAAAAACGTTCCCCCTAGGGGGTCAGCTTACGCTGAATATGACTTCCGCATACCCCGCGTACTAGCGAGGGTACGCCGACTAATTGGTCGAGAGCGTGCAGTTCATTTTAGTTCAAACAACAAGCAATACAACAATACATCATATATGTACATTCACACCACACTCCACATTCAATCCAGGAATACAATCCACACAGATCTCACATCCAGCTTGTTAAGTTCAGCTATCTTATTCTTCAGCCTTGAGAAACCGTATCTCAAGTGAGTTTCACTTTCGTTAATTACCAATTTTCTATCTCAACGGGGGTTTACTTGACTCCTAGATCATTGGACACTCACGGTCCCGATCTAGTTTCTTAATTATTCCACTCTTGAATAATATTAAGTTAAGCCTCATAGGCCTCCGAGCATAGACATATATAGGTCTCAACACCGGGCTTTTATAGTCACCAGCGGAATTAGAAACATTCTCTCATGTCCCCTCTTCCTATCCCATAATACTCAGTTACCTCTTTAGACGGGTAAGCTCTGCCGGTCTTACTCTAGTCGGGCACCACTATGTGGCACACGGCCCCGCAGGGCACCACTATGTGGCACACGGCCCGGTAACAAGGGAGTTCGACCATGGATTCGGAAACATACGCTCTGTTGCTTCCTCTTCCTTGCATCCGTGACTCACAATCCCCCCTAACCCAGCTCTCGGGTTAGTAACAATAGGTACTCATATATAAATACATATATAAACATTAGTCAGCCGCATCTCTCTCGATGCTATCATACAACTTAGGAGATTTTCCCATCTTGTTGTATCTGCCGATTTAAGGGTCGCCCCTACACTTCCATTACTTAGGAATATGTTCATTTTCTAACATTGAGTTTCATCCTTGCACAGGAGGTCGTCTATTGTTATTAAGGACGTTCTCTAGCCTTATGTATAGCTTGTTCTCATTTCGAGTAAGTTTATAGGTTTGATTTATCGTTGTCCGTTAATCGATGGTTTTCGTGTGTTACCTCGTTTTCATCATCCACCACGTGACTCGTTCTTCGAGTCGCGAATCAATCAAGACTCAACTATGAGTCGCACTACAATACTCAATCACATGCAGTCAACTCATTCATCATTCATCCGTTTCATGAATTATACAAACTTAGTTTAAATTCAATCTAACAAGCGACAATGCCATACAAGCACTAATAAGTGCACACAATCCGATTCGTGCATTTATCTTGTTAGGTGATCACACAATCAAACAAGCACACAAATCGAGGTAACCAAGTTAGGATACAGAGCATGAGGAAATCATACCTTTCACCGGAGTTAGCTTTACCATGTGTTCCCTTGTACCTTGGTTCACACTTGTTCCACTGGTAATGTTTCAACATTGTTATTAATTCTATGCTCATACGGTACAACAATAGTTACTACTCCCGTACTTACCCCGTTGTCCCGGTATACTTAGTTTACTTATGTGAAATTATGTCCTTACTTCTCACTCACTTACTACACTTGTTTACACTTCTTAGGACCTTTAAATATCACCACACAAGGCCTTAACAACTTCTAAAACCAATACCATTCACTTCCCCATCATTAGAACCCTTTAAAAACACTTTCTGGCAAAGTTTTATGATGGTCCGGGTTTGTGTCCGGGGTTACAAACCCGGACCAACCACGGATTTCACATTCTGTTACATTTTTGCTATGGTCCGGGTATATGTCCGGGTTTACAAACCCGGACCACCCTCTGAAGTCACCTTCTGCCATGTTTTTGCTATGGTCTGGGTTTGCGTACCGATTTGCAAACCCAGACCACCCCTGGAACTGTCAAAATTTACATTTTTCCATCAGTTTTCAACCCCTAATTCACCTCTAATAATTTCCTAATCTTTCCACATGTTTTCTACATAATTAAATACCTCAAAACATTCTTAAATCACTCCAAATCATTAGTTAAATCCACTACCTTATTCTTGCTCAAATTCCTCAAATTCACATTCTCACATTCTGCATTTTGCACTACTATGCATTTCTAACTTCTTCTTGCTAGTTTTTACATCCTACCAACCTCACCAAAAGCATCAATGACCATACCAATTCATCCCTAGACAAGTACGTTAACTAAACCCAAGCACAACTCTTGTTTCCAAAGTCTTGCACACTAGCTCATTTCCTAGTTTTTCTAAAACATTTCCATATTCCATTGCTACAGATTTTCACACTCTTCCCCCTAGTTCTCTAAATGCCATTTCAAGGCTATCAATCCTCTCCTCTCAACATTACAAATACCTAGGTTCTGCCATCACATTAAGTCATCTTACAACACTTGTTTTCTACTAAAATTTCGCCACAACCTCCCATAAACCTTACATGTCCCAAATCATCAACTCTCACCAATTTCATTCCTAATCTAACCACACCCACAAGGGGTCCTACCAGCACACAATATCAATCCCAAGCTCATCAAAATTCCATAAAACACAATATACCACAATAGCTCAAACTTTAAATACAATGGCACTTAGGCCTTAAATCCACCCAAGTTCACAAATCTCTCTAGAACCAACTACACACATTTTCCACATATATTTCAATTCATATTTGGGTTCATTAGTTTATTTACCCATCCCAATTCTAAAGCATCCAAAATAAACCTTAAGGTAGATTTCTTACCTTAATTCACAAGTTTCTCTTTTGAATTCTCCTCTTGCTCCTCCTCTCCTCCAAATCGGTCAAGTGGGAATAGAGTTACCAAACTCATCCCACATTCAAGTAACACAAGAGATGGATTCAATTAACCACTCAAGCCCTTAGGAACTCTAAATCAAGTTAAGGGCTTAAAACACAAAGTTAGGGTTTTACCTTTGGAATGTTCAAGAGGGGCTTTCACCCATGAATCAAAGGGGAAACTCCACCACCATTGGAGAGTTGAATTGAAGCTCAAAATCAAGAAGAAAACAAGGTGTGAGAGAGAGCCAAATCGACTACCAAGGGAGGAAGAGCAAACATGAGTTTTTCAATGAAATTTTTACCTTAGAAGAATGAGGAGACTCCAAGCTACAAGATGGTGTGATTTTCTCTTCAAATGGGGAAAACCCATGGAGATGAAACTCATCCTTTTCGAATTTTGAAAAGAGGGAAGTGTAGAGAATGATGAGGGGAGGAGTTCAAATATGTAATTATTTTTGTGATTGGAGCTTTAATAAAGCTTGGGCATGAGGTTGAAGTGGGGGAGTAGCCATGGAAGGGCTGCAAAAATGTTCAAACCAGAGAGAGGGAGGAGAAAATCGCAAGGAAGAAGGAGAAAGAGAGGAAAGAGAAAAGAAAAGAGAGAATAGGAGGAGAGAGAAGAGGGGTTACCCTTTTTCTACTTTTCTTTCTTCCTTTACTTTTCTTTTCTTTCTTCTATTTTATTGTGTGTGAGGGGAGGCTTTTTGACTAGTCAAAACCGGCCCCCTTAATATATACCAGCTGGAGCATTTTTTTTTGTCTTTTACTGAAAACGCTCGTTAATTTACCCGGTTTAGCACTATTCACTAACCGGGCCCGTTTTCCGGAATTTTCTCGTTTCTTTAATTTTAATGGCTATTATACTCCCATTAATGTTTATTTATAGTTACTTAATGAACTATAATTTTTACGGGTTCGTTTGACCACTCAAAGTCACGTTTTCGGGTTTTCTCGAAAAACGTGCGCTAAAGCTTTATTAGCGTTTTAATTCGTTTTATGGATCCGTTTTCTTCGGGAATTGTTCACATATATTATTTAGGCATTATTAAGCCTTTAAATTCATTTAGTACCCTATTTAAGGTTGTATTTCTCCTAGGGTCACTTAACGCTCGTTTTAGCGTTTTTCGCTCTTTAAGCGTTTTTATTATTTCTTTTGGATTTATTCTTTTACCAAAATTCATTAGGCACTAATAGGCCCTCAATATCGTATTAGAGTAATTTAATCACCCTAATTAAGTATGGGGTATTTCAATCTACCCCCTTAAAGAACTTTGCCCACAAAGTTGGTGAGTCTACGTTTGTTAGTCATTTAGACATATCGTGTGCCGAGGTTATTATCTCTATAACCCTACAGGCTCAAAGTCATTCCAGCCAGTGTATACATACCGGTACACACCAAATCAGTTAACAAGTAATTTAACAACCGTGGGTGCCTACCAACACCACACAACATACATCCCAGTACCATGCCACGTGCGTACACATCAATACGTCACAAAACAATTTACCCCGTGCACATACCAGTGCAACACAAAACAATTGTCAGCCATGCACGTACCGGTGCAACACCGAATAACTACCCTAATGCAATTAAACCGTGTGTACATGCCAGTACAACACAAGCATACAAAACAGTACAATTCCACACTAAACCCAATACATGCTTACTGCATTTATCCTAGCAGGATTACTTATGACCACTTATAGGGAGCCTGAAGAATCATTCAACCCCGATGTGATCAGCATCGGTGATGAACCATCTCTCCGCCCTATTTGTGCTTCATCTCCCTTGATCACTAGTAAATCAAGTTCGACTTCACACTTCCATTTCAAACAATCAGGTATTTCAATCATTTACCATTTTCTATCTTCTTAATCATTCTAGTCATAAAAACAAAGCAAAGCATCTCCAAACGATGGAACTCGGTCCATCAATCATCCTCCATTGTCTCCAAATGCTTACTTTAAAAATTCAATACGTGTTGTAACTCCATTCAGTTTTCTATCCTCCATTCATTCCCAAATAAAATCGATCAATTCACCTAGGGGGACTCAATTCCCACTAGATTCAACATCGGTTTCATACCGATTTATACTCATCAATTTTCCTCAAACATACACATATCTCCACACCTGTTTCATACCGGCATATATCATACTATCCCCAATCATTTACAAGAAAATACAATCAACTCAGTCACCTAGGGGACTCGATTCCCGCTGGGTTCAACATCGGCTTCGTACCGATTTATTCTCAACAAATCTTCCAAATATACTCATCCATACCATGTCTAATCCCAAATCGAATACTATGTCTAATCTCGAATAGGCATATATCACGGGGTTCTCATTCATATGGAGTTTCTCTACTCCATTCGCCTCAAATCTCTCATAATTAATACTCCTTTCACTTCAAATTTCACAAATAATCATAGTTTTCCCAATGAGTGAGTATGAATGTTTATGTAACATAAGTACCCATCATCAAAACAATTTCTTTTGTGCTATGCGCATAGTAGTTTACACCCTTACCACGTGAAACATACACTTCACAATTTTCGCTCTACCCCCCTTAAAAAGGGATTACGCCCATGTAATCTACCATATGTCAACATTGGTCATTGGTCGAAGGCATTCAGCCGTTATGGAGTGGTTCAACTTCCAAGCGGTCTATTACACAATGTATTCTGGTCAAAGGGTCTTAACCAATTTACTGGTTTAGTCCCTGCACCAAGAATTTCCATCGGAGTTCACTTAACTCTTAACCGGGTTCGGTTCTAGCCATAGAGGCTTCAAGGCATTGATAATTATCCATTCATTCACTATATGTATTAAACCTTTAGAATTTGGGCCCACTAGCTTTTGCTGCGCGACCCTGATGACCTAGGGTTTACTTACCCTTCTCGTTATCCTTAATGTGTTATACACTGTCCTTTTATCCCTTTTTATCTTGGGAATAATGTTTATTAATCAAGCGTGGTATCTCTTACCGTACGCGAATTCAATGAGTTACAAGTTTCTTATCCAGTTCTCTGGAATCAATGTACAAACTATTGTGTACTTGAGTGATTATTCACTTGATTCTCCTGACTTATTGTCGGTTGAGGTTGATCCACTGCTTAATTGTAGTGCTTCCTCTATTACTAGTGGCGTCTGAACTATGCTCACTCAACTGGTTTTGTACCAGTGTTCTTTACTCGTACAACCTTGCATTTTCCATGCGTCGGTCCATGTGCCATCATTAGTCTCCTTTCTATTCTTACTACAATTGTCACCTTCCCAATTTCTAGCTATCCCACTCGATCATTACTGCACAAGTGCAATACCAAAATACTCAGTCCTACAGAGTGCAGAAGCGTAAACACTTGGCAGTAAATCTCTTATGAGATTAGCAATAGGAATGAATATTGTTTCCTTGTTTCTCGGTCTGTCTACCATTATTCATCAACTCCATCTCATTGTATGATTTATCCACATGTACTGGTCGCTTGCTGCGCACCATGTTCGTATTTGTTTACAAACTTGGTTCCTATGGCATCCGCTATTTCATTAGCTTCTACTCATGTTTTACTACCATTTAGGCAATGGTTCGCCATTCACTTGGCTGGTTATAGAATATGATATTCTTTATTTCTCTGAGCTCCTTGAGCGTCATTGATTTCCCACTTCCCTTGCACAAACTGTATTTCTCTTAACCGATTACTCTTCGGTTCCAACAGTGCTATAATAGCTTATTTCCACATTGCTTGGCAATACCTGTATGCTCAAGCTTCACTACGTTGGTAGTTCTGAAAGGGATATATTTTCGGACTTTTATTGACGGTATCCTCTTCCCTGGGATTTGTATGTTCACCGCTCTTGCGGTACCACCTTAACGAGGGGTATCTTTACTTGTTGGTTATTAACCATCTTCACTGGTGCCGTTCTTGGCAACTCTACATATAGTTCACAATGGGTTTTGTAACCATTGAATTATGTATTATAATAGTTTCTCGGCGTACTAGCCTCGTTGCCTAGAGCTCTGCTCATCTTAGGCTGTTCATAAGCATTGCTTCTCCGTAATCCGTAAATTGGTTTGGAGGTAACACTGGGGCTCCATGACAAGGATCCTTGCATCACGCTTCCGTTCGTTGGATGCCCTTTAAGTCTCTTGGTATTGGTTGGTACCTTGCAATAATTTAGGGTATCCCCTGGGTAAGTGGGATCCTTCGGTGTTCTAACCGAGTGTTCGTTATAGCTCTGGTGCTCTTGTTACAACACCTTTTTCAACTATGTTGTCCTTGATACCCTTTATGGACTGCTCCTGGGTATTGTTGATTATGCATTTACCTCCAGCTAACATTTTTGAGAATGTGTAATTTATTCCGCATTGCGGTTCTGGATTCTAAATTGTCCCATTTGGGGTTATACACCTCCCGCTCTTAGGGTAGGCCATGGGTACTTCTCTTATGGTTTTAACAAGTTTTGTACTTCCTTCAGTGGTAATCGGTGTCCTCCGGTACTTCAGATGGTCACCCAGGGTATTTATAATGGTTGTTCTGGGAATCCTATCCCATTCATTCAACATTAAGGTGTTCCCGCGAGGCATTTGCCTCACTGTGCTTAGCCCGGTATCCATCTGGCTATTTCCTACTTTTGTTTCGAATTCTCAAGATATATCGAATGTCTTTAGTCAATTACTAGTGCTTCTCGTACTTCCTAACTCTTAATCGTTCTTCCGGAGTGTATTCTTGACTCCTTAGCTTGTATGCTAATCTGAGTTCCTTCGACTGTTTGAGGTGTCCAACTCTTCCGGATTTGTATTCACTTACTGTCCGTAGAACGGGCTGACTACTCCCCGTGTTTCGTGCACTGCATGTATACATACGTGGGGTACCATATTGGTACGTTACCACTTACCTGACTAACTCACGAAAGGGTCTGTCAGGCCCGCATGCTCCTTCGGAGTGCGGTCGTCCCACATCCTGTATTTGGGTATACTCGTAGTGCTCGTCACATGCCTAGGTGAAGTATTATATCATCAACTCCTCTTGTATCATTCTATGATACGCACCGTGATTCTCTAGTTCGGTTTTAAATAGAATCTGAGGTTTAAAAGAAAAGTTGTGGTTTGAAAGAAATTTTTGGTTTTGAAATAGAAAACTTGAGTTTATAGGAAGTTCTTCATGGCGTTGCCATGTTTGAAGTCTTAACCAAGTCCAGCTTCCCGCTGACTGGTATGTTCGTTAATGTAATGGTCGGGCCGTTAGGCCTTTCCAATGTTTGGTTCCTCAAGTTCTTAGGATTGGCGATCCTATGATTACTTCCATCTCCATGATGGTGCTTAGTAAGTACTTGTTAGTCATTTAACGTCCTCCAACTTGTCTTGTTGTTGCTGCACTTGCCTTGGCTAGTGCGCGGGTACGTCGGTTTTAGGTTACCTTATGCCGGCTGCGGTAATGTTTTCCATCCATACTTGGTGGTTTTATTGGCTCTTCCATCCATTTCGATCTTAGTGATAAATTCCTGAGTAATCTCTTAGTATTCTTGACAAAGTTGTCAATATTTCGGGGCTTCCCGACCTTTGTGGTACTCCGTGTATCTTGTTTCGTTGCCAGTTTCCACACCTTAATGGTGGTTACTAAGGCTTGTTTAATCCTTAGGAACTGCGTGGTAGTCCTGTTAGTGTAAGCTTAATGATTGCTCTCATAGTTGCCCGAACTATGTTATTTGGGTATTACTGCCCTTTGGCGTTGTAGGCTTGGAGTTTATCCAACCTTGACTAATTCCTTGATTGGTTTGGTTTCTGTACCGTTGTTAGTATCATCACGCATTGCAGTCCGTAGACTCTTTTGTCTTGAGTTGTGTTACTCTGCTATTTTGCTTCATTACACAGTTAAGCTTCCCTTCTTGTTGGCTGCGCATGGTTCTCGCGACTGCGAAGCATGTCGCCCCATGGTGCCGCAAATTCCATCATCCTGTATTTAGGATCTCTCAATATACTGCCTTTCAGTACGGTTATTGTCGTTCAAACGGGGACCGTCTTCGGGATTTCCAAACCTTGGAATCTACCGTATGACAGGTTCTTCCTATTTACAAGTTTATTTTGCATCTGCCAGATCGGGTTAACCCGAGTGTGAGAGGTCTTTCCATCTCCCTGGCGTTCTTTTCCCCAACTTATAACGGGGTTGCGGAGGGCGGGAGTGATTATGTAGGTATCCAGATCACACTGGAAGTTCCTAACTAGCGTACGTCACACGCTAACACTCAACCCTTACCCCAAGTCTCTAATTCCTAACTCGGTATCTTCCTAGACTCGGTATTTAGACCATCAGAGCGATACTTCGCTCTGATACCACTTTTTGTAACACCCCTACCGGTAATCACACCATTATCTCCTAATCCGTCTCGATTACCAACCATAATGCAGCGGAACAATAACTACAACCGGGGGTGTGATACAATGCCGCTAGTCACCTATGTGACTAACGAGGCCAATCCAAACACAAATACTACAACAAATACAATATCGGTCTGATGGGTCTTTTAACGAGTACCTTAATGCAAACGCTACTTCCGATACTTAACCAATTCAGAAATCAAATACAACCTTCAAATCCAAATTATACAAATACCATCTCCATTCAAACTATACCGAGTATCTACAATTTCCCGAGTATATCCATGACCCTTTTTGGTCTTACATCCCACAGTATACAAATACAATTGCTTTAACAACTACCCACATCAATGACAACCCCGTCCTGCTCTCGAACGGTGTCCGGCTTAGCTGCCAGTCTCTTACAGTGTTCATATTCACTTTGGGTACCTGCACACTAAAAACGTTCCCCCTAGGGGGTCAGCTTACGCTGAATATGACTTCCGCATACCCCGCGTACTAGTGAGGGTACGCCGACTAATTGGTCAAGAGCATGCAGTTCATTTTAGTTCAAACAACATGCAATACAACAATACATCATATATGTACATTCACACCACACTTCACATTCAATCCAGGAATACAATCCACACAGATCTCACATCCAGCTTGTTAAGTTCAGCTATCTTATTCTTCAGCCTTGAGAGACCGTATCTCAAGTGAGTTTCACTCTCGTTAATTACCAACTTTCTATCTCAACCGGGTAGTTTACTTGACTCCTAGATCATTGGACACTCACGGTCCCGATCTAGTTTCTTAATTATTCCACTCTTGAATAATATTAGGTTAAGCCTCACAGGCCTCCGGGCATAGACATATATAGGTCTCAACACAGGCTTTTATAGTCACCAGCCGGAATTAGAAACATTCTCTCATGTCCCCTCTTCCTATCCCATAATACTCAGTTACCTCTTTAGACGGGTAAGCTCTGCCGGTCTTACTCTAGTCGGGCACCACTATGTGGCACACGGCCCCGCAGGGCACCACTATGTGGCACGGCCCGGTAACAAGGGAGTTCGACCATGGATTCGGAAACATACGCTCTGTTGCTTCCTCTTCCTTGCACGCGTGACTCACAATCCCCCCTTAACCCAGCTCTGGGTTAGTAACAATAGGTACTCATATATAAATACATATATAAACATTAGTCAGCCGCATCTCTCTCGATGCTATCATACAACTTAGGAGATTTTCCCATCTTGTTGTATCTGCCGATTTAAGGGTCGCCCCTACACTTCCATTACTTAGGAATTACGTTCATTTTCTAACATTGAGTTTCATCCTTCCACAGTAGGTCGTCTATTGTTATTAAGGACGTTCTCTAGCCTTATGTGTCACTTGTTCTCATTTCGAGTAAGTTTATAGGTTTGATTTATCGTTGTCCGTTAATCGATGGTTTTCATGTGTTACCTCGTTTTCATCATCCACCACGCGACTCGTTCTTCGAGTCGCGAATCAATCAAGACTCAACTATGAGTCGCACTACAATACTCAATCACATGCAGTCAACTCATTCATCATTCATACGTTTCATGAATTATACAAACTTAGTTTAAATTCAATCTAACAAGCGACAATGCCATACAAGCACTAATAAGTGCACACAATCCAATTCGTGCATTTATCTTGTTAGGTGATCACACAATCAAACAAGCACACAAATCGAGGTAACCAAGTTAGGATACAGAGCATGAGGAAATCATACCTTTCACCGGAGTTAGCTTTACCATGTGTTCCCTTGTACCTTGGTTCACACTTGTTCCACTGGTAATGTTTCAACATTGTTATTAATTCTATGCTCATACGGTACAACAATAGTTACTACTCCCGTACTTACCCCGTTGTCCCGGTATACTTAGTTTTACTTATGTGAAATTATGTCCTTACTTCTCACTCACTTACTACACTTGTTTACACTTCTTAGGACCTTTAAATATCACCAAACAAGGCCTTAACAACTTCTAAAACCAATACCATTCACTTCCCCATCATTTAAACCCTTAAAACCACTTTCTGGCAAAGTTTTATGATGGTCCGGGTTTGTGTCCGGGGTTAAAAACCCGGACCAACCACGGATTTCACATTCTGTTACATTTTTGCTATGGTCCGGGTATATGTCCGGGTTTACAAACCCGGACCACCCTGAAGTCACCTTCTGCCATGTTTTTGCTAGGGTCCGGGTTTGCGTACCGATTTGCAAACCCGGACCACCCCTGGAACTGTCAAAATTTACATTTTTCCATCAGTTTTCAACTCCTAATTCACCTCTAATAATTTCCTAATCTTTCCATATGTTTTCTACATAATTAAACACCTCAAAACACTCCTTAAACCACTCCAAATCATTAGTTAAATCCACTACCCAATTCTTGCTCAAATTCCTCAAATTCACATTCTCACATTCTGCATTTTGCACTACTATGCATTTCTAACTTCTTCTTGCTAGTTTTACATCCTACCAACGTCACCAAATGCATCAATGACCATACCAATTCATCCCTAGACAAGTACGTTAACTAAACCCAAGCACAACTCTTGTTTCCAAAGTCTTGCACACTAGCTAATTTCCTAGTTTTTCTAAAACATTTCCATATTCCATTGCTACAGATTTTCACCCTCTTCCCCCTAGTTCTCTAAATGCCATTTCAAGGCTATCAATCCTCTCCTCTCAACATTACAAATACCTAGGTTCTCCCATCACATTAAGTCATCTTACAACACTTGTTTTTCTACTAAAATTTCGCCATAACCTCCCCATAAACCTTACATGTCCCAAATCATCAACTCTCACCAATTTCATTCCTAATCTAACCACACCCACAAGGGGTCCTACCAGCACACAATATAAATCCCAAGCTCATCAAAATTCCATAAAAACCATATACCACAATAGCTCAAACTTTAAATACAATGGCACTTAGGCCTTAAATCCACCCAAGTTCACAAATCTCTCTAGAACCAACTACACACATTTTCCACATATATTTCAATTCATATTTTGGGTTCATTAGTTTATTTACCCATCCCAATTCTAAAGCATCCAAAATAAACCTTAAGGTAGATTTCTTACCTTAATTCACAAGTTTCTCTTTTGAATTCTCCTCTTGCTCCTCCTCTCCTCCAAATCGGTCAAGTGGGAATAGAGTTACCAAACTCCATCCCACATTCAAGTAACACAAGAGATGGATTCAATTAACCACTCAAGCCCTTAGGAACTCTAAATCAAAGTTAAGGGCTTCTTAAAACACAAAGTTAGGGTTTTACCTTTGGAATGTTCAAGAGGGGTTTTCACCCATGAATCAAAGGGGAAACTCCACCACCATTGGAGAGTTGAATTGAAGCTCAAAATCAAGAACAAAACATGGTGTGAGAGGGAGCCAAATCGGCTACCAAGGGAGGAAGAGCAAACATGAGTTTTTCAATGAAATTTTTACCTTAGAAGAATGAGGAGACTCCAAGCTACAAGATGGTGTGCTTTTCTCTTCAAATGGGGAAAACCCATGAGATGATGAAACTCATCCTTTTCAAATTTTGAAAAGAGGGAAGTGTAGAGAATGATGAGGGGAGTTCAAATATGTAATTATTTTTGTGATTGGAGCTTTAATAAAGCTTGGGCATGAGGTTGAAGTGGGAGTAGCCATGGAAGGGCTTCAAAAACGTTCAAACCAGAGAGAGGGAGGAGAAAATCGCAAGGAAGAAGGAGAAAGAGAGGAAAGAGAAAAGAAAAGAGAGAATAGGAGGAGAGAGAAGAGGGGTTACCCTTTTTCTACTTTTCTTTCTTCCTTTACTTTTCTTTTCTTTCTTCTATTTTATTGTGTGTGAGGGGAGGCTTTTTGACTAGTCAAAACCGGCCCCCTTAATATATACCAGCTGGAGCGATTTTTTTGTCTTTTACTGAAAACGCTCGTTAATTTACCCGGTTTAGCACTATTCACTAACCGGGCCCGTTTTCCGGAATTTTCTCGTTTCTTTAATTTTAATGGCTATTATACTCCCATTAATGTTTATTTATAGTTACTTAATGAACTATAATTTTTACGGGTTCGTTTGACCACTCAAAGTCACGTTTTCGGGTTTTCTCGAAAAACGTGCGCTAAAGCTTTATTAGCGTTTTTTAATTCGTTTTATGGATCCGTTTTCTTTGGGAATTGTCCACATATATTATTTTAGGCATTATTAAGCCTTTTAAATTCATTAGTACCCTATTTAAGGTTGTATTTCTCCTAGGGTCACTTAACGCTTGTTTTAGCGTTTTTCGCACTTTAAGCATTTTATTATTTCTTTGGATTTATTCTTTTTACCAAAATTCATTAGGCACTAATAGGCCCTCAATATCGTATTAGAGTAATTTAATCACCCTAATTAAGTTTGGGCTATTTCAAACACTGTGTTAGTACTTGAAGTTGGGCAGCTTCTCGGCTGGTACAAGGAGAGGAAAGGGAAGCAAATCAAACTAATTCCTTACGGTGAAACTCTAAATGCTGCTAGCTATCCCATCCTTCCTTTTTTTCTTTTCGGTAATAGTCACAGCATTCCTAAGCCTTCCCCTTGCTTCTCCATGTACAAAACAGAGAGGAGAATCATCCCATCTCATGCAGTAGCAATACCCAAGTTTAGAACCCCATTTTCATCCTTACTCGGTAAGGAAAAAAACGTGAGCATACCCAACTTCCATGACTTCTACTACTTGCTGTACGTAAGTGTTTTGGCTCAAAAAAAATATCCATCTTTCTCCTCTTATTCTCCTCTCTTCAAACAGCTAAACCATGCTCTTTTTCACCCAGCAACTAGGACTGAGCTGGGAGCTAAGTAGTGAAGATCTTCGGTTAAAAACAGAGAAGGAAGGAAAGAAAACTTCCTTGTTTTCTCAAGGTAAAATCTGCATAACCCACCTAATCTTCCTCTCCATTTCGGTATATCTCCAGTTTTACTAAGCTCTTCTCTGCTTCCTTTACGTGGGAAAACTAGAGGAAAAAATCCCAGCACTTGTGATGAGAGGATCCAAGCTAGAAGCCTTCTTTCTTGACCACTTGGTGAGCTCCATCCACTCTTTCCTTCTATGTCTTACCGGTAGCATACTTATCTTCTCATGAGCTCATTCTTTCTGCTTTCTTCACGTAAAAAACAGAGGTGAATAACCAACTCTGAGAAGGAACACAACCCATGCAATACCTTACTGCAACAAGCTCTTGGTAAGGTTTTCTTCCTGTATACTCCTCCTTTCACACAAATACACTCCCAGTTTCCAAGCTTGAAATTTTGGTTTCTCCATGCAACATCAGAGGGGAAGCATCTTGGTTCATATAGTAGCAAAGTCCCAACCAAACCACCTTGGTTTAACCAGCTCTCGGTAAGAAAAACCTCACTTCTTTCTCCTTATATCACCGAGCATATTTACTAGTGTAAACACTAGCTAAACACCTCCTGTTACTTACTAAAACAGGCGTGGGAAGCTTTGACAACCAGCTTCAAACCAATGGACTATCACGTATTTTTCAAGATTAAAACAACCGATATTAATCTTGCTTATATGGCTAACATGTGTTCTTTTCATGGCATGACATACTTGGAAAACTCCTTGAAAACCTCCTGCACAAAACCGTAAAGAAACATACTGCACAAATATGTATACAGACCGAGTTCAATCCATAGCCAAAGTGAGTGTTTTAAATCGCTAAACATGTACATGGATTAAGCCTAAAAGATTAGCATTCAAAAACTAATTTAAATGATGCGTTAAAACTAGGCCAATAGTGCTAGTTACTGTTTGGTGTACTTGGAAGCTTTGGCAATCAAAAAACTAGGTGAGTAATACTTACCTTATGAATAATATGGTTTTTATGACATTTTGTTACATGTATGTAACGGCCGTGGGTTTACATGAGGTGAATGACTTAGTTATGTGTTAAATTGTTTAATAACATTTTTGGTTGGTTAGTTTGGTATGTTAATGACCTATAAGGTCAAGGAAATATGTTAGGGGTCAAAAACAATTTATAAAATATATGGGGCAAGGGGAGTAAAACCGAGACCAAACATGGTCTTAAATGACTAAACATGCATTATAATGTTTTATAACATTTTTAGTTGATAATATAAGGTTTAGATGACACATTATGTCATAAAGATTAATTAAATGATTTAGGAACATTGAAGAAAAAACCATAGGATAAACCGTAATCAATATGGTTTTTATAACATTTATGTGTAATTTTTATCTAATGTAAATTAATGTAACAAGGCCAAGATTTTAGGCCCATTTAATTTAATTGCTATATTAATTTAAAATTGGATTTAAAATGAATTTAGAACAAAAATAAATATTTCCGTAATAGTTTGGGTTCAATTGTAATGTAAATAAATTTTGGAGTGGACTATAAATAATAATCGAAGACTATGCATTAAAACCTTATTCATGAATTATATAAAAATTTAATAAAGTTTTGAGACAAAAATATAATTTATGAAATTTATAGGGGTCAAACTGTAATTATACAAACTCCTGTCAAACCGAAAATTATTGGGTCAACATAGACCATATGGAGGGTTTGACCAAATTTAATGTCATAAATAGTTAATTTATGAACTTATGTTAACTTATAAGTGAAATGTTGAATTTATAAAACTTATGGGGTATAGGATTTAAATACCGAAAAGTAGAGGTGTAGTTTGGTTAATATCATGATTTATATCCAAAGTATTAAATTTGGGAATTTTTGGATTATACAAAGAGGCTATATTGACAAAAGTGTATAATATATGGTTTTATGACATATATAAAATACATAAATTTTGGTTAATATGTAAATAAGCAGAAAATGTGGGCGGAAAAGAATTAAGAAAAAAACAAGGGGCTTTTTTGAAATAAAGTAACAAGAAACTCTAGGTTATATCAACAACAAGTATTAAAACCATATAATATACCTATATGTATAACTTGTTATAATGTATGTGGTTTTAAGAAATAAGGAAAAATATTGTGGCTGGAAAATAAATATACCAAACAGCTATGGACTGTTCGGTAATATATAAGAAATAACATGTAAAAACTATATGTTATAATTATTGTAATGTGTGGAGGATATAACATATGTTATGTAAAATATTATGAGATTTGTGGTAAGAGAATAAATAAGAAAAGTTGAAGGGTTAAAACAAAAACAAACAGAACCTAAGGGACTGTTTAGTGTTTCCGAAAATTTCAAACCATAGTATATACATATTATGATATGATTTAAATGTTATAGTATATGGTAAGTTACGTAGGTGATAAAAATTGTAGTGAAATTTTAGTGTTTGGAAAGTATAAGATTTGAAATGAAATGAAATGGCAAATACATGCCTTTTCAGCAACAAGAATAAAGAGGTATTAAACCATAGATTATATCTTATTACAAAGTTTTGATGTTATAAAACAAGGTATTTATAACATGTGTAGTTATGTGGTATATTGCAATTAATGAAAACTATAAAAATAAAGAGGTGTAAGTGTATTGTATATATATATATATATTATTTTCGGTGAGAATAATAGTTACTAAAACTATATGTTATAAAGTTTAATGACATATAAAGTATCATACCATATGGTATCATGATATAAATGTAACACAAGATAATAATATGTGGTCAAAAGTATAGTGTATAAAACTATACATGTGGCGCATGCATATTCATAAATTAAAATGAAGATATAAACTATAGTAAACAATGACATAAATACTAACATACCACCTTGTAAAGTAAGTTGCATGGAATGCATGCAATATAACAGTTGAATTGAATATACGAGAACGAACGGAGGTATATAAAGCGTAACGCTTATAAAGTACTACGAGTAGGAAAATATAATTCCTATGTTAGAAAACGTTAATGACGACGTTTGTATAGAGATCGACGTCTTTGCTAAACCGAATACTAATACTTACTACGAGTAAGGAATTTTTAAGATAACTATACTTTAACAAGTCACAGTTGAAAATCCGGGGGCGTAGTACCGGGATTACAGACATTATTCGGAAATACCGAATCATACTGTCATGTGGATTGACACTTAGCGTTCCTTGTATTTCTAGATCGCCCTTCAGACGTGCGCGCTCGATAGCCTTAGCGGTCTACACTGCGCGACCTTGACACGATGTACGGTATGTAAAAGGGGTTTGATCCGAGTTGTCCTGAGGATTCCTCAGCTCGGATTTGTTGATAAATGACTTGTGTGGATGTATGTATGTGATTATGTGTGTGATGGATATCTGTGTTACTGCACTATTAATTATGCACGAACGTCCTACGGGGACTAATACTACCTCGACTATAGATCGACTTATATAAAACTACATATGTGAGACGTGTGATTGGAATTATCGTTGCCTGACCTAATACGCTAAGTATTACAAGTATGTAGTTATAACCTAAGTAAAAACACTTAGGGACGGGACACGACATTGTCGGTCCCTAGAGCTTCTACTTGAACATAAATACTACTAGAATCATTCTAGGGATGCGTAAGACCACAGGGCAGCCAACAAAATAAATGATGTTCTCCATAATTAAAACTATAACAGACTACCTAACTAATGAAGTTTACATTGGAGTGTGAATGAATGTGATGATGTACATTAATCCAGACAGTCACTGGCTGCTGGTCGCGCGTAGAGATCTCTTGGGTTATCCCGTATCAGGTTTACCCTAGTTAATCCTGAACGAACCTAGATAGATCATCAGGCGGAGTGTGCTACCGTTGGCACCAGGCCCTTGGCTACCTAAATGGACGCCTTTACAAAGGCAAAGTGAGATAGTCCCGGAGTTTTCGGACGATCAGGGCAGTGAGCACCTTGTGTGTACGTGGGACTACCGTCCAAGTGAGTATATTTCAGGTTGTCCTAATTGACGGCCGACAGTGCTAACCAAACCAAATGATATGTGAGGGCCCGGGGGGCCGAGTGTTGTAATACGTGATGATGTTAGCATACGACGTATGGATTATCAATGCTATTGTATTGTATGATGTGTGACTGTGCTGTGTATATTTATAAATGACTGTTTTGATTGGATGGATGGTTATATAATCATGCATGTTGTTATAGTATTATTATATCTGTAAAATGGTAATCTAAAATCAAGATGGTTAAAATAAAATGACAAGTGACCAAGGGTCCAGGCCCGGCATAGCGTCTATCGCTGAGACTTCACTTATTGTGCAGGTTGTTGATCTTCGTTGAAGCCGAAGTGCGGGACAGGGTAGATAGGCTTACTGTAATTATTGCGTAAGAATTTATTGTATAACGATATCAGTCTTGTGAGGTATGATGGTAAAGTTGTATTTATTTGGGATTTGTAGACGCTCACTTGTCGACTGTTATGGATGTGGACTTAGTATGATGTATAGGAGATATCTCGTTGTCACAGCGGTTTAGTAGTGTTGTTGATTTAGTGTTGGATTTAGTTTCTGCTTCGTTACACGTTTGGGCGAGTAATGGCAGGTGACACCCGTGTAAGTTTTAATGTCGTTTTTATTCTTCTGCTATAATAAGACGTTTGATTTTTCTGTTAATGAAATACCCCGAACTAAATATAGGATTAAAATTTATCTAATACGTAATTAAGGGCCTAATGGTACCTAATAATATTAGTAAGGAAAATAAATCTAAAAGAAATAAATAAACGCTTAAAAGCAGAAAAACGCTAAATAAGCGTTAATTACCATGGAGGTATATGAGACCTCGGTTAGCGTATTATATGGATTCTAAAGGTCTAATAATAACCTAAATAATATATGGAACAACTCCCGAAGAAACGGATCCAAATAAAGTATTAAAACGCTATAGAACTTTAGAGCACGTTTTTCGAGGAAACCCGAAAACGTGACTTTAAGTGGTCAAACAGACCCGTAAAAAATTATAAATCATTAAATAATAATTATTAAGCATCTATGGAGCTTAATAGTCAATAAAATTAATTAAACGAGGAAATTCCGGAAAACGGCCCCGTTAGTGAATAGTACCTAAACCGGTAAAATACCGAGCGTTTCTGTAAAAGACGAAAAACGCTCCACTAGTATGTGTAAGGGGCCGGTTTTTAAAGGGTTAATAAACCCTTACACACACATGTAACTAGCTAACAAATAAGTAAGTCATAAAGCAAAAAGTAAAAGTACAAAAGCAAATAACTCTCTCTCACCTCTCTCACTCTCCCACCTTTCTCCTCTTTCTCTCTCCAATCTCTCCCTCTCTCACCGTCTCCTCCTTCCTCTCTCAGCTGGGGCATTTTTGGAGCTTCTCCAACACCAACAATGGCTTCCCTCCTTCTCTAGCATGCTCCATCTTCGTTTGAACTCCAACGCAACGCATAATTGCATATTCCTTACTCTCCTCATCATCCTCTACACTTCTCTCTTTTCAAAATCCAAAAATGAAGTTGATTTTCGTGGGTATACCCCCATTCAAAGAGAAAAGTACACCATTATGGAGTTGTGAGTCCTCCTCTTTCCAACAGGTATAAATCTCCACAAAAGATTCAAGTTTTCTCCATTTTTCTTTGGTAGCCGATTTTGCTGTTGTAATGCCTTGTTTTTCCTCTCTCTTTGAGCAAATATCAACCCTCCAATGTGGGTGAGAGCACCTTCTTGAATCAAGGGCTAAAACCCCTCCTAAAAGCTTCAAGATGTAAACCCTAGAAATTTGTTTAAAACATCTTAATACTAGTATAAATCTAAGGGTTAGTATATTATACTGTTTTGTATGCTATGGGTGATGGAATGGAGTTGGGCAACTCCATTCCCCAAAAACCGAATGGGACAAGAGAGAAAACAAGAGAAGAAATGGAGAAGAATGAAGGAATTATAAAGCTCAAGGTAAGAGCTCTTTATTATGTTAATTTTGGTGGCATTAGAGTAATGGATGGGTAAACGAATAAAAGAAACCAAACTAATGTATTAGGATGGATTATGAGTTTTGAGTATTTGAGATTAAGTTTGAGTATTTGTACATTAGTATGTGAATTGTAGCCCTTGGAGCCAAATGGTTGTGTATGAGTATTGGTATTGAGGTTTGATGGAGTATTGGTGATTGGGATGGATTCTATTCTGTATTGATTGCTGGTAGGAACCCTTGTAAGGGTGTGGCTAGATTAGGAATAAATTGGTGAGAATTGGTATGTGTGGCCAAGTAAGAAAAGTAGATGAACTATGTAAGCAATTTTGGTAAGATATGTGGGCTTGGTGATGACTTGGTGAATGGGAGAACCAAGGTATGTATTGAGGATAGTAGAGATTTTTAAGGACCATGGTATGGTAGTAGTGGTATGAGAAGTAATAAGTGCAAAATCTGTAACACAGTATATAGAAATACATTGTGAAGTTAGGAAATTGGTGTGTACAATTGGTGACAAGAGTTGGGCTTGGGTATAGATGGTGCAATTGTTTGGAAATGAATTGGCATGGTAAGATGAGGCCTTTGGGATGCTAATATGGTATAGGTAGTAGAGTATTTATTGTTAGAAGTAGGAACAAAAATCTGTAGCATTGGAGGATGAAAAACAGTTGTAAGTGTGGAAAGGAAGTGAGGAAATTGTGAATTTATTGATGAATTTAGCCAGTTTGGTGGATGAATTGAGGTATTTAAGGAGCCTAAATGGCATAAACATGTGGGATTACATGTAGAAGATGGGGAAGGAATGGGTAAGAAAAGAATTGAAAAACAAAGTCTGTAGCAGCTTTCTGCTACCGACCGACCCAGAGCCGGGTCGGCCGTGGGTCGGTCGGCTTAGGTAACGAAAGAACCTCTCGGGAATGGACCGCCCAGGGGCCGTGGGTCGGACGTGGGTCGGTCGGACTCGAATTTTCTGTTGTCGAATTTCGCACTTCGACCGACCCAGAGGTGGGTCGGTCGGTGGGTCGGTCGGAGCTTGGACAACAGACCCGAAACTCTCGGCAAGGACCGACCCAGAGGTGTATGGGTCGGTCGGAATAGTTCTGGGTCGGTCGGGAGAATTTCAGAGAACGAACTTACTGAATGGACCGACCCAGGGTTGGGTCGGTCGGTGGGTCGGTCGACCATAACTTACAAAAAAAAAAAAAAAAAAAACTAAACTAATGATGTAACTAGTGTATATATTATATATATATATATATATGTATGTATACCCACCTACACATATGTGCATGTATGTAAGTAGTAAGCCATTCAGTGAATGGAAGTAAGTGAATAGATGTAAGTATAAGAAATATAAGGACTTAGTAAATATGAGGTAGGGAACATAGTAAGAGTACAAGTAAAAGTTCGTAGTTATTTAATCGTTCATTTGTATGTATATCATAGGATTTGATTTGTGAACCCGGAGGAACATTGGGATACAAGTACAACGGTGAAAGGTATGATTTCTTCATGCCCTGTATCCTAATCTGGTTACCCCGATTTGTGTGCTTACTTGATCACCTAATAAGATAAACGCACGAATCGGAACTATATTGCACTTACTTGTGTTTGTGTATATTGTTCTTGGTATATTTCTCTTGAACAATAGTTGTGTATAATTCATGAAATGAATGATGATGATATGGCGCAATGAATCTTGTATCGTACTTATGTATTGTATTGTAATTAGTATGATGTATATTGGACATTGTATTTATGAATGTGGCTTGAATATTGACTTGTGCTAATTCCTAACTATCTAACTCCTAACTTAAGTGAGTCAATTGGAATGAGTACAAGTCCGATATAGCTTCGGCCACGCGTGAGGATGAGGTGACACAAGAGGTTGGATCGATTCCTGGTTCGTAAGCTGTCCACGGCCCAAATCCCTTAAGTGGGTAGCATCTGGATTAGTGAAACCAGTAAATCCCGGAGGTGGGACGGTGTAGTCCCCAGGGCCGGAGGTCCCGACGACTTAACTTGAGTAAGAGTAAGAGCAAGTAAGTATGGATCCGTAAGTAAGTATGTGTATGAGTATGTATGTGTATGTATGGTAAACGAGTAAAAGAGTAATCTCCACCCGATTAACCCGGGTGGACCAATGAAGCTAACAAGAATTGTATGTTGTGTATGTACTGCGTATGTGTACTTGAGAAAAGGTAAGTAAGTATTTGATGGTATGTGTATTCCTTGTACGTGATGAAAATGTATGTATGTATGTTTTGAAGTAATGGAAGTATTGAGTATGAAAGCATGTATGCATGTTGTGTGAAAATGAACGCATGTATACGACCAAGTGGTCGGCGTACCCTCACTAGTACGCGGGGTATGCGGTTATCATGCTCGGCGAAAGCTGACCCCTTCGGGGGACTTTTTTAGTGTGCAGGTACCCGAAGCGGATGTGCCAAGGTGAGAGTCGGCGGCGCACACCTTGTAATTAGAAGTAAGTAGTTGTGAGAAATGGGTAGTGAGTAGACTCTTAGAGAGTAAGTATGAATTTGGAAGAGTATTCCACTTGTATAAGGATCTTAGTAACTCGGTATGTAGATGGTATTGTATTGTACTTGGAGTATTGTACTGAATTAAGTGTGTTGCAGTATTTGGTAAAAGGAGATTGTATTGTAGAATGTAGTACTCGGGATTCCGGTCCATCAGACCGATACTGTATGTAGTAGCAGTAGCCTTGTTAGTCACGTGGGTGACTAACGGCATTGTATCACCCACATTATGTAAGTAAGTATCCGCTGCGTGTATCTGATTGTAAGGAGATTGGACGGTAAGCATTGTATTAATAGTGGGGGTGTTACAAAAGTGGTATCAGAGCGAAGTATCGCTCTGATGACTGGAAATACCGAGTTTAGGAATACCGAGTTAGACTTAGAAGCTTAGGCTAAGGGCTGAGTGTTAGCATTAGAGATATGCTAATTAGGAACTACCTGTGAGTACCGGATACCTACAATACCAGTCCCGCCCGCCCAAACCCCCCTGTATAACTTGGGAAAGGACGCCAGAGAGAAAAAAGCCTTCTCATACTCGGGAACCCGATCTGGCAGTGGTGAAGCAATCACACAGTAACAAGAAACCGACATATGTAGAGATTCCAAGAAAAGGAAGACCCGGGGATGAATCCCGTTGAACAATACCCGCCCCTAAGGCGGTTGAACGAGAACTCCAACCATAAGGAGACTACAACTCACACACATGGGGCGACATGCTTAGCAGTCGCAGAACCTGGCTAACCAACCAATAGCAGGAAAAGGAACACTAACGGTGCAACGAAATGGAAAAGGAGCAGTAATGGGACCGAGACACAAGTCTGCAGGACAACAGTAGTAAAGCCAAGCAACCCCCAATGGTATGCTACTGGCTAAGGAACATACCGGAGTGAATGACTCCAAACTACAACGCTAAATAGGTTACAAACCTGGCCAACATAGCTCAGACGCTACAAGAACATTCACAGCTATAAGCTGATGCAACTACAACCGTAGGCCTAAAGCAAGCTAAGGCTCAGTAAAACCACCACTGAGTGGGAACGAGCCACAAGGAACGACATAAACAAATAGAATGGGAATCTCCAAGGAACGGGGAAGTACCCGGATCTACGACAGCCATGTCTAGACCACCAAGAGCTACCTGAAGGATCGAGTTACCCCTATAGATCAATAGGATCAAGGGAATGTCAACGAGACTATCAATGCGAGGGAAACCATACCGTGATCGTACAGGATTACTCAAAACCACCAGTACCACGCACTTGCCACGGCAAGTGCAGTAACAACACGAACATGTAAAGGAACAATAATACGTCCCAAGTACATAGTAATGTACGGTGACCGTAATAGACAACCACAGGAATAAACATCCTAAAACTGAAGGAATGGAACCTTGGAAAGGCCTAACGGCCCGACCCACTGTATTAAACATACCAGTCAGCGGGAGGCTAGACTTGGTCAAGACCTCAAACATTGCTATGCATGAGAGATTTCTTTTACACTGACCATTGTTTTAAAACCCAAAATTTTCTTTTCAAAACCACAACCCTCTTTTTAAAAACCTTGGATTTTAAACCATACCAACAACATTATGGTGAGTATCATGGATGATACCAGAGGAGTTGGCAACAGAATACTTCACCTAGGCGTGTGACGAACACTACGAGTATACCCGTACTGGATGTGGGACAACTGCACTCCGAAGGAGCTTGCGGGCCTGACATATAGTTGGGTAAGTGGTAACGTATCAACATGGTACCCACGTATGTATACATGTAGCGTACGACGCACGGGAAGTAGTCAACTCCGTTCTACGGACCATAAGTAAATTTTAACCAGGACAACTGGACACCTCAGACGATTAGTAAAAAGGAACTCAGAGAATCCATCTGAAAATAAGGAAAAGAACTAGAAGTGCAAGGAGCACAAAATAGCGAGCATAGACATGGATATTTCCTCAATAATCAAGCATTATATGACAGCTGGAAGTATATCCCAGCATGAACTCAGCAAGGCACTGCCTAATGTGAACACCACAACGATCACCACACGGGACAGAGCTCCCAGAGTACTCAAGATTACCATAAAGTAAAGTCCATTATTGAAGAAATATCAAGCCTAGTCTAAACCTAGGAGGAGTATAAAATCTATCTACCCAAGAACGGGAGACGCTGTATAACCCACAAGGGATAACTCAAAAACAATACACAAGCGGTATAGTAGACACGATTGTTATAAGCTTACCGGACGTAACGGCATAACCTAACCACACCCAGGAGCAATCCTTGAAGGGTGTCTGAATTGCAAACAGTTGAACAACAACGACATGATGATAAACACGAACTACAACGAACACTCGGTTAGGACACCAAAGGGATTTCACTTGATAGGAAATACCCTAAATTACCAAAAGACATTGATTACATCAGTGCTAGAAAGGGCCTCCTATGAGTGAAGCGTGATGGCACGGCTTGCCATGGAGCCGTAATACCCCAACCTATGGGGTACACAAGGAGTGAAAAACAGATATAAGCAGCTTGCAAGAGCATAGCTCGCAGCAGTACGGCTTAGGGCCATCAACCAACTATTTATGTAAACCTAATGGTTGCATAACCCATACCATTTGGGAGCAAACTGCATAAGATATTGCCTAATACGACAACAGATCATCAACTGACCACCCAATTCAAACTCAACATACTGAGTGGGCCGGAGTAATGACTACCACCTCAGTGTCACTGTCACTAGAGCATCAGTCGAGTATGCAGTTGACGGAGTTTAATTACCCTTCATGCCTGCTGTAACAATATAACACGGAGGCATAAGAATCAGGATATCCAACAGTGGCCTAGTCCACACTTGGACACTGCGAGAAACCGAGGGAAGTCCCTCGAAACTGTTGCCAAAGACCACCAATGTGGTGAAGATGTGAACCCGTAGAAAGGCTTCCATCTACTACACAATTAGCCTACACATATAGATATTGCCAAGATGCTGATGAAACAAGGATAGACATTCCAAACCATCACAACTTAAAGGAGTCAGTATACTCCTATGCAGTACATAAGCAGGTACTAACATAGTAACCTTGTCCACGAGACTTATGAGTGGTGACAAACCCCTCAACAGAACTTTACTTACCAATAGATAGAACGGGACCAGAAAACCTTTTGAAGCTTCTTGGGATGTCCCGGTGATGTACATACAAGAATAGAACTACATAGCTGGAGCCTATACCAATGCTCAGCTTAGGAGGACAGTATTGTCAAAACAATCAATGTGAGTGCACATTGCACACCATGAATGATCAACGCTCAAGAGAGCTTGTAACCCGATAAATTACTTCACCCTTTGTCAACCAAGACACTTGGTAAAATGGTGTCGTAAATGAGCAAACAATGTGAGGTAAGCTAACCTACACATGAAACCCGAGTTGAGATAAGGCATCTCCACAATGGGAAGATAATACCATTACGGTATGCAACAACAATCATCATACATATGAACTAGGAAACTCCTAGTGTACTTACACCATAAGGAATGGTGCCAATGACAATGGCAATGAGTAAAGAGAAAACTATCACATAACAGAAACAGTAAGAACAATGTTGTACAATGAGTAAGAATACGGTGCGCAACAAGCGACCGCTATGAGGAAGTAGTTAGATAACGACCGGAGTATAAGTATGGAAGACAAGCAGAAATATTCCTTCCTATCCATAAGTGACCTACTGTCAAGCGTTTACGCCTCTGCACTCTGTATGACTGAGTGTTTTGGTATTGCACTGTTCATTAATGATCTAATGGGATGGTAGGGATATGGAAATGTAAACCGTAGTAGACCCTCCTTTCCACCAACAATTATGGCATGAACCAGCTAAGGAAGCCTTAGCAGCAAACCGTGCGCCTAAGGCCAAAGAAGCACGAAGTGTAAACCCACTAACAATCACAAGATGTGAATTCCATTGGAATAAAGGTGAAAGGAGACGTAACAAAGTCTACTAGGACCGACGCATAAAATGCCAAGGTCATACAAGTAAAGACACCTGTACTGAACCAGAAGAACTGTATGATTCTCAGAAACTATTGACATCAAGGAAGCACTACAAACTAAGTAGTGACTTAACTCACCCGACAGTAGATCGGAGGAGCTTATACAACAATCGTGAAAGCACGAATAGTATACATAATATACACCAGAGAGCTGTTTAAATCTATACTCATTGAGTTCAAACACGGTAAAAGAATACCGCAATTGTTTAGGAGACCTTACTCCATAACAACGACGGGTAAAAGGTGATGTATAGCACAGTAAGGATAACACGAAGGGTGAATACCCAAGTTATCAGGGTCGCGCAGCAAAGCTAGTGGGCCCTAGCTAGGATAATATACCTAGTAAGTATAGTAGAAGGGCTATAATGCCTTGAAGACTAATAGCTAGAACCAAATTGATTGTGAGTTAAATAAACTCATAGAGGAATTCTTGGTGCAAAGACTAAACCATTGATGGTTAAGACCCTTTGACCAGAGCATGTGTACAGTATACCGTAGTGAAGATAAACGCTTCAGATTGCCCAAATTGATTTAAACCAATGTTTAAATAATAATAACATATGGTAGATTACGTGGGCGTAATCCCTTTTAAGGGGGGGGAGAGCGAAAACCGCTTAATGTAAGCTTTGTAAATAAAACACATAAACCATAATGTGCATAGCACAAATGAGAATCAAATTGATGATTGATACTATGTTTAAATAAACATAAGTACTCGTCCATATTGTAATTATGGTAACTAGGCATTTAAATATGCAAATACCATAGAGGAATGTACCCCATCTTGTAACACCAGCGTAAGAGTATTAGTAAGTAAGAGTACGAGTGGTGGACGGAACTCCACAAGTATTGTAACCCTTGAAGAAGTAGTACGAATGGAATGAGAGTATGAGGAATGAATTCTAGGAGTAGTGTATTTGTAATAAGTTATTGGAAGAAACCGAGAACACTAATTCTACGAGTATGGCAATTCCTAGTTAGAACATTTGGAAACAATGGAGAGTGATGGATGGAAGTAGTGAGGTCGATGAGATGAGCACGTAGTATTGAGCCTGGAAGTAAAGCATTTGGGAAATAGATTCAGAATGATTGATGATCGAATTCCATCCTTTGGAGATGTATGAATGACTAGGAGAGTAAAGATAAACATGAAAATAATTGAATTAATATTGCTTGTTTGAAACTGACGGGGGAAGTCGAACTTGATCCTGATCAGACAAGGGAACCGAACACAAATTGGGGTGGAAAGATAGTTCAAACCTGATGCTGATCACATCAGGGTCGAATGATTCTTGAAGCTCCCCTTAAGTGGTCAAAAATCACACTTAGGATAGAGTAATGAATAATAAATTGGAACTTGGAGTTGTATGCTTTAGGAAGATTTCTAATTAGTAGTGGAAAAGAATTTTCTTCTTAGACTGGAGATTAAGTAATTGTGGAAGTTTAACGGAGGGGATAGTATGTAGCATATTATATTATTCCAAGGGCAACAGGACATAGAGGAGTCCTGTGTCGAAATGATCTGAGTGCCTAAGGGATTGTGATGTGTATTGCATTGCTTTGGGAATAGCTTTGCACTGTATGTATGTATGAACCGTGTAATGAGGAACCGGATGATTGGTAGGAATGCGGATTGGAGTAACTATTATTATTGGTATAGACGGTAGGTAGGAAACCTTGAGGGATGATTTGGAAATCGTAAGGAGGAAGGATGTATGACTTTGTACTAGACAGTATTAAGGATAAGTATAGTATCCCATAACCTCGAACAACTTGAGGACAAAGTTCTTAAGGGGGGTAGATTGAAATACCCCGAACTTAAATATAGGGATTAAAATTTATCTAATACGTAATTAAGGGCCTAATGGTACCTAAATATATTAGTAGGAAAATAAATCTAAAAAATAAATAAAAACGCTTAAAAGCAGAAAAACCGCTAAATAAGCGTTAAATAACCATAGGAGGTATGAGACCTCGGTTAGCGTATTATAGGATTCTAAAGGTCTAATAAGACCTAAATAATATATGGGAACAACTCCCGAAGAAAACGATCAAATAAAGTATTAAAACGCTAATAGAACTTTAGAGCACGTTTTTCGAGGAAACCCGAAAACGTGACTTTAAGTGGTCAAACAGACCCGTAAAAATTATAAATCATTAAATAATAATTATTAAGCATCTATGGAGCTTAATAGTCAATATTAATTAAACAAGGAAATTCCGGAAAACGGGCCCGGTTAGTGAATAGTACTAAACCGGGTAAAATAACGAGCGTTTTCTGTAAAAGACGAAAAACGCTCCAACTAGTATAATTGTAAGGGGCCGGTTTTTTAAAGGGTTAACTAAACCCCTACAACACACATGTACTAGCTAACAAATAAGTACGTCATAAAGCAAAAAGTAAAAGTAACAAAGCAAAATAACTCTCTCTCACTCTCACTCCCACCTTCCCTCTTCTCATCCCATCTCTCCCTCTCTCACCGTCTCCCTCCTTCCTCTCTCAGCTGGGGCGATTTTGGAGCCTCTCCACCACCCACCAATGGCTTCCCTCTTCTCTAGCATGCTCCATCTTCGTTTGAACTCCAACGCAAAATAATTGCATATTCTTACTCCTCCTCATCATCCTCTACACTTCTCTCTTTCAAAATCCAAAATGAGGCAGTTGATTTTCGTGGGTATACCCCATTCAAAGAGAAAAGTACACCATTAGGGAGCTTGGAGTGCTCCTTCCTTCCAACAAGGTATAAATCTCCACAAAAGATTCAAGTTTTCTCCATTTTTTCTTGGTAGCCCGATTTTGGCTTGTTGTAATGCCTTGTTTTTCCTCTCTCTTTTGAGCAAATATCAACCCCTCAATGGTGGTGAGAGCACTTCTTGAATCAAGGGCTAAAACCCCTCCTAAAAGCTTCAAGAGGTAAACCCTAGAAATTGTTTAAAACATCTTAATGAACTATTATAAATCTAAAGGGTTAGTATATTAATTATACTTGTTTTGTATGCTATGGGTGATGGGAATGGAGTTTTGGCAACTCCATTCCCACACAAAACCGAATGGGACAGAGAGAAACAAGAGAAGAAATGGAGAAGAATGAAGGAAGTATAAAGCTCAAGTAAGAGCTCTTTATTAATGTTAATTTTGGTGCATTAGAGTAATGGAATGGGTAAACGAATAAAAGAAACCAAACTAATGTATTAGGATGGAAGTTTATGAAGTTTTGAGTATTTGAGAGTAAGTTTGAGTATTTGTACATTAGTATGTGAATTGTAGGCCTTGGAGCCAAATGGGTGTGTATGAGTATTGGATTGTAGGTTTGATGGAGTATTGGTGTATTGGGATGGATTTATATCTTATTGATTGCTGGTAGGACCCGTAAGGGTGTGGCTAGATTAGGAATGAAATGGGTGAGAATTGGTATGTGTGGCCAAGTAAGAAAAGTAGATGACCTATGGCAAAATTTGGTAAGAATAGGTGCACTTGTGGATGACTTGGTGAATGGGAGAACCAAGGTATTATGAGGATAGTAGAGATGTTTAATGACCATGGTATGGTAGTAGTGTATGAGAAGTAATAAGTGCAAAATCTGTAAACAAGTAATATAGAAATACATTGGTGAAGTAGGAAGAATTAGTGTGTAAGAATTGGTGACAAGAGTTGGGCTGGGTATAGATGCAATGTTTGGAAATGAATTGGCATGGTAAGATGAGGCCTTGGGATGCTAATAATGGTATAGGTAGTAGGAGTATTTGTGGTTATAGAAGTAGGAACAAAAATCTGTAGCATTGAGGATGAAAAACAGTTGTAAGTGTGGAAAGGAAGTGAGGAAAATTGTGGAAGTTAATTGATGAATTTAGCAAGGTGTTGGTGGATGAATTGAGGTATTTTAGGAGGCCTAAATGGCATTAAAACATGTGGGATTACTGTAGAAAGATTGGGAAGGAATGGGTAAGAAAAGATTGAAAAACAAAGTCTGTAGCAGCTTTCTCTCTACCGACCGACCCAGAGCCGGTCGGACCGTGGTCGGTCGGAGCTTAGGTAACGAAAATGAACCTTCGGGAATGGACCGACCCAGGGGCCGTGGGTCGGACGTGGGTCGGTCGGACTCGAATTTTCTGTTGTCGAAGTTTCGCACTTCGACGACCCAAGGTGGGTCGGTCGGTGGGTCGGTCGGAGCTTGGACAACAGACCCGAAACTCTCGGCAAAGGACCGACCCAGAGGTGTATGGGTCGGTCGGAATAGTTCTGGGTCGGTCGGGAGAAATTTCAGAGAACGAAACTTACTGGAATGGACCGACCCAGGGTTGGGTCGTCGGTGGGGTCGGTCGAACCATAACTTACAAAAAAAAAAAAAAAAAAAAACTAAAACTAAATGAATGTAACTAGTGTATATATATATATATATATAATCTATGTATGTATACCACCTACACATATGTGCATGTACATTAAGTAAGTAAGCCATTTCAAGTGGAATGGAAGTAAGTGAATAAGATGTAAGTATAAGAAATATAAGGACTTAGTAAATTGAGGTAGGGAACATAGTAAAAGATACAAGTAAAGTAATCGTAGTTTTATCGTTCATTTGTATGTATATCATAGGATTTGATTTGTGAACACCGAGGAACATTGGGATACAAGTACAACGGTGAAAGGTATGATTCTTCATGCCCTGTATCCTAATCTGGTTACCCCGATTTGTGTGCTTACTTGATCACCTAATAAGATAAACGCACGAATCGGACTATATTGCACTACTTGTGTTTGTGTATATTGTCTTGGTATATTTCTCTTGAACAATAGTTTGTATAATTCATGAAATGAATGGATGATGATATGGCGCAAATGAATCTTGTATCGTACTTATGTATTGTATTGTAATTAGTATGAATGTATATTGGACATTGTATTTATGAATGTGGCTTGAATATTGACTTGTGCTAATTCCTAACTATCTAACTCCTAACTTAGTGAGTAAATTGGAATGAGTACAAGTCCGATATAGCTTCGGCCACGCGTGAGGATGAGGTGACACAAGAGGTTGGATCCGATTCCTGGTTCGTAAGCTGGTCCACGGCCCAAATCCCTTAAGTGGGTAGCATCCTGGATTAGTGAACCAAGTAAATCCGGAGGTGGGACGGTGTAGTCCCCAGGGCCGGAGGTCCGACGACTTAACTTGAGTAAGAGTAAGAGCAAGTAAGTATGGATCCGTAAGTAAGTATGTGTATGAGTATGTATGTGTATGTATGGAGTAAACGAGTAAAAGAGTAATCTCCACCCGATTAACCCGGGTGGACCAATGAAGCTAACAAGATTGTATGTTGTGTATGTACTGCGTATGTGTACTTGAAACAAGGTAAGTAAGTATTTGATGGTATGTGTATTCCTTGTACGTGATGAAATGTATGTATGTATGTCTTGTGGAAGTAATGGAGTATTGAGTATGAAAGCATGTATGCATGTTGTGTGAATAATGAACCGCATGTATACGACCAAGTGGTCGGCGTACCCTCACTAGTACGCGGGTATGCGGTTATCATGCTCGGCGAAAGCTGACCCTTCGGGGGACATTTTTTAGTGTGCAGGTACCGAAGCGGATGTGGCCAAGGTGAGAGTCGGCGGCACACACCCTTGTAATTAGAAGTAAGTAGTTGTGAGAATGGGTAGTGATAGAACTCTTAGAGAGTAAGTATGAATTGGAAGAGTATTCCACTTGTATAAGGATCTTAGTACTCGGTATGTAGATGTATTGTATTGTACTTGAAGTATTGTACTGAATTAAGATTGTTGCAGTATTTGTTAAAAGGGAGATTGTATTGTAGATGTAGTACTCGGGATTCCGGTCCATCAACCGATATCTTGGTAGTAGCAGTAGCCTTGTTAGTCACGTGGTGACTAACGGCATTGTATCCCCACATTATGTAGTAAGTATCCGCTGCGTGTATCTGATTTGTAAGGAGATTGGACTTACATTGTATAATAGTGGGGGTGTTACAGTTAATGTGAGTGACTATTACGTGTTAATTTGAGAGGGATGTTACAAGCTTGGAATGTATTGGCACAGTAAGATGATGTATTTAGAATGCTAGGAATGGCATTGGTTGAGGGAGTATTGATTGGTAAAGGTTAAGGTAAAAATTTGTAGCATAAGAGGAACAAAACTGTTGTAAGAGTTTAATGGAAGTGAGGAGAAATGGTGTATGAGGATTTAGAAATGAGCAAGGAGTTGGTGGATGTACTAAGGCAATTAGGAGGGCCTAGTAGTGATTAAACATGTAGGATTACATGTAGGAAGATTGGGGAAACAATGTGCAAAGTATAGAACTGAAAACAGATTGTAAAACTGAAATACTGGACTGGACCGACCTTGGGACCGGAGTTGCAAGGTCGGTCGAGCCCAGATTTACAAAGACGGAAACCTTCTGGAATGGACCGACCTTGGGGACCGGACTTGCAAGGTCGGTCAGCTAGAAAATTTCCCGCAATAAAACCTTCTGGAATGGACCGACCTTGGGACCGGACATGCAAGGTCGGTCGAGTCCAGAATCTCGAAGCCAAAACTTACTGGAATGGACCGACCTTGGGACCGGACTTGCAAGGTCGATCGAGCCTGAATTTTCCCAGCATATTAACTTACTGACTTCGACCGACCTTGGGTCCGACCTTGGGTAAGGTCGGTCGAGTCAAAACAAAAAAAATATATAAAATGTGATTAAAGTTATCATATGTATGTATATATGTATGCCTATACACATATGCATATGTACAAGTAGTAGTACATCATTAATGGAATGGAATGGTAAGGAAGTACACATATGAGTGAGAAAATGAGTAAGAAAGTAGTGAGTATAAGAACATTAAGTTAAACCGAAGTAATAGGACAACAGGGTAGGTACGGGAGTAGTAGCTATGAATGTATGTAGTGCTTAGTATTAATGGAACCATTTGGCATGTAGCCGGAGGTTCGAGAATAAGACTCGAGGAACGAGTGTGAACTAAGGAGCAAGGGAACACCCGATAAAGTAAATCAACAGTGAAAGGTATGATTTCCTCATGCTCTATATCCTAACCTGGTTACCCCGATTTGTGTGTTTATGTGATCACTCAAATAAGATAAATGCACGAATCGGACTTTTATTGCACTTAATTGTGTTTGGACTATATTGTTCTTGTTGTATTCTCTGAACATTTAGTTTGTATAATTCATGAAATATATGGATGAGAATGAGGTGTATGTATATGTGGATGTGTACTTGTGTAGTGTATTAACCCTTGGTATGGGTGTAATCACTACTACTAATTCCTAACTACCTAACTTCTGACTTGAGTATTGAGTAAAATGGAATGAGTAGAAGTCCGATATAGTTTCGGCCACGCGTGAGGATAAGGAAACACAAGAGGTTGGATCCGAATCTGGTTGTAATCTTTTCCATGGACCAAACCCCTTCGATGGGTAGCATCCTGGATTAGTGGGCCACCCTAAAGCCCGTGGTGGGATGTAGTAATCGCTGCCCGGAGGTCATCCGACTTGACTTGAGTAAAGAAAGTAAGAAGTAAAGTATTGTATGTGTATTGGTCTTGACTAGTGTAAGTCTTGACCTTGAGTAAAAGAGTATTGTACACCCGATTGACCCAGGTGTGTAAAGAAGCTAACAAGCCTTATGTATGAATTGGAGAAGTGTATCTCCGTATTGCGCATGAGTATGTAATGTGTATGTGTATTCCGGAAGAAGGTAAGTAAGTGTTGGATGACTTGTATTATCTTCCTTGTATTCAAAGTACGGTTATGTATGTAGACCTTGTGAAGTATTGTATTAGTATGAATGAAAGCATATATGTATGTATGTATTTGTAAAATGAACTGCATGTATTCGACCAAGTGGTCGGCGTACCCTCGCTAGTACGCGGGGTATGCGGAAGTCATATGCAGCGAAAGCTGAGCCCCTAGGGGCAACGTTTTAGTGTCCAGGTACCCGAAGCGCTCATGAACAATGTAAGAGATCAGCAGCTATGTTGACAGCTAGGAGAAAATGTAGAAAGTAGTAAATTGTGTAAGGCTGGTAGCCTTGAAGTAGTAGTGTACCAAGGGGTACACCTTATGTATTGTAAGCATGTAGATGTGAGGAATGGGTAGATGTAAACTCTTAAAGAGTATATATGAACTTGGGAGAGGTATTACATTTGTATTGGGAACTTAGTAAACTCGGTTATGTATATTGTATTCTATGGTATTGTAACGGTAAGTGTTGAATGGAGCATTAGTATTTCATTGTAAATGGAGTAGGTATTGTGGATGTGTAGTACTCGGGATTCCGGTCCATCAGACCGATGGTGTATATGTGTGTTAGTAGTCTTGCTTGGTAGTAGTAGCCTTGTTAGTCACGTGGGTGGCTAACGACATTGTATCACCCACCGTGTGTATGTAAGTATCCACTGTGTGTATCTGGATGTGTAAGGACATTGGACGGTAATGACGGTATTAACGGTAGGGGTGTTACAAAAAGTGGTATCAGAGCGAAGAATCGCTCTGATGACTGGAAATACCGAGTTTAGGAATACCGAGTTACGAATTAGAAGCTTAGGGCTAAGGGCTGAGTGATAGCATTAGAGATATGCTAGTTAGGAACTACCGTGAGTACTGGATACCTACAATACCAGACCCGCCCTCCACAAACCCACTGTATAACTTGGGAAAGAACGCTAGAGAGAAGGAACGTCCTCTCATACTCGGAAAAGCCCGACCTGGCAGTAGTAAGGTCTTCCTATAAGAGGAAAGAAACCGACGAATAGCAGATTCCGAGAATTGGAAATCCCGGAATGGATTCCGGTTGAACAACAATACCCGCACTCGATAGCGGTTGAATGAGAACACCAACCATTAAGAGACTGCAACATACAACAGCATGGGGCGACATGCCTAGCAGTCGCAAAACCTGGCTAGACAACCAGCAGCAGAAAAGGAGCACTAAGCGTGCAACAGAGCAGTAAAAGGAACAGAAACAAAACCTGAGACATGAGTCTACGGGCCAGTAATAGCCAATAGCAACACCACTAATGGTATGCTAGCCGACCAAGGACATAGTCGGGAGTGGTGAACTCCGAATCTACAACGCCAAAAGGTTGCAATACCTAGCCGACATAGCTTACACAGCTACAAGGATATCCACGGGATACGAACCGATAGGACTACAAGAGTAGTGCCTAAACAAATTAAGGCTCAATAACCACGGTAAACCTGTGGGAACGAGCAACAAGGAAAAACTCAAAACTAAATAAATGGTCTAAGGATTGGAGAAGTACCCCGATCAAGACATCCTGGTCAAGATCACTAAGAAACTACTTAAAGGATCAGGTATCCCAAACATAGATCAATAAGATCAAGGGAAGAGTCAACGAGACTATCAAATACGAGTGGAAACCATACCAAGACTGGTATAGGATTACCCAAAAATCACCAGTACCACGCACTTGCCACGGCAAGTGCAGTAAGAACGGGAATATATAAAGGAACTCCAACACACCGCAGGTACATAGTAATGTACCGTGACTGCAATGAAGCAACTAAAGACGACTCACACATCCTTACAACAGGAAGAATGGAACCTTGGGAAGGTCTAACGGCCCGACCCTTCCATTAAGAACATACCAGTCAGCAAGGAGCTGGACTTGGTCAAAACCTCAAACATGGCTACGCCATGGAGAACTTCTTTTAATACCGAACTGTTTTTTTAAACCCAAATTTTTCTTTCAAAACCGCAACCCTTCTTTTATAACCTTGAATTTTAAAACTAAACCAACAAAATTAAGGTGAGTATCATAGAATGATACAAGAGGGGTTGGCAGTAGCATACTTCACCTAGGCGTGTGACGAGCACTACGAGTGTACCCAATTACGGGATGTGGGATGAGCGCACTCCGAAGGAGCTTACGGGCCTGGCAGATAGTTAGGTAAGTGGTAACGTATCAACAAGGTACCCCATGTATATATACATGTAGTGCACGAAGCACGGAAGTAGTCAACTCCGTTCTATGGACCATGAGCAAGTTCAACCAGAACAGTTGGACACCCTAGACGATCAAGGACAAGGAACTCAACTAAGTAATAAGTATAAGGAACTCAGAGTATCCATCTAAAGGAAATGAATGAGAACTTGGAAGTGCAAGGAGCACAGACTAGTAGGCATAGACATCGGATATGTCTCAAAACCATCAAGCAAATACATGACAGCTGGAAGGTATACCCAGCCTGAATATAGTAAGGCAAATGCCTAATGTGGACAATGATGCTCAACAAACGGGACGGAGTTCCCAAGAGCGATCACAAGATTACCACGAAGTATAATCCATCATTGGAAAGGATCTTAAACCTGGTCTAAAATACTAGGGGGAGTATAAACACTCTACCCGAGAATGGGGGATGTTATAACCCAAAAGGGGATAGCACAACTACAAAACCACAAGGTGGTATAGTGGACATAACATGTCATAAACATTAGCCGGATGTAACGGCATACCTAACAACACCAAGGAGCAATCCTTGAAGGGTGTCCAGATTAACAACAGTCGAACAAGCGTAATGATAAGAGCACGGAAGCTAGAACGAACACTCGGTTAGGACACCAAAGGGATTTCACTTAACAGGAATGCCCTAAATTACCAAAAGGCATTGATTAGAACCAAGTTGCCTAAAGGGCCTCCTATGAATGGAAGCATGATGCCACGACTTGCCATGGAGCCCAGTAAATACCTCTAACCTTATGATGGTATACAAGGAGTGGGAACATGTATAAGCAGCTTGCAAAGAGCATAGCTTGCAACAATAAGGCTTAAAAGCCATGAACCAACTACGTTATGTAGACTTGAACGGTTGCAAAACCCACACCATTTAATAACAAGACTAGCAAGAGATATTGCTTCATGCGACAAATAGATCGACAACTGAACCACCCAATTGAGCTCAAACATAATGAGTGGCTTGGAGTAATGGCAACCTTAGTGTCACTGTCACTAGAGCACCAGTCTAGTACACAGTTGACGGAGTTGTTAATTGCTCTCTTTCATGCCTTCTGTAGCAATGGTAGCACAGAGGCATAAGAATCATAATAATGCCAATAATGGCCTAGTCCACACTTTGACACTACGGGAAACTCGAGGATAGGTACCTCTCGTTAACCGAAGATCACCAATGCGGTGAAGATGTGAACCCTTAGAAAAGGCTTCCATCTACTATAACAACAAAGCTCGCGCATGTAGTTGTTGCCAAGAGGCAACTAAAAAAGAAGATCTCCATACCAATACGCCTACAAGAGGCTTGAGAACAACTGTGAAAACCAAGATGGATTGGTTTAGAAGCAAACACAGAATGTGTATAATGTGGAATGGAAAAGCACACCGCTTAAAGAGCATAGGGACTCGAAGGAGTAAGTATACTCCATATGCACCCAAACATGTGGTGAACCATTGTATAAATACTAACATGGTAAACCTTGTCATGAGACTTATGAGCGAACACAAACCTCTCAGCAAGAACTTTCACTTATCAGTGATATAATACTCTCCACTTGGAGAACGGGACCAGAAGATCCTTGAAGTTCTTGGGATGTCCCGGTGATGTACATACAAAAGTAAAACTACACGGCTAGAGCCTATAACCAATGCTCAACACTGAGAGACAGTAATTGTCAAAAATAGTCAATGTGAACGCACATTGGACACCACGAATGACCAACGCTCAAGAGAGCTTGTGACCCGATAAATTACTTCATCCATTGTCAACCAAGACACTGGGTAAATTGTATCATAAATTATGAAATAATGTGAGGTAAGCCAACCTACACATGAAACCTGAGTTGAAATGAAACATCTCCACATTGGGAAGACAGTAACATTGCGGTATGCTACGACAATCGTCATACATACGAACATAGGAAATCCTCGGTGTATTCACACCATAAGGAAATGGTGCCAACGATAATGGCAATAAGTAAAGAGAACCTACCACGGTAACAGGGACTGTAAAAACGATGTTGTATAACGAGTAAGAATATGGTGCGCAACAAGCGACCGCTATGAGGAAGTGGTTAGACAATGATATGGAGTTGTAAGATGACAGGTAAAAATATTCATTCCTATCACATAAGTGATTTACTGCCAAGCGTTTACGCCTCTGCACTCTGTATGACTGAGTGTTTTGGTATTGTACTTGTGCATCTAATGATCTAGTGGGATAGCTAAGAATATGGAAAATGTAAACCATAGTAAATCCCTCGTTTCACCAACAATCAGGGCAGTAGTAGCTAGTTAAGCAAGAGCTTATATACAAACTGTGCGACCTAAGGCCAAAGAAGCACAAAGAGTGTAAACACACTAACAATCACAAGATGTAAATTCCATTGGAATAGAAAGTGAAAGGAGACTTAATAAAGTCACTAGGACCAACGCATAGAAAATGCATGGTCATACAAGCAAAGAACACTTGTATTGAACTAGAAGAACTGGTATAATTCAGAAGCTATTGACAACAGAGGAAGCACTACAACTAAGTAGTGACTTAACCTCACCCAATAATATGTCGGAGGAATTCAGCAAATAATCGCGGGAGTATCGAGTACGAATAGTATGTATAATAGATTGCCAGAGAGCTGGACATAAATCTAAAACTCATCGAGTTCAAGCACGGTAAAAGAATGCCACATTTGTTTAATAACCTTATTCCCACAATAGAGGGATAAAAAGGTGATGTGTAGCACACTAAGGATAACAAGAAGGGTGAATAACCCAAGTTATCAGGGTCGCGCAGCAGAAGCTAGTGGGCCCTAGCTAAGTAATTTAATACACCTAGTAAGTATGAAATAATGGCTATTAATGCCTTGAAGCCTAATAGGATAGAACTGAATTAATCAGGAGTTAAATAAACTCCAATAGGAATTCTTGGTGCAAGGACTAAACAATTGGTATGGTTAAGACCCTTTAACCAGAGTATATTATGTAATAAACCGCATAGAAGCTAAAATGTTTCAGAATGCCCGAATTGAGTGTACAAATGTTCAATTATAACATATGGTAGATTACGTGGGCGTAATCCCTTTTAAGGGGGGTAGAGCAAAAACCGCTCAATGTAAGTGTCATGAATAAACACATAAACTACAATGTGTATGGCATAAATGAAAAGTGATTTGATGATAGGTACTTATGTTTAATAAACATATGTATTCATTCACATTGTGATCATAGTAATAGGCACGAGAGATGCGAATACCATAGGATGAATATAACCATCGTGTAACTCCAGTGTGAGAGTTTGGTAAAGAGGAGAAGAGAAGCTCTTGAGGAAATGATAATCCCTATAGTGTATGTCTTATTAAAGTTACACATAGCATTACAATGCATGAGTCGGTATAAAACCGATGTAGAACCTAGAGGAAAGTGAGTTCCCTAGGTGATTGTTTCGAGACAATTGAGAATGAGTAGTGGACGGAACTACACAAGTATTGTATCCCGTAGAGAAATTGTATGAAAGGATTGAGAGTAGTAGATGAATGTAGCCCATGAGTAGTGTATTCGTAGGTATGTTATTAGAAGTAAATTAAGGACAACTGAATTTCATAAGTACTGTATTCCTTAGTTAGAATATTTAAGAGGATGGAGAGTAAGGGATGGAAGTAGCGAAGGTTGATGAAATGAGCACTTAGGCATTGAATCTCGAAGTAAAGTATTTGGGAAGTAGATTGAGAATGATTGATCGACTGAACTCCATCCTTTGGAGATGTGCGAAATTGTAACCAAGACTAGAAGAGTAAAAAGATAGAAAATGGACGAAATCAAATTATTTGATTGTTTGAAATTGATGTGGGAAGTTGAACTTGATCCTGATCAGATCAAGGGAAACCGAACACAAATTGGGGTGGAAAGATAGTTCAACACTGATGCTGATCACATCAGGGTTGAATGATTCTTGAAGCTCCCCTCAAGTGGTCACAAGAATCACTCATAGGATAGATGTATTGAATATAAATTGAAATTTGGAGTTGTGTGTTTTAGAAAATTCCTAAGTAGTAGTTGTGAAAGAGTTTTTCTAAGCCTAGAGATGAAGGATTTGTTAGAAGCTGATACCGGAGAAGATAGTAGTATATCATATTGTATTATTCCAAGGGCAGCGGGACATAGAGGAGTCCTGTGTCTAGAGGACCTGAGTGCCTAAGGGATTGTGATGTGTATTGCGTTGCTTTGGGGATTGCTTTGCACTGTATGTGCGTACGAACCTTGTAATGTGGAACCGGATGGTTGGATGTAAGGCGGATTGGAGTAATTATTGTACATTTGTATGGTATGGAAGAAGAAACCTTGATTAATGGATTTGGGAATTGTAGGAGGAGGGATGTATGACTTTTGGTATTAGACATGTAAGAATGAGTAAGTGTAGTAATCCCATAACCTCGAACAACTTTGAGGACAAAGTTCTTAAGGGGGGTAGATTGAAATACCCCGAACTTAAATATAGGGATTTAAAATTAATCTAAAGCGTATTTAAGGGCTTAATGGTGCCTAAGTAATATTGGTGAGGAAAAATAAATCCAAATGAAATAAAGAAACGCTTAAAAAGCGAAAAACGCTAAATAAGCGTTAAATAACCATAGGAGGTATGAGACCTCGGTTAGTGTATTACATGGATACATGGATCCTAAAGGCTTAATATGTCCTAAATGATATATGGGAACAACTTCCGAAGAAAACGGATCCAAATAATGCACTAAAACGCTAATAAAGCTTTAGCGCATGTTTTTCGAGAAAACCCGAAAACGTGACTCTAAGTGGTCAAAAGAACCCGTAAAAATTATAAATCATTAAATAACATTAATTAAGAATTAATGGAGGTTTAATAACCAATAAATTTAAGAAACGAGAAAATTCCGGAAAACGGGCCCGGTTAGTGAATAGTACCAAAACTGGGTAAAATAACTAGCATTTTTTGTAAAAGACGAAAAACGCTCCAACTAGTAGTAATGTGTGGGGCCGATTTTTAGTGGGTCAAATAACCCTCACACACATGTAACTAGCTAATAAGTAAAGGGAACCAAAAAGCAAAATAGAAAAGTAGAAAAGTACTTTAACCTTTTCTCTCATCTCACTCTCTCATTTCTCTTTCTTCTTCCTCCCATCCCAGCCGATTTCTCTCTCCTTTCTCCCTTGTGGCTGGTGATTTTTGGAGCTCTCAACAACAACAATGGCAACCTCACTTTACCTTCATGCTCTACCTCCATGTGAGCTCCAAATGTAAAAATAATTACATATTCTTACTCCCCTCATCCTCCTCTACACTTCTCTCTTTTCAAAATCCAAAAATGAGGAAGTTCATCTCCATGGGTTTTCCCCATTCAAAGAGAAAATAGCATCAATGGGTAGCTTGGAGTCTCCTCTCTCCATTAAGGTAAAAATTTACATGAAAAACTCATGTTTTCTCCATCTTTCTTCATAACTGATTTCTACCCTTTGTAATGCCCTGTTTTCTCTCTCTCTTTTGAGCACCAATTCAACCTTGCAATGGTGGTGGATTCACCTTCTTGAACCAAGGGCTAAAACCCCTCGTAAAACACTCCAAAGGTAAACCCTATAAATCTTGTTTTAAGCATTTCAATGAACTAGCATTAATTAAAGGGTTAGTATGTTAATTATACTTGTTTTGTGTACTTTGGGTGATGGGAATGGAGTTTGGCAACTCCATTCCCCATATAGCCAATTTAGAGAGAGAAGAAGAGGAAGAGGAGAAATGGAAAAGAAAGAAGGAAATTATAAGCTCAAGGTAAGAGCTCTTCCTTAGATGCAAGATTTTAATGCATTAGAGTAAAGGGAATGGGTAAACCAATTTAAAGAACCCAAAATATTGTATTGGTATTGTAGTAATAAAATTTGGGTATTTGTGAACTAGTGTGTGAATTGTAGGCCTTAGAGCCAAGTACATTGTGTATGTGTATTAGTATTGTGGATTGAGGAAGTATTGATGAATTGATATTGTATTGATTGCTGGTGGGACCCTTGTGTGTGTGTGGCTAGTTTAGGAATGATTTTGGCAAGAAAAGATGTATGTGGTTAAGTAAGAAATGTAGGTGAACTATAGCGAAATTTTGGAAGGAAATGTACATTTATGGATGACTTGGTGAATGGGAGAACCAAGGTATGTATTGGATGGAGTAAGGATGTTTAGTAACCATGTACTGGTAGTTGTAGTGTGAGGATATGAGAGTGTAGAATCTGTAGCAAAAAGTATTTAAATGCATTGTGGAAACTAGGGTAAATTAGTGTACAAGATGTAGCGAAATGAAAGTTGGACTTGGGTATAGGTAGTGCAATGGCTTGGAAATGAATTGGCATGGTAAGATGATGTATTTAGAATGCTTGGAATGGCATTGGTTGAGGGAGGAGTATTGATTGGTAAAGGTTAAGGTAAAAATCTGTAGCATAAGAGGACCAAAAACTGTGGTAAGTGTTAAATGGAAGTGAAGAGAAATTGTGTATGAGGATTTAGAAATGAGCAAGGAGTTTGGTGGATGTACTAAGGCAATTGGGAGGGGCCTAGTAGTGATTAAAACATGTAGGAAGATTGGGGAAACAATGGGCAAAGTATAGAACTGAAAACAGATTGTAAACTGAAATACTGGACTGGACCGACCTTGGGACCGGACTTGCAAGGTCGGTCGAGCCCAGATTTGCAAAGACGGAAACCTTTTGGAATGGACCTACCTTGGGGACTGGAATTGCAAGGTCGGTCGGCCAGAAAATTCCCGTAATAAAACCTTCTAGAATGGACCGACCTTAAGGACCGGACTAGAATGGACCGACCGGGACCGGACATGCAAGGTCGGTCGAGTCCAGAATCTCGAAGCCAAAACTTACTGAAATGGACCGACCTTGGGACCGGACTTGCAAGGTCGGTCGGGCCTGAATTTTCCCAGCATATTAACTTACTGACTTCGACCGACCTTGGGTCCGACCCTGGGTAAGGTCGGTCGAGTAAAAAATATATATATATAAATATGATTAAAGTTATCATATGTATGTATATATGTATGCCTATACACATATGCATATGTACAAGTAGTAGTACATCATTAATGGAATGGAATGGTAAGGAAGTACAGATATGAGTGAGAAAATGAGTTAAGAAAGTAGTGAGTATAAGAACATTAAGTTAAACCGAAGTAATGGGATAACGGGGTAGGTACGGGAGTAGTAGCTATGAATGTATTGTAGTGCTTAGTATTAATGGAACCATTTGGCATGTAGCCGGAGGTTCGAGAATAAGACTCGAGGAACGAGTGTGAACTAAGGAGCAAGGGAACACCCGATAAAGTAAATCAATGATGAAAGGTATGATTTCCTCATGCTCTATATCCTAACCTGGTTACCCCGATTTGTGTGTTTATGTGATCACTCAAATAAGATAAATGCACGAATCGGACTTTTATTGCACTTAATTGTGTTTGGACTATATTGTTCTTGTTGTATTCTCTTGAACATTTATTTTGTATAATTCATGAAATATATGGATGAGAATGAAATGTATGTATATGTGGATGTGTACTTGTGTAGTGTATTAATGAAATACCTTAAACCGTAATGTATTGTTGAACTATCTAATTATAATATACTAAGGCTATAACATGCCATAGAAACATTAGAAAGAGTTAAACAACAATGTACACAAAAACATACCTTAAGCGTTTAAACCGAAAACGCACCTTAGAGCATGAAAATGTGCTTTAAGGAAAAATGTGTCTTAAGCATTTATACATGGAACTAAAGGCTAATGAGCCTAAATACCAATAAGGAATGAGGGAACAAGAATAAAATGGTCATAGGAACCATTACATGTACACACAAATTAAGTATACAAGTCCACACAAAACCGGTACTAAACTGACGAAAGTCAAAGAGAAACCACTAAACGACTTGGTTTAAATTGGAATTAGAAACATGATATTTCATGAAAAAAGTTTATAAAGGTTGTAAATGTACTAATAACACATTTAAACTAGCCAAAACAAATTGCATAATCAATGTGAACCCGGAAGCACATAAAATGTGTTTTAAGGCATTTTTGGCCTTGTAACATACCTATCACATGGTACAAGTCATTATGAACCAGTTTCATTCATCAAATGTTACATAATATAAGAATAAAAAAAAAAAACCAGATTAAAAAGGGCATAGGGCTGCCAACTTGGGGGGTGACTCACCAAGGCTATTTTTGCTTTTAAATTAACTATTTCAACTACTTAAGACTTTCATTAATTGACAAAGCATCTTGTCCCCTTAGAGAATCATTAATCAGACTCTTACCTGTCAGATGAGAGCTTCCCAGTTTGTAGCTCATCCTCTTTTTGAAGAAACAACACACAAAAACTCCATGTTCTTAGATTTAAGACTTAAAGAACACCTTTCCTTGTAGAACTCATAACGTTCTCGTCCTAGCTCCAAATCACAATCTTGATAGCTCGTTGGAAACCTCTCTTCACGAGCTTTACAACCATAGCTCATGAGCCCCCAGATTCTCAGGAAAAACCACTAAGAAGTGCCTTTATTCACGAGGTAAAACATTGCCTTCTTGAAAACTTCTTATTCTTTGGTTGTTGTTACAGCCGATTGGCATGGGATACTAACCCATCTTATTCTTCATCTTATTGTATAATTTTGGGGACAATTCCTTTAGCAAATTGCTGGTGAAATTTCTAAGGAATTCAAGCGTAAATATTAAGCTAAAAGTTTAATATACAAGGTAAATCCTACAACTACCTCTTTCAAGGTTCTAAATATTGATCTATATATGATCTAACCTATTGTATACCTTGTTTATAATTGCCGATTTTGTTAGGTGTTAGATTTAATTTTTGGCACCTAAAATGTTAATATTTTGTAAATCTAAAATTAGATTTATAACCCTTATGATATAAGCTTTAACATAAGCTACCATAATATATAAGAAAAGTTCATATACTATGATTTAAGGGATGGCCGAAAATTAAGAGAGCTTATGTGAGCTAGGAAAATTATATAACTAAGTTAAATTAAAGGAATTAGTATATTTAGAGTAATATGTAAAATTGAGAAGTTTTAGCTATATATAATAATTGCCGAAAATATATATAAGCTATTATGAAATTTGTGAAGTTTAGATGATGGGAAAATAATTGTAGAATTAAGTTTACAATTTATAAAGAGTTTATAAGTATTACTAGAATTTATGAGGTTTTGGTATATTTAAAGTTAATAAAAGATAGTATATGTATACTACAACTTTAGGTAATTAAATCTGGTGATTTAGAGATGATGTTTAAAATGATTTTTGGTGTTCAAAAATCTGTAGGAAAATTAGTTACGAAAATTAGAAATTAATTAGAGTTAAATTGGTTAATAAATGTGTTAGGATAAAAGAAAAGACCACAAGGGTACATGGTAATTTCCCTAGTCAAACATGGTCAAACATGGTCAAACTTGGTCAATGACAGTTTGTAAAATGTTTAGAGGAGTTAGAATAAAATTTGTAGCAAGAGATTAGATATTAAAAATAAAGGAATAAAAAGTTAAGTTAAATTAACTTTAGGGGTAAAGTTAATAATGGAAAGTTAGGGGGTTTGACCATAAAGGACTGGTCAAACTTGGGTATATTTTGGTAATTGACCAAAAGTATAAAAGAAATTGACTAAGTAAGACTTTGGAAGAAATTAGAAATAAAAAATAACAAGTTTAGGACTTATTATGAATAAAATAGAGATTAAGAGAACACTATGGGTAAGTGATATAAATAACACATTTTATGTGTATAGAAGGTCAAGAAAATTTATTAAAGAATTTAGAAACAAGTTGTAAAAGAAATAGAGTTAAGATGGGGTTAAACGAGACCCGTATATTACTTAAGGTATACGAGGGTATACCTGTAATTTAATAAGTATAGGAGAAATCATTACTTAAGGTATTTTTAATGAAAATACAAGTTATATTGGGAAAAGAAATAAATACGTATGATACGGAGTATCATACGGACGTATACGAAAAATTTTAGTGTACTTGAATAGTACTCGTATGCGTGAATAGTATATGTATACAAGAATAGTAAATATGTATACATGAATAGTAAATACGTATAAATGAATAGTAAACACGTATACATGAATAGTAACTACGTATATATGAATAGTCAAATACGAGACATATACGTGAATAGTAAAATACATATACATGAATAGTAAAATACGGTGAATAGTGAAAATACGAAAATTAAGTTATTTCACCACGCCGTCCTAATGAACTATAGGAGCGGAGTAAGGTGACCAGAATAGTCGAGACGTCATCTGGAAGTGGACGAACGTCGATAGGCTAAGGTATGGTATCTTGTAGCTTGTTTGCTAACGAGGCCTTCCTCGGTTTGTGTGCTATGTATTATTGTGATACGACCAAACAGGATTAAGCATAAACCGATTTATGGTATTGTTATTGTGCGTACATTGTACACTAACACGATTTGATTCAGAGCTTGTTCATTAACTATGTTTAATAACAATTGTATAAGGTTACAAATATTCCCTATTGTTAGTTGGTTAATACCGAGAGAGGTTTAACAAACCAATCGTCCAAGGGACTTCAGCTAACTGGAACTTGGAAGAAGAGGAATCCGGGACTAACTCCGGTCATGCATGTTCAGGTTAGGAGGTCGGCGTCTGTATCAGATCTGTCTTCCGCCTAGGGTCGACAAACTGACCCGACCATCTCGAGTGAACAGTTCGAGATGGGAGGCAAATTCAGGAGGCGCAGGAGGGCCAAGCCTACACCCCTCATAACTTTAGAATTAATGTTTATTAAACCAGTGGAGCTAATAACTCATTGGCTAGGGTTACTTTGACCCGACAAAAATAAACATATCAGTTAGAGAACAACCAGTTCTTTTAGGAGAATGGTTGACACTTATAAGGTATGGTCAAACACGAGAACTAAACAATTCTCAGGCCTCAGGAGTTAGGAATCTAACTTACTCATTGATGGGCGTCCATTATGACGTTCGATTTATTTGAGCTGTGAATGTTTCACATAAATATGTTGTTGTTATTGTACTTCTTATTATTATTTGTATGAATAATCAACTACATGTATACGACAAAGTAGTCGTGTGTAGCCTTGATACCTTGTGGGCTGCACGTTTTCTGTATCAGCCATGTGCTGAGCACCTTGGGGCTAGTGATTTAAACTTTGCAGGTAGGTGCCAGACAAGGACCCAGCCTGAGAGTAGGAGTGGGTAGAGCACCATGGGTTTAATTTGCATTACGAGTGTGCCTGTACACTCGCTTAATAAACTGTGGTAGTAGTTGTAATAATATGAGAGATACTTCAGACTCGGTATTGTATTTGTTTTAAGACTTGTATGCACTTATGTTCGGTACACTCGGGTCCGTCAGACCGTAGCTTGAGACTGGAATAGGCCTAGTTAGTCACGTGGGTGACTAACGGCGGTAACACCAACTTTTAGTATTTTCTTCCATTGTGTTGTAATATTATTGCAGGTTTGTTGTATGATGGTTCAGGTTTAGCAGTTGAGGTGTTACAAAAAGTGGTATCACCTTTCCGATCAATGGCGTTGATGCATCAGTACTATTCGACTTAGGGGCCTCGCATACCTTCGTCTCATCATCATTTGCAAGGAGGTTGGGGCTAGATGCTAGCGAGCTGCCAGACTTTACGGTTACGCTCCCGTCTAAGGAGAAGGTTCGATGCACTCGCTACTACCGAGCAGCCACTATCCGAATTAGAGGAGAAGACTTTCCTGTCACCTTGATTGAGTTCAGAGATTTAGGGTTTGATGTTATATTCGGAATGAAGTGGTTGGAGCAGCACAAGGGTCGTATCCTCTGCGCCGAGCACCGACTGCTACTCAGGAGTCCATCTGGGGTTACCATATCATACCACCAGAGACCTAGAGAACCTTCAACCAAGATCATCACCGCTATGGCCATGTATCGAGAGCTGAGAAAGAAGAAAGAAGTGTACCTCTGCTATGTTCAGGATATAGAGAGAGAGATTCAGAGTTCGACCCCAAAGTACTAGTGGTGTCGTAGTTTCCCGACCTCTTTCCAAGGGAACTACCCGGCATGCCACCACCACGGGAGGTAGAGTTCACCATCGAGCTGCTACCAGGAACTGGACCGATAGTCAAGGCGCCTTACCGCATGGCTCCAGCTGAGATGAATGAATTGAAAGAGCAGCTGAGAGACCTGCTCGACAAAGGGTTTGTGCGGCCTAGTGTATCACCATGGGGAGCGCCAGTACTCTTCGTGAAGAAGAAGGATGGCAGTCTCCGCCTCTGCATCGACTACAGGGAGTTGATAATGTTACAATAAAGAACAAGTATCCGCTACCACGCATCAATTGAAAGGGGCATCTGTGTTCTCCAAGATTGATCTCAGATCAGGGTATCATCAGATTCCTATTAGAGAGAAAGATATTGAGAAGACGGCATTCTGGACGAGATATGGCCACTACGAGTTTACAGTGATGCCGTTTGGGTTGTCGAACGCACTGACGATATTTATGGATTTGATGAACCGTTTGTTCAGGGAACAGTTGGATAAGTCAGTTGTGGTCTTCATTGATGATATACTCATATATTCAGGGTCGAGAGGTGAACATGAAAGTCACTTGAGACAAGTTTTAGAGATACTAAGGGAGAACCAGCTTTATGCTAAGTTCTCCAAGTGTGAGTTTGGCTTGACCAGGTCTCTTTCCTTGGTCATGTCATCTCAGATGCTGGGATCTCAGTGGATCCAGCAAAGATTGATGCCGTGCACACCTGGCCAAGGCCGAAGTCAGTTACCGACATCAGGAGTTTCCTCGGCTTGATAGGTTATTACAGGAGATTTGTTAAGGACTTTTCTAAAGTCAGCAAGCCAATGACCAGTTTGATGAAGAAGGATGCACCGTTTGTATGGATAGATGACTATGAGAGTTCATTTCAGAGCTTGAAGGACTCATTGACTTCTGCATCTGTTCTTACTATCCCAGACGGTACAGAGGGATTTGAGGTTTATTGTGACGCATCGGGTAGGGGATTGGGTTGTGTACTCATGCAGCATGGCAAGGTAGTTGCTTATGCCTCTCGCCAGCTGAAGAAACATGAGGAAAACTACCCTACGCACGATCTTGAGTTGGGAGCTGTAGTCTTCGCCTTGAAGATATGGCACCATTACTTATACGGAGTTAGTTTGACATTCTACACCGACCATAACAGCTTGAAGTACATATTCACTCAGAAGGAGTTGAATATGAGACAGAGAAGATGGTTAGAGTTCCTGAAGGACTACGACATTGACCTCCAGTACAAAGAAGGGAAGGCTAATGTTGTAGCTGATGCTCTAAGTCGTCGAGCACACTCGCTTCATGCCATGGTTGCTAGTTCCAGCTTGATTGACGAGGTGCGAGAGGCTCAGCAGAGCGATTCATATATGATGGAGATTAGGCAGAAGCTGATAGAGGGTACATTCGAGAGCCAGAAATATGACTTCGAGTTACATGATGATGATCTGATCAGATTGAAAGGCCGATTATGCATTCCTCGCAGCAGCACTGAGCTGAAGGAGCACATCCTACGAGAGTCACACTATTCTTCTGTTTCCATCCATACGGGAGCTTCGAAAATGTATAAAGACATGAAGCGTTACTTCTGGTGGAGTGGGATGAAGAGTGACGTTACTGAGTTTGTAGTGAGGTGCCTAACTTGCCAGAAGGTGAAGTTCGAGCACAGGCAACCTGGATGCATGGTTCAATCAATGCCAGTTCTAGAGTGGAAGTTTCAAGATATCTCCATGGATTTCGTGGTTGGAATCCCACCTACCAGAGGAGGCCTGAACATGATATGGGTTGTAGTTGATCGCGTGACCAAGGTAGCCCGATTCATACCGATGAAGGACACTTGGAAGGTAACAAAGCTTGCTGAGCTATTCGATAGGGAGATCATGAGACACCACGGAGTACCTAAAGCCATAGTATCTGACAGAGACACCAGATTCCTTTCAAGATACTGGAAAACTACACGGGAAGCGCTAGGTACAGAATTGAAGTGAGTGAGTACCGCGTTCCACCCTCAGACAGATGGTCAGACTGAGCGTACGATTCAGACACTTGAGGACATGTTACGAGCATGTGCCTTGGACTTCCAGAGTAGTTAGATTGATAAGTTGCATCTGATCGAATTTTCATACAATAATAGCTATCATGCTACAATCAAGATGACACCTTTCCAGGCATTGTACGGCAGACCATGTCGCACACCACTATGTTGGGATGAGTCAAGTGAAGCGGTTATTATAGGACAAGAATTTTAGAGCAAGTTCAGGCTGAGGTTCAGCAGATTCGAGAGAATATGAAGGCAGCCCAGGATAGACAGAAGTCGAATGCTGATAGCGACCAAGTATTTCTGCGAGTTTAGCCGATGAAAGGAATATTCAGATTTGGACAAAAGGGTAAGTTGAGCCCAAAGTTTGTAGGTCCTTATACCATTACGGAGCGAGTGGGCCCAGTTGCTTACAGGTTAAACCTACCCGGTGAGCTGGGTAAAGTGCATGATGTTTTCCACTTCTCACAACTTAAGAAATACATGCACCACCCCTCCCATGTTTTGCAGGCCGAACGGCTAACTATAGAGCCAACCATGAGATCAGTAGAGACCCTCAGAGGATTCTGGATACGAAGACTAGGGACACTCGCCACAAGTCAGTGAGACTGGTGAAGGTCCTCTGGTCCAACCAGGACGTCGAGGAGGCTACTTGGGAATTAGAGGATAAGATGCGAGCGAAGTACCCTTCGCTCTTTATAGACTAGATTTCTTGTAAGGGTACGGGGTGTACCCCTTTTAAGGGGGGTAGAGCCTCTTTGATTTTGAGTTGGTAAGCAAACAATCACATAGTGTTGATTGTTGTTTGTCGCTTACTCAGTGTTAAGTATGTGCTTTTGAGTTTGTAAGCAAACAATCACATAGTGGTGATTGTTGTTTGTTTCTTACTTAGTGTTTAGTATGTATTATACTTTGTGACAGACCTTACGAGTCTGAACCTTAATAAATGTGGCAGACCTTATGAGTAAGAAAGTGTATTTACTGTTGTGTGATCTATGTGATTTTGTATGTGAAGTTACCTGTGTATTCTAAGAGATATTAGATGCATAGGAACTTTGGGGACAAAGTTCTTTTAAGGGGGGTAGATTGAAATACCCCAAACCTTAATGTATTGATGAACTATCTAATTATAATATACTAAGGCTATAACATGCCTTAGAAACATCAGAAAGAGTTAAACAGCAATGTACACAAAAAACATACCTTAAGCGTTTAAACCGAAAACGCACCTTAGAGCATGAAAATGTGCTTTAAGGAAAAATGTGCCTTAAGCATTTATACATGGAACTAAAGGCTAATGAGCTTAAATACCAATAAGGAATGAGGGAAAAACAATAAAATGGTCATAGGAACCATTACGTGTACACACAAATTAAGTATACAAGTCCACACAAAAACCGGTACTATACGGATGAAAGTCAAGGAGAAACCACTAAACGACTTGGTTTAAATTGGATTTAGCAACATGCTATTTCATGAACAAAGTTTCTAAAGGTTGTAAATCTACTAATAACTGTAACACCCCTACAACGCCCCTACCAACTACCGAAATCGCAGCGGAAATAACCAACCAAACAATAACTAAACGCTTTGGTGTTACAACGCCGTTAACCACCCACGTGGTTAACTAGGCAGAATAAATACAAGTGTATCGGTCTGATGATCAGACTCCCGAGCATAGAACCTAACATCCATATATAAACATAACCAACCATACCGAGTATTTAATTTACAACACACCTACCAACCGTAAACATCCACCTCTGTTTAACGAACGGTACCAAAATGTAATGCCTCGGGAGCACAGGCGCATCCCGGGCTCAACAACCAAAACAACCAAAAGTACATCATCGACCTAGGATCTAGAGCCACTCCGCTTCTTCGATCCTCATCCTGCAATAAAATATGGAGCCCCGAGGGGGTCAGCAACCTTTGCTGGTATGGTTAACGCGCAGCCCATCGGCTACCGGGATACGCGCAACCAATTGTCATGATAACATGGCATTCATTTTAAAAACATCCAACTATATATATATATATATATATATATATATATATCATAGCATAGCAAGGGAATTTGCATAGCACAACAACAATACATACACCATAAAAATCGGTTCTCACAAGGAACCTTCCACCATAGTTAGTATACATAGTGAGCCTAGAGATTATTGCCAATCTCATGTTAAGCTCGTTCCCCACCTCGTTACCGTCCAGTTATATCGAACGGTTAACTTATGCCCAAGGGTGTCGGATATAGTAATCCCAAGCACACCGAAAACAACATTCGTATGCCCCTGTGGCCGACGTGAGTCAGTAACTAGCTTTGGATAAGCTAAGGGAAGGTAGAAACCAAATTGGAATAACCACCTATACACACACCAATAGAGCCGAACCGGATATGACATCGACTCCCATCCTCACACGCGTGGCCGGAACATACCGGACTCCTCACTCCCCCCGATTAGCACTTGTTAGTGATCACACAATATTTTGTTAGGTCACATACAAGCAAATACTTAGGTCTTGTTAGACAACCAAGGGGAAAGAGTCACAACACTACAACATCATAACGTATAACAACTGTAAAGTCTTTTCATGCCTTAATCTTATAAGGTCGTAACACACAGAAAAACAAACAACACCCAAGCCGGTGTAAATCGGTAGACAACAGACTGCAAGAAAACCATACCTCGGTCCTTGCCTCGACTGGTTTCCACCTTGAGAGAATCCTAAACACATTAGTAACGTCGGTTAATTAACGCACTAGTCCATTATTGAAATTTTCTACTCAACATTACTAGTTTATTTTTTTTTACACTTGTTTCAACTTTTCATCCTTTTAATTGCCTTTAAAACCCACCTAACATGTCTTACATAACCTTATAATATCATTACTTACCAACTACCATTTTTAGATAACAATTCCCATCTTAAAACAATAATTTTTGGTCCATACAGTGGCCTGTCCGAACTTGTGTCCGAGCTTCCAAGTTCGGACGCAAGTCGAGACTCTAAACTGAAACCAGACACATGTCCGAACTTGTGTCCGGACTTCGGAAGTTCGGACATCGGTCGAGAATAACCAACAGAAGGAGCAGGTGCGTCCGAACTTGTGTCCGAGCTTCCCTAAGTTCGGACACAGGTCGAAGCTAAATCCAGAGAAAGAAATGGGTGCGTCCGAACTTCCAAATTCGGACGGTAGTTCGGACACTACCTAAAACCCAGAAAACTGTAAGCGTAATAGGGCATGTCCGAGCTTCCAAATTCGGACGGAAGTTCGGACGTGCCATTATACTCATTTTCTACAACCTTAAACACTTAGCCAAACCTCTCCAAAGCCTCCAACACTTATAGTATCTACCCCCTAGGTTCCTAAGTGATGTTTCATGCCTATTCCAACCATTATACCAAGACATATCTTCTACACAACATTATTACTTAAACATCATTTCTTACAAACTAAAACTCTTTATGTCATCATTGAAATCTCTTTTCTAAGCTTACACTTTCTCCTTATTTTACCAAAGTTTGCCTAAGTCTCAATCTAAGTCCAAAACGACTTTGGTATAAACTAAAACCTCAAGATAATGCCTAAGTCCTTATTACACAATAGAACACTTCCTAATTCATCAAAATTCCTTTAAGACATCTTGAACTACTTATGCATTTCCTAAATTTCGACATAGGTTCTCCTAACATTTTGTTACGCCCAAGCACATTATTATCACCACTAATCACACACAAAACTTTACTCAAATCACACCACATTACAATGTAAAGCATAACTTAAATTGCATGGCTCTTAGGCCCTTAAAATGCTTAACTCTTAAACACTGAATTTCCACAATATACATGCCTTTGACCTGCAATTACATACAACAAGACATATGTTCTTTTACTAGTCTCCTTGAGAACATTTACTAGGTCATTCACCATTTGCTCTTTAGGTAGTTTTAACAAGCATTATAAGCTCATTTCTCCTAAGGCTATTAAACAACATTAGATTAGTATATTTACCTCTTTTCCAAACAAACTTCTTTCTTGTTTCCTTATAAAAACCGGTAAGGTATTTGGTTCCTTGTCAAGTTCTAAACAATATACAAACATTATAATGAGTATTCAAGCTATAAGCTTCATCTCATTGTAAACCCTAATTTTACATTGTTTCAAAAACATTAATGTAGTTATTTTACCTTGGTCTTTGAAGAGAGTTTGGATGTCTATGAAGAGAGGACTCCACCTAGTCCTTGAAAGGTTGGAATGAAGCTAAAACAAAGTCACACCAAGAGCTACATCAATGTGTATTTTCGGTCAACAACAAAACATGGAGGAAACATGATTTTTCTTTGAGATTCCTTACCTAGAAGCAAAGGAGATCAACAATATGTCAAAAGACAAGCTCAAGCTCCTTCAATGGTGGAACTCCATGGCACCGAAATGGGGCTCTTGAAGTTTTGAGAAGATAGGAATGAAGAGCTTGATGAGAGGAAGAGATTGGTGGTGTTTGTTTTTGATTTGGACAAGTGAGCTAGATTTTACAGAGGTCAAAGATGGAGATGGTGGTGTGTACTATTGCAAACCGTGAGAGAATGAAGAAGAGAGGTTGAAGATGGTGTTTGGAACCGTGGGAAATGAAGGAGAAATGAGAGAATGAAGATAGAACTTACTTTTAGGAGATATTTGTAGTAATAAAGTAAAAAGTAGTTTTAATTAGTTCTCTTTACTTACTTATTATATTAACTAGAGAGTGGTGAGTCACCACACTTAGAAAACCGGCCCCCTATAATATAATGAGGGTATTTTAGTCTTTGTTTGTCAATTTAATTACTTATGACAACATATGTTACAAACTAGCTTATAAAAATCACTATTCACCAAAACAAGGCACTTAGAAGTGAAATTTTTGATTTCCCATTAATATAGCCACCCAAATGTGATACTATATAGTACACATATATATTTAAGAGTAATGATGGACATTTAGCCACTCAAAACTCATTTACAAGACAATTTTTCAAAAATGTGCTTTAAGACTTCTTAAAGCACATTTTGTGTTTTAACTTGTTTTCTAGCTTGGTTTTCTTTGGTAATTGATTTAATATGTTCATTAATATATACATAAGATCTTGGTAAGTTCATTAGGTCTTACCCAAGCTTATTCCAAGCTTAGAGCACATTTTAGCTCTTACTGACTTTAAAGCACATTTTGTGTTTTCTTTTTGTTTAAATTTGTTTACTAATGTTTCTAAGACTCTTTTTAGTCTTAATAAATCATGTTTTAATGTTTAAACAACATACCTAGGTTTGGGGTATTTCAATAACACATTTAAACTAGCCAAAACAAATTGCATAATCAATGTGAACCCAGAAGCACATAAAATGTGTTTTAAGGCAATTTTGGCCTTGTAACATACCTATCACATGGTACAAGTCATTATGAACAAGTTTAATTCATCAAATTTTACATAATATAATAAGAAAACAAAACAAATCAGATTAAAAGGGGCATAGGGCTGCCGACTTGGGGGGTGACCCACCAAGGCTATTTTTGCTTTTAAATTCACTTTTTCAACTACTTAAGACTTTCATTAATTGACAAAGCCTCTTGTCCCCTTAGAGAATCATTAATCAGACTTTTACCTGTCAAATGAGAGCTTCCCAGTTCGTAGCTCATCCTCTCTTTGAAGAAACAACACACAAAAACTCCATGTTCTTAGATTTAAGCCTTAAAGAACACCTTTCCTTGTAGAACTCATAACTTTCTCGTCCTAGCTCCAAATCACAAGCTTGATAGCTCTTTGGAAACCTCTCTTCAAGAGCTTTACAACCATCGCTCATGAGCCCCAAGATTCTCAAGAAACACCACTAAGAAGTGCCTTTTATTCTCAAGGTAAAACATTGCCTTCTTGTAAACTTCTTATTCTTTGGTTTTTGTTATAGCCGATTGGCATGGAATACTAACCCATCTTATTCTTCATCTTATTGTATAATTTTGGGGACAATTCCTTTAGTAAATTGCTGGTGAAATTTCTAAGGAATTCAAGCTTAAATATTAAGCTAAAAGTTTAATATACAAGGTAAATCCTACAACTACCTATTTCAAGGTTCTAAATATTGATCTATATATGATCTAATCTATTGTATACCTTGTTTATATTTGCCAATTTTGTTAGGCGTTAGATTTAATTTTTGGCACCTAAAATGTTAATATTTTGTAAACCTAAAATTAGATTTAAAACCCTTATGATATAAGCTTTAATATAAGCTACCATAATATATAAGAAAATTTCATATACTATGATTTAAGGGGTGGCCGAAAATTAAGAGAGCTTATGTGAGTTAGGAAAATTATATAACTAAGTTAAATTAAAGGAATTAGTATACTTAAGAGTAATATGTAAAATTTGAGAAGTTTTAGCTATATATAATAATTGCCTAAATTATATATAAGCTATTATGAAAATTGTGAAGTTTAGATGATGGGAAAATAATTGTAGAATTATGTTTACAATTTATAAAGAGTTTATAAGTATTACTAGAATTTATGAGGTTTTTGGTATATTTAAAGTTAATAAAAGATAGTATATGTATACTACAACTTTAGGTAATTAAATCTGGTGATTTAGAGATGTTTAAAATGATATTTGGTGTTCAAAAATCTGTAGGAAAATTAGTTACGAAAATTAGAAATTAATTAGAGTTAAATTGGTTAATAAATGTGTTAGGATAAAGGAAAAGACCACAAGGGTGAAATGGTAATTTCCCTGGTCAAACATGGTCAAACGTGGTCAAACTTGGTCAATGATAGTTTGAAAAAGTTTAGAGGAGTTAGAATAAAATTTGTAGCAAAATATTAGATATTAAAAAGGATAAAGGAATAAAAAGTTAAGTTAAATTAACTTTAGGGGTAATATTGTAAATAATGGAAAGTTAGGGGGTTTGACCATAAAGGACTGGTCAAACTTGGGTATATTTTAGTAATTGACCAAAAGTATAAAAGAAATTGACTAAGTAAGACTTTGGAAGAAATTAGAAATAAAAAAATAACAAGTTTAGGACTTATTATGAATATAATAGAGATTAAGAGAAAACTATGGGTAAGTGATATAAATAACATTTTTTATGTGTATAGAAGGTCAAGAAAATTTAATAAAGAATTTAGAAACAAGTTGTAAAAGAAACAGAGTTAAGACGCGGTTAAACGAGACCCGTATATAACTTAAGGTATACGAGGGTATACCTGTAATTTAATAAGTATAGGAGAAATCATTACTTAAGGTATTTTTAATGAAAATACAAGTTATATTGGGAAAAGAAATAAATACGTATGATACGGATTATCATACGGACGTATACGAAAAATTTTAGTGTACATGAATAGTACTCGTATGCGTTGTATACGTATACATGAATAGTAAATACATATACATGAATAGTAAATACGTATAAATGAATAGTAAATACGTATAAATGAATAATAAACACGTATACATGAATAGTAACTACGTATATATGAATAGTCAAATACGAGACGTATACGTGAATAGTAAAATACGTACATGTGAATAGTAAAATACGTATATGTGAATAGTAAAATACGTATACGAGAATAGTAAAATACGGTGAATAGTAAAAATATGAAAATTAAGTTATTTAACCACGCCGTCCTAATGAACTACAGGAGCGGAGTAAGGTGACCAGAATAGTCGAGACGTCATCTAGAAGTTGACGAACGTCGATAGGCTAAGGTATAGGATTCTTGTAGCTTGTTTGCTAACGAGGTCTACCTCAGTTTGTATGCTATGTGTTATTGGGATACGACGAAACAGGATTAAGCATAAACCGATTTATGGTATTGTTATTGTGCGTACATTGTACACTAACACGATTTGATTTAGAGCTTGTTCATTAACAATGTTGAATAACAATTGTATAAGGTTACAAATATTCCCTATTGTTAGTTGGTTAATACCGAGAGAGGTTTAACTAACCAATCGTCAAAGGGACTTCAGCTAACTGGAACTTGGGAGAAGAGGAATCCGGGACTGACTCCGGTCATGCAAGTTCAGGTTAGGAGGTCGGCATCTGTATCAGATCTGTCTTCCGCCTAGGGTCAACAAACTGACCCGACCATCTCGAGTGAACAGTTCGAGATGGGAGGCAAATTCAGGAGGCGCAGGAAGGTCATGCCTACATCCCTCATAACTTAAGAATTTATGTTTATCAAACCAGTGGAGCTAATAACTCATTGGCTAGGGTTACTTTGACCCGACAAAAATAAACATATCAGTTAGAGAACAACCAGTTCTTTTAGGAGAATGGTTGACACTTATAAGGTATGGTCAAACACTAGAACTAAACAATTCTCAGGCCTCAGGAGTTAGGAATCTAACTTACTCATTGATGGGCGTCCATTACGATGTTCGATTTATTTGAGTTGTGAATGTTTCACATAAATATGTTGTTGATATTGTACTTCTTATTATTATTTGTATGAATAATCAACTGCATGTATACGACAAAGTAGTCATGTGTAGCCTTGATAGCTTGTGGGTTGCACGTTTTCTATACCAGCCATGTGTTGAGCCCCTTGGGGCCTGTGATTTCAACTTTGCAGGTAGGTGCCATACAAGGACCCAGCCTGAGAGTTGGAGTGGGTAGAGCACTATGGGTTTAATTTGCATAACGAGTGTGCCTGTACACTCGCTAATAAACTGTGGTAGTAAGTTGTAATAATAGGAGAGATACTTCAGACTCGGTATTGTATTTGTTTTAAGACTTGTACGCACTTATGTTCGGTACACTCGGGTCCGTCAGACCGTAGCTTGAGACTGGAATAGGCCTAGTTATTCACGTGGGTGACTAACGGCGGTAACACCAACTTTTAGTATTTTCTTCCACTGTGTTGTAATATTATTGCAGGTTTGTTGTATGATGGTTCAGGTTTAGCAGTTGGGGTTTTACAATTAACCCTTGGTATGGGTGTAATGACTTCTACTAATTCCTAACTACCTAACTCCTGACTTGAGTATTGAGTAAAATGGAATGAGTAGAAGTCCGATATAGTTTCGGCCATGCGTGAGGATAAGGAAACACAAGAGGTTGGATCCGAATCCTGGCTGTAATCTTTTCCATGGATCAAATCCCTTCGATGGGTAGCATCCTGGATTAGTGGGCCACCCTAAAGCCCGGTGTTGGGATGTAGTAATCCCTACCCGGAGGTCATCCCGACTTGACTTGAGTAAAGAAAGTAAGAAGTAAAGTATTGTATGTGTATTGGTCTTGACTAGTGTAAGTCTTGACCTTGAGTAAAAGAGTATTGTACACCCGATTAACCCGGGTGTGTAAAGAAGCTAACAAGCCTTATGTATGAATTGGAGAAGTGTATCTCCGTATTGCGGATTGAGTATGTAATGTGTATGTATTGTGTATGTGTATTCCGGAAGAAGGTAAGTAAGTGTTGGATGACTTGTATTGTCTTCCTTGTATGCAAAGTACGGTGTATGTATGTAGACCTTGTGAAGTATTGTATTAGTATGAATGAAAGCATATATGTATGTATGTATTTGTAAAATGAACTGCATGTATTCGACCAAGTGGTCGGCGTACCCTCGCTAGTACGCGGGGTATGCGAAAGTCATATGCAGCAAAATCTGAGCCCCTAGGGGCAACGTTTTTAGTGTACAGGTACCCGAAGCGGTCATGAACCCAGTAAGAGATCAGCAGCTATGTTGACAGCTAGGAGAAAATGAAGAAAGTAGTAAATTGTGTAAGGCTGGTAGCCTTGAAGTAGTAGTGTACCAAGGGGGTACACCTTATGTATTGTAAGCATGTAGATGTGAGGAATGGGTAGATGTAAACTGTTAAAGAGTATATATGAACTTGGGAGAGGTATTACATTTGTATTGGGAACTTAGTAAACTCGGTTATGTATAATGTATTGTATGGTATTGTAACGGAGTAAAGTGTTGAATGGAGCATTGTAGTATTTGATTGGTAAATGGAGTAGGTATTGTGGATGTGTAGTACTCGGGATTCCGGTCCATCAGACCGATGCTGTATGTAGTAGTAGTAGCCTTGTTAGTCACGTGGGTGGCTAACGGCATTGTATCACCCACCGTGTGTATGTAAGTATTCGCTGCGTGTATTGCAGACGTTGTATGGTGAGTGGTTAAACTGGTGTAAAAATAAAAGAAAAGAAATTAAAAACTCAAAATAAACGTCGGGCTGCAAACAAATCCCGGTCGTAGTAGTATAGTGAAAATGTAAGCGACCGGATATCGAACCGTGGGACTAATGTACATATTATAGTACCTAAGCGTGTCACAAGAGGGGGGATTAATTGACTTGTAATATAAATAAAAAGAAAAGATAAAATAAACTAAGTTAACAGAATAAATTAAATGGAACTCTGGGTCACGTTAATATTATCAGCTCTTTTATGCTAGGTCTATTGGTTTAATTATAATTGTTTGGCAAGATTCCTGTTATTTTCTTAAGGTCCGATGAAAACTCATAAGAACTCGTTTACCTGTAATGCAAGGTCCGATGAAAACTCGAGCAAAATGCCTGTAAACGGCAGAGGAGTATTGAGCGATTACATTTGCAACTGAGTACTAACTTAAACGATGAAAATAAGTTTCCCCCAGTTTTTACGGCTTAATTAACCCATCTGTTTCCAACCGATGAAATCAAAAACAGACTTAGTAAAGCATTTTAATAAATTCATGAGGTTTATTAAAAAGATGCGAGAAAACCTTTAACCGTAACAAACTTCATTAAAATTAAAACCAGTAAAACGTATTGCGTAATTAATACAGATACATAATAATTATTCCCAGAGTATACGTAAACTAATGAAATGAAAAGAAAACAAATGGAGAAGCGGGAGATTAGAGATGGAATGAACGAGTGAGTGAAGGTGTAGTGGTTCGAAGATGGATTGATGGGGTGAATTGGAACTCCGGAAGGAACCACGGAAGGAGCCTCCGAAAGGACACTGGACAAGGTAAATGGAGCGTGGTATTTATAAGGAAGGAGAAGAGGCAGAGTTGAAGCACGTTCATCGCCCATTGATTGCAGCTCCTCATTTGATTGCAGCTCATTGATTGCAGGGGACAGGGCTGCAACGCGTGCGTGATTTCTGGTAGGCGCCGACTGCATAAAGGATATGGCGGAACCAAGTTGCAGAGCGAGTCGGCGAAGAAGATAATCCGTTTCAGATCTGTAATTTACACATGTCCGCATGGTAATAGGCGGTTGTATGTTACTCACGTCCGCCTATAATGAGGTGGTATCTTCATGGTCACGTCCGCCTATATTGAGGCGGTTGCCTCTATGTGTTGTCCGCCTAAATTGAAGCGGTCTCCTCTCTGCTTCCTCTTGTCTCTTGTCCGCCTTGAATGATGCGGTAGAGAGGCGGACACGCCTTCTTCCGTGTGCTTCTCGCGTGTCATTTGTAATCCCTTATAATATATATGTTTATTTGGCATTTTTCCTACATTTTAACACATATAATACATTAGTTAATATAACAACATAAATATAGGAAAAACCCAAGATAAGTGAGAAACATTACTAAAAATGCTACAAAATATAAGGTGATGAAACCCTAATAAGTCTATATGTTTTGCACTTATCAAACTTCCTCACACTTGACTTTTGCTTGTCCTCAAGCAAATAAGGAATATAATTATCTCTAAGCCATAATAATAAAACAAGATTAAATAAGTGCAGAAGGGAATTTAGACAAAGTGACAATTGAAAGAATAATTCTGCTCCTAGAAGTAGGTTTTTATAAACAGTGAAGAAGAACAATTTATAAAAGCGTAGAAAAACTAGACTAGAAAACAAGTTAGATTAACCTGGGATTCAACCAATTTCAATTCTCTAACCCGGGATGACAAGGGGTGTGAAGTAATGCCTTATTCCGCAATACCTTTCACACCACGTACTCATGTTCATAAACATAAATTGCAATTTATTATTTACATCTCTTTTTTTGAATGCGAAGATTGTATATACAAAACATACATTTTTTTTAATTGCATTATTCTTCTGTCCCCCAGACTTTTCTCTCTATCCTTGTAGCGGTGTTGGGTCTTCTATCCCAGGTCACAAGACCTTAGGTAGATAGGTGTTAAAGCACCCCGAAGAAGTTAATAACCGGATAGACGAGGCCTGTTTTTGGTTAGAAAAATTCATAAACAGCGGAGTACCTTGTCTTTATCCTTTTCTTTCCTTGACTTTCCACATATTTCCATAATCCCAAGCTAAACTAAATTGGTTTTTACAGTTAGCAGATCTATCATTTTTTGAGTGAAAATAGAGTATTTTGATGGAAAATAATTTTATACAAACTCCTTTAAATAATTTTTTCGATCCCCGGCAACGGCGCCATTTTGCAGACGTTATATGGTGATTGGTTAAACTGGTGTAAAAATAAAAGAAAAGAAATTAAAAACTCAAAATAAACGTCGGGCTGCAAACAAATCCCGGTCGTAGTAGTATAGTGAAAATGTAAGCGACCGGATATCGAACCGTGGGACTAATGTACATATTTTAGTACCTAAGCGTGTCACAAGAGGGGGGATTAATTGACTTGTAATATAAATAAAAGAAAAGATAAAATAAACTAAGTTAACAGAATAAATTAAATGGAACTCTGGGTCACGTTAATATTATCTGCTCTTTTATGCTAGGTCTACTGGTTTAATTATAATTGTTTGGCAAGATTCCTGTTATTTTCTTAAGGTCCGATGAAAACTCATAAGAACTCGTTTACCTGTAATGCAAGGTCCGATGAAAACTCGAGCAAAATGCCTGTAAACGGCAGAGGAGTATTGAGGGATTACATTTGCAACTGAGTACTAACTTAAACGATGAAAATAAGTTTCCCCCAGTTTTTACGGCTTAATTAACCCATCTGTTTCCAACCAATGAAATCAAAAACAGACTTAGTAAAGCATTTTAATAAATTCATGAGGTTTATTAAAAAGATGCGAGAAAACCTTTAAGTGTAACAAACTTCATTAAAATTAAAACCAGTAAAACGTATTGCATAATTAATACAGATACATAATAATTATTCCCAGAGTATACGTAAACTAATGAAATGAAAAGAAAACAAATGGAGAAGCGGGAGATTAGAGATGGAATGAACGAGTGAGTGAAGGTGTAGTGGTTCGAAGATGGATTGATGGGGTGAATTGGAACTCCGGAAGGAACCACGGAAGGAGCCTCCGAAAGGACACTGGACAAGGTAAATGGAGCGTGGTATTTATAGAGGAAGGAGAAGAGGCAGAGTTGAAGCACGTTCATCGCCCATTGATTGCAGCTCCTCATTTGATTGCAGCTCATTGATTGCAGGGGATAGGGATGCAACGCGTGCGTGATTTCTGGTAGGCGCCGACTGCTTAAAGGATATGGCGGAACCAAGTTGCAGAGCGAGTCGGCGAAGAAGATAATCCGTTTCAGATCTGTAATTTACACATGTCCGCATGGTAATAGGCGGTTGTATGTTACTCACGTCCGCCTATAATGAGGTGGTATCTTCATGGTCACGTCCGCCTATATTGAGGTGGTTGCCTCTATGTGATGTCCGCCTAAATTGAAGCGGTCTCCTCTCTGTTTCCTCTTGTCTCTTGTCCGTCTTGAATGATGCGGTACAGAGGCGGACACGCCTTCTTCCGTGTGCTTCTTGCGTGTCATTTGTAATCCCTTATAATATATATGTTTTTGGCATTTTTCCTACATTTTAACACATATAATACATTAGTTAATATAACAACATAAATATAGGAAAAACCCAAGATAAGTGAGAAACATTACTAAAAATGCTACAAAATATAAGGTGATTAAACCCTAATAAGTCTATATGTTTTGCACTTATCAAACTTCCTCACACTTGACTTTTGCTTGTCCTCAAGCAAATAAGGAATATATTTATCTCTAAGCCATAATAAAAACAAGATTAAATAAGTGCAGAAGGGAATTTAGACAAAGTGACAATTGAAAGAATAATTCTGCTCCTAGAAGTAGGTTTTTATAAACAGTGAAGAAGAACAATTTAATAAAAGCATAGAAAAACTAGACTGTAGAAAACAAGTTAGATTAACCTGGGATTCAACCAATTTCAATTCTCTAACCCGGGATGACAAGGGGTGTGAAGTAATGCCTTATTCCGCAATACCTTTCAACACCACGTACTCATGTTCATAAACATAAATTGCAATTTATTATTTACATCTCTTTTTTTTGAATGCGAAGATTGTATATACAAAACATATATTTTTTTTAATTGCATTATTCTTCTGTCCCCCAGACTTTTCTCTCTATCCTTGTAGCGGTGTTGGGTCTTCTATCCCAGGTCACAAGACCTTAGGTAGATAGGTGTTAAAGCACCCCGAAGAAGTTAATAACCGGATAGACGAGGCCTGTTTTTGGTTAGAAAAATTCATAAACAGCGGAGTACCTTGTCTTTATCCTTTTCTTTCCTTGACTTTCCACATATTTCCATAATCCCAAGCTAAACTTAATTGGTTTTTACAGTTAGCAGATCTATCATTTTTTGAGTGAAAATAGAGTATTTTGATGGAAAATAATTTTATACAAACTCCTTTAAATAAAACCATCTTTCAGTTGTCACTTGACATAATTTCAGACACTTCTACAATTATTTTACCTCATTTTTATCAATTTTTTTTAATTTTAGGCAGTTTAGAGTAGCAAAAAGTGAGTGTGGCATTATCGAACTACTGTCATATTTTCAGGGAAAGGTCTCTCCTTCCTCACACTTAAGAGGAGCAATGTCCTCATTGTTCAGAATTAAATTCAAGAAAAGGACCTTTCAAAATATGACAGACTCATAAAGGATTAAATATAGGTTGAACATTAATAAAATAAAGGAAGAACTGAAACTCCCCTTGTATCGTAGATTGAGGAAGGTATCCTTCCTCACACTTAAGCTTTGGTAGGGGTGAGACGTTCCTCACACTTAAGTTTGCGCAAGTGTTCAACCGAAGATATCGAAATTCCAAAGCAACTGAAGTTGCTTTCCATAGGCGAGTTCAGCTATATATTGTATATATAGAATTTGTTCTGAAAAGGAAAAACAGTATAGCCAATAGAACTCAAATTTGCACAAAAAATAATAGAAGGCAAACGATAAATATAATGCATAAATAATAAAGCATTGCATAAAATAAAAACATAAAGTAAACTGAACTGTTACCTTCCTGAATATAACAAAAGTTAGTCAAGGTTCAAACAGTAATAGTCTACAAAAAGTTAGTAAACAACAGAGAAATATAAAATAAAATAAACAATAAAATAAAATAAACAGGGTATCCACCCCTGCAGCCTCTAGCACCTCTGGTGCAAATCTCCTCTCCATGATAAAATCCTTGCCTAGATCGTACCAGGCACGAGCCTCTGCTGAAACAAAGCCATCATCCCGAAGACAAGGTGCAGAAGAAGATGCACCGGGGCAGTCGCCACCACGTAAACGATGCATACTAATATATTTGTAAAATTTTAAAGCAAACAAACATTAACAGCATAACAATTAAATATTTGAACAGAGCAATAATAATATGAAAATTAATAAACACAAAAACAACATAAAAATTAATAAACAAAAAACAACACACAAAAATTAACAATTAAATAAAAATTAATATCTAACAGAGCATTAATATTTGACATAAACATTTAGCAAATTAGAAAATAGAAAACAAGATGAACAAAGAATGTGAAATATAAACAGAATAATTATACAACATAAATTCTATTGAAAATTCGACAGAACCTCCCCTAAAATTCTACGATTCTCCACAATTAATTCAGTCAAACGCAAGGTAATTTAATACCGTTATCAGCATAAATCCACATATAACCTCCTATAATCATAATATTTATTCATTTAGTAAACAAGGCAAAATAAAATTGAAAAATGCAAATTTCACCAAGCATTTCTCGTAACCCACCATACCTAAATTGGAATTCATCAAAAACACCAAATCTAAGTGTAATAAGTGAAGATTTAGCCTTGTGTATGTATACTATAATTAATAGAAGACAAATTCGAGTACAAATTCACAAATTAAGCTCGAAATTTCGAAACGGTCGACCTAGAGTTTCGAAAATTCAGTCTCTATTTCTCCTAGTGTAGTTGATCATTTGTGGATTTGAAGCTATAGAAACGTAGAGAATTGAAAAACGAAGATTTCGGTACTAACCTTGCGTGATTTGGTGGAGAATTGAAGAAGATGTGTTGATTTGAGGAGGAGGGGAGCTCGCGCGCCTGCTTGTTCTTCCTGTCGTCGGGTTCGAGCTAGAGCAGAATTGGGGAAGAACTGATTCTTGAAACGCGGCGTTGAAGCTTTTTTTTTCTATTTCGTGACTCGTCGCACCGTTTTAGGCGGATGCGTTGTGTGGCGTCCGCTTCGTTTTAGGCGGTCACGCCTATTTCTCAGATTGTCCGCATGCTTGACCACGTGCAATTAGGCGGACACGGCTGTTTTGTCTCTGTTCGCCATTCTTTTTTTTTTGATTTTTTTTATTTTAACCGAAACATGTTTCGTAACGTAACAATTAGAATAAGATATGTACATTAAATAATTACAATAAAAATGGACATAAATTATAAGTTAGTAGTTAGATGAGAGAAATTATAAGTTAGTAATTAATTAACAGAAATTGAACGTTAGTAGTTAGAGACAATGGAAAGAAATGACAGAAAATTAAATGACAGAAATTATAAGTTAGTAGTTAGTATACTGGAAATTGAAGGACAATGGAAATTAAATGACAATAATATAAGAGTTAGTAATTAGATGTCAGAAGTTAGATGTCTGTAGTCAAATTTCCATAGTCAAGTGTCCAATTAATATTAATAGATTATTAGATAATTAATATTAACAAAATATAGTAGATAATTGATATTAACAATAAACAAAATATTATAGACATAATAATATTAAACAGAATAAAGAGAACAGAATATTTATAATTAACAGGTGAATAATCCGGGGCTTAGGAACTAGAATAAATCTAGTCCCCGGCAACGGCGCCATTTTGCAACGTTGTATGGTGAGTGGTTAAACTGGTGTAAAAATAAAAGAAAAGAAATTAAAAACTCAAAATAAACATCGGGCTGCAAACAAATCCCGGTCGTAGTAGTACAGTGAAAATGTAAGCGACCGGATATCGAACCGTGGGACTAATGTACATATTATAGTACCTAAGCGTGTCACAAGAGGGGGGATTAATTGACTTGTAATATAAATAAAAAGAAAAGATAAAATAAACTAAGTTAACAGAATAAATTAAATGGAACTCTTGGTCACGTTAATATTATCTGCTCTTTTATGCTAGGTCTACTGGTTTAATTATAATTGTTTGGCAAGATTCCTGTTATTTTCTTAAGGTCCGATGAAAACTCATAAGAACTCGTTTACCTGTAATGCAAGGTCCGATGAAAACTCGAGCAAAATGCCTGTAAACGGCAGAGGAGTATTGAGCGATTACATTTGCAACTGAGTACTAACTTAAACGATGAAAATAAGTTTCCCCCAGTTTTTACGGCTTAATTAACCCATCTGTTTCCAACCGATGAAATCAAAAACAGACTTAGTAAAGCATTTTAATAAATTCATGAGGTTTATTAAAAAGATGCGAGAAAACCTTTAACCGTAACAAACTTCATTAAAATTAAAACCAGTAAAACGTATTGCGTAATTAATACAGATACATAATAATTATTCCCAGAGTATACGTAAACTAATGAAATGAAAAGAAAACAAATGGAGAAGCGGGAGATTAGAGATGGAATGAACGAGTGAGTGAAGGTGTAGTGGTTCGAAGATGGATTGATGGGGTGAATTGGAACTCCGGAAGGAACCACGGAAGGAGCCTCCGAAAGGACACTGGACAAGGTAAATGGAGCGTGGTATTTATAGAGGAAGGAGAAGAGGCAGAGTTGAAGCACGTTCATCGCCCATTGATTGCAGCTCCTCATTTGATTGCAGCTCATTGATTGCAGGGGACAGGGCTGCAACGCGTGCGTGATTTCTGGTAGGCGCCGACTGCTTAAAGGATATGGCGGAACCAAGTTGCAGAGCGAGTCGGCGAAGAAGATAATCCGTTTCAGATCTGTAATTTACACATGTCCGCATGGTAATAGGCGGTTGTATGTTACTCACGTCCGCCTATAATGAGGTGGTATCTTCATGGTCACGTCCGCCTATATTGAGGCGGTTGCCTCTATGTGTTGTCCGCCTAAATTGAAGCGGTTCCTCTCTGCTTCCTCTTGTCTCTTGTCCGCCTTGAATGATGCGGTAGAGAGGCGGACACGCCTTCTTCCGTGTGCTTCTCGCGTGTCATTTGTAATCCCTTATAATATATATGTTTATTTGGCATTTTTCCTACATTTTAACACATATAATACATTAGTTAATATAACAACATAAATATAGGAAAAACCCAAGATAAGTGAGAAACATTACTAAAAATGCTACAAAATATAAGGTGATGAAACCCTAATAAGTCTATATGTTTTGCCCTTATCAAACTTCCTCACACTTGACTTTTGCTTGTCCTCAAGCAAATAAGGAATATAATTATCTCTAAGCCATAATAATAAAACAAGATTAAATAAGTGCAGAAGGGAATTTAGACAAAGTGACAATTGAAAGAATAATTCTGCTCCTAGAAGTAGGTTTTTATAAACAGTGAAGAAGAACAATTTAATAAAAGCGTAGAAAAACTAGACTGTAGAAAACAAGTTAGATTAACCTGGGATTCAACCAATTTCAATTCTCTAACCCGGGATGACAAGGGGTGTGAAGTAATGCCTTATTCCGCAATACCTTTCAACACCACGTACTCATGTTCATAAACATAAATTGCAATTTATTATTTACATCTCTTTTTTTTGAATGCGAAGATTGTATATACAAAACATACATTTTTTTTAATTGCATTATTCTTCTGTCCCCCAGACTTTTCTCTCTATCCTTGTAGCGGTGTTGGGTCTTCTATCCCAGGTCACAAGACCTTAGGTAGATAGGTGTTATAGCACCCCGAAGAAGTTAATAACCGGATAGACGAGGCCTGTTTTTGGTTAGAAAAATTCATAAACAGCGGAGTACCTTGTCTTTATCCTTTTCTTTCCTTGACTTTCCACATATTTCCATAATCCCAAGCTAAACTAAATTGGTTTTTACAGTTAGCAGATCTATCATTTTTTGAGTGAAAATAGAGTATTTTGATGGAAAATAATTTTATACAAACTCCTTTAAATAATTTTTTCGATCCCCGGCAACGGCGCCATTTTGCAGACGTTATATGGTGATTGGTTAAACTGGTGTAAAAATAAAAGAAAAGAAATTCAAAACTCAAAATAAACGTCGGGCTGCAAACAAATCCCGGTCGTAGTAGTATAGTGAAAATGTAAGCGACCGGATATCGAACCGTGGGACTAATGTACATATTTTAGTACCTAAGCGTGTCACAAGAGGGGGGATTAATTGACTTGTAATATAAATAAAAAGAAAAGATAAAATAAACTAAGTTAACAGAATAAATTAAATGGAACTCTGGGTCACGTTAATATTATCTGCTCTTTTATGCTAGGTCTACTGGTTTAATTATAATTGTTTGGCAAGATTCCTGTTATTTTCTTAAGGTCCGATGAAAACTCATAAGAACTCGTTTACCTGTAATGCAAGGTCCGATGAAAACTCGAGCAAAATGCCTGTAAACGGCAGAGGAGTATTGAGGGATTACATTTGCAACTGAGTACTAACTTAAACGATGAAAATAAGTTTCCCCCAGTTTTTACGGCTTAATTAACCCATCTGTTTCCAACCAATGAAATCAAAAACAGACTTAGTAAAGCATTTTAATAAATTCATGAGGTTTATTAAAAAGATGCGAGAAAACCTTTAAGTGTAACAAACTTCATTAAAATTAAAACCAGTAAAACGTATTGCATAATTAATACAGATACATAATAATTATTCCCAGAGTATACGTAAACTAATGAAATGAAAAGAAAACAAATGGAGAAGCGGGAGATTAGAGATGAAATGAACGAGTGAGTGAAGGTGTAGTGGTTCGAAGATGGATTGATGGGGTGAATTGGAACTCCGGAAGGAACCACGGAAGGAGCCTCCGAAAGGACACTGGACAAGGTAAATGGAGCGTGGTATTTATAGAGGAAGGAGAAGAGGCAGAGTTGAAGCACGTTCATCGCCCATTGATTGCAGCTCCTCATTTGATTGCAGCTCATTGATTGCAGGGGATAGGGATGCAACGCGTGCGTGATTTCTGGTAGGCGCCGACTGCTTAAAGCATATGGCGGAACCAAGTTGCAGAGCGAGTCGGCGAAGAAGATAATCCGTTTCAGATCTGTAATTTACACATGTCCGCATGGTAATAGGCGGTTGTATGTTACTCACGTCCGCCTATAATGAGGTGGTATCTTCATGGTCACGTCCGCCTATATTGAGGTGGTTGCCTCTATGTGATGTCCGCCTAAATTGAAGCGGTCTCCTCTCTGTTTCCTCTTGTCTCTTGTCCGTCTTGAATGATGCGGTACAGAGGCGGACACGCCTTCTTCCGTGCGCTTCTTGCGTGTCATTTGTAATCCCTTATAATATATATGTTTTTTTGGCATTTTTCCTACATTTTAACACATATAATACATTAGTTAATATAACAACATAAATATAGGAAAAACCCAAGATAAGTGAGAAACATTACTAAAAATGCTACAAAATATAAGGTGATTAAACCCTAATAAGTCTATATGTTTTGCACTTATCAAACTTCCTCACACTTGACTTTTGCTTGTCCTCAAGCAAATAAGGAATATATTTATCTCTAAGCCATAATAATAAAACAAGATTAAATAAGTGCAGAAGGGAATTTAGACAAAGTGACAATTGAAAGAATAATTCTGCTCCTAGAAGTAGGTTTTTATAAACAGTGAAGAAGAACAATTTAATAAAAGCATAGAAAAACTAGACTGTAGAAAACAAGTTAGATTAACCTGGGATTCAACCAATTTCAATTCTCTAACCCGGGATGACAAGGGGTGTGAAGTAATGCCTTATTCCGCAATACCTTTCAACACCACGTACTCATGTTCATAAACATAAATTGCAACAATTATTACATCACTTTTTTTTTGAATGCGAAGATTGTATATACAAAACATACATTTTTTTAATTGCATTATTCTTCTGTCCCCCAGACTTTTCTCTCTATCCTTGTAGCGGTGTTGGGTCTTCTATCCCAGGTCACAAGACCTTAGGTAGATAGGTGTTAAAGCACCCCGAAGAAGTTAATAACCGGATAGACGAGGCCTGTTTTTGGTTAGAAAAATTCATAAACAGCGGAGTACCTTGTCTTTATCCTTTTCTTTCCTTGACTTTCCACATATTTCCATAATCCCAAGCTAAACTTAATTGGTTTTTACAGTTAGCAGATCTATCATTTTTTGAGTGAAAATAGAGTATTTTGATGGAAAATAATTTTATACAAACTCCTTTAAATAAAACCATCTTTCAGTTGTCACTTGACATAATTTCAGACACTTCTACAATTATTTTACCTCATTTTTATCAATTTTTTTTAATTTTAGGCAGTTTAGAGTAGCAAAAAGTGAGTGTGGCATTATCGAACTACTGTCATATTTTCAGGGAAAGGTCTCTCCTTCCTCACACTTAAGAGGAGCAATGTCCTCATTGTTCAGAATTAAATTCAAGAAAAGGACCTTTCAAAATATGACAGACTCATAAAGGATTAAATATAGGTTGAACATTAATAAAATAAAGGAAGAACTGAAACTCCCCTTGTATCGTAGATTGAGGAAGGTATCCTTCCTCACACTTAAGCTTTGGTAGGGGTGAGACGTTCCTCACACTTAAGTTTGCGCAAGTGTTCAACCGAAGATATCGAAATTCCAAAGCAACTGAAGTTGCTTTCCATAGGCGAGTTCAGCTATATTTGTATATATAGAATTTGTTCTGAAAAGGAAAAACAGTATAGCCAATAGAACTCAAATTTGCACAAAAAATAATAGAAGGCAAACGATAAATATAATGCATAAATAATAAAGCATTGCATAAAATAAAAACATAAAGTAAACTGAACTGTTACCTTCCTGAATATAACAAAAGTTAGTCAAGGTTCAAACAGTAATAGTCTACAAAAAGTTAGTAAACAACAGAGAAATATAAAATAAAATAAACAATAAAATAAAATAAACAGGGTATCCACCCCTGCAGCCTCTAGCACCTCTGGTGCAAATCTCCTCTCCATGATAAAATCCTTGCCTAGATCGTACCAGGCACGAGCCTCTGCTGAAACAAAGCCATCATCCCGAAGACAAGGTGCAGAAGAAGATGCACCGGGGCAGTCGCCACCACGTAAACGATGCATACTAATATATTTGTAAAATTTTAAAGCAAACAAACATTAACAGCATAACAATTAAATATTTGAACAGAGCAATAATAATATGAAAATTAATAAACACAAAAACAACATAAAAATTAATAAACAAAAAACAACACACAAAAATTAACAATTAATATAAAAATTAATATCTAACAGAGCATTAATATTTGACATAAACATTTAGCAAATTAGCAAAATAGAAAACAAGATGAACAAAGAATGTGAAATATAAACAGAATAATTATACAACATAAATTCTATTGAAAATTCGACAGAACCTCCCCTAAAATTCTACGATTCTCCACAATTAATTCAGTCAAACGCAAGGTAATTTAATACCGTTATCAGCATAAATCCACATATAACCTCCTATAATCATAATATTTATTCATTTAGTAAACAAGGCAAAATAAAATTGAAAAATGCAAATTTCACCAAGCATTTCTCGTAACCCACACATACCTAAATTGGAATTCATCAAAAACACCAAATCTAAGTGTAATAAGTGAAGATTTAGCCTTGTGTATGTATACTATAATTAATAGAAGACAAATTCGAGTACAAATTCACAAATTAAGCTCGAAATTTCGAAACGGTCGACCTAGAGTTTCGAAAATTCAGTCTCTATTTCTCCTAGTGTAGTTGATCATTTGTGGATTTGAAGCTATAGAAACGTAGAGAATTGAAAAACGAAGATTTCGGTACTAACCTTGCGTGATTTGGTGGAGAATTGAAGAAGATGTGTTGATTTGAGGAGGAGGGGAGCTCGCGCGCCTGCTTGTTCTTCCTGTCGTCGGGTTCGAGCTAGAGCAGAATTGGGGAAGAACTGATTCTTGAAACGCGGCGTTGAAGCTTTTTTTTCTATTTCGTGACTCGTCCGCACCGTTTTAGGCGGATGCGTTGTGTGGCGTCCGCTTCGTTTTAGGCGGTCACGCCTATTTCTCAGATTGTCCGCATGCTTGACCACGTGCAATTAGGCGGACACGGCTTTTGTCTCTGTTCGCCATTCTTTTTTTTTGTGATTTTTTTTTATTTTAACCGAAACATGTTTCGTAACGTAACAATTAGAATAAGATATGTACATTAAATAATTACAATAAAAATGGACATAAATTATAAGTTAGTAGTTAGATGAGAGAAATTAAAGTTAGTAATTAATTAACAGAAATTGAACGTTAGTAGTTAGAGACAATGGAAAGAAATGACAGAAAATTAAATGACAGAAATTATAAGTTAGTAGTTAGTATACTGGAAATTGAAGGACAATGGAAATTAAATGACAATAATATAAGAGTTAGTAATTAGATGTCAGAAGTTAGATGTCTGTAGTCAAATGTCCATAGTCAAGTGTCCAATTAATATTAATAGATTATTAGATAATTAATATTAACAAAATATAGTAGATAATTGATATAACAATAAACAAAATATTATAGACATAATAATATTAAACAGAATAAAGAGAACAGAATATTTATAATTAACAGGTGAATAATCCGGGGCTTAGGAACTAGAATAAATCTAGTCCCCGGCAACGGCGCCATTTTGCAGACGTTGTATGGTGAGTGGTTAAACTGGTGTAAAAATAAAAGAAAAGAAATTAAAAACTCAAAATAAACATCGGGCTGCAAACAAATCCCGGTCGTAGTAGTACAGTGAAAATGTAAGCGACCGGATATCGAACCGTGGGACTAATGTACATATTATAGTACCTAAGCGTGTCACAAGAGGGGGGATTAATTGACTTGTAATATAAATAAAAAGAAAAGATAAAATAAACTAAGTTAACAGAATAAATTAAATGGAACTCTTGGTCACGTTAATATTATCTGCTCTTTTATGCTAGGTCTACTGGTTTAATTATAATTGTTTGGCAAGATTCCTGTTATTTTCTTAAGGTCCGATGAAAACTCATAAGAACTCGTTTACCTGTAATGCAAGGTCCGATGAAAACTCGAGCAAAATGCCTGTAAACGGCAGAGGAGTATTGAGGGATTACATTTGCAACTGAGTACTAACTTAAACGATGAAAATAAGTTTCCCCCAGTTTTTACGGCTTAATTAACCCATCTGTTTCCAACCGATGAAATCAAAAACAGACTTAGTAAAGAATTTTAATAAATTCATGAGGTTTATTAAAAAGATGCGAGAAAACCTTTAAGCGTAACAAACTTCATTAAAATTAAAACCAGTAAAACGTATTGCATAATTAATACAGATACATAATAATTATTCCCAGAGTATACGTAAACAAATGAAATGAAAAGAAATCAAATGGAGAAGCGGGAGATTAGAGATGGAATGAACGAGTGAGTGAAGGTGTAGTGGTTCGAAGATGGATTGATGGGGTGAATTGGAACTCCGGAAGGAACCACGGAAGGATCCTCCGAAAGGACACTGGACAAGGTAAATGGAGCGTGGTATTTATAGAGGAAGGAGAAGAGGCAGAGTTGAAGCGTTCATCGCCCATTGATTGCAGCTCATTGATTGCAGGGGACAGGGCTGCAACGCGTGCGTGATTTCTGGTAGGCGCCGACTGCTTAAAGGATATGGCGGAACCAAGTTGCAGAGCGAGTCGGCGAAGAAGATAATCCGTTTCAGATCTGTAATTTACACATGTCCACATGGTAATAGGCGGTTGTATGTTACTCATGTCCGCCTATAATGAGGTGGTATCTTCTTGGTCACGTCCGCCTATATTGAGGCGGTTGCCTCTATGTGTTGTCCGCCTAAATTGAAGCGGTCTCCTCTCTGTTTCCTCTTGTCTCTTGTCCGCCTTGAATGATGCGGTACAGAGGCGGCACGCCTTCTTCCGTGTGCTTCTTCGCGTGTCATTTGTAATCCCTTATAATATATATGTTTATTTGGCATTTTTCCTACATTTTAACACATATAATACATTAGTTAATATAACAACATAATATAGGAAAAACCTAAGATAAGTGAGAAACATTACTAAAAATGCTACAAAATATAAGGTGATTAAACCCTAATAAGTCTATATGTTTTGCACTTATCATGTATCTGGATGTGTAAGGAGATTGGACGGTAATGACGGTATTAGCGGTAGGGGTGTTACACCGTTAGTTTGCTGCAGAGACTTATATTGCTAAATATAAGGTAACGTTACCGTTCATTGTCTGGTATATGTTACAGAATTTTGATTGGTTAATATAAGCTATACATTATTACCGTTAATGGTATGAGTTTGCTACAGATTTTTTATTGGTAAATATAAGCTAGCATATTACCGTTAATGGTATGAGTTTTTACAGATTTTTGATTGATTATATGCATATATATCCACCATAACATATGATGATTGTTACAGTTTTTTTATTAGTTATGAGTATATTACCGGTAATTATAATGTCTATATTAATAGGTTTAATTTGTCATAATAATATATACCCTCACATAACGTAGGTACCTTAGGTAGTTAATTGTTTTACTAAGTAGGAGTGTGTAAAACGTGTCCAAATATGCATATATAAAATCAACATTAATTTACTGATTTTTGGACTTGTAAAGTTTGTGTTATAATTGATGTTATAACATTTCCTAAGTATTTGTGATATATATTAAATATCAAGAATATGTAATATAAGTTGTTACATTGTTTAAATGAACATTTATATTTATTTTAGCATTTATAAATGCTTAGGCAATCGTAGAATATTTACGTCGCTCGTTAGTATTTTTTGCGTTTTTACAGTGAGCGTTATTATGTACCGAGTCGTAAAACACTCGTATATATTTTTCCTAGATGACGCTCTCCTAGTTGAGCTTGTTTCATAAGGGTTTAATGCCCGTTAATGTTCGTACGTAAGCGTTTATATGCGTACGTGAAGAGGACATTATATTAGCATCCATGGATCGAACGTTGTCATGTTATGAGTTGTATAAACGTTCGAATTGACCCTTCCCTGTTGTCGCTCTCTTTATCGAGCTCGTTATGTAAGGGGTTTAATCCCTGTTAATAAACTTACATGAGCGTTTTGTAAACGACTAATTTTACGTAAGCGTTTGCGTGCATGAGTTTGCATGCGCACGCGTAATATTAATTTTGGTAACGTTTGCATGCATAAATTAGCATGCGTAACAAAAATGATTTATTCCAAGATTAATTCTTCATTATTTAACAGTTTTAAGGTATTAATTAGTTTTGGGGTATTTCACTGGCAGCCTGTCTTTTCGTGTATAAAAATACAATTTCTACCTTAATTTACTGGTCCAAGATGACCGGACATTTCTGCCCTTTCCTAGTGGCTTTGACTGGTCATAGGCGACCGACCGCTTTACATTTTACCTAGCCCAGTCCGTCTGGTCATAGACGACCGGACAAGCGAACACTTTATACCTACTTTTAGCCCTATCCCGTCCGGCCACGGATGACCGGACGTTTCCAATGCCCTTTTGGCCGGTTCCATTTCTTCTCTTCTCATCGGTTCCACACGTTCTACCTTTTTGAATCTTTAATGAAGAAAGTAGAACTTTTCGTGTTTCAGAAATTTTTAGTAAAAAATTGCGGTCGCGATTATCTTTTGAGGTTTTTTTGTTCTTACTCGCTTTTCTTTTTGTCTCTTCTCATCTCTCTCAGTCCCACAAGTTCTTTTTCTTCTGGTCGAAGAGAAAAGACTTCGATAGTCTGTACTGAACTCGTGGTTCGTGCCTTGCTCGTGTTGTCCTTCTGAATCTTCTTGCTTGTTCTCGAAGTGGAATACGCAGGGTTCCCTTTTTTTTGCTAGTGTTAGGGTTAGTTAAGGAAGCATGCAGCCCCCCCCCCCCCAGTTTCTGCAAAAAAATGTAGCTTTTTATTTGCACATATGTATTTTTATTAAATTTTTGAGCGGGAATAACCCCTCTTAAAACCCCGAATTTTGGACTCTTTCTTTTTCTTCTTCCGTTCCTTTGCTTTCATTATTCCTCTTCTCGTCTCTCTGTTCTGTGCTCTCTGTTCTTTCCTTCATCACCCCTGCTTTACTTGCTGATTTTCTCCAATGTCTTCCTTTGGTGCAAAGAAAAGCAAGGCCGACGCGAGTTTCTTGCCGACCGCTAAAGTAATCCAAGGTACTTCTTCTTCTAGTGGGCTTTCGACCGACTTATTTACAGTCTTCGAAACCTATTCTGGTCAATCGCGAGCCTTCTCCTTCTCCTTTGGATTTTTCTTCTTCGCTTTCTAACTGCCTCAGAAATGTTGAAGTCCCACTGGGTACCCACATTTATCTTCCTTCTTCGAATTCCCACCCCCATGACGATTTGTTCTTGGGTATGTAGTATACGCCGATTTCTTTGCTCAGGGTCTGACCGTTCCCCCACATCCTTTTGTTTTGGGATTCCTGATTCGCTGTTGTTGGTTGCTCGCCCACCTCCACCCGAAAGCAGTTTCGTACCTCCATGCCTGAGTCATTCTCTGCGAAGAGAACAAAATCCGACCCGAGGCCACCTAGTTCACCCAATTTTTCTTGATTAGGGTTGATCCTGATAGCTTAACCATCATGGCATAGGCCGGATTTTCACTTTTTGACTACAAGAAGGTGCATGGGTGGAATTCACAGTGGTTTGTCATCGTTCCACCATCTTGTTGATACCTGGGAGTCCCGTACTGCTCTGAGATAAAAAAGGATCAGCTTGGCTGTCCTTCTACTCCTCCTGCTGAATTGGCCATCTCGAGAGTTCTAAAGGCGCAGGCCCGCAAGCAATTGATGGTTGAGGAATTCTTCACAAATGTGCGTTTATCCTTAATGAAAAATTACTGTAGTAAGTGTTAGCGGTGCAAATGTTTATTTTTTTTCCAGCCTGTAGTCTTTCCTTATTGTCCGTGCGTGTTTTGACAGATTTCTTCCGGAAAGGGGACCAGATTGGCCCTTTTAACAGCTGGAATTTTGTCAACTTCAAGACCGGAGATGAAAAGGTTGATTACTACGCCTCAGTGGATGCGACTACTGATGCGGCCGAGAAGCTTTGGGAGATACGTCCTTCTCCAAAAAGCGGCATAGACATGGCGAGGAGGACGACCAGTCTAGATAACAAAAAGAAGAAGAGCGTCGAGTCCCTGATCGACTAAACGCCAGATTGTCAGGTACTTGGCACATGAGTCCAAAGTTTGGGCGTTGTGTCTTTCTTCCTCTCACCCCTGGTTCGGGTCTGGACCTTAGTTCTTGTCCAGAGCGGGAGTCTGGTCACCCGACCCCGTTTTGTGATCTGTTTCCTGATTTGTCGGGTTACTTTTCCTCAGATCTTGCCCAAGGCAATACCTTAGAGGACGTGGGCCTTCGCACCAGTACCCCGGCTAAGGAAGGTTTTTCATTAACGATCATCCCTTCTTTTTGTTCTTTTTTTTCCTCTTCCTTTTTTTAAAAAAATGTTTCCATGTACTAGGCTTTGTTGGTGCTCTGATAGACATACCTGATAATGAAGCTGTGTCTGGTTTTTCTCCTGTTGCTGCCGCAACTCCAACTTCTGGTGTACACAAAGTTCAAAAGAAAACTGTGTCAAAGCCAAAGGTTCCCTTGCCAGAAACATCAGGAGAGGAGCAGACCTCTGGCGACCTTGAGGCTTCAACTTCATACAATATTGCCGGAGCCAGAAACACGGTGCGGCAAAGAGTGATGGAATACCGATGAGTGCCTAAGAATCTTGAACTCCGTAGCAAACAACGGGAGGATACCATTGCTTCCCCTCCTTCTCCTCCTCCCCCTGTTCCGGAGGCTTTTATTGGCCCCTCTCAAAAGGAAGGATGGTTTTACCACCGCGGCCAACCTTTGCCCCTGATCTCTTGCGAGTCTACGAAGTACTTTGCCGCTTGGAAGGAAGCAATAAGGAGATCCGGTCATCCGGATGGAATCTTCGCTCCACCAACAATTTCTAATGCACTCAAGGATAAGTTGCGGATAGGAGGTGGGGGAGCAGACGCCATTATGCGGCACTCTCTTCCCAGTAAAGAAGTTTTTGACTTCATTTGGCAAGGCATTTTTCCGGTTGATACACCTTTCTTCCTTTTAATAAGTTTTATCTATGCTCCTTATTTTTGTTTTTCAATACTTAACTTCTGGTGAAGTGCGTTGTTTTTGTTTTTTTAGGTGATGTCTATGGCTCAAAGTGCTGAGGTCCACACAAGTAACCTCCAGTCCAAGCTTTGGCATGAGGAGAGCCGCGCCAATAACGCCCAGGAGGAGCAAAGACAGACCCGCTCTACCCATGATGCCTACATTAATCATGTTCACTATGAGATTGACCTAAAACTGAAGGAGAAGACCAAAGCGCTAAAAAAGGAATTGCGGCTGTCCCGGCAAGAATGCGTCCGCTAACGCGATGAGTATGAACTGCAATTAAAAAAATTGTGAGAGGAGAATCTTTCCATTAAGAGTCGGAATCTCCAGACCGATGCCGCTTTGAAAGAGGTACAAAATCACCTTGTTACTGAAAAAGATGAGCGGACACGGGCTTTTTCTGATTTAGAAGTTTTGCTAAAGCAGGTGCAAGCTGCTCATCAAAGAGAGGTGACTTCTCTTCTTACCGATAAGTCTTTTCTTTCTGAGGCAAAAAGCATTTTGAGAAGGAGGTTGGACTCCTTGAGCTGGAGAAGCCGGCCCTTACTCGCAAAAACAGAGCCTAGGTAGAAGATAAAGCTAAGCTTATCCAAGAGCTTAACTGTCTGTCTGAAGAAAAGGCCGCATTGAAGGAGCAAACAAGAGCCTCCTTTGAACAGGAGAGATAATCTTTACTTCAAGATTGTTCTACATTAGAAGAGGAGAAAAAGGTTCTCTTTCAAGAGAAAACCACCTTTGCAAATGAGAAGGCCGGGTTGGAAGAGATGGTGAAAAATCTGGAGGCTGCCATATATCGTCTTCAATCTGAGAATGCCGAACTATCAAATAAGGGTGAGCTTTAAATTTAGCATTTTGATATTTCTTTTCCCTCTTCTGTTCCTAATTTTAGCTGTGCCCTGGTCAGGACAGAGCTCTGATAATCTTTTGAAGCATATCCGGAAACTAAGTGGCCGAGTTGACAACCGTAATGAGGAGCTTTCTTCAGCTAATACACATCGTGACTGGTATTGGGCTCAAGTCTTGACTCTTGAAACCCAAGTGGCCAAACTTATGTCGTTTTCATGACAAAGTCAAGAGGAACTGCAAAAGCAAGGCACTGTTATTGCCCACCTTAAGGAATATTTTGCCTCCCAATGCCGCAGGATAACTATTGTCTGTCGCCAGGCCATCTCAAGGTACTTCCTGGAGAAATGAGAGGTTCTGGACGATGATTTGTACGGTGAATTAGAGTTCAACGCAGTTGCCTAGAAGTCTAATATTTTTGAAGAACTCGAGAGGTTCGGCCGTCTTCCAGGTGAGATATGTTTCGGTCCTGGTCAAGCTTCATTTCTTCCACCCGGAAGTGATGTTCAGCGATCCGTTGGGGGAATCCAGCATGCCGCAAGGAAATGTAAATCCACAAAAAGTGTCTACAACAGTGCTGATAAGTTAGCCACAAGAAAATATAATGTTGTGTAAGATCTTGATTATGACTGTGAGCCTCGATTTTAAACCCTATCCTATGTTGATTAAAGTTGATTATGATCTAAATGGGTTTTAGGTCCACTTATAACCTAAGATTAATAGCTATGTCATATAACAATAATTATTAAAACCTAAGCTAGCTCACTGGAACCTATTATGAGTCGCCACCTAATTTTGACCTAGATTAATTAGGAAAGGAGAGTTCGGGTTCGGGGGCTTGATATTCGACTTATTTAGGGTTCAAATTACTTTCATTACCCCTAGAAGTCGTTTTTCCTCTACTTAGTTTAATTACGGCTTATTACGAGTCGTTTTAACCTAAGTGCGCGAGCTTCTGTTTTTTTGTGTTTTTTAACGTTTTTTGACAGAAAATTAAAGTGAAATTGAAAGTTACCTAAACTAGGGTTTCGGAGGCAGAATTAGGTCAAATTTTTATTCCGTCCGTGGCCATGGACCTAATGTCCGAACCCACGGACCCCAGTTAACCTAATTACACAAAAAGTCAAATTTAAACAGAAACGAGATTTTGAAAAGTCTGGGGCCACGGACAGGACGTCCGTGGGCCCGGACATGTTTTATAAAACCCTAACTTTTGAAAATAAAAATATCCTGCCACCGTCCGGGGGCGTCCGGCTTTCGGACAGAGCGTCCGTGGGTGCGGACCGACCTCGGACGGCGGCGTTAAGGCTGTTCCCGGCGGTGTTTTTGGCTCAAAATTTATAGGTACGTAGCCTGAAAGATTTAAACATGTTAGTGATCATAAGTTTTCAATTTGACTACGATAAGGACGATTTTCACATTAGTGGACATAAACGAAATTAAGAGGCAGAAAGTCAGTTAAAATTTCAACCAGAAGTTAGTGGACAGAGCAATTCAAACCTTAATTCAGAGGCATCGTCAGTTGAATTTTTCACAATTGAGTTAAAGAATTCGTTGTAACTTGTTTCGATTCGGTTCTGGAAATTCTTCTAACGTTGCTTCGGGATGGTTGTTCCTTCACGTCGGGAACTTCTAACGCGTCGTTGGTAGCCGACCGGTTCAGCTTCGACCTGAGTTTCTGATTTCTTCTTCCTGTATGATTAAGGACGGTTTTCTTCTGTTTTTGTGATGTTTTGGTGCTTGGAAGTTCAATAGGAGAAGAAAGGATGAGTTTTTGGTGATTTTGGGGTGATTTCTGTAGTGTTTCGGTATTGATTTGAGGCTTGGAAGTGTAAAAACGTGGGAAGAAGGTTTGTGGCTGTGTTCTCTGACTTTGGAGGTGTTCTTCTCTGCCCTAGGTCGTTTTTGGAAGGTCCTTTTATAGAAAGAGCAAGGCCATGTTGATAGAACAAGATTTTTATCTAAAACCCTGATTTTGTGCTCTAAGGGAATCTGATTTTTTAAAATATGTTGCAGGCTGATAAAAATTATGCAATTTTAACTGAAGATAAAGGATCAATTTTAAGAATTTTGAGAGTTGGAATCGGGTTAATTTGATAACTAACCGATTAGATAAAAATCTCACAATCTCGAATCTCCCATAATTCATAACTTATTATTGGAAAGTCGAAATAACGAAATTTCAACGGCATTAGTCTTTAATAATCATCCTCTATCTTGTGTTACAATTTCATGATGTTTTGTTTTGATTTCGGTATTTTCCATAGGAGAGAGAAAATTGCAAAAATGATTGAATTTCTCTTTTAAATTTTGGGATAAGGTTCCAAATAAAATAATTTCAGGTTTATGACTGTATGTAGTCATGCTAACCATGTGACAATTTTATTTTAATTTTGGAAACCTTTTATTATTTCTATTTTGAGGTTATTTCATGTGTTAATTAAAGAAATTAGCTTATAATATGAATTAAAAGCTAAATTTCCAGAATAAATATTATCAGAAAATCATGAAATACCTTTCATAATGACTACGATATTTGGAATTGTTTGGTGATGATGTACAAGTCATATGAAAATAGAAAATCCCGAGAATGTCCCTGGAAAATCCTGCATTGGTGCACTTTGACCATTTTGCCCTTTGTAACACGTATGCCTTTGAGACTACTGGGGGGGGGGTGAAATTTTGGGTATAACAGATTGCCCCCCGTCAACTAGGCTTTGTAATGAAGATGAAAAGACTAGTTGATGCTTGAGTGATACCCCCAAAATTTTTGATCCTAAAAGACCTCGTATGCCGTTTGAAATCTAGTGGGTTGTGTCGAGCTATTCGAAGGCGCTGACTACCTAAAGGAGAAGGAGATGTTGTTGAACTATTCGAAGGCGCCAACTACCTGAAATGATGATATGTTGTCGAGCTATTCTAAGGCGCTGACTACCTAAAGTGATGAAAATGATGTCAAGCTATTCTAAGGCGTTGACTACCTAAAGTGATGAAAATGATGTCAAGCTATTCTAAAGCGTTGACTACCTAAAAATGGTGAAAATGATGCAATGTTTTTAATGGAAGCAGGTAAACTAGGAGTGGTGCTAGGTCTTACTACGAGCCTAAAGGGATGATTCTAGGTCTTACGACGAGCCTAAAGGTTGGATCTAGGTCTTATGTCGAGCCTAAAGTGAATGAATGTAAGGGAGGTCTTATGGGTGCCTGAAATGGTTGAATGTAGGGTAGGTCTTATGTGTGCCTAAGGTTTGGAGGTGAAACCCGTCCTAACTCGGTTGCTTATGGAGACCGAGACCCACCTAACTCGGTTGCTTATGGAGACCGAGATCCATCTAACTCAGTTGCTTATGGAGACTGAGATCCGTTCTGCTTGGTTGCTTATGGAGACCGAGACCCGTTCTACTCGGTTGCTTATGGAGACCGAGACCCGTTCTACTCTCGGTTGCTTATGGAGACTGAGATCCATTCTACTCGGTTGCTTATGGAGACCGAGATCCATCTAACTCAGTTGCTTATGGAGACTGAGATCCGTTCTACTCGGTTGCTTATGGAGACCGAGATCCGTTCTACTCTTAACTAGGCTAATTGAGGAATGCAGTATGTTTGATGATGCAAAGATGTGAAGTATGTTTTATGCAAATGATTGTGGCAAAAAGCAAATTGTCAAAGTTCCAAACGTGGAAATGAAGAGGTTTACGTGGGTATTGCAAAATGAAATTGAAGTGCTTGAAAAGACTGAACATTGTCCAAAGTAAGAAATTGCTAGAAATATGCCAAACATGGCCATGATGAGATTTATGAAACCGAAGTGTTTGATGGAAAATTGTCCAGGACAAGAAGTTGCTGAAAGAGGTGCCAAACATGGCAATATTTAAAGAAAATTCTGTCTACTGAAAAGGAAAGTGAAATTATCGTTTCCTGACTAAAGATTTCAGATTCGTAATTTATCTCCGAGGAGATGAACATGCCACTGGTGTGGTGTGATGTTTGACGCGGAGATGTCTTGAGTGGTGATCAAGGCTTATGAAGGGCCATGGATTTTATGTGGAGGTGAAGGCTTATGAGGTGCCCATGGTGTGATGGTGTTGGTGGTGCTTAATGTTTGGGTTTCAATTGGTGTTGTCATAGCAATTGTTGGAACCAACAATTGCCCCCAGTATTTTCTTTTAAGACAATCTGAGCTAGAGTTCATGGAAATCTATCGGAACGATCGGTTGCCCCCAGTATTTTCTTTGATTAAACATGCGAACAGGTCTTATCCTCACATGGTCAAGGATTATTTCTTGATGTGGTGCTTTCTATCCTACACTCAAAGTGTTTGATGCTTGCACTCGTGCTCTCCTTTTGGTCAAAACATCCCAACCATTGAATTTGACATTTGTTAGATTTACGCGTTCAACCTGCTACTTTCACGTGATTGGATACACAACTACTAAGTCGGAAGTCTTTTAAGCTTATAACGTGGCTATGGGGTGTGATGAAAGACAATGGGACGATGGAGGAATGTTTAGGATATGTGGAGCTATAAGGGTGACCAAAGCTGCAACTTGCACCTTCTCTCGGACTTTCCTTCTTTGTGTTGAAGTCATTTGGCTACTTCGTGATGACTTCGGTTGTGAGCTTGGAACTTGGGACTTTTGAATTGTTCCTTGCACCTTCTCTCTTTCTTCTGATTTTGGATCACTTCGAGGCTTTCCAGATTTGCCATTCTTTGAATCTCTTTTTCCTCGGGGTTCTTGTGTTTCCCGGTTTTAAACTTTGAGAGTTGTTTTATGATGTGAGCTCATGGGATCCTGTGTCGCTTTGGGACCATTTGCGGATCATTTCATTGTCTTGGTAACGGCGTTGCTTCTTTGGACCTGTGAAGTTGTTGTTCGGAAGTCGGGCTCCTTGCTTCCTTTGGTCACCGGGTCGGTTGTTCATCATTGGTTGCCTTGTTTGTGGAGTTTGTAATGTTGTAAAAGATGATGTATACGAAAAGCTCAGCGGGGGTGCCTAGGGTTTAATGTCAGGGTTCACAAGCTTTTGGCTGTGTGGTGCTGTACCTAGGTGTTTCGTCATCCCTAATAGTTGTGTATCCGTTCATTATTACTTTTCAAAGGTCTAAGCGTAAATTTACAAAATATCTCCTTCGGTTGGAGTTATGCCGTTTACCTTACCTTTGAATGTGGTCTCACTAGAGTCATGTAAAAATGACACGCTCGTTCACTCATGGTTTTTCCGCTCAAGACACTCTCGTGAATTTCACTCAGAGACTAGTTCGCACGCTTAAACGAAAGATTAAAGGCGACGATCCCGAGCTCAGATTGCCCCCAGTATTGATTAGGGGTTTATGACAACACTTAAACAGATGTAGAGTTTGGACCGCTTTGTGGATTGTTTTGGATGTTTTGTGACAGTGTTTGGACGGACATGTTCACCCTTTTGGAAGCAAAAAGACGACTCGTCTTGTTCTATTGCCAGAAGATGATTGTTTCATGTGCCTTTATCAGAAGACATACTCAAACCATTTTTTTTGTTTTGTTAGAGAAAAAGCATTTTATTATGAAACATTTGTATATGACTTTCTTAAAGATGTGAAGGATGAAGAAGCTTTATTAATGGCAAATAAATTGAACAATACTGAGTACATACATCGAAAAGCTACTCAAAGTATACTAAAAAGGAAAACATAATGGAAACGAAATATTCTAAAGTCTAAACTAAGAACTGTGAATTTAAAGTGATTTCTAACAAAAACATTCTCCTAAATACCGTCGCATTGAAATCCCTAGTCAAAGAGATCCTGGATCGTGTGCCTCAAAGCCTTGCAATCATCGGTGTCGTGACCGGGTAATTGGTGGTACTGGCAAAACTGACTTAGATTCCTTCCTTTCTGAGGGACCCCAGGCCGGCGGGTGAGAGGTTGTAGTATGTTTCGCTCCTGGAGCTTTTTAAATGCCTGGCTCAACGGTTGGCCAATGTCTGTGAACTCTCTCTGACGGAGTTTCTTTGTAGGTGGCTCTGATGCTCCAATGGCCCAACCTGACTCTCTTAGCCGTCGAACGGTGTTTACCTCATGCTGCCGGGTTCTCTTTTGGATGCCTCTTTGGATGCAAGCTGCTGTCCTTGAACCATTCCCGGTTTTTCTGAGTTCCCAAGCTTTAATTCTCCCTTATTGATCAATTCCTCTAGGACACCAACTTGTCCCATCAGCAAGTCGAAATTAGGAAAGTATGTGAATTTCAGCTTGTCATTGTATTGCTTCTGCATATTCTCGATTACCATTCGGATTTGCTCCTGTTCGTCCATCTTGTGAGCATAGCGGCTGCTTTTGTCCTCCAACGCTTGACGAAGTCGGTCATTGATTCACCTTCTGTTTGTCGTGTGCTTGCAAGATCAGTCCTGGTGACTCCAAAACTTCTAGCGTACTCGAAATGATGCAGAAAATTCACAGACCTCCTCGTAGGTCTTGGTATTCATCCTTTGAGTTATGTACCAATGCTGAGGAATTTCATCAAGATAGCGAGCGAATACCTTGGCCTTCTGCATGTCGCTTAGCGAAAGAAAGGACATTTCTCTGTCGAACATTGCCAAATGAAGCTGTGGGTCGGAGGAACCTTTGTATAGAGGAAGTGTTGGCAATTTCAACTTTGGAGGGAGATCAACCTTGGGATATAATCCAGTTGGAGAAGTAGTCAACCGGCTGGCCCGGGTGGCCCTCTCCATGCGCCTCAATCTTTTCAGCATCTCATTGAATTCTCGGCTAACTGGGCATCCCTGTTGATTGATTTCCTCCCTCTGCCATACTTTAGATTTGGGCTTATCTGTTGGAAAACAAAAGTGACCTGAGCTAAAATTCTCGGCCACAAAGAAGTTTTAGGCTAAAACTTGTTTGGGCTGCAAGAAAAGCATATGAGCTGGAATGTTTTGAAGATTGTGGGTAGGCACTGAGGCCCGAAATGAGTTGGAAGAGAGGCACATGGGCCGGAATGATTAATGAGTTGTGAACTGGTGCCTAAGCTGAAATGTTTGAAGAATGTGGCTCTTGAGCCGGAATGTTTTGAGAATTGGGCGCTTGGGTCAGAATGTGTTTGGGCTAGAAGTAAAGCGCATGGGCCGAAGTGACGTCTAAACCATGTTCTGGATGTGAATTGGAATTTGGGCTGAGTAATTATGATTGGGCCTGAAGATGATACCCATGTCTAGGATCGTGGGTCAAAACCCGAGTGAAAAGTCTTCCTGGACTAGAATGGGCCTTGAAATGGAAAGACCTGATGGATTTTTATGGATTGCTTTAGGTGGGTTTGTTTTTCATGGGCCTAGAACTAAATTGATAATTCAAATTGGGCCGAAAGAGAGAAATCACCTAAGTCTAAACTTTTGGGCCGAAGCCCAAATGACTCACATATTAAATCAAACAGGGCCTCTGGGCCGTAAACAATAGAGTTGCCAATTCGGGTTGGGCTAAGTTGATGTAGGGAAAACTCCTATCAATTTCTAGGGTGGGAAGTGGACCGATCACCCAAGCACCCCAAACCTAAGTATGCTAAGTAAACATCAAATCATGATGTATTAAGGCTAAAATATGCCTTAGAAAGATTGGTAGACAATTTAAACCAAGGAAAACATAAGAAAGTGCCTTAAAGGCAATCAGGGCAAAAACGTGCTCTAAGCTTGGAGAGACTTGGGTGAGTACCCAAATATCATGATAAGACCTTAGTAATATCCTAATGGTCATTTTAAATCAATTAGCAAAGAAAACCAAGCTTGAAAACAAGTTAAAACACAAAATGTGCTTTAAGAATTCTTAAAGCACATTTTTGAGAAATTGTCTTAGAATTGAGTTTTGAGTGGCTAAATGTCCATCATTACTCTTTAATCAACATGTGTACTAATTAGTATCACATTAGGAGGTCTAAATCAATGGGAAATCAAAAATTTCCCGATTATGTGCCTTGATTAGTGAATAGTAACTATTAGTGACTAGTTTAAGTTTTAATCAATATAAGTCAATTAATTGGTCAACAAAGACCATGTTAGCCTTATATTAATGGGGTGGCCGGTTTTTATGTGGGGAGTCACCATATGAGTCATTAAATGAGAAAGGAAAAGAAAGAGATAAGTAAAGAAGTTACTATTTGCTTTATTAAAGCAAATATCTTATTAGCCTACCTTTCTTTCTCTCTCTTCATTCCTTTCTTCACACGATTTCTTCTTCTCTTCTTTGCTCCAAAACCGTGAGAGCTCATCCATGGTGCTCCATCTCCAAATGCTCACCAAATGTTCATTTTAGCTCCAAATCAAAAACTAAACACATATTATTCTTAGTTAGGTCAAGACCTATCTTTCTATCTTTTCAAATCTTTCAAAGCTCCATTTTGGTGCCATGAGAAAACTCCATTGATGGGGGAAAATCAAGTTTGAAGAGCTCATTAGCTTCTCCATTCTCTTAAGGTAAGGAAAATGTAAGAAAAACCATGTTTCCACCATTTCTACACATTACCGAAAATTCCTTCTCATGGGGATTCATTTTTATCCATTGTTCTAGCTTGATTCTATTCTCCAAGGGCTAGAGGAGGTCCTACTTAATTCATATCCAAGCTTGCTTTGAGAATCCAAGGTAAAACATTCAGTTTAATACCTTAGAACACATTTTTAACCTAGGGTTTACTCCTTAAGGTTAGTGTATTGTTTAGTGCTCATATGAGTCATTGGTTATTGAGTAGAACATTGGCAAGAGAAGTTTGAGTGGTGGCCGATATTCATTCAAGAAGAAGGTCTAAGGAGGAGATTGAGATAAGCTTGAGGAAACAAGGTAAAATGCTTACCTAATGGTGGTTTAAGATTAAGGAATGAGTTTTAGATAAATACCAATGTGGCTTAGAGCTTACATTGTGTATTGGGTTATATAACCTAAGGAAAAAGAACTTAAACAAGCTTATGAACTTGTGATTAAGGAGCTAATGAGAATGGGTTAGTAATATAAGTTTAAGGTGGATTTTAAGAGCATTATAACTACTATGAGATTGATGAGTGTATTTGCAGGTTGAAAGCTTATACATGTGGGAAATTCAGTGTTTAAGTTTAAGTCATTTAAGGGCCTAAGAGCCATGTCATTTAAGAGCCTTAGTGCTATGCAATTTAAGATTATTGCAATATAATGAGTATGATGTGAATGAGTTGATTTGGATGAGATATGATGAGAAAGAATTTGATGTGTGATGAGATGGTTGAAGAAACAATGTGTGTGGGGTGATAAGATACTAGAGGAGCTATGGCGAAATTTGTGTAGAAAACAAAGTGTTTAAGTGATAGTGGTGAGTTAATATGCCCTAGGTTTACTAGGGAGCATGAAAGGAATTGGTGGAAATGAGTTAACTAAGGAGTTCTTGAGGTTTAGAATGACCTAGAGATGTCTAGGAGGAATTGGAGGATTGGTGAGTGTTTTGAACACACCAAATCATGAGATGAGGAATGTAAGACTTGTGAGTTTAAGGAGAAGGTAATGCTTAAGGTGATTAAGATATGTTCTAAGGGAATATAATGACTAAGGAAGTACTAGGAAGTTTTAGAGATTGTCTTGATGAAGAGGGGTAAGATAAAGTGTTGGAATGAGTGGTAATGACTTAGGCATTACCTTGGGGGATTTAGGAATCAAGAGAATGTAATTGAGTATTTAGAACTTAGGCAAATGTTGGTAAACAACTAGGAAGGAAATAAGGTGTTGGTGTGGAAGCTTAAGCTTATGAAGGAACTTTAAGTAAATGCATAAAAGAGTTTTAGATGTGAAGATGCTTGGGAGATGATGTTATAGTGATGAGGAAAACATTGGCATAGTGGTTACATTAAGTATGAACCACCACCTAGAAACCTAGAGGAAAGCATTACAAGAGTAGCATTATTACAAGGAAAATGCATAATGACTAAGGTGGATTTTGGTGGATGATTTAAGGTATTTAAAGGAGGTTATAAGGTGGGTTTAAGGTGCCAAGATGGTGTTGGACCTATTAGGACACTTGTGGAAGAGTTTGGAATTGGAAGAGCAATTTAAGAGGAAAATCTGTAGTGGACCGACCCAGGGTCCGACCCAGTTCTGGGTCGGTCGGACCTTGCTAACCCAGCAGAAATGTTTCGGCATAGACCGACCCATAAGGATGGGTCGGTCGGTGGGTCGGTCGGGCAAGATTTAATGAAGGAAAATGTCTCGGCAGAGGACCGACCCAGAGGGTTTTGGGTCGGTCGGTTTAGCTTTGGGTCGGTCGGATGAGTTTCAAGAGACGGAGAGTTTCTGTAATGGACCGACCCAGGGGTGGGTCGGTCGGTGGGTCGGTCGACCCTTAACACTTAAAAAAAAAAGAAATTTTGATTCTAAGAATGGCAATGGGTAATAAGGTATGCCTTTGGTAGGGTAGTAATGATTGGGACCCTAAGAACTTAAGGATTAAGTTAAGTTAAGTATAAACTTGAAAGTTTAAGATTAAGTTTGTAAGATTAAGTGTAAGACCTAAGAGGTGTTAGGTGGGGATCATTAAGGAATTAAGTAAGTTAAACAAGCTAAGTAAGTCATATAAGTTAAGTGATTAACAACCTAAAACTGAATGAATGTTTTAGGTTTGGAATTGGGACCCGAAGAAGGCTAACAAACAACGATCAACGGTGAACGGTACAGTTGTTTCTTCTTGTGACCTGCTTGCTAACGAGGTGTCCCTCGGCTTGTGTGCTATTTGTTTTTGTGTGCTCACTAAACAAGATAAAGCATGCAACCGGAATATATATACATATATATTATATGTTGTGTGATGTTTGAAAACTAACACAACATACCGTGAGAACTTACTAACCAATGTTTAGTAAGAAATTGAGTGAGAATAAGGAACGCCCCCTAATGAGGGACGATATGAACCGAAAGAGGTTAACCAACAAACATGGTCTTGAGACTATTACTAACTGAACTTGAGTGAGGAATCCGGAATGGTACCGGCACATGTGTATTGGGGGAAGTCGGTATCCTTATCAAATACCGTCTTCCAAAGATGACTTGTCCTCGGACTCGTCGCCTAGAGTCGACAAATAGACTCGACCTCCTCGGACTTCTTGTTTTAGGAGGGAGGCATACTGAGATGGTGTAGTGGGATCTACCTAAATGCCCAACTAATTCTAATAAATATTGTTTATGTAAACCAATGGAGCTGATAACTCATTGGTTAGGGCTACGTGACCCGACAGATAAACAATGGATTAAGGTACAACCATTCTAATAAAGAACGGTTGACTTAATTGAGATAAGAACTGAGATAAGATTGAGATAAGGTTTGAGATAAGTTACAACCATTTCTACTTAAAGAATGGTTTGTATTCTAAGACTGAGATAAGATGGTGCGGTGGGATCACCTAAATCCCAGGTTCGAATTAGATACGGCCAATCCCTTCCAGGAAAGGTTTGTATATAGAGATTAAGATTGAGATTAAGATTAAGATTAAGTTAAGTTACAATCATTCCTGTTTAAAGGATGATTTGTACTATTAAGATTAAGATTAAGGTAAGGTTAAGATAAGTTGCAACCATTCCTTTTTAAAGGATGGTTTGTAATATTAAGATTAAGATAAGCTACATCCACTCCTGATTAAAGGATGGTTGTTTCTAAGATTAAGATAAGAATCGGATTGAGGTAAGATAAGGATGGACTAAGATTAAGAGAGAACATTACTTAAGGAGTTAAATAACTAACTCTCTAATTAAGGGAACGCATTTAAGTCGTTCATTGTGTGTGAACTTTGATTGTTCATATCTGAGTTGTTGTTTACTGCACTTTCTATTATGTTGTGCATCTAATCAACCTCCATGCTATCGACAATTAGTCGTCGTAGCCACGTTAGCTTGGGGGCCATGAGAGGATAGTACCAGCATTCGTGCTGACCCCCTCGGGGGCTTCTTTTTACTACACAGGTGAACATCAGGAGCGGTCGTCGCAAGAGTAAGAAGAGGATACAGCTGCTAAGGGTTTAGTATGGCCTACGAGTTGTGCATGTACACTCGTATGGCAATTGAGTTAGTAAGATGTATAGGATGTGAGGTGGAGGTTGTAAGAAGGTTATGTAAATGGTTAAGGTTGTTAGACTAATGTTCGGTATATTCTGTAGTCAGACCGTGGCAAGGTCCTGGATTGTAAAGAATTCCGTGCGATGTTTGTATATATACTGTTAAGTTGCGAGACCACATTGGATTGAGTTGGGGTGTTACAAAAAGTGGTATCAGAGCGTAGTTACGCTCTGAAGACAAGAATACCGAACTTAGGAGAATGATGAGGTTGAGATTGAGTTATGGGTTAAGGGTTGAGAGATAGAGTGAGAGGTGCGTTAGCCAGGACTTCCCGGTGTTTACCGGATATCCATAGTACCTAGGCCCGCCCTCCACATCCCTAACCCTAAATATGTGGAACAAACGCCAGAGAGAAGAAAGCCTTCTCTTACTCGGGAAACCCGATCTGGCAGTTAGCTAACAGTAAGCAATACGAGAAACAACTTGTTGTACAACAGTTATGGAGAACTGGGAGATTTTAATGGAGTGCAATAGAGAAACAGGCGCTACCATGGAACTATCAGTAAGAACGGTAATTACCGGCAACATGGGTCGACATGCTACGCAGTCGAAATAACCCGCCATACCAATGATAAGGAAAGCACTACGGTGCAATGGATAAGGAAATGATAAAGACATGAGTACCGGACAGTGGTCCGAAGGAGAATAACAGTGAGATAATACAGAGCATGAGGATTAAGATTACTGGAAGGTCCAGTTAAGGAACGGGAACTCATATAAATGTACCGAAATAGGACTACGATGTAGTGCCTAAAGGAGAATCATTACTTAATAACCACAAAAATGTGTGGAGACGGAGCGAGGATTAAGACATAAGGAAATATTAAGGGGTTCCCTCAGAAAGAGGAACCCTGATAATGACAGTACTGTCAAACAACAAGGAAACTGCCGGATGGACGGTTATCCAAAATAAGTGATTATCGAAGGAGTCCCGAGGACTACCAATTACATGGAAATTAGAAGGAAGTGTCACTACCGATGTACCTTGTACCAATACCCATCCTGCATGGCGCACTTGCCATAGCAAGTGCTACCACGGTTAACCACACGAAAAGCCATCAAGGCGAAATAGGGAACGCTACAGTTGGTAGCATATTAATACCGGATTGTAAATCCATAAGAACAGAAAAATAAGACCTTGGAAAGGCCGACGGCCTGACCATGATGAGATGAACCGACACATCAGCCAGCAGGGAGCTGAGCTTAGACGAAATACTAAACCATATAAATACTAGCAACGGTATAACCCACTACAACAACAACCGACAGTACGGTAAGAACACAATCCAACTCCAAGGGGAAAACCTAAGAGATGCTCGGTCGCGAGCAAAAACACTATATAAGCAATAAAATACAAGGGATGTATTATAAATACTATTGAGACTGTTGAAGCATCGACTACAACGAAAACGGGATAAGACTCCCAGAGTGACCATTAAGGATACCAATAACAACATTCTTCAATGAAGATGTTGGAAAACCCGGAAATCAAGGATAAAAGAAATAAACATAAGCTATAACCTACTAAGATTAAAGTCGTAACCTGGAAAGGAAAGCTCAGAGGACTACCCACAGAGCGGGCATAGTCGAGCCGAACAACGATGAATGACAGTTAACACTGTTTGTTAACTCATTAACACCCAAGTATGATTGATCATCAACGGGTGGCGTAGTCAACAGAAGTTGAACGAAGCGTTGAGATGAAGTATAAGATGAGGATGATATCCAACTTGGACACCTTAAGGCAAACGCCTAATACGAACTTTGAATTAAAAGACATAAGTCTAGTAAAATGACAGCATTGTCAAAGACATTAAGTAACCTCAGATCACCTGAACAACTTCCATAGCAGGAAGCAGGATGCAGCAACTTACCATGAAACCCGATACTACATTTAGTATGTAACCTAACGGTGATGGTGTTCCAGAACCAGAATCTTAGGAAACCTGCAGATGAAGAACAAATAATGAACTGAGACATTAAGCATTAGGAGCCTACGAGCCAAGGATGTTAACCACATCAGAGCCCGAGGCGCAGTAAGTTATAAGAGAGCTTATTTAAGCCATGAGGAACTACAATGCGTAGATATGAACGGTTACCAAACCTATAATTTAGATTGGGAAAAACAATACCAAGAAAAGGTACCAATGAGAATATTGAGATAATGCTAAGGACAGGAGCGGAGAACGAACCATGCCTTTTAGGGTGGGGATACCTCTCCTTGTTGTGAGGCCATGAGTGGGAATGAACCCCTCAAAAGGGCTTTCACTATTAGGAGAAATACACTTTATTTAGAAAATGGAACCATGAACCTTGAGATTACTTTAGAACATACCAGATACACTTGAGTAATAAGGAAGGTGCACAGATAGACCCCATATCCAACACCCAGGATGTAAGAATTAGTGATGTCAGATAAACATTGTGACTGCACATTATGGCACGTCAATTAATCAATGCTCAGAAGAGCTTGTGAATCAGTGGATGACTTCTTCAGTAACCAGTTAAACACATGGTAGATAACATCACTAAGGATGAAAGAAAGCGAAAGAATTAGCCTACTTACGAATCTGAGATTGGAGCAAACATCTTCATATCAAGAGTCAACTATTTTACAACACGGTACGACAACCGCCATACACCGGAATGAGAGAACTCCCAGTGGTTTACACCAAGAAGGGATTGAGTATAAGTTAAGACATTAGAATAAGTGAGTAAGAGGTTGCACCATTAATGGGCAACATGGTAAAGGCCAACTACCACGGTAGTAGTGGTCGTGAGTACAATAGTTAGATAAGTGGATTAAGTCATGGTGCGCGGTAAGGCGACCATTATGTATGAGCCGTCAAATATTGACACTGAGGCAATTAGATTTATGAGTTAAGACCAGCATAAGTAAGAAAATAAGATGGTAGACGAACTGAGCATTGATGCCAGTAGTCTGGACCTAGTTAGGTAAGATTTTACAGGAAGCACACTACCCATTCCTTAAGGAACTGGAAGTGCATTCCTAGTAGCATAAATATGAGGAACAAGATAAGAGGCTCTACGAAGAGACCTCAATATTAAGAGACCGAATCACGACGGAATACAGAAAGGAGCTGGAGTATACCATACCAAGACACAGTAAATGGACTTCCCTTGATTAACTTCAAGAAGAACAATAAATGTTATTATGGAACGATGAAAGAGGAGATCGACAACAGAATACTTCATAATTAGCAATAGCTAAACGTGTGACGGACACTATGAGTTTACTAAAACGAGACGTGGGACGACTGCACCCCACAGGGGCTTGCAGGCCTGACACGCTCATTTATGAGTTAGTTGGGTAAGTAGTAATGTACCAGTAAGGTACCCCATGCATGTGAACGAGTGGTGTAAGGAACACGGGAAGTAGTCGACTCCGTACCACCGACAACGACGCAAGATCAGACAAGAGCAGCTACTACCACAAACAGTGAAGAGAAGAATTCAGTTGAACCAGTAACGCAAGGAAGAGAGAGAACAGATAATTAAGGACTATGAAGTGCGAGAAGCACGGATTGTTAAGTACAGACATGGACATGTCTTAAGATGAGTAAGATTAGACTGTAAAGCGCATATGCACTAAACAGTAGTTTCAGACTAAGAATCATCCTCAGACCAAAGGTCAGTTGGGGAGAACAATTTAGACATTCGAGAAAATACTAAGAGAGAAGATTAGACGAGTTACAACTCATTAAGGCCGTGTATATATAAAGATAACACGTGTCCATTGAGACAATTAAGCCTAAGATTATCAGAGTGGTGCAGCGGAAGCTAGCAGATCACTACCTTTGAGATTAGACCAAACTAAGTTAAGGAAACGGTATAAGTACCGTTAAGAATCCTCGATACAGAGATTAAGTCATTTCTGATCGAATTATAACTAAGATAGATAATGTGGAAGCTAGAATGCTTGGTAAGAATTAGACATCTTGAACTTATGTTCAAGGATGATATAATGTTGATTACGTGGGCGTAATCCATTTTAAGGGGGGTAGAGCGAAAACCGCTTAGCGTATGTTTGTGTACTGAGTACATAAACTACGGTGTGCATAGCACAAAATAATTTGAGAATATGTTTTACATAAACATTTTAAGATAAATCATGGTTATTGCACACAGAAGATGTGAATACCATACATATTAAGTACCTATCTTGTTAACTCCGGTGTGAGTACAAGTTAAGAGAATTAAGGAAGAGGATTAAGGAGACTTAAGGAATAAGGAAAATATGAGGTATAAGTCGATATGAGACTATGTGTGAGATAAGAATAAGATAACACTATGAGATATTATTTGATATGAGCATGAGGAAGGATATAGTAATGATATGTGGTATGAGACTGATATGGAATTTAGTAGGAATTTAAGTCTGGAGGTAGTTACTAAGAGATGAATTGAGAATGTTTGATGGACTTAGTCCACACTTTGGAGATGTATTGATTATGATTAGAAGAACTAAAAAGATAGAAAATTGGACATGAGTGAATTACTGATGTTTGAAAATGACGTGGGAGGTGGAACTTGATTTTCTAGGGATCAAGGGAAACCGAACACAAATTGGAGTGGAAGGATGGTTCTACACTGATGCTGATCACATCAGGGTAGGATTATTCCTGAAACTCCCTACCAGTGGTCACAAGTAAATCACACTAAGGATAGAGGCCTTAGGATAAAATGAAATTGGAGTTGATTGTATTTTAATTAGAGGAATTATTCCTCACATGACCTCGTAAAAAGGATTACCTTTTTACTGAGTCTCGCCCATGAAGTCGAGGACGCACGAGCCTTTGTCTTCGGACCGGTGACATGGGGAGAGCAGCGTGTTTTGTATTCTAGCCCATGGTGACGAGGACGAATGAGCCATTGTCTACGGACCGGTGACATGGGAGAATACGTTGGAAGTTATGTGAATGTTTTAATCATCAAAAGGAACAAAAGGAATTTTGAGTGCTACACATGCTTAAGCATGTTGTGTGATATTTAAGTATAAGAACATGGTGGACAAGGATCCAATGAGATTAAGTATACATAAGTATGATCTATATGATCTAAGGAATGATAAGACATGTATTCTAATAAGATAAGATGCATGGGAACTTTGGGGACAAAGTTCTTTTAAGGGGGGTAGATTGAAATACCCCAAACCTAAGTATGCTAAGTAAACATCAAATCATGATGTATTAAGGCTAAAATATGCCTTAGAAAGATTGGTAGACAATTTAAACCAAGGAAAACATAAGAAAGTGCCTTAAAGGCAATCAGGGCAAAAACGTGCTCTAAGCTTGGAGAGACTTGGGTGAGTACCCAAATATCATGATAAGACCTTAGTAATATCCTAATGGTCATTTTAAATCAATTAGCAAAGAAAACCAAGCTTGAAAACAAGTTAAAACACAAAATGTGCTTTAAGAAGTCTTAAAGCACATTTTTGAGAAATTGTCTTAGAATTGAGTTTTGAGTGGCTAAATGTCCATCATTACTCTTTAATCAACATGTGTACTAATTAGTATCACATTAGGAGGTCTAAATCAATGGGAAATCAAAAATTTCCCGATTATGTGCCTTGATTAGTGAATAGTAACTATTTAGTGACTAGTTTAAGTTTTAATCAATATAAGTCAATTAATTGGTCAACAAAGACCATGTTAGCCTTATATTAATGGGGTGGCCGGTTTTTGTGGGGAGTCACCACATGAGTCATAAATGAGAAAGGAAAAGAAGAGATAAGTAAAGAAGTTACTATTTGCTTTATTAAAGCAAATATCTTATTAGCCTACCTTTCTTTTCTCTCTCTTCATTTCTCTTCTTCACACGATTTCTTCTTCTCTTCTTTTGCTCCAAACCGTGAGAGCTCATCCATGGTGCTCCACCCAAATGCTCACCAATTCATTTTAGCTCCAAATCAAAAACTAAACACATATTATTCTTAGTTAGGTCAAGACCTATTTCTATCTTTTCAAATCTTTCAAAGCTCCATTTTGGTGCCATGAGAAAACTCCATTGATGGGGGAAAATCAAGTTTGAAGAGCTCATTAGCTTCTCCATTCTCTTAAGGTAAGGAAAATGTAAGAAAAACCATGTTTCCACCATTTCTACACATTACCGAAAATTCCTTCTCATGGGGATTCATTTTTATCCATTGTTCTAGCTTGATTCTATTCTCCAAGGGCTAGAGGAGGTCCTACTTAATTCATATCCAAGCTTGCTTTGAGAATCCAAGGTAAAACATTCAGTTTAATACCTTAGAACACATTTTAACCTAGGGTTTACTCCTTAAGGTTAGTGTATTGTTTAGTGCTCATATGAGTCATTGGTTATTGATTAGAACATTGGCAAGAGAAGTTTGAGTGGTGGCCGATATTCATTCAAGAAGAAGGTCTAAGGAGGAGATTGAGATAAGCTTGAGGAAACAAGGTAAAATGCTTACCTAATGGTGGTTTAAGATTAAGGAATGAGTTTTAGATAAATACCAATGTGGCTTAGAGCTTACATTGTGTATTGGGTTATATAACCTAAGGAAAAAGAACTTAAACAAGCTTATGAACTTGTGATTAAGGAGCTAATGAGAATGGGTTAGTAATATAAGTTTAAGGTGGATTTTAAGAGCATTATAACTACTATGAGATTGATGAGTGTATTTGCAGGTTGAAAGCTTATACATGTGGGAAATTCAGTGTTTAAGTTTAAGTCATTTAAGGGCCTAAGAGCCATGTCATTTAAGAGCCTTAGTGCTATGCAATTTAAGATTATTGCAATATATGAGTATGATGTGAATGAGTTGATTTGGATGAGATATGATGAGAAAGAACTTGATGTGTGTGAGATGGTTGAATGAGGAAAAACAATGTTTGGGCATGATAAGATACTAGAGGAGCTATGGCGAAATTTGAGTAGAAAAAAGTGTTTAGTGAAGTGGTGATAATATGACCTAGGTTTACTAGGAGCATGAAGAATTGGTGGAAATGAGTTAACTAAGGAGTTCTTGAGGTTAGAATGACCTAGAGATGTCTAGGAGGAATTGGAGGATGGTGAGTGTTTTGAACACACCAAATCATGAGATGAGGAATATAAGACTTGAGCATAAGTTTAAGGAGAAGGTATGATGCTTAAGGTGATTAAGATATGTTCTAAGGGAATATAATGACTAAGGAAGTACTAGGAAGTTTTAGAGATTGTCTTGATGAAGAGGGGTAAGATAAAGTGTTGGAATGAGTGGTAATGACTTAGGCATTACCTTGGGGGATTTAGGAATCAAGAGAATGTAATTGAGTATTTAGAACTTAGGCAAATGTTGGTAAACAACTAGGAAGGAAATAAGGTGTTGGTGTGGAAGCTTAAGCTTGTGAAGGAACTTTTAGTAAATGCTTGAAAGAGTTTTAGATAGTGAGAGATGCTTGGGAGATGATGTTATAGTGTGGGAACATTGGCATAGTGGTTACATTAAGTATGAACCACCACCTAGAAACCTAGAGGAAAGCATTACAAGAGTAGCATTATTACAAGGAAAATGCATAATGACTAAGGTGGATTTTGGTGGATGATTTAAGGTATTTAAAGGAGGTTATAAGGTGGGTTTAAGGTGCCAAGATGGTGTTGGACCTATTAGGACACTTGTGGAAGAGTTTGGAATTGGAAGAGCAATTTAAGAGGAAAATCTGTAGTGGACCGACCCAGGGTCCGACCCAGTTCTGGGTCGGTCGGACCTTGCTAACCCAGCAGAAATGTTTCGGCAATAGACCGACCCATAAGGATGGGTCGGTCGGTGGGTCGGTCGGGCAAGATTTAATGAAGGAAAATGTTCGGCAGAGGACCGACCCAGAGGGTTTTGGGTCGGTCGGTTTAGCTTTGGGTCGGTCGGATGAGTTTCAAGAGACGGAAGAGTTTCTGTAATGGACCGACCCAGGGGGGGTCGGTCGGTGGGTCGGTCGACCCTTAACACTTAAAAAAAAAAAGAAATTTTGAATTCTAAGAATGGCAATGGGTAATAAGGTATGCCTTTGGTAGGGTAGTAATGATTGGACCCTAAGAACTTAAGGAATTAAGTTAAGTTAAGTATAAACTTGAAAGTTTAAGATTAAGTTTGTAAGATTAAGTGTAAGACCTAAGAGGTGTTAGGTGGGGATCATTAAGGAATTAAGTAAGTTAAACAAGCTAAGTAAGTCATACTAAGTTAAGTGATTAACAACCTAAAACTGAATGAATGTTTTAGGTTGTGAATGGGACCCGGAAGAAGGTAAACAAACAACGGACGGTGAACGGTACAGTTGTTTCTTCTTGTGACCTGCTTGCTAACGAGGTGTCCCTCGGCTTGTGTGCTATTTGTTTTGTGTGCTCACTAAACAAGATAAAGCATGCAACCGGAATATATATACATATATTATATTGTTGTGTGATGTTTGAAAACTAACACAACATACCGTGAGAACTTACTAACCAATGTTTAGTAAGAAATTGAGTGAGAATAAGGAACGCCCCCTAATGAGGGACGATATGAACCGAAAGAGGTTAACCAACAAACATGGTCTTGAGACTATTACTAACTGAACTTGAGTGAGGAATCCGGAATGGTACCGGCACATGTGTATTGGGGGAAGTCGGTATCCTTATCAAATACCGTCTTCCAAAGATGACTTGTCCTCGGACTCGTCGCCTAGAGTCGACAAATAGACTCGACCTCCTCGGACTTCTTGTTTTAGGAGGGAGGCATACTGAGATGGTGTAGTGGGATCTACCTAAATGCCCAACTAATTCTAATAAATATTGTTTATGTAAACCAATGGAGCTGATAACTCATTGGTTAGGGCTACGTGACCCGACAGATAAACAATGGATTAAGGTACAACCATTCTAATAAAAGAACGGTTGACTTAATTGAGATAAGAACTGAGATAAGATTGAGATAAGGTTTGAGATAAGTTACAACCATTTCTACTTAAAGAATGGTTTGTATTCTAAGACTGAGATAAGATGGTGCGGTGGGATCACCTAAATCCCAGGTTCGAATTAGATACGGCCAATCCCTTCCAGGAAAGGTTTGTATATAGAGATTAAGATTGAGATTAAGATTAAGATTAAGTTAAGTTACAATCATTCCTGTTTAAAGGATGATTTGTACTATTAAGATTAAGATTAAGGTAAGGTTAAGATAAGTTGCAACCATTCCTTTTTAAAGGATGGTTTGTAATATTAAGATTAAGATAAGCTACATCCACTCCTGATTAAAGGATGGTTGTTTCTAAGATTAAGATAAGAATCGGATTGAGGTAAGATAAGGATGGACTAAGATTAAGAGAGAACATTACTTAAGGAGTTAAATAACTAACTCTCTAATTAAGGGAACGCATTTAAGTCGTTCATTGTGTGTGAACTTTGATTGTTCATATCTGAGTTGTTGTTTACTGCACTTTCCATTATGTTGTGCATCTAATCAACCTCCATGCTATCGACAATTAGTCGTCGTAGCCACGTTAGCTTGGGGGCCATGAGAGGATAGTACCAGCATTCGTGCTGACCCCCTCGGGGGCTTCTTTTTACTACACAGGTGAACATCAGGAAGCGGTCGTCGCAAGAGTAAGAAGAGGATACAGCTGCTAAGGGTTTAGTATGGCCTACGAGTTGTGCATGTACACTCGTATGGCAATCTGAGTTAGTAAGATGTATAGGATGTGAGGGGTTGTAAGAAGGTTATGTAAATGGTTAAGGTTGTTAGACTAATGTTCGGTATATTCTGTAGTCAGACCGTGGCAAGGTCCTGGATTTGTAAAGAATTCCGCTGCGATGTGTTTGTATATATACTGTTAAGTTGCGAGACCACACTTGGATTGAGTTGGGGTGTTACAACCGATCACCCAAGCAAACAACGCCCACACAAATTCACCATGTCCTCACTTGAGGGTTAAATCAATCTGGGTATGGATCGATCCGGAGAGGTGCTTGGGGCTTGGGCCCAGATCACCACAAAGGAATAGGGCTTGCACGCTATCTTTGGGCTTCCCCACTTTTTTCACATCACTGTTAAGTGTGCGTCTAGGGATGGGTCTTTGAATGACCAAACATTGGGCTTGGTAAGGACACTGCCAGGAAAACGCTTGGGGCTAAGGCCCAGGTATTAAGGGGGTGTGGTTAGACGACACCCTCCTCTTTTCCCCCGCTTAATCACATCACCTAAAAGGTGTGAGTCCCTGACAGGGGACCCTAGATGGGCCCCGAGGTAAAACTGGTTTGTGTGGACCCTCGCTCTCATATGATGCAAAGGTGCAGAAAATTAAAGTGCGCACAAAAGTAAATAAACAAAGTAATAAAGCCATAAATAAACAATTCTGGAGTTAAGCCCTCTTTCTTAAAATTAAACAAGTTTAGATTAAGAATTTTGTCCCCAGCGGAGTCGCCAGTCTGTGAGCCTCGATTTTAAACCCTATCCTATGTTGATTAAAGTTGATTATGATCTAAACGGGTTTTAGGTCCACTTATGACCTAAGATTAATAACTATGTCATATAACAATAATTATTAAAACCTAAGCTAGCTCACTGGAACCTATTATGAGTCGCCACCTAATTTTGACCTAGATTAAATTAGGAAAGGAGAGTTCGGGTTCGGGGGCTTGATATTCGACTTATTTAGGGTTCAAATTACTTTCATTACCCCTAGAAGTCGTTTTCCTCTACTTAGTTTAATTACGGCTTATTACGAGTCATTTTAACCTAATTTTGACAGAAAATTAAAGTGAAATTAAAAGCTATCTAAACTAGGGTTTCGGAGGCAGAATTAGGTCGAATTTTGTTTCCGTCCGTGGCTACGGACCTATAGTCTGAACCCACGGACCCTAGTTAACCTATGTGAACATAAAAGTCGAATTTAAACAGAAACGAGATTTTGATAAGTCCGAGGCCACGGACAGGACGTCCGTGGGCCCGGACATGTTTTATAAAACCCTAACTTTTAAAAATAAAAATATCCCGCCACCGTCCGGGGGCGTCCGGCTTATGGACTGGGAGTCCGGGACCCCGGACGTAGCGTCCGTGGGTGCGGACCGACCTCGGACGGCGGCGTTGAGGCTGTTCCCGGTGGTGTTTTCGGCTCAAAATTTATGGGTAGGTAGCCTGAAAGATGTACAAGACGTTAGTGATTGAAAGTTTTCAATTTGAAATCGAATTTAATGCGACACTTAACGAACAAGTTAGAAGGTAGAAACACAAACAAACCTTAATTCAGAAGCAAGGAAAAATCAATTCGGTTAGCAATTTTAACCAGAAGTGTATTTAGACCAGAAGGGTTAGAGAATTTGGTTTTTACCCTGTTTTGATTTCGAAAATTTGTTGTTCCTTCACGTCGGGAATCTCTGAAAGCTTCGTTGGTGGCCGATCCGGTTCGACTTAGACCCGAGCTTATGACCTCTTCTTCCTTGTGTTGTTAACCACGTCTTGGCTCTGTATTTGTGGTGTTTTGATGCTTGGAAGTTCAATGGGAGAAGAAAGAATGTGTTTTTGGTGATTTTGGGATGACTTTGGTAGAGTTTCGGTATTGGGAGTGTTGAAAACGTGAGAGGCAAATAGACGGCTGTGTTCTCGGACTATGGGAATGTTCTCCTCTGCCCTAGGTCGTTTTTGGAAGGTCCTTTTATAGAAAGAGCAAGGCCATGTTGATAGAACAAGATTTTTATCTAAAACCCTGATTTGTGCTCTAAGGGAATCTGATTTTTTAAAATATGTTGTAGGCCGATAAAAATTATGAAATTTTAACTGAAGATAAAGGATGAATTTTAAGAATTTTGAGAGTTGGAATCGGGTTATTTTGATAAATAACCAATTAAATATAAGTAAATAAATATTATTTGAGGAATTATAAATATTATTTAGGGGTTTATTAAACCCTAAGGAACATAAAACACTTGGGCGTTAAAAACGCACCTAAACTCCTTAAGGTCAGAAACGAGCGTTAAAAGCTTGACCTTAAGTTAAACAATTATAAAAGCTATGGACATTATACGAATTTAACCAAGGATCACTTTATGATCTTTAAAATACAAGTTCTCAGTTAGAACTGAGTAAAAATACAAAGTTCTCGGAAGTTCCCGATGTGGGCCCATAAAGGCCCGGGAATGCCTAGGAAGAGTGCCGTGATGGCACGAACCTCTATAAAAAATATTCTAAGAGTTCCTAAAATCATTATTAATTATTCTAAAGAGAATTCCCAAGCTACTTCTTCAAAATAATAAAGAGCTCGGGGGAAATTTCTTAACGCTCCTTTTACCTCGGGAGTGCCCCTTTAGCCCGAAAATTGAGTTTACAAGTTTATATAACCCCATATAACTTAATGTAATGCCTTAATATATTATTATTGACTATAAACAATGTCAATAAACACTTGGAAGTCATAGAGGCTAATTAATTCCTATAAAAATCCTTAAAGCACAAAAACGCACCTTCGGGTGTCATAAAAATGCGTTTTACGCAATTGTCTTGAAGTTTTAACAAGCCACGAATTGATAAACTTAAAAGTGGAAAAATGACCATCTAAATTAATTGATGGCAACACTAAACTCATAGTATATATGGGGGCGATTGTTTGGTCAAAAAGGTACCTAAAATCAGCATTTTTACCCTAAAACTTTCATCTTTCTTCATAATAAAATGTGCCAATTAAATGTTGGAACCAATTACACATATTAGTATGGTCTTAGTACAATATAAAGTGACAGAAATTAAAGCAAAAATAATTCTCAATTGATTCCTAATGTAGGCGTTAAAATGAGCCATATATAACTAGTTTATACTTCAAAAAAAAACGTTAGTAGATGATGAGTCATCTTAGTAATAATAGATGATATTATAGCAATCAAACTTGGCAGGAAACCTCCATTACGTGTACCTGCATAAGAAGATAAGTTAGTGCTATAATATAATAAAAAACAAAACTAAAGTAGTACTAGCTAAGCCTAATCTAATGCTAATATAAACAACAAAAGAGATTTCAATCTAGCATGATTGTCGTAGGTCTACTACATGGGGGCTGCTGCTCCATTTCATTCAAACGATTGCCACTCAACAGCAAACAAATAACAAGTTAATACAGTATAATATAAAAAATCAAAGTCTCAAGCGGTAGTATTGACTACCGAAATCAACTAGAAACAAGGGAGTTTGATTATCTGAATTATAGTCAATAAAACACCAACCCTACCAGCATTATTCCTTGCCTCCAATCAAGCAAAAATCAGTTGTCATTTAGCACATGAACAACCGTGAGACATAAGGAATGGAGGGGAATGATTTAACATGTTAGTTGACTCCAAAGTTCAAAGAAGACCACCACCACCATACCTCTTGTCTTCTAGCCTTTAATTATCAAACAAGTCACCATTATTTCCCTCATCAATCATCCGAAAATATGTCCCAATTAAGAGACTTTTGGTAGCCAAAATGTAAGTCAAATTAATCAAAAAAATAAGACATAAAATAATGCATCAAATAATACCAATAATTTCCAACTTATCTCTTTGCCTTCTTGCCTTAATAACTCACGTAGGCTCACTTCTTCATTTGCCATTCACGAACTGGTAAGTTCTTTCCCTTACTCCCTCTTTTCTTCTTCTTCCTTCCTAGCTTCAAGCTCCAACAATGGAGGTTTAAGTTCTAACTTCATTTTATCAAAATTCCTAGCTAATTCTACAAAACAAGAATCAAGTAGCAGATCTGTTCAAGAGGTCTGACTTCGGGAGCAATTCTGTAATTTTCAGTAAGTTATCTCGAAATCTTCCCAACATCAAACTTGTTCCTCTTCGAATTAGCTTTCCATACATATAAAGATCATTAATTTTCATGGTGTATTCCGTTCTGGGTGAACAAAAGAAGGCGAAGTGGTTCACAGCAGAAAATCTGCTCAATAGGTCTCATCTCGGGAGTTATTCTGAATTTTCCGTAAGTTTTCTCAAAATCTTCTCAACACCAAAGTTGTTCCTCTTTGAATTAGCTTTCCAGACATATAAGGATCATTAATTTTGGTGGTCATTTCAGTGCTGGGTGACAAAAACCGCAGAGAGTGCGCAATCTGGAAATTTCGGTAAGATATGGTGATCCCTATCTTCCACCATTTGGTGTCTATAATTAGTGCCGAATTTTAGAGCTTCTAAACCTATGTTCTCTTCATTATTTCATGAAGGAAACTTGGATTTTCAATCATCACAAGGTGTATCAAAATACCTTGATAAATTCCTAAGGTAAACTCTTGTAAAAACTACTCCAAAGCTTATTTATAATTTTGTTAGAGGTCTAACAAATAGATCTCCTAAATATGCATAAGGAGGACGAAAATTATTCATCAAGATAGCATTTGGAGAGCTTGGAATTCAAGGAGAAAATCAAGTGCAAGGATTGTCTTGATTTAAGGAGTAAGCATATAATTAAGGTTTATTAAGTTATTAAGTTTAAGCTTGATTTTAAGCTTCAAACTTTGGTATAAAAATTATGAATGACCTCTAAATAATTAAGGCCGAAAATATAAGGATTATAATGTCAAGGAAAATAATTTATAACATATAAGGTAAGATTATTACCTTAAGGTATAAATATGTGTCACAAAAATTAATTAAGATGCATATATATTCAAACCGAAATATTTGAGGATTAAATGTCCTATTTTGAGTTTATAAACATTCTAAGTCATTAGCATAATTTTTAGAAGTGTTATATGGCTTATATACAATAAGTATTTATCATAAGGTTTAAATCAAGTTTTGGAAACTATATGGTAAAATCATATTAAAGCCGAGGATTAAATGAGTTAAATGTGATTTTTCGAAATATAAAGGTATATTAACTTATATTATAAATTTTGGGAATATTAAAAATAGCTACAAGTATTTAAATGGCTAGTTTATAAAGTTATGTGGCTAATATGTAAATTTTGAAAAGTTTGGAGTACCAATAATAAAAAACGAGAACTTAAGGAGTTGTTTGGTATAATTATAATATAATATGAGGTAGGGATTAATATTATGAATTTTGGTGAATTTAAATAAGTGTTTAAGTGTTTTAGCAATTTATAAAGTTTTGGAACTATTTTATAATTATTAAGAAGTTTGGGAGTGAAACCGAATTACATATAATTTATGGGTATATTAGAGTATTAATTATGAAATTAAGTCTTGGTCAAAGTGTTGACCAAAAACTTTGGGATAAAATGATTTATGACATAAAATATTAAGTTTATAAAAGTTTTGGGGTGAATATGTAATTTATGGAAGTATATATGAAGAATAGAATTTAATATGAGCGGATATGTAATTTAAGGAAAGATATGGGTTACTTAGGTTATTTAAAGAAATAAAATATTTAAACTATAGTTTATAAGTTAATATGTAACTTATATAAAATTTTGGGGATAAAAGTATGAATGTAGAAATTATATGATTAAACCGAAGAGCTTATGGGCTTAATTGGTAAACTAGAAAAATTGGTGGTATTAATTTGTAATTACCGAAATAATAAGAGTATTTGGTGATTTAAAAGTAAGGTGGTTAATTAATATTTACCAAGGTTAATGTGGGTAAATAGTGAATTATAAAAGTTATATGGTTATTTGGCAATTTATAAAAGATAATATTATTGTTTTGCAATTTCCGAAATTGATATGGGAATTTAGTAAATTATAAAGATATATGGTTATTTGGTAAGTTGTAAAAGTTAATGGGATCAAATATGACTACCGGAAATTTATATGTGGTTGTTTAGTAATTTATTAAGTTGTTGGGTATAATATATAAATACCGAAATATTAAGATTGGTTTTGTAATTTAATAAGGAAAGGAGGTAAACTATGTAATATAATGTATTATGGTATATTAAGGAATATAATATAAAGTTTATAAAATAATTTTGGTTATAATAAAAATGACCAAGGGATATAATATAAATGATAGGTGGAAATAATTATAAGTATATAATTAATGAGGTAAAGATATACCGTATAAATGATAATTCATTATCACATGTGAGTTTCACATAAAATAATGAACTGGTTGGTTATCTAGAACCACTGTTAAAATAACAGGGGAAAATAAATAACATACAAAGTTATTATACGACGAGAATAAACTATACAGAGACAATACTGTAATATTTAGTGGATAGTCGTATTAATATTACCCGTTATTGTATGTATAAATAACAGCGTACGGGAAAGGTTACTAGAGCGTGAACTGTTAAGCTAGCTGTTGTCACGGTGAACGGTATGTTAATTGTATGGTCTGAATGTCCTAAGGATTATCCTAAGGTCCAGACATTGTGTTTAAATGTTTAAGAAGATATCTGTGATTTTATGTGAATGATATTGTATGTGGGATTGCTCAAACTGTTGCGTTGTATTTTATACGCGAATGTCTTGTGACTAAAGTTTATACATCTAAACTGGAAAAAAAAAGACTAACGGACCTTTAGGTATTATTGAACCTAACAAGGGTCAAATGTGATAGTCTTATTTCAAGTATTGGTTATTATGTCACTGACAAAAGGGCTAACTTATAAAGAGAGGAATCCAGATCGTTTCGACTTTCTGGTTGCGCATTGTGATCACTATGAGAGACTCAAGAAGGGAGTCACTCCAAATCCATCAGCCACATTCGGGGATGGCGGAATGCACTGCCGTTGGTGCACAGTTTCGACCGGATCGGTCATTACATATATTTATCCAGGGCCATAAGGTCTACTAGTAACGGTTCCTTTGGAACCCAGTGGGACACACTGTCCATTTTCACAGGTTGTTAAGGTTTGTCTTATCATGACTCTTGTGATGGAAATTAATTGGGAAGGTTAAATGATTGGTTAAAGGACAAGAGCCAAGTGACTAACTAACAAGCACAGTTTAATACGCGCATCTTGTTTGATTATTGTTATGGTTTACTAATGTGTGATTATTGGTTATTGTTGTGTGGTTATTGTTGTGTGGTTATTGGTGTTGGGTACTATTGTACACTGGTGTTTACAGGTGGATTGTTATGTGTTTGTTAAGTGTTTACAGTTGTTACTGTTATTATCGTAAATCGGTATTTCATGCAAAGAATCTAATGTCAAGATGGCTAAAACGACTTAAGGAATCTAGAAGACTTAGGACTACATTTAGCATACCAGCATAGTTTGCTGAGCCCTTCATTGGGCCAAACATTTCAGGTCTTTGAAGAATACACAAGCCGGAGTGCGGGGAACAGGGTAGCCGCTGTGTTTTTATAAACACTTGTGGGTTTGTTATGTATTATATTTTGGAGGTTGTTGTATTCCAGTTACTTGCTCATTTAGTGGGATTTGGTTTGTAATAAGTAGAGTGCTCAGTATCTGTTCATCACAGCGTGAGAAGTTGTAATGTTAGAAAGAGTAAGGATGCCTTGTTACTCACAAAGGTGAGTGACGGCGTGTAACACCAAGGTTAGATAGTTTTTTTTCCGCTGCCGATGCGATTGCTATTTATATTGCTACGAGTTATGACGTCATTACAGGTTTAAGTTTAGGGGTGTTACAAAAGACTGAAATACCCCTAACATTTAAATAATTAAATATAAGTAAATAAATATTATTTGAGGAATTATAAATATATTTAGGGGTTTATTAAACCCTAAGGAAACATATAAACACTTGGGCGTTAAAAACGCACCTAAACTCCTTAAGGTCAGAAACGAGCGTTAAAAGCTCGACCTTAAGTTAAACAATTATAAAAGCTATGGACATTATACGAATTTAACCAAGGATCACTTTATGATCTTTAAAATACAAGTTCTCAGTTAGAACTGAGTATAAATACAAAGTTCTCGGAAGTTCCCGATGTGGGCCCATAAAGGCCCGGGAATGCCTAGGAAGAGTGCCGTGATGGCACGAACCTCTATAAAAATTATTCTAAGAGTTCCTAAAATCATTATTAATTATTCTAAAGAGAATTACCAAGCTACTTCTTCAAAAATAAATAAAGAGCTCGGGGGAAATTTCTTAATGCTCCTTTTACCTCGGGAGTGCCCCTTTAGCCCGAAAATTGAGTTACAAGTTTATATAACCCCATATAACTTAATGTAATGCCTTAATATATTATTATTGACTATAAACAATGTAAATAAACACTTGGAAGTCATAGCAGCTAATTAATTCCTATAAAAATCCTTAAAGCACAAAAACGCACCTTCGGGTGTCATAAAAATGCGTTTTACACAATTGTCTTGAAGTTTTTAACAAGCCACGAATTGATAAACTTACAAGTGGATAAAATGACCATCTAAATTAAATGATGGCAACACTAAACTCATAGTATATATGGGGGTGATTTTTTGGTCAAAAAGGTACCTAAAATCAGCATTTTTACCCTAAAACTTTCATCTTTCTTCATAATAAAATGTGCCAATTAAATGTTGGAACCAATTACACATATTAGTATGGTCTTAGTACAATATAATGTGACAGAAATTAAAGCAAAAATAATTCTCAATTGATTCCTAATGTAGGCGTTAAAATGAGCCATATATAACTAGTTTATACTTAAAAAAAAAACGTTAGTAGATGATGAGTGATCTTAGTAAATAATAGATGATATTATAGCAATCAACTATGGCAAGGAAACCTCCATTACGTGTACCTGCATAAGAAGATAAGGTTAGTGCTATAATTATCAAATAAAAACAAAACTAAAAGTAGTACCTAGCTAAACCTAATCTAATGCTAATATAAACAAACAAAAGAGATTTCAATCTAGCATGTGATTGTCGTAGGTCTACTACATGGTGGGGCTGCTGCTCCATTTCATTCCAAACGATTGCCACCTGCAACAGCAAACAAAATAACAAAGTTAATTACACTTATACATATAAACAAAAATCAAAGTCTCAAGCGGTAGTATTGACTACCGAAATCAACTAGAAACAAGGGAGTTTGATTATCTGAATTATAGTCAATAAAACACCAACCCTACCAGCATTATTCCTTGCCTCCAATCAAGCAAAAATCAGTTGTCATTTAGCACATGAACAACCGTGAGACATAAGGAATGGAGGGGAATGATTTAACATGTTAGTTGACTCCAAAGTTCAAAGAAGACCACCACCACCATACCTCTTGTCTTCCAGCCTTTAATTATCAAACAAGTCACCATTATTTCCCTCATCAATCATCCGAAAATATGTCCCAATTAAGAGACTTTTGGTAGCCAAAATGTAAGTCAAATTAATCAAAAAAATAAGACATAAAATAATGCATCAAATAATACCAATAATTTCCAACTTATCTCTTTGCCTTCTTGCCTTAATAACTCACGTAGGCACTTCTTCATTTGCCATTCATGAACTGGTAAGTTCTTTCCCTTACTCCCTCTTTTCTTCTTCTTCCTTCCTAGCTTCAAGCTCCAACAATGGAGGTTTAAGTTCTAACTTCATTTTATGTCAAAATTCCTAGCTAATTCTACAAAACAAGAATCAAGTAGCAGATCTGTTCAAGAGGTCTGACTTCGGGAGCAATTCTGTAATTTTCAGTAAGTTATCTCGAAATCTTCCCAACATCAAACTTGTTCCTCTTCGAATTAGCTTTCCATACATATAAAGATCATTAATTTTCATGGTGTATTCCGTTCTGGGTGAACAAAAGAAGGCGAAGTGGTTCACAGCAGAAAATCTGCTCAATAGGTCTCATCTCGGGAGTTATTCTGAATTTTCCGTAAGTTTTCTCAAAATCTTCTCAACACCAAAGTTGTTCCTCTTTGAATTAGCTTTCCAGACATATAAGGATCATTAATTTTGGTGGTCATTTCAGTGCTGGGTGACAAAAACCGCAGAGAGTGCGCAATCTGGAAATTTCGGTAAGATATGGTGATCCCTATCTTCCACCATTTGGTGTCTATAATTAGTGCCGAATTTTAGAGCTTCTAAACCTATGTTCTCTTCATTATTTCATGAAGGAAACTTGGATTTTCAATCATCACAAGGTGTATCAAAATACCTTGATAAATTCCTAAGGTAAACTCTTGTAAAAACTACTCCAAAGCTTATTTATAATTTTGTTAGAGGTCTACCAAATAGATCTCCTAAATATGCATAAGGAGGACGAAAATTATTCATCAAGATAGCATTTGGAGAGCTTGGAATTCAAGGAGAAAATCAAGTGCTAGGATTGTCTTGATTTAAGGAGTAAGTATATAATTAAGGTTTATTAAGTTATTAAGTTTAAACTAGAAAAATTGGTGGTATTAATTTGTAATTACCGAAATAATAAGAGTATTTGGTGATTTGTAAAAGTAAGGTGGTTAATTAATATTTACCAAGGTTAATGTGGGTAAATAGTGAATTATAAAAGTTATAAGGTTATTTGGCAATTTATAAAAGATAATATTATTGTTTTGCAATTTCCGAAATTGATATGGGAATTTAGTAAATTATAAAGATATATGGTTATTTGGTAAGTTGTAAAAGTTAATGGGATCAAATATGACTACCGGAAATTTATATGTGGTTGTTTAGTAATTTATTAAGTTGTTGGGTATAATATATAATACCGAAATATTAAGATTGGTTTTGTAATTTAATAAGGAAAGGAGGTAAACTATGTAATATAATGTATTATGGTATATTAAGGAATATAATATAAAGTTTATAAAATAATTTTGGTTATAATAAAAATTACCAAGGGATATAATATAAATGATAGGTGGAAATAATTATAAGTATATAATTAATGAGTAAAGATATACCGTATAAATGATAATTCATTATCACATGTGAGTTTCACATAAAATAATGAACTGGTTGGTTATCTAGAACCACTGTTAAAATAACAGGGGAAAATAAATAACATACAGAGTTATTATACGGCGAGAATAAACTATACAGAGACAATACTGTAATATTTAGTGGATAGTCGTATTAATATTACCCGTTATTGTATGTATAAATAACAGCGTACGGGAAAGGTTACTAGAGCGTGAACTGTCAAGCTAGCTGTTGTCACGGTGAACGGTATGTTAATTGTGTGGTCTGAATGTCCTAAGGATTATCCTAAGGTCCAGACATTGTGTGTGAAATACCCCAAACCTTAATATATTGTTTAAACACTTTAATAAGGTGTATTAAGACTAAAAAGAGTCTTAGAAACATTAGTAAACAAATTTAAACAGAAGAAAACACAAAATGTGCTTTAAAGTCAATAAGAGCCAAAATGTGCTCTAAGCTTGGGTTAAACTTGGTTTAGACCTAATGAACTTACCAAGACCTCATTTATACACTAATGGACATATTAAACCAATTACCAAAGGAAACCAAGCTTGAAAACAAGTTTAAACACAAAATGTGCTTTAAGGAGTCTTAAAGCACATTTTTGAAAAATTGTCTTGTAAATGAGTTTTGAGTGGCTAGATGTCCATCATTACTCTTAAATATATAGTGTACTATATAATATCACATTTGGATGTCTATATCAATGGGAAATCAAAATTTCACTTCTATGTGCCTTGTTTTATGAATAGTAACTTTTACAAGCTAGTTTTTAACATATGTTATGTTAAGTAATTAAATTGACAAACAAAGACTATATTACCCTCATTAAATAAGGGGGCCGGTTTTCTAAGGTGTGGTGACTCACCACCCTCTTGTTATTTTGTTAAGTAAATATTGATGACTAATGAATGTACTATTTACTTTAAAGCTACAAATATCTTCTAAAAGTAAACCAATCTTCATTCTCTCATTTCCTTTCTTCATTCACACGGTTTCACCTTCTTCATTCTCCCTTCTTGCTGCTCTCTCACGGTAATACCACTACCACCGTTAAAACACAAGCTTTGATCTCTTGTTAAATCTTGCTCACTTGTCCAAATCAAAAACAAACACCACCATCTTCTTCCTCTCCTCAAGCTCTTCATTTCTATCTTCTCCAAACTTCAAGACAACCATTTCGGTGCCATGGAGTTCCACCATTGAAGGAGCTTGAGCTTGTTTTTCTACATATTATTACTCTCCTTGGCTTCTAGGTAAGGAATCTCAAATAAAAACTTCATTTCCTTCATGTTTTTGTGGTAACCGAAAATACATATTGAAGGAGCTCTTTGTGTGACCTTGTTCTAGCTTCATTCCAACTCTTCATGGACTAGGTGGAGTCCTCTCTTGCTAGATATTCAAACTCTCTTCAAAGAGCAAGGTAAAACAACTACATTAATGTTTTTGAAACAATGTAAAATTAGGGTTTACAATGAGATGGAGCTTATAGCTTGAATACTCATTGTAGTGTTTGTATATTGTTTAGAACTTGTCAAGGAATCAAATACCCTACCGGTTTTCTAAAGGAAACAAGAAAGAAGTTGTTTGGGAAAGAGGTAAATCTACTAACCAAATGTTGTTTAATGCCTTAGGAGAAATGAGCTTATAATGCTTGTTAAAACTACCTAAAGAGCAAATGGTGAATGACTTAGTAAAGTGTTCTCAAGAGCTTAGTAAAAGGCATATGTGTTGTTGAGTGTATTTGCAGGTTAAAGGCAAATATATTTTGGAAATTCAGTGTTTATGATTTATGCATCTTAAGGGCCTAAGAGCCATGTCATTTAAGGGCCTAAGTGCCATGCAATTTAAATTATGCACTATATTGTGATGTAGTGCTTTGTGAGTGGAGTTTGTGTATAATAAGTACTTGATGGATTTTTAGTATTCTTGGTTGTTTGTTGGTAAAAACAATGTGTTTTGGTTTAGCAATGTTCTAGGAGAACCTATGTCAAAATTTAGGTAATAAATGAAAAGTTCTAAGAGTTAAAAAGAGTTTGATAAGTTAAGGAGTATTTAGAATGGTTAAGTGTTTTCCTTGTGAAAGAAACATGCATTAAGGTGATTTAAGATGTGAGAAGGACTTAGGCATGATCTTGAGGTTTTAGTATGTACCAAGTCATTTTGGACTTAGATAGAGACTTAGGCAAACTTTGGTGAAATAAGGAGGAAGTGTAAACTTGGAAAAGGATTTCAAGGATGACATAAGAAGTTTTAGCTTGTAAGGAATGATGTTTAAGTAATGATGTTGTGTGGAAGAAATATCTTGGTTTAATGATTGGGATAGGCAAGGCATACCACTTAGAAACTTTAGGAGAATATACTATAAGTGTTGGAGGCTTTGGAGAAATTTGGTTAAGTGTTTAAGGGCTTAGAAATTGAGTAAAATGCCTTGTCCGAACTTCCGTCCGGATGTGGAAGTTCGGACAGGCTCTGTTGGGTAAAAGGATTCTCACTCGCGAACAGTGTCCGAACTTGGGAAGTCCGGACACTAGTTCGGACATACCATTCTTCCTCAGGATTATCCTCGAACTGTGTCCGAACTTGGGAAGTCCGGACACATGTTCGGACGCATGAATTTCTGTCTAGATTTTTCTCGGCTCACGTCCGAACTTCCGAAGTCCGGACATAAGTTCGGACGTGCGTCTGTTTTCTGTCTAAAGTCACGGCTTGCGTCCGAACTTGGAAGTTCGGACACAAGTTCGGACGGGCCACTGTATGGACCAAAAAATTATTGTTTTAAGATGGGAATTGTTATCAAAAAATGGTAGTTGGTTAGTAATGATATTATAAGGTTATGTGGGACATGTTAGGTGAGTTTTAAAGGCAATTAAAAGGATGAAAAGTTGTAACAAGTGTAAAATAAAAATAAACTAGTAATGTTGAGTAGATAATGTTAATAATGGACTAGTGCGTAAATTAACCGACGTTACTAATGTGTTTAGGATTCTCTCAAGGTGGAAACCAGTCGAGGCAAGGACCGAGGTATGGTTTTCTTGCAGTCTGTTGTCTAGCGGTTTACACCGGTTTGTGTGTTGTATGTTTTTCTGTGTGTTTACAACGTTATAAGATGTAAACATGTAATGAGTTTACAGTTGTTCATATTATTGTGATGTGATGTTGTGACTCATTTCCCTTGTGTGTGTCTAACATGACTTACCGCCTATTGTGTATTGATTGTTAAGTTCCACTATGAACTTCTAACAAGTGTTAACTAGGAAGTGAGGAATCCGGTTATCCGGTCATGCATGTAAGTTAAGAGTAGATATCTGAATCAGATTCGACTCTTATGTTGTTAAGATTGTTCTCCTTAATTTGGCGTTCGATCTCCCGCTAGCTTCTTCCAAAGCTTACCTATTCTGACTTATGATCGGTTGTGTTTGTGTGGTGTGTTCGTGTAACACCCCAACTGCTAATCTCATCATTACCTCTTAAACTGTTACAATTTACCATTAAGCTCGCAGCGGAATTCAAATACAACAGAGGGTGATACAACGCCGTTAGCCACCCTCGTGGCTAACCAGGCCTGACTCACATACAGTAACGGTCTGATGGACTGGAACAACCGAGTACTTCATACAAATACCATAATCATTTCACTTCTTTACTATACCGAGTCTACATTATACGGATGCCGATAACATACTCGGACTTACACCTTATTCAAACGCATAAGTATTTACAATCTAACTACCCATGCTCACAGCAGTCCCCGTCCTACTCTCTCGAACGGTGGCCAGCTTCAAGTACCTGCACACTAAAAACGTTCCCCCTAGGGGGTCAGCTTTCGCTGCGCATGAAATTCGCATATACCGCGTGCTAACCGCGGTACGCCGACTACTTTGGGTCGGATATACATGGAGTTCATTTTAATCAAACAACATGCATCATGGCAATACAAAATATATGTATATCACACAAGGAATCTACATCCAATCACGGAACACGATTCCTAACTAACATAACAATGTTGTTAGTGGTAACTGGTTACTCTTAGGCATTGAGGGTTGTTCCTCACTATGCCTTGTTTACTTATTCGATACCTCACCCGCTCTCTCGGGTTACTTATTCGTATACACACCCATTCTCTTGGGCTACTCATTCTTACACTTACCCATTCTCTCGGGTTACACATTCATATACTCACCCCTTTCTCTCGGGTTATTTATACTCATTATCTCACCCGCACTCTTGGGTTATTCATACTCAAGCTCTTGTAGATTCTCGAGACACTACAGGTCTCCTACATCACGCTTGTTACTCTCTTTACATACTTAAGCCAAAACTCATGGCTCTCTAGCATAGTCTTACTTCCCCGGTTTCGACCCTACTCTGGGTCTAGCATGGTGGGAAGGTTCAACTAGCTCACGGAACTCTCTCTTAGTTCCTATCTCTTTTTACATAGGTCCGACTACTCTCGGACTTCTCACATTCCCATATACTCCTCTCTCGGAGTTATAATTTATATCATGTATATTAGTCTAGAAGCATCACTCTCGATGTTTCTAATGACTTAGGGAACATTACTCGAGTTTGGTTAATCTTAGGTTTTAAGAGTTACCTTTACACTCATATGCTTATACATTCGGATATTTTCTTATACCGGGTATAATCCTCATATAAGAGGTCGACCGTATCTCAAGGGAGTCACATAGTCCCTTAGGTCTCTTTTACTTTTCTTATATGTTTACATTATTGGACTAACTTCAATCCTCTCGATGGAGGTCATTTATCTCTCCACTCATATTTATTTCGTGGATTGTTTCAATAAGGTTCTCTAACCGTTATCGGGTATATACTCAACCCGTACATCTCCTTGCATTTTAGGGAGTTCATATGTTTGTGTTATCGTTATACTTTAATCGATAGCTTGTGTGTGTTTGCATAATACCATTGGTTATGTGACTACCCGTTCAACGGGTTTCTAGTCAGTCAGTACTCACTAAGAGTCGGTCTATGCACTAAGTTAGACCACACCGGCATACAAGTATGTTAGCTCATTCAACATACAACAATGCATGCATAATCAAACAAGGGATTATTTTCATGCTTTAATCTTGATTAAGCCGGCACACAAACACACAAATCAGAGTAACTCGGTTAGCATACGGGGCATGAGAAAATCATACCTTTCACCGGGGTTTTTACTTTTACCGTGTCATCTCACCAAGCTCGGGTCACGCACGGTTCTCTGATAATGTTTCAACATTATTATTAATACTAATATCATACGGAACATAATAAAATGTTACTCCCGCAGTTACCCCGTTATCCCGGTTTCACCTTTGTTACTTTAAGCTATCACTTCTCAAGTGCCTCTAACACTTTCTAACACTTCTTAGGGCCTTTACATGTCACCAAACAAGGCCTTAACATCTTATAACATCATTAACATTCAAACCCCCATCATTAGCAACCTTTAAAACACTCACGGGGCAATTCTGGGGGTGGTCCGGGACTTGGTCCTTACCCTAAGTCCCGGACCAATACTCGTCACTACTCTCGGGTGGAATTTCAACACTGGTCCGGGACCTTGTCCTGGAGTATAGTCCCGGACCAAACAAGCATTTGCACTCTCGGCCTAAATAAATGGGGTGGTCCGGGTCCTTGTCCATGGACTAGGTCCCGGACCCTGCTAAAACCTGCAACATACATCATTTTTCACCCCCATTTCAACCCTTAATCCACACTCAATCTTTCCCTAATCTTTCCACAAGATTTCTACATGTTTAATCACCATTAATCATGCTCTAAACCCCTTCAAATCATGGGTTAAACTCTTACTCAAATTCTTGCCCAAAATCACAATTTTGCATTCTCCTTTTGCACTAATGCACACTTGTGCATTTTTCTAACCTCTCTTGATACTTACATTATTGTTCTCTCTTCATTTAACCATTCCAAAACTTCCAAGATAATGCACACCTCATACCAAGTTCCACGACTCACTCTCAAAGCCTTAAATCTTCTTTGTTTTCTAGAAACTCCTAAGGCACCAAACCACTCTTTTGCTACAGATTTTTGCATCATTTTCCTCCCTTGAACAAGCCTTCCTAAAGTGGTTATCTAACTCAAATAAGTCTCCATCCACACCTAGTTTCTCTAGGTCATTCCTCACACACAACAATGCTCAAACCACTCAAATTTCTACACAAATTTTGCCATAACTTGGCCACTTTTCTAACTTTGCCCAAAACTCATTTCTTCACATGAATCATCCTAAAACTAGCCAAACCACAAGGGTTCTATCAGCACTCAATATTTTCCTCATTAATCAAGCAAAACTCATTAAGCACCAAAAAGCATAATTCATCCTTTATATAGCTCCCAAAACAAGCATTAACTCACAAAGGTTTTCTCACTTGCATTATTTCTATGCAAGCACCTTATCACCACAACTCAAGTGGGGTTCATTCATTTTATTAACCCTTCCCAAATCCTAATACATATAGGATACCACTAAGATAGGTTTCTTACCTTAAATTTTCTTAAGTTTCCTTTTATTTCCCTTCTCCTCTTCTCCCCTCTTCTTCCTTCAAAATCGGCCAAGGCAATTCATTTGCCCATTTCTCTAGCCACATTCAAATTGCAAAATAAGCACCAAGGAGCTCCCTTAGGCTCACCAAATAAACTAAAATTCACAAGGATGCTTAAAGCACCAAATTAGGTTTTACCTTTGGAATTTCTTGAATGGTTTTCAACTCTTGAATCTTAAGAGGGACTCCCACCACCATTAAAGCTTGGAGAATATCTCAAACAAGGAAGAAAAGCTAGTCATTACCAAAAGCCAATATCGGCCAAGGTGAGAAAATGGAGAAACATGACTTTTTCATGGATATTTTTACCTTGCTAGAAAGGGGAAGCTTCAAGCTTCAAGATTATGTGTTTTTCTCCTCAAATGGGCAACAACCATGAAAATGAAACTCATCATTTTCAAGTTTTGAAAAGAGAGAATGATAGAGAGTGAGGAGAGGATCACAAATATGTGGTTATTTTTGAGTTTGGAGCTTAAACAAAGCTTGAGCATGAAGAGAAAGAGGGAGCTCCATTGTTGTTGTTGTTGCAGCTCAAAATCGCTCAAGGAGGAAGGAGGAGGGGAGCTACGGATGAGAGAGGTGAGGAAGTCAAATGAGAAGAAAGAAAGTGAGAAGGGAGGAGAGAGGAAAGTAACTTATTACTTTACATTTTTTTACTATTGTTTCTCTTTCCTTTTTCTTTCTTTCTTTCTTTATTTGTGTGTGAGTGTGTGAGGGAATTATAAAAACCGGCCCCCATTACTTTATTAGGCTGGAGCGTTTTTCGGATTCTGACAGAAAACGCTCCTCTATTTACCCGGTTTGGCACTATCAATAACCGGGCCCGTTTTTTTTCGGATTTTTCTCGTTTTTTTTTTATTGGCTATTAAGCTTCCATTAATATAATTATAGTTATATAATCAACTATAATTTTTACGGGTCCATTTGACCACTTAAAGTCACGTTTTCGGGTTTTCTCGAAAAACGTGCTTTAAACTCCGTTAGCGTTTTAATCCATTATTTGGATCCGTTTTCTTCGGGAATCATTCCCGTACTTATTAGGCCTAACTAAGCCTTAGGAATCCATCTCGGACCCTCTCGAGATCATATATCTCTTATACTCATTTAACGCGCATTTTAGCGTTTTCGCTTTTCAAGCGTTTTCTCTTTTCTTTTGGTTTTATTCTTTTTACCAATACTCTTAGGCACCATTAGGCCTTTTATAATCATATTAGAGTAATTTAATCCATTTTAGATCCGGGTATTAAAATCTACCCCCCTTAGGAACTTTGTCCTCAAAGTTGGTGAATCTAGATGGTTACTCTCAGGCATACAATGCCAAGGTTATAGTACATGTATAACCCTACTGACTCCACAAGTCAGTCTCATTTCATACTACACATACCACGCACATATCACAGCATGTATAGCAATCAAAAATACTCTTTTTACTCTCTCCATGGAATCGGTCCGAAGACAAGAAGGCACTACAGTCCTCGAATCCATGTTGAGTGATATACTACTGATCCCTCAGGTACCGGTCACGTTGAACACTTACTCTTTCTGGTTCACGGCCGTTTCATGACAAATGGGCACTTACTCTCTCTGGCCCACGGTCCCTTCGGTTCTGATCAAAACATTACACATATACATATCCTCAGGCACTCTGGTTGACTCACTCAACACAGGAACATCTCAGGGTACTCTCCCCGTCCCGCTGCCTTTGGAAAAATCACACACTGACCCCCCAACCGGTCACTTAGGACCGCCGCACGTACGGTGAAATGGTTTCAAAACTAATACACGCCCACCGTTCTACCGGTCATCAAGACTTAAGGCCAGCCATCGGCGGGTGATAGCGGTTTCAAAACCATTTTCATTTCCATCTTCATACTTGAAGAAATTCTTTTTCAAAATCTGTTTGAAAATTCTTTTTAAAACATCACACAACTCCAAATCGGTTATGGTAGTTGTATCTTTTCTTAGCGTGATTACTTGTGACCACTATAGGGAGCTTCAGGAATCATCTAACCCTGATGTGATCAGCATCAGTGTTGAACTATCCTTCCACCCCAATTTGTGTTCGGTTTCCCTTGATCGCTAGCAGATCAAGTTCCACCTCCCACGTCAGTTTCAAACAATCAGATAGTCAAACATTTTCGTTTTCTATCTTTTACTCTTTCTAGTCATATTCACGAAACAATTGTTTCAATTAATCTCTAGTTCCTAGTACTTAGGTCATTGTCATTCTCATTGCTTCACTACTTACCTAGGTATTCCATACTTATGGCTTCTTTACTCAAATTGTTGCTCAATTTAAAACACATAACATACAACTCCAAAGGATGGAACTCACTCCATCTATCATTCTCAAATAAAATCACCTAGGGAACTCACTCCCTCTTAGGTTACACATCGGTTTCATGCCGATTCATACTCATCATAACTCATGTCTAATCTCACTAGACATATACTATAGGGATTCTCATTCCCCAGGAGTCTCTCTACTCCTCTTTCATATATTACATCTCATTACTTGCATCTCTCATGCACAATATCATATTACACAATGAATGGGTATATGTTTATGTAGCATGAGTTCCAATCATCAAAACAATTCTTTTTGTGCTATGCACATAGTAGTTTACGCACCAATACGTAAAACATACTCTAAGCGGTTTCTCGCCCTACCCCCCTTAAAAGGGGTTACGCCCGCGTAACCAACCATATGTTATCACTGAACATTGGTTCATTAATTCGAGTATTATGAAGTGTTTTAACTTCAGTACGGTTAATTAACTCATAACCGGGTTCGGTTCTAGCCTCTAAGGCTTCAAGGGGTTTATGACATAGGTATACTTAACCCTGAATCACGGTCCACAAGCTTCTGCTGCGTGACCTGATAACTAGAGCTTAATTCGCTCTTTGGTATTCTCAATGTATTTCAATCGTCGCTTGGTATCTCTTACCGTATGCGAATTCGATGAATTTAGATTGTCTCTCCAACTCTCTGGAAATCTATTTGTATAACTCTGTATACCTTGTGTTATTCGCTTACTTTTCCCGACTTATTGTCGGTTGAGGTCAAGCTACTACTTAGCATGTAGTGCTTCCTCGTTTAATAGTGGCTCATGGATTATGTTTGTTTCTTGGTTTTGTGCCAGAGTTCTTCATTCATACTACTCTGCATTTTTCCACATATCGATCCTGGGCCCTGTGGGTTACTGCCCACGTTCTTTGTGCATCTTTAGCCAATGGCCGCACGGTTATCTTTCTAAATTTTCACTCAACAGGCTTCGTTGACATTTCTCAATTCCTGGCTCTCACTTGATCATTACACAAGTGCAATACCAAAACACTCAGTCATACAGAGTGCAGAAGCGTAAACCCTTGACAGTAAATCTCTCATGAGATAGGAATGATCATGTCTCTTTACACATTTTCTCATCAACTCTATCACTATCTGAATATACTTACAATGGTCGCTCACTGCACCTTGGTCTTTCTCATTTCTATGGCATCCGCTACTACTTTAGCTTCCGCCCAGGTGTTCTCGCCATTTACACGATGGCTTGCCATTCATTTGGCTCAATATAATATTACTCCAAACTCTATCGCTTACTGCGCATCGTTACTCAGCAATTCATACTGCACACATACTGCGTTTACTACTCAACCGTTTACTTATCGGTTTTCCTTTTTACTGCTATCAAGGTTCCTCTTTACACACTACTATAGTTCGTATACTCATTGGCAATATACACATGCTCAAGTTTTGCTACACCGCTCTAGCGGTTTCCATTACATACTTAGGTGGTAGCCTTTCTCTGGAGGATTCACGCAAATGCCGCTCCATAGGCCCCATAATCACAAGTGGTATACCCACTCTAAGGTAGTGGTTCATTCACCACTGTTCCTCTTATGCCTTTATGCATATGTTTTACAATGTTTGGATCTACGTATTGTAGTTGGTTTTATCGGCTTACAAGCCACATTGCCTCGCCATGCTCCATGCGGGCTGTTTATATAGGTTTCTTCCTCTCCGTATGCCATTAAATGGTTAGGAGGTATTTCTGGGCTCTTAGATACGGTTGTCTCGTCACACTTCCAGACATGGAAGGCCCTTTTAAATAACTTGATAGTTGTTTATGCCCTCTGGCAATCTAGGGTATCCCGTGTTACGAGGGATCCCTTCGGGTTCTACCCGAGTGTTTACTTAAACACTTGTGTTCTCAACACGATGTTTCATTCAACTACTGTTGACTCTAGCACCCTTCTCGGATTGCTCCTGGGTGTTACTGAGTAATGCCATTACATCTGGCTTGTACTTATGGTTATGTTCAGTTGCGACTTCGCCTTGCGGCTATGTCCTTGACTATCCCGTTTAGGGTTGTAATGTCTCCCATTATTGGGTAGATCCTTGGTACTTTCTAATACCTTCTAGGTCTGGTCATTATTCTCTTCAGTGAGGTATAAAATGGGAATTCTATCCCGTTTATCGTACATTAATAAGTTCATTTAGGCATTCGCCGTAGTATTTACACTGGTATTCACCCAGTTATTAGGTATTTCCTGAGACATATCCAATGTCTGTACTTAATACTCTGTGCTTCTCGCACTTCTTAACGTTATGTTCTTAGCTCCATCATCCTACTGGATTCTTGGTAAGCTTTCTTATGTTCTTCGATCATTCGAAGTGTCCAACTGTCTCGGTTTGAATTGGCTCTTTCGTCCGTAGTATGGAGTGGGCTACTTCCCGTGTACCGTACTCTACTTGTATACATACATGGAGTATCTTATTGATACGTTACCACTTACCCGACTAACTCATAACTGGTCTGTCAGGCCCGCAAGCTCCTTTGGAGTGCGGTTGTTCCATGTCTCGTTTGTGTACACTTGTAGTGTCGGTCACGCCTAAGTGAAGTATTCTGTTGCCAACTCCTCTTATATGGTCCTATAATAACTTATCGTGATTTTCTGGTTTGGTTTTAAAAATTTAGAGGTTTTTGGAAAATTTTCTGTTTGAAAGAAAAATTTGAGTCTTGAAAGTAAACTCTTTGCGGCATTTCAATGCCGGTTGCTTCTTACCAGGTCTAGCCTCTTGCTGACCGGTATATTCTTTGTACAGTGGTCAGGCCTTTAGGCCTTTCCAAGGTTTCGTTTCAGAATTCATTAGGGTTCGTAGTGCTATATTGGCTTCTCTTGCCGTCTTGGTACTTACAAGTACTGGTCGCTTGTCAAAGCCTCTTATAGTCCGTTTTACTGCACTTGCCGAGGCAAGTGCGCGGTATAGGCGGTGTTTTTGGGTTAACTATACCGGTCCCGGTATCGTTCACGTTGTATTTGGTAGCCTTGTCGGCTCTTCCTTGATCTTTAGTTGGATGACTTCCTTGGAGCTGCTTCTCATTCATCTTGACATGACTGTCATTCTTTAGGTGCTCCTCCACTCTCGGAGTTCCTTAATTACTTTAATTCTATGCTTTACCTCGTTGCTCGTTCCCACGTCTTTACTGTGGTTACCGAGGTTTAACTTATTTAGGTACTACTTCTGTAGTCCTATTCGGGTATATCCCGTAGTTATGCTCGTAGCTGTCTAAGCTATATCAGTTAAGTATTGCAACCTCTTTGGGTGTGGCAGGGTGGGTGTACCTACTTGACTAGATCTTAGTAATGTATACCGTTGGGGTAGTATTTAACTATGGCGGTCCGTAGACATGTGTCCCGGTTCTCGTTATTTCTCATGAGTCCGCCTTGTTGCACGGTTGGTGCTTTCTTTTGCTGCTGCTCGGCCAGCTAGGTTCTCGCGACTGCTAAGCATGTCGCCCCAAGTTGCCACAGATTTCGGTCTCCTTGGATTAGGATTCTCGATCTCCGCCATTAATGCGGTTATTGTCGTTCCAGCGGGATCCGTCTCCGGGTTTCCGGTTCTCGGGATTACGCATGACAGGTTCTAGTTCATGTTGAATATTTAGTAACTGCCAGATTAGGTTTCCCGTCTCTCTGGCGTTCTTTCCCAAGCTTTAATGCGGGGGTTGTGGAGGGCGGGTCTGGTATTGTAGGTATCCAGATCATACTGGAAGTTCCTAACTAGCGCATCTCTCACGCTACCACTCAACCCATAGCCCTAAGTCTCTATATCCTAACTCGGTATTTCCTAAGCTCGGTATTTCCAGTCATCAGAGCGATACTTCGCTCTGATACCATTTTTGTAACACCCCAACTGCTAATCTCATCATTACCTCTTAAACTGTTACAATTTACCATTAAGCTCGCAGCGGAATTCAAATACAACAGAGGGTGATACAACGCCGTTAGCCACCCTCGTGGCTAACCAGGCCTGACTCACATACAGTAACGGTCTGATGGACTGGAACAACCGAGTACTTCATACAAATACCATAATCATTTCACTTCTTTACTATACCGAGTCTACATTATACGGATGCCGATAACATACTCGGACTTACACCTTATTCAAAACGCATAAGTATTACAATCTAACTACCCATGCTCACAGCAGTCCCCGTCCTACTCTCTCGAACGGTGGCCAGCTTCAAGTACCTGCACACTAAAAACGTTCCCCCTAGGGGGTCAGCTTTCGCTGCGCATGAAATTCGCATATACCGCGTGCTAACCGCGGTACGCCGACTACTTGGGGTCGGATATACATGGAGTTCATTTTAATCAAACAACATGCATCATGGCAAACAAAATATGTATATCACACAAGGAATCTACATCCAATCACGGAACACGATTCCTAACTAACATAACAATGTTGTTAGTGGTAACTGGTTACTCTTAGGCATTGAGGGTTGTTCCTCACTATGCCTTGTTTACTTATTCGATACCTCACCCGCTCTCTCGGGTTACTTATTCGTATACACACCCATTCTCTTGGGCTACTCATTCTTACACTTACCCATTCTCTCGGGTTACACATTTATATACTCACCCCTTTCTCTCGGGTTATTTATACTCATTATCTCACCCGCACTCTTGGGTTATTCATACTCAAGCTCTTGTAGATTCTCGAGACACTACAGGTCTCCTACATCACGCTTGTTACTCTCTTTACATACTTAAGCCAAAACTCATGGCTCTCTAGCATAGTCTTACTTCCCCGGTTTCGACCCTACTCTGGGTCTAGCATGGTGGGAAGGTTCAACTAGCTCACGGAACTCTCTCTTAGTTCCTATCTCTTTTACATAGGTCCGACTACTCTCGGACTTCTCACATTCCCATATACTCCTCTCTCGAGTTATAATTTATATCATGTATATTAGTCTAGAAGCATCACTCTCGATGTTTCTAATGACTTAGGGAACATTACTAAGTTTGGTTAATCTTATTTATTTTAAGAGTTACCTTTACCACTCATATGCTTACATTCGGATATTTTCTTATACCGGGTAATCCTCATATAAGAGGTCGACCGTATCTCAAGGGAGTCACATAGTCCCTTAGGTTCTTTTACTTTTCTTATATGTTTACATTATTGGACTAACTTCAATCCTCTCGATGGAGGTCATTTATCTCTCTCCACTCATTTTATTTCGTGGATTGTTTCAATAAGGTCTCTCTAACCGTTATCGGGTATATACTCAACCCGTACATCTCCTTGCATTTTAGGGAGTTCATATGTTTGTGTTATCGTTATACTTTAATCGATAGCTTGTGTGTGTTTGCATAATACCATTGGTTATGTGACTACCCTTCAACGGTTTCTAGTCAGTCAGTACTCACTAAGAGTCGGTCTATGCACTAAGTTAGACCACACCGGCATACAAGTATGTTAGCTCATTCAACATACAACAATGCGCATAATCAAACAAGGGATTATTTTCATGCTTTAATCTTGATTAAGCCGGCACACAAACACACAAATCAGAGTAACTCGGTTAGCATACGGGCATGAGAAAATCATACCTTTCAGGGGTTTTTACTTTTACCGTGTCATCTCACCAAGCTCGGGTCACGCACGGTTTCTCTGATAATGTTTCAACATTATTATTAATACTAATATCATACGGAACATAATAAAATGTTACTCCCGCAGTTACCCCGTTATCCCGGTTTCACCTTTGTTACTTTAAGCTATCACTTCTCAAGTGCCTCTAACACTTTCTAACACTTCTTAGGGCCTTTACATGTCACCAAACAAGGGCCTTAACATCTTATAACATCATTAACATTCAAACCCCCATCATTAGCAACCTTTAAAACACTCACGGGGCAATTCTGGGGGTGGTCCGGGACTTGGTCCTTACCCTAAGTCCCGACCAATACTCGTCACTACTCTCGGGTGGAATTTCAACACTGGTCCGGGACCTTGTCCTGGAGTATAGTCCCGGACCAAACAAGCATTTGCACTCTCGGCCTAAATAATGGGGGTGGTCCGGGTCCTTGTCCATGGACTAGGTCCCGGACCCTGCTAAAACCTGCAACATACATCATTTTTCACCCCCATTTCAACCCTTAATCCACCACTCAATCTTTCCTAATCTTTCCACAAGATTTCTACATGTTTAATCACCATTAATCATGCTCTAAACCCCTTCAAATCATGGGTTAAACTCTTACTCAAATTCTTGCCCAAAATCACAATTTGCTCTCCTTTTGCACTATGCACACTTGTGCATTTTTCTAACCTCTCTTGATACTTACATTATTGTTCTCTCTTCATTTAACCATTCCAAAACTTCCAAGATAATGCACACCTCATACCAAGTTCCATGACTCACTCTCAAAGCCTTAAATCTTCTTTGTTTTCTAGAAACTCCTAAGCACCAAACCACTCTTTTGCTACAGATTTTTGCATCATTTTCCTCCCTTGAAAAGCCTTCCTAAAGTGGTTATCTAACTCAAATAAGTCTCCATCCACCTAGTTTCTCTAGGTCATTCCTCACACACAACAATGCTCAAACCACTCAAATTTCTACACAAATTTTGCCATAACTTGGCCACTTTTCTAACTTTGCCCAAACTCATTTCTTCACATGAATCATCCTAAAACTAGCCAAACCACAAGGGTTCTATCAGCACTCAATATTTTCCTCATTAATCAAGCAAAACTCATTAAGCACCAAAAGCATAATTCATCATTTATATAGCTCCCAAAACAAGCATTACTCACAAAGGTTTTTTCTCACTTGCATTATTTCTATGCAAGCACCTTATCACCACAACTCAAGTGGGGTTCATTCATTTATTAACCCTTCCCCAAATCCTAATACATATAGGATACCACTAAGATAGGTTTCTTACCTTAAATTTTCTTAAGTTTCCTTTTATTTCCCTTCTCCTTCTCCCCTCTTCTTCCTTCAAAATCGGCCAAGGCAATTCATTTGCCCATTTCTATAGCCACATTCAAATTGCAAAATAAGCACCAAGGAGCTCCCTTAGGCTCACCAAATAAACTAAAATTCACAAGGATGCTTAAAGCACCAAATTAGGTTTTACCTTTGGAATTTCTTGAATGGTGTTTTCAACTCTTGAATCTTAAGAGGGACTCCCCCCCATTAAGCTTGAGAATATCTAAACAAGGAAGAAAAGCTAGTCATTACCAAAAGCCAATATCGCCAAGGTGAGAAAAGAAAAGAAGAAACTGACTTTTTCATGGATATTTTTACCTTGCTAGAAAGGGGAAGCTTCAAGCTTCAAGATTATGTGTTTTCTCCTCAAATGGCAACAACCATGAAAATGAAACTCATCATTTTCAAGTTTTGAAAAGGAGAGAATGATAGAGAGTGAGGAGAGGATCACAAAATGTGGTTATTTTTGAGTTTGGACTTAAACAAAGCTTGAGCATGAAGAGAAAGAGGGAGCTCCTTGTTGTTGTTGTTGCAGCTCAAAATCGCTCAAGGAGGAAGGAGGAGGGAGCTTACGGATGAGAGAAGAGGTGAGGAAGTCAAATAGAAAGAAAGAAAGTGAGAAGGGAGGAGAGAGGAAGTAATTTATTACTTTAATTTTTTACTATTGTTTCTCTTTCCTTTTTTCTTTCTTTCTTTCTTTATTGTGTGTGAGTGTGTGAGGGATTATAAAAACCGGCCCCATTAATTATTAGCTGGAGCGTTTTTTCGGATTCTGACAGAAAACGCTCGTTATTTACCCGGTTTGGCACTATTCACTAACCGGGCCCGTTTTTTTCGGATTTTTCTCGTTTCTTTATTTTTATTGGCTATTAAGCTTCCATTAATACTTAATTATATAGATAATCACTATAATTTTACGGGTCCATTTGACACTTAAAGTCACTTTTGGGTTTTCTCGAAAAACGTGCTTTAAACTCCGTTAGCGTTTTAATCCATTATTTGGATCCGTTTTCTTCGGGAATCATTCCCGTATACTTATTAGGCCTAACTAAGCCTTAGGAATCCATCTCAGACCCTCTCGAGATCATATATCTCTTATACTCATTTAACGCGTATTTTAGCGTTTTTCGCTTTTCAAGCGTTTTCTCTTTTCTTTTGGTTTTATTCTTTTTACCAATACTCTTTAGGCACCATTAGGCCTTTTATAATCATATTAGAGTAATTTAATCGCCATTTTTAGATCCGGGGTATTAAAATATATGTAACAGCCCAGTCTTAACCCACATGTGAGATATTGTCCGCTTTGGGCCGCAGCCCGCACGGTTTTGTTTCTGAGGGTGATGTACTCACACCACTCAAAAGGCCTCTCACAAGGGGAGAGTATCCCCACACCTATAAGGTGTGGTTCGTGCGCTCTCCCGGTCGATGTGGGGGTGACCCCTACACTGGGTATCACACTCTACCCCCCTTGGGAGCCCAGCGTCCCCGCTGGCACACTGACCTGGGCCTGGCTCTGATACCATATGTAACAGCCCAGTCTTAACCCACATGTGAGATATTGTCCGCTTTGGGCCGCAGCCCGCACGGTTTTGTTTCTGAGGGTGATGTACTCACACCACTCAAAAGGCCTCTCACAAGGGGAGAGTATCCCCACACCTATAAGGTGTGGTTCGTGCGCTCTCCCGGTCGATGTGGGAGGTGACCCCTACACTGGGTATCACAGTTCGGGTCACTAAATCCGAACCATCTGTGACTTAAGTTACTCGTTCGTCTAACATAACGGTAATGAGTGTGTTTAACGAGCTTGGCATGAGAGTGAATCACTCTCTAGGCTGTTGTGTTATTTGACCCTTGTGGTTTGTTATCGTGGAGTGAAAATCCACTGTGTATGTGTTGTTGTGCTGTGCGCCATTGGTGCTCAGCCATATGTTATGTTATGTTATGTATATAAATGAATGCCATGTTATCATGACAATTAGCTGCGCGTATCCCGGTAGCCGATGGGCTGCGCGTTAGCCATACCAGCCAAGGGTTGCTGACCCCCTCGGGGGATCCATATTTCTTATACTGTAGGATGAGGATCGAAGAAGCGGAGTGGCTTTAGATCCTAGGATGTGATTACTTTCGTATACTTTTGGATGTTGGCCCGGGATGCGCCTGTGCTCCTGTGGCGTTATATACTTTGGTTGTTGCAGTTACAGTGATGTTATATAGTGAAGGATATGTAAACACTCGGTATTGTATATAATGTATTTATGGTTTAGTTTTATGCTCGGGAGTCTGATCATCAGACCGGTACAATTGTATTTATTCTGCCTTGTCAACCACGTGGGTGGTTGACGGCGTTGTAGCACCGAAGCGTTAGTTACTGTTTAGTTATTTTATTCCGCTGCGATTTCATTTAGTATCATGTGCGTGTTAGGGGTGTTACAAAAAGTGGTATCAGAGCGAAGTATCGCTCTGATGACTAGAATACCGAGCTTAGGAATATACCGAGTTAGGAAACCTAACTACAGTTACTTCAGTGAACATTATGGAAAGGTTAACCACTAACTAAGTGTGGAGATACCTTATTGTCGGGAAGCGTTACAACCGTTGGACCGATAAGTGTGCAAGCATATTGCTAATGAATATTCATGTGAATACAGATGGCAGGTAGACCGCGCGGTAGAGGCCGCGGAAGTGGTACTGGTACTGTGGGTGACCAGGGCGAGAACACTACGGCTCAGGTTATGGCTGAGGCTGTAGCAGCCGCTGTGGCCCAGATGGTACCCCAGCTTGTAGCTGCGATCCAGCAGGGGCAGATGCCCGGAGTTCAACCACCACCGCCACCGCCACGAGAGACCAACTGGGTCAAGGCATTGGCAGATCTGAGACCCCCTTCGTTTCATGGGGAGACCGACCCACGTAAGCTGGAGGCGTACATCTCCGAGTTGGAGACCGCCTACGAGACCTTGGCTGTACCCGCAGAGGCTAAGGTCCGTCTTGCCGCTTACTATCTGAAGGGTTCGGCACAAAACTGGTGGAAGCTAGTGAGAGAGGACCGGATGGCGGATCCTCAGTTTGGCTGGAGGGAGTACACGGCTCTGCTGCGAGCCAAATACTACCCCGTGCACGTTCAAGAGGCCAAGCGCCTGGAGCTGGATAGTCTGAGGCAGGGGGACAAGGTGTCGGTTGATGAGTATTACACTGCCTTCACCGGCCTTGTCCACCTGTTACCGGACCTGGGATACTCGAACCGGGTGCTGGTAAACCGTTTCTATAACGGTCTCAGCCACCGTCTTCGCTATGGGATGGGGCCAGCTGAGTATACTACCTTGCAGGTAATTTAAATAAAGAGTGATGTGAATATGTGTAACCTACAAGTGAGTAATAATGTGAGTTTGTGAGTGTGTATTGCGGGGCATGACTGACCATCCTAAATTCAGGAGTGCTATCATGCCGCTGCTAAGGTGGAGATCACCGTCCGTCAGAGGGACGAGGAGAATGCGCACAAGCGCAAGGCCACGAGCGAGGGCCAGAGTTCGCAGGGGTACGGGGGAGGAAAGAAGAAGAAAACCTTACCCCAGCCCCAGAAGAGTCAGCACCAGGGTGACAAGGGCCAAGCCCAAACCACCACAGCTGAGGAGCCACGGAAGCTCACATATGCTTATGCGGCGAAGCCCCTACGCTCTTACCCACCAAAGGGTAATTGTTTAATCTTGTGTGATAAGTTGATGTGTATATTGATAAGTTGTGAAACAAGTACTGAGTGTGTATCGTGTTAGCAGCTAGCACGGGCTCTGGACCGGAGCGCCACTATTACTGTAAGTGGTGCAATGGAGACCACCCCGGCAAGGACTGCAAAGGGAATGAGGTGCAGTGTCGATACTGCGAGAAGTGGGGTCACCGTGACCACGAGTGTTACCGGAACCCCAACAGAGAGTCAACAAGCCCAAGGGGCAGTGGAAGGGTAAGGCCACAGCAGCTATTGATGGCCCGAAGACGGCTAACCAGCCACCCACTGATCAGAGGCACACTGATTCCCAGAAGGGGAAGGGTCGGGACCTAGCAAGGCCACCCTGAATGTGGTGGACCGGTCTGAGGCGCCAGGGCCCTCTTCTAGACCAGGTACCGCCTAAACTGTTGAATGTAATAAGTGATTGCATACCGCATTTCATGCTTATGTGTATTAGTGAGTCCAAGTATATTATCATGTGAGTAAGGAATCAAAGTGTAGTGTAAAAGACACCTAATTAGATAATTCTAAATTTAAAGGAACCTTCAATATATGTTATCCAATCCCACCCACACCAAACCCTGAAGAAACCATCAACATCACCGACTTTCCAATGGAGCAATGTCAGGTTATCCAGCCAGGTATGATACTCTTAAGTGGATACCTGACACCGGAAGCACAAGTCCATATCATCAGACGATGCGACGAACTTGGAGCTAAACCTGGAGGTTTCTACACACCTGAATATCCGAACGGATCAAGAATGCAATTGAAGATGATGTGCATGGGTAAGGACTGGAACCCTTACACCAAGTCATATCAAGAAGTGCGAGCTGAAGATGGAGCAAGTACCAAGTATACCTGAGGAGTTCCGTGCGGTCGTTAATCACGCCGTGGGAATTGCTCAACAAGTTGAAACGGATTCAATTCCAATGTGGAAGCAGATTTGTGTATTGTGAACTTCTACCAGAAAGGTGGACGGTTAGGTTTACACCAAGATAAGGACGAGTCACCCGAGTCTCTAAGTAAGGGAGTACCCGTGGTGTCTTGGTCCATTGGTGATACCGCAGTATTTGTGTATGGCGAGCAGAAGCGTGCTGATCTCGCAAGGAAGTTAATGTTAAAGTCAGGAGATGTGTTAATCATGGGTGGGCAGTCAAGGATGCTATATCACGGCATCAGGAAGATCAAACTGAATACCGCACCGTCGGCAGTGATCAATGCCACACACATGAAACCCGGACGTTTGAATTTGACCTTCAGACAATTCTAAAGCCTTGTATACTTTTGTAATGTGTTAAGCCAGTATATGTTAAGGGAGTTATGTATGTGTTAAGTTATATCAACCATGTAAACCAACAATGTTGTAAAAAGGAAGTATTAATGAATAAAGTGGAGTTATTGAAGTATATCAACCGTGTTGTTACCCAGTACTTATTAGTTTGCCAATGAATTAGGCTGTGCACTCGGAACGGGGGGTACACTGAGTGTCTGCAATGAGGCAGAAGCCGGCAAGAGCGGCACAATCCTCACCGGTACCTTTCCAGTGAATGGCGTGGATGCATCGATCTTGTTCGACTCTGGAGCCTCACACACATTTGTTTCGCTATCTTTTGCGAAGAGGCTGGGGTTAGATGGAGAGGAGATGCCAGACTTCTTGGTCACTCTCCCATCGAAAGAGCGGATCAGGTGTACCCGCTACCACCGAGATGTCATTGTGAAATCAGGGTGAAGAGTTCCCGATCGACCTGATAGAGTTCGACGGACTTGGATTTGATGTGATTGTCGGGATGAACTGGTTGGAGCGGTACAAGGGCAGAATCCTGTGTGCCGAGCATCGACTGCTTCTTCGGAGTCCATCTGGGGTTACCATATCATACCGCCAGAGGCCCAGGGAGCCTTCGACTCAGATCATCACCGCCATGGCCATGTATCGTGAGTTACGACGGGGGAGTGATGTATACCTCTGCTATGTCCAGGACATAGAGAGAGACCCTGAGTTTAGCCCAGATGTGCCGGTAGTGTCGGAGTTTCCTGATGTATTTCCTAAGGAACTGCCGGGCATGCCGCCAGCACGAGAGGTTGAGTTTGCGATCGACTTAGTTCCGGGCACTGGACCCATTGCGAAAGCACCTTATCGTATGGCTCCAGCAGAGATGACAGAGCTCAAGGAGCAGCTGAGAGACCTACTTGACAAGGGCTTTATCCGCCCTAGTGTTTCACCATGGGGAGCGCCGGTCCTCTTCGTGAAGAAGAAGGACGGTAGCCTCCGCCTGTGTATTGATTATCGGGAGCTGAATGCTGTTACGGTGAAGAACCGTTACCCTTTACCACGCATCGACGATCTATTTGATCAGCTGAGGGGTGCATCAGTATTCTCCAAGATAGACTTACGTTCCGGATACCATCAGATTGCCATCCGTGATAGTGATATTGTAAAGACAGCTTTCAGAACGAGGTATGGGCACTATGAGTTCACAGTTATGCCGTTTGGCTTATCGAATGCACCAGCTAAGTTCATGGACTTAATGAACCGTTTGTTCCAAGATCAGTTGGACAAATCAGTGGTAGTCTTCATCGATGATATTCTTGTGTATTCTAAATCAAAAGGTGAGCACGAAAGCCACCTGAGAAATGTGTTACAAACTCTGAGGAGGAACCAGTTGTATGCAAAGTTTTCGAAATGTGAATTTTGGTTGAACCAAGTATCCTTTCCTTGGACATGTGATTTCTGAGGCCGGGATCGCTGTTGATCCGGCAAAGATTGATGCTGTGCGCACCTGGCCTAGGCCGAAGACAGTCACTGATATCAGGAGCTTCCTCGGTCTGGCAGGTTATTATAGGAGGTTTGTGAAGGACTTCTCCAGTATCTCGAAGCCGATGACTTCCTTAATGAAGAAGGATGCACCATTCGAGTGGACAGTCGACTGTGAGAGTTCTTTCACGAGTCTCAAGGATGCTCTGACATCTGCACCAGTCCTGACTATACCAGACGGTCCAGATGGTTTTGAGGTCTACTGCGACGCATCAGGCAGAGGTATGGGTTGTGTATTGATGCAGCACGGGAAGGTCGTGCATACGCCTCCCGTCAGCTGAAGAAGCATGAGGAGAACTACCCTACCCACGACTTAGAATTGGGTGCCATTGTCTTCGCATTGAAGATATGGCGACATTATTTGTATGGGGTAAGTGTGACAATCTATTCTGACCACAAAAGCTTAAAGTACTTGTTCACTCAGAAAGAGTTGAACATGAGGCAAAGAAGGTGGGTTGAATTTCTGAATGACTACGATATTAATCTGCAATACAAAGAGGGTAAGGCAAATGTGGTAGCTGACGCACTGAGTCGCCGAGCACACTCTCTCCATTCGCTAGTCTCTCATACTGGCTTGGTTGAAGAGGTGCGGAGTGCTCAGATGACGGATCAGTATATGCTAGAGATCCGGCAGAAGCTTATTGACGGCACATTCGAGGGTCAGAAGTACGACTTCAGACTCCACGATGATGACCTGATTAGGCTGAATGGCCGATTGTGTATACCTAGGAGTAGCGCTGAGTTGAAGGAGCGCATATTGAGTGAATCCCATTGTTCTACTACTTCGATTCACCCCGGAGCTTCAAAGATGTATAAGATGTGAAAAGGTATTTTTGGTGGACTGGAATGAAGAAAGATGTAGTGATTATGTGTTGAGGTGTCTCACTTGCCAGAAGGTCAAGTTTGAGCACCGACGGCCTGGTGGTATGGTACAGCCAATGCCAGTGCCTGAGTGGAAGTTCCATGATATCTCCATGGACTTTGTAGTAGGGCTTCCGCCTACAAGGGGAGGTCTGAATATGATATGGGTGAGTTGACCGACTGACCAAGGTGGCCCGATTCATTCCGATGAAGGACACTTGGAAAGTGGCAAGATTGGCAGAACTGTTTGATAAAGATTGTAAGACATCATGGTGTACCGAAAACGATTGTATCTGACAGAGATACCAGATTCTTATCCAGATATTGGAAGTCCACACGAGAGGCATTGGGTACTGAACTGAAATTGAGTACAGCGTTTCACCCACAGACCGATGGTCAGAGTGAGCGCACCATTCAGACACTTGAGGATATGCTACGTGCTTGTGCACTTGACTTTCAGACCAGCTGGATTGATAAGTTACATCTGATCGAGTTTAGTTACAACAACAGTTATCATGCTTCGATCAAGATGTCTCCCTTCCAGGCCTTGTACGGTAGACCATGCCGCACGCCATTATGCTGGGATGAGTCGAGTGAGACGGTCATTATAGGACCAGAGTATCTTGAACAAGTTCAGGCAGAAGTTCGCCAGATCCGGGCTAACATGAAGGCAGCTCAGGATAGACAGAAGTCGTACGCAGATGTGCGCAGACGTGACCTGGAGTTCGCCGTGGGCGATCAGGTATTTTTGAGAGTATCCCCCATGAAGGGAGTATTTCGTTTTGGCCAGAAGGGCAAGTTGAGCCCAAAGTATGTGGGGCCTTATGTTGTGACGGAGCGGATCGGCCCGGTAGCCTATAGACTAGACCTACCCGCCGAGCTGGGCAAGGTACATGATGTATTTCATGTGTCCCAGTTGAAGTATATGTCTCATCCGTCTCATGTGCTTCAGCCTGAAAGGCTAACCTTAGAGCCGACCATGCGATCAGTGGAGACTCCGGTACGGATTCTGGATGCTAAGACTCGAGACACTCGCCATAAGTCCGTGAGACTGGTGAAAGTTCTCTGGTCTAACCAGGACGTTGAGGAGGCCACTTGGGAGCTGGAAGATAAGATGAAGGCGAAGTACCCGTCATTGTTTACTTCTTAGTCCTTATGTGTATAGGGTACGGGGCGTACCCCTTTTTAAGGGGGGTAGAGCCGTTTCGGTTGTGTGTGTACGACGTGTATTTGAATACATCGTCTATGTTATGTTGTTATGTTACAGACCGTTGTGTCTGAATGATGTGGATAATGTTGTATGGACCTTGTGTCCAATGTTATGTACCCGATGTTATGTTGTATGGACCTGGTGTCCAATGTTATGTAAGTGTGTTGTTAATGATGTATGGAAGTATTGTTTATAAGTGTTCCCGTGTTCTAATATTTAGGATATGTGGAAGTATGAACTTTGAGGGCAAAGTTCTTTTAAGGGGGGTAGATTGAAATACCCCAAACCTTAATATATTGTTTAAACACTTAATAAGGTGTATTAAGACTAAAAAGAGTCTTAGAAACATTAGTAAACAAATTTAAACAAAGAAAACACAAAATGTGCTTTAAAGTCAATAAGAGCCAAAATGTGCTCTAAGCTTGGGTAAACTTGGTTAGACCTAATGAACTTACCAAGACCTCATTTATACACTAATGACATATTAAACCAATTACCAAAGAAACCAAGCTTGAAAACAAGTTTAAACACAAAATGTGCTTTAAGGAGTCTTAAAGCACATTTTTGAAAAATTGTCTTGTAAATGAGTTTTGAGTGGCTAGATGTCCATCATTACTCTTAAATATATATGTGTACTATATAATATCACATTTGGATGTCTATAATGGGAAATCAAAAATTTCACTTCTATGTGCCTTGTTTTATGAATAGTAACTTTTACAAGCTATTTATAACATATGTTATGTTAAGTAATTAAATTGACAAACAAAGACTATATTACCCTCATTATAATAAGGGGCCGGTTTTCTAAGGTGTGGTGACTCACCACCCTCTTGTTATTTTGTTAAGTAAATATTGAACTAATGAATGTACTATTTACTTTAAAGCTACAAATATCTTCTAAAAGTAAACCAATCTTCATTCTCTCATTTCCTTTCTTCATTCACACGGTTTCACCTTCTTCTTCTCTTCTTGCTGCTCTCTCACGGTAATACCACTACCACCCTTAAAACACTTTGATCTCTTGTTAAATCTTGCTCACTTGTCCAAATCAAAAACAAACACCACCATCTTCTTCCTCTCCTCAAGCTCTTCATTTCTATCTTCTCCAAACTTCAAGACAACCATTTCGGTGCCATGGAGTTCCACCATTGAAGGAGCTTGAGCTTGTTTTTTACATATTGTTACTCTCCTTGGCTTCTAGGTAAGGAATCTCAAATAAAAACTTCATTTCCTTCATGTTTTTGTGTAACCGAAAATACATATTGAAGGAGCTCTTTGTGTGACCTTGTTCTAGCTTCATTCCAACTCTTCATGGACTAGGTGGAGTCCTCTCTTGCTAGATATTCAAACTCTCTTCAAAGAGCAAGGTAAAACAACTACATTAATGTTTTTGAAACAATGTAAAATTAGGGTTTACAATGAGATGGAGCTTATAGCTTGAATACTCATTATAATGTTTGTATATTGTTTAGAACTTGTCAAGAATCAAATACCCTACCGGTTTTCTAAAGGAAACAAGAAAGAAGTTGTTTGGAAAGAGGTAAATCTACTAACCAATGTTGTTTAATGCCTTAGGAGAAATGAGCTTATAATGCTTATTAAAACTACCTAAAGAGCAAATGGTGAATGACTTAGTAAAGTGTTCTCAAGAGCTTAGTAAAAGGCATATGTGTTGTTGAGTGTATTTGCAGGTTAAAGGCAAATATATTGTGGAAATTCAGTGTTTATGATTTATGCATCTTAAGGGCCTAAGAGCCATGTCATTTAAGGGCCTAAGTGCCATGCAATTTAAATTATGCACTATATTGTGATGTAGTGCTTTGTGAGTGGAGTTTGTGTATAATAAGTACTTGATGGATTTTTAGTATTCTTGGTTGTTTGTTGGTAAAAACAATGTGTTTTGGTTTAGCAATGTTCTAGGAGAACCTATGTCAAATTTAGGTAAAATGAGAAGTTCTAAGAGTTAAAAGAGTTTGATAAGTTAAGGAGTATTTAAATGGTTAAGTATTTTCCTTGTGAAAGAAACATGCATTAAGGTGATTTAAGATGTGAGAAGGACTTAGGCATGATCTTGAGGTTTTAGTATGTACCAAAGTCATTTTGGACTTAGATAGAGACTTAGGCAAACTTTGGTGAAATAAGGAGGAAGTGTAAACTTGGAAAAGGATTTCAAGGATGACATAAGAAGTTTTAGCTTGTAAGGAATGATGTTTAAGTAATGATGTTGTGTGGAAGAAATATCTTGGTTTAATGATTGGGATAGGCAAGGCATACCACTTAGAAACTTTAGGAGAAGATACTATAAGTGTTGGAGGCTTTGGAGAAATTTGGTTAAGTGTTTAAGGGCTTAGAAATTGAGTAAAATGCCTTGTCCGAACTTCCGTCCGGATGTGGAAGTTCGGACAGGCTCTGTTGGGTAAAAGGATTCTCACTCGCGAACAGTGTCCGAACTTGGGAAGTCCGGACACTAGTTCGGACATACCCATTCTTCCTCAGGATTATCCTCGAACTGTGTCCGAACTTGGGAAGTCCGGACACATGTTCGGACGCATGAATTTCTGTCTAGATTTTTCTCGGCTCACGTCCGAACTTCCGAAGTCCGGACATAAGTTCGGACGTGCATCTGTTTTCTGTCTAAAGTCACGGCTTGCGTCCGAACTTGGAAGTTCGGACACAAGTTCGGACGGGCCACTGTATGGACCAAAAAATTATTGTTTTAAGATGGGAATTGTTATCAAAAAATGGTAGTTGGTTAGTAATGATATTATAAGGTTATGTGGGACATGTTAGGTGAGTTTTAAAGGCAATTAAAAGGATGAAAAGTTGTAACAAGTGTAAAAAAAAATAAACTAGTAATGTTGAGTAGATAATGTTAATAATGGACTAGTGCGTAAATTAACCGACGTTACTAATGTGTTTAGGATTCTCTCAAGGTGGAAACCAGTCGAGGCAAGGACCGAGGTATGGTTTTCTTGCAGTCTGTTGTCTAGCGGTTTACACCGGTTTGTGTGTTGTATGTTTTTCTGTGTGTTTACAACGTTATAAGATTTAAACATGTAATGAGTTTACAGTTGTTCATATTATTGTGATGTGATGTTGTGACTCATTTCCCTTGTGTGTGTCTAACATGACTTACCGCCTATTGTGTATTGATTGTTAAGTTCCACTATGAACTTCTAACAAGTGTTAACTGGGAAGTGAGGAATCCGGTTATCCGGTCATGCATGTAAGTTAAGAGTAGATATCTGAATCAGATTCGACTCTTATGTTGTTAAGATTGTTCTCCTTAATTTGGCGTTCGATCTCCCGCTAGCTTCTTCCAAAGCTTACCTATTCTGACTTATGATCGGTTTAGTGGGAACCTGTGTTTGTGTGGTGTGTTCGGGTCACTAAATCCGAACCATCTGTGACTTAAGTTACTCGTTCGTCTAACAGAACGGTAATGAGTGTGTTTAACGAGCTTGGCATGAGAGTGAATCACTCTCTAGGCTCTTGTGTTATTTGACCCTTGTGGTTTGTTATCGTGGAGTGAAAATCCACTGTGTATGTGTTGTTGTGCTGTGCGCCATTGGTGCTCAGCCATATGTTATGTTATGTTATGTATATAAATGAATGCCATGTTATCATGACAATTAGCTGCGCGTATCCCGGTAGCCGATGGGCTGCGCGTTAGCCATACCAGCCAAGGGTTGCTGACCCCCTCGGGGGATCCATATTTCTTATACTGCAGGATGAGGATCGAAGAAGCGGAGTGGCTTTAGATCCTAGGATGTGATTACTTTCATATACTTTTGGATGTTGGCCCGGGATGCGCCTGTGCTCCTGTGGCGTTATATACTTTGGTTGTTGCAGTTACAGTGATGTCATATGGTGAAGGATATGTAAACACTCGGTATTGTATATAATGTATTTATGGTTTAGTTTTATGCTCGGGAGTCTGATCATCAGACCGGTACAATTGTATTTATTCTGCCTTGTCAACCACGTGGGTGGTTGACGGCGTTGTAGCACCGAAGCGTTAGTTACTGTTTAGTTATTTTATTCCGCTGCGATTTCATTTAGTATCATGTGCGTGTTAGGGGTGTTACAGTGTGTTTAAATGTTTAAGAAGATATCTGTGATTTTATGTGAATGATATTGTATGTGGGATTGCTCAAACTGTTGCGTTGTATTTTATACGCGAATGTCTTGTGACTAAAGTTTATACATCTAAACTGGAAAAAAAAGACTAACTGACCTTTAGGTATTATTGAACCTAACAAGGGTCAAATGTGATAGTCTTATTTCAAGTATTGGTTATTATGTCACTGACAAAAGGGCTAACTTATAAAGAGAGGAATCCAGATCGTTTCGACTTTCTGGTTGCGCATTGTGATCACTATGAGAGACTCAAGAAGGGAGTCACTCCAAATCCATCAGCCACATTCGGGGATGGCGGAATGCACTGCCGTTGGTGCACAGTTTTGACCGGATCGGTCATTACATATATTTATCCAGGGCCATAGGGTCTACTGGTAACGGTTCCTTTGGAACCCAGTGGGACACACTGTCCATTTTCACAGGTTGTTAAGGTTTGTCTTATCATGACTCTTGTGATGGAAATTAATTGGGAAGGTTAAATGATTGGTTAAAGGACAAGAGCCAAGTGACTAACTAACAAGCACAGTTTAATACGCGCATCTTGTTTGATTATTGTTATGGTTTACTAATGTGTGTTTATTGACATTGTTTATAGTCAATAATAATATATTAAGGCATTACATTAAGTTATATGGGGTTTATAAACTTGTAACTCAATTTTCGGGCTAAAGGGGCACTCCCGAGGTAAAAGGAGCGTTAAGAAATTCCCCCGAGCTCTTTATTTATTTTTGAAGAAGTAGCTTGGGAACTCTCTTTAGAATAATTAATAATGATTTTAGGAACTCTTAGAATAATTTTTATAGAGGTTCGTGCCATCACGGCACTCTTCCTAGGCATTCCCGGGCCTTTATGGGCCCACATCGGGAACTTCCGAGAACTTTGTATTTTTACTCAGTTCTAACTGAGAACTTGTATTTTAAAGATCATAAAGTGATCCTTGGTTAAATTCGTATAATGTCCATAGCTTTTATAATTGTTTAACTTAAGGTCGAGCTTTTAACGCTCGTTTCTGACCTTAAGGAGTTTAGGTGCGTTTTTAACGCCCAAGTGTTTATATGTTTCCTTAGGGTTTAATAAACCCCTAAATAATATTTATGATTCCTCAAATAATATTTATTTACTTATATTTAATTATTTAAATGTTAGGGGTATTTCAGTCTACCCCCCTTAAAAGGACTTCGTCCCGAAGTCATAATTTATATTTGTTCATCTTATGGAATCAAGTTCCTTATCTATACCATGTATACCTATCATTCCAGGGTGTCAATATTATATTGACAACTCTATTTTGTATCACTACTCTGAGTGTATATAATTCCTATAAACAGATATTCTTTATTTGTGATAGTAATACATCACAGCATAATCACTTAATAATGTAAAACAATACGTGTTCCAACTTCCTAGCTATCCCACTCGGTCATCACCGCACAAGTGCGATACCAAATCCTCAGTCCTACAGAGTGCAGAGGCGTAAACCCTTGGCAGTGAATCTCTTGTGTGATTGTAGGAATAAATATAAATATACTGTAAAGTAATTAAGTGCTTCATAAACATTCAAGTATTACATAGAACACAACCATAACTATTTAAGTGTCACATAGGACATATCATTGATCACAAAATGTCACACAGGACATAACCATCTAATTAATTGCACACATGCGAACAAACAAAACAAATAATCATACACAAAACCAATATAGACTGCAGATATGCAAGTCGCATGTGGTGCTCTACCCCCCTTAAAAAGGGTTATGCCCACGTACCCCTACAAGTATACATAAAATGAAAAGAAAATTGTTGGATACTTGTATGCAGTCTTCTAACTCCCATGTCGCCTCTTCAATGTCGTGAGTTTACACACAGAGTTTTGACCATTCTAATGGTCTTATTCCTTGTCTCCCTAGTGTTGGAGTTTATCATGCGAATGGGGTCTCTTCATATCTAGGTGTAGGATTTAGCTCGAGTGTCTCGGGCTCTAAGTTATGTGATACACATCGTGCACTCTTCCAACTCAACATATAAGTCTAATCTGTAGGCTAATGGGCCCACTCGCTCCGTAATAAGGTATGGTTCTAGATACTTCGGGCTAGGCTTGCCCTTCTACCTGAATCTAAACATTCTCTTCTTAGGTGAAACTCTAAGGAAGACTCGATCGTCTACTGTGAATTCGAGGTCTCTCCTATGGATGTCAGTATATGACTTCTGTCCGTCTACGAGGTATATTCCTCAAGAATCTATGTAGTCTTTGACATGTTCTCTAGTGCATTAGTATGCTTTTATATTTGAATCCCGCATGTATGGGTGAAGGTGATCTACGATTTTGTAGATTGCCAATACTATTTTATGGCTTGTTTAAATTATTTGTGTATAACACACTTCCATTAATCGCCTCTAGTAGTTGTAATCGTCGGCGCTCGGGTCTTGTATTAATTTTGGGCATTCTCAAAATCCCTTTCTTTAGGTTATCATCTTGTGATTCCAGTATTTGAGTTTACTGCCGCCATATACGGCTTTCGTTCTCAATGTAAAGTCTGAGCCACGGTCAAGCCGTGCATCTTATGTATATTATAGAAATATTTCTTGATATTATTGACTCACCAATTATTGGTAGTATATACACGATTATTATCGTCTGTTCATCAGGTATACCACAGTAGGGTTCCTGTTAAGGTTTTTAACAAGGTGTAGTTTCCTCTTAATTAAACATGTTATTGTGGTTGTGAATCAACTCTGCTGAGCATTAATATAATGTTTCTACTCTTTATATTCTACCATGTTTATAGGTGGGTTCCCATTTAATATATTGGGTTCTAATTCATAAAGAAAGACATGGAAGTCGATCTTTCCTTCCAGATGGCAATTTGGCCATAATTTAGGCGGTAGCTAGAGAATACTGTTATTATAAGTAATTTCTCTTTATCTTATATTTGATTTACCAACACGGTTCATGGGATAATAATAGTTAATATTTCCCTCATATTGATTATTTTTCCAACATATGCGGAGTTTTTTTGCTATTTAATCTCCTCGGGGTATCCTAGACAACTCAACTCTTAACTTACACCTTCTACAACTCATATACTTCATTTATAAAAAAAAATTATATTAAAATTAGGAACAAATACTTACTTATCGCAGAAATATTTGTGACCACTTGTAAGGAGTCTCAGGAATCATCCAACCCTGACGGGGTCAGCGTCAGTGTTGAACTACCCTTCCACACCATTTTGTGTTTGGTTTTCCCTTGATCTGACCAGGATCAAGTTCGACCTCCCACGTCAAATAAACAATCACATAATTGTTATCTTCCAAATTTTATCTTATTAAACTTTGTGACGTGGTGAGTACTACATTTTCTCTTGACCACAATATAACTAATCCAATATCTGTTATATCCTATACTCGAATCTAGTGTATTTCCAAATCCCCGGTACTATATTCCTTGATCAAATCATCAAGCGGGGAAACCAGTTTTCCTCTTGGCTTAAAAGGTAGATTCTTACTAAGGCATTTAGGCTCGTAATGTCTAGTAACTATATTCGTCAATCATTTCAACTCTTAAATCCATCATACAAGTAATAAATTCCGTCATGGACTTGCATACTTTAGAATACTCTCTTCACTTTAAAAGGCTTATCCAGTATTTCTCCTATCAGGGCTTGATTATTGCCTATACCTGATTATCAAACAGTTGACCAGTATTACGCACGGATCACTAGTTTATTGGACAATATACCAGGAGTCGACTACTCCGACACAAGAAGAAAGAAAAGGAAGAGTACTAAAGGAGATGATGATGGAGCAACCTCTGGCAGTTACTGTAAGAAGCAGAAGAAATTCTTTGAAAGGAAGAAGGGGCGGAAGGATTTCCATGGTCAGAAGACGAAGGAGCAGATCCCTCGTCTAACCGGCCCAGCTATTGATGCTCAGCCACTAAGAACAGCACCACCGAGGCAACAAGCCAACCCGACGTCACTATTACTGTAAACGTTGTGGAAAAGATCACCCAGGCGTTGATTGCGCGGGAAGAAAGGTGGAGTGCCGTTATTGCAAAAAGGAGGGTCACCGGGAGTATGAATGCTTTTCCAATCCAGGGAGTCGAGTATACAAAGGAGCTAGAGGTTCGCAGAGAACACCGGCTGTGGAAACAGGCGGACCCGGAGGAGGTCAAGTGCCGCAGACTAATACTTATACTACAGGACCGGGAGGACAGCCATCCTCATCCGAGATCCAGAAGGGAAAGGAGATAATTCCAGAAAGAAATGCCCAGTACTCAGTGGGAACTTCAAGCGCTGAAGCTAGCGCTTAGCGCGAAACCGGTAAGCCTAGAACCTAAACTAAATGCATGATGCATAAATATGTGTTTATAGTATCAGTCGATGAGACTTATATATGTGATTAGTGAGTATCAAAAATTTAGAGAGACCTACTGTGGGTAACCTCTCACATAATATGATACTTTAATATTTGTTTCCCCTTACCTAAGAGACCGTAATTACCTGAGCCTATGAGCGAAGGTCGGGAATATCCCGAGGCATAATGCCAAGTACTTTGACCCGGCAAAATAACGAAATTCCAACGGCATTAGTCTTTAATAATCATCATCTATCTTGTGTTAAAATTTCATGACGTTTTGTTTTGATTTCGGTATTTTCCATAGGAGAGAGAAAATTGCAAAAATGATTGAATTTCTCTTTTAAATTTTGGGATAAGGTTCCAAATAAAATAATTTCAGGTTTATGACTGTATGTAGTCATGCTAACCATGTGACAATTTTATTTTAATTTTGGAAACCTTTTATTATTTCTATTTCGAGGTTATTTCATGTGTTAATTAAAGAAATTAGCTTATATATGAATTAAAAGCTAAATTTCCAGAATAAATATTATCAGAAAATCATGAAATACCTTTCATAATGACTACGATATTTGGAATTGTTTGGTGATGATGTACAAGTCATATGAAAATAGAAAATCCCGAGAATGTCCCTGGAAAATCCTGCATTGGTGCACTTTGACCATTTTGCCCTTTGTAACACGTATGCCTTTGAGACTACTGGGGGGGTTGAAATTTTGGGTATAACAACACTAAAACTATCAAACTTAGAAACGATAACGTAAACCGATGAACTCACTAGAACGTGAGAGAATTGTACGGGAGAAGTAAACTTCCGATAACGGTTAGAGAACCGAATCGATTTAATCCACAACAACTAATAGTGGAAGTATATAAGAACCTCTATTTAGAGGATTGATAATTGTTCAAAATATGAACCTTGAGTAAATTAAATAATGGTAAGGGATCACCAAACCCTTTAGAAAGATAGTCGTCCAACAATGAGAGGATCCGACTAATATGAACAATGTCCTGAACATGAGAGTATTCGATAAGTTGGGTAAAACCTTAAATATTAGAATACTAGACATTGAGAATTCCCTAAGCTAATGGAGGATATCGAGAGATACTTCTAGGCTAATCCACGAGATTGTGAAATAACTCCGAGAGATGAGTTTTGGGAAATTTGAGTAGTCCGGTAGAGATACGGACATTTGAGTATTTGATTGATTATTTGAGAATTTGAGAAGCTAATTGTGTAGCTCCGTTTGTATTGGTAAGCCCGGTGGTGGGTCTTGTGTATGACCCTGCCCGGAGGTCATGGGTAATGACTTAAAACATACCTTTGATTATTTGATTTGAGTATTTGATTGAGGTTAGAGAATCGAGCGTTGAGTTATTGAGTTGGGACTTGAGAGCTTTAAGGTATTGAGTTTGGGTGGAGAATTGAGCTTGTGTATTGTAGGACTTGAATTGAATTTGAGAGTAAGAGACTTGAGTAAGTGTAACCCAAGAGAGTAGGTAAGACAAGAAGAATGGATTAAGGCATAGTGAGGTAGAACCCTCAAAGCCTAAGTAAAGGATATGTTATCTAACCTCTTGGGTGTGTGTTAGTGTTTGTACTCGGTATTGAACTTTGATTGTGCCAATATACATATATAATGTATTGTTGCCTTGCATGCTGATTGAATTAAAATGAACCGCATGTTCTCGACCAAAGTAGTAGGCGTACCCCTGTTAGCACGCGGGGTTTGAATTTCATATGCAGCAATTTTGCTAAGCCCCTAGGGGCACCGTTTTTATTTTCCAAGTACATGGAAGCCAATCACCGTTCGAGAGTTGGACGGGGTTATCATTAAGCAAGGGTAGTTGTTTAAGAATTATGATTGTTGTATCGTGGAATTGTACGATCGATATGATATTGGCAAGTTTGGGATTTGTAGTAAACTCGGTATAGTATTGAATTAAAGTTGTATTTGAATTGTGATTAATCAAGGAATATATTGTATAATTGGTTTGTAGTACTTGGTATAATAAAACCCATCAGACTGATATTGTTTTTGTATTGATAGTTTGGATTGGATTTGGCCTTGTTAGTCACGTGGGTGACAAACGGCATTATACCACCCACCACTGGAGTAAGAATTCCGCTGCATTGTTATTGTTAATTGAGATGGGTTAGGAGATAATGGCTTGATTAGCGGTAAGGGTGTTTCAAAAAGTGGTATCAGAGTGAAGTATCGCTCTGATGGTCTAAATACCAAGTTTAGGAAAATACCGAGTTCGGAATTAGAGACTTAGGGCTAAGGGTTGAGTGTTAGCGTGTGAGGTATGCTAGTTAGGAACTTCCAGTGTGATCTGGATACCTACATAACCAGTCCCGCCCTTCGCAACCCCCGGTATTAAATTGGGACGAGAACGCCAGAGAGAATGAAAGACTTCTCATACTCGGGTAAACCTGATCTGGCAGTTGCAAATAAATTTTGTAAGGGAAAGAACCTGTCATACAGTAGAGTCCAAGAACTGGAAATCCTGAAGACGGTTCCCGTTGAACGACAATAACCGTACTTAACGGCAGAAGATTGAAGATCCTAAATGTAGGATAATGAAATTTACGACACCCTGGGGCGACGTGCTTCGCAGTCGCGAGAACCATGCACAACCAACAAGAAGGGAAGCGTAACTACGCAATGAGTGAAAAGGCGGAGTAACAAAACCCGAGACAAGGGAGTCTGCGGATGACAAATGTTTGACCATACCGTCAACAACATACAACCGACTAAGGAATTAGTCAAGGTTGATTAACTTCAAACCTACAACGCCAAAAGGGCAGTAATACCTGAACAACTTAGTTCAGACAACTATGAGAATAACCGTACAGCCACAGGACTACGATGTAGCTCCTAAGGGTTAGTCAAACCTCGGTAACCACAGTAAAAGTTTGGGAACGAGCTATGAAGCAAGGTACACGGAGTACCCCAAGGATCGGGAAGGCACCCGAATTGACGACAACCTGGTCAAGAACACTGAGAAGCTACTCAGAAGATTGATCATTAAGATCAAAGGATCAAAGGAATACCCAATAAACCACCAAACTTGGATGAAACAATACCGTAATTGGTACATGTTAACCTGGAAACCGACGTACCCGCGCACTTGCCAAGGCAAGTGCAGCAACAACAAGGCAAATTGGGAAACTTTTGACCACTAACAAGTACTTGCTAAAAGTACCATCATTAAGATGGAAGCAATTATAGGATCACTAATCCTAAGAACTTGAAGAACCAAACCTTGGAAGGGCCTGACGGCCTGAGCATCATATTAACGAACATACCAGTTAGCAAGAAGTTGGACTTGGCCAAAACCTTAGACGTGGCAACGTCATGAAGATTTTTTTTTTAACTCAAGACTCTTATTTCAAAACCCAAGATTTTTCTTTCAAACGCAAACTTTTCTTTTTCAACCTTAGCTTTTTAAAACCAAAACCAGAAGAATCACGGTGAGTATCATAGAATGATACAAGAGGAGTTGACAATAGAATACTTCACCTAGGCGTGTGACGAGTACTACGAGTGTACCCAAATACGGGATGTGGGACGACCACACTCCGAAGGAGCTTGCGGGCCTGACAGACCTTTTTGTGAGTTAGTCGGGTAAGTGGTAACGTACCAATAAGGTACCCCACGTATGTATACATGTAGTGTACGAAACACGGGAAGTAGTCAGCTCCGTTCTACGGACCATAAGGTAAATGCAAACCGAAACAGTTGGATACCTCGAACAATCGAAGGAACTCAAATAAGCTTTCAAGCTAAAGGAATCAAGAACTCACTCCAGGAGGATCATGAGGAGTTTAGGAGTGCGAAAAGCACTAACAAGTGAGCAAAGACATCGGATATGTCACAAGGAATTTAAAGCAAAGGCAAGATAGCTGGAATGCACACCCAACTTAAAATCAGTAAGGCAAATGCCTGATGAGAACACATCAACGTTCAATGAACTGGATAAATTGTAACACCCCATCCAACAACAACACACTTAATAACTAACTGCAGCGGAAAACATACGTCATCACATTACTTAACTCGTTGGTGTTACACGCCGTTAACCACCCACGTGGCTAACAAGGCTATTACATATACATTGTATCGGTCTGATGGACTAGATTCCCGAGCAACTGTACATTACTATACCTTTTCATTAACAACAACCAACATACATAAGCCTTCCAACTGTACCGAGTATTTACAAACTGATGCCGATAACAATTTCGGGCTTACTACACCTACGATACGTAAACAGTTTAAGTGGCTACCCATGTACAAACGACTACCCCGTCCTACTCTCGAACGGCTTCCAGCTCCTTGTACCTGAAATAGGAAAAAGAAGAGAAAGGGTGGCCCCCCAGGGGCTCAGCACCTTTGCTGGTATGGTAATCCCGCAGCCCGCATGCTACCGGGCCACGCACAACTATTTGTCGTCTTAGCATGCGGTTAATTATATTTGAATCATGTATGTAAACTATCAACACACAACACATCACATTCCACCACAATGGGCTCAACAAACAGATAACACATCCATACTTGATAAGTCACTCATTGTGTTCATTAACCCTAGAGTGTTTCTCCTCTAATGGAGCTACTTCCTTAATAGACGACACTTACCCAATAATCGGGTTATCCATAAACGTCTCTTTTATAAACTGGGATTCATATCCATGATCCACATACACCACATAACAACACTTTTCACGTTTCAAGGTGCACATAACATAACATCACAAATAACTTCGCAGTACATCAACAACACATAACATAACGGGCACTGATCTCTCTAGGAACCGCCCCACACATAGTTAGTTCACAGGGAGAGCCTAGAGGATGCTGATAAACTCATGCTAAGCTCGTTTACATAACTCGTTACCGTCCTGTTAGACGAACGGATAACTTAACATAAAGATGGATCGGATTTAGTGACCCGAACACAACATACATAATCCCCAAAAGACGAGAGTCAAGAGCCTTGGTTAAGCTCAGGGGTGATCGAAGACCAATGAAGGAAAACAACCAACAGAGAGGAAGCTGAAGAAATTGTATACAACAACTCCCAAACAACGCGCGACCGGAACAACCGGATTCCTCACCCCCCCATAATATATAAATATTCACAATAAAGACTCCGCTGTGGAACCTATCACACCAGCACACAATAAAGTATTACAACTGAGTTAATCACACAAAGGAGGGTCACACATTCACAGCAACATCACACACAACATCACACAACCAACTCACGCATAGCCGTGGTTAGAACGTTCCTTAGGTCGGAAACGTTATTACCGGATACCGTTCTCTTGCGTTTACCTAATAGTGGTTAACTAGCCTTTCATGCGCGTTCGAGGTTACCGGTATCGGCACTTAAACACACAACAACAATAACGACTGTAAACTCGTTTCATGATTTATCTTATAACGTGGAAAACATACAGAAAAACACATTGGCATACAAGCCGGTGTAATCCGGTAGGACACAAGTTGCAAGAAAACCATACCTGTCACCGGAGTCCACTCTATCATGTCCACTTATGTTCCTCGAACAATTCTCGAACAACTGGTAATATTCCATTTACTTTTATTAACATCGGGGTAACATGTTTGTTTAAAGTCTAATGCTCATAACTTATCCCTGTTAACTAGTTAAATAATTCCACATTTTTAACTTGTTTTACTCTCACATTTTATTACAAATTTTCACCCACTTAATTGTCTTTATAACCCACCTAACATGTCCTTAACAACCTTATAACGTCATTACTTATCAATCCCCATCATTACATATCATTTTCCAACCTTAAACAACATTTTTAGAGTGGTCCGGGACTTGGTCCTTACCTTAAGCCCCGGACCAACACTTAATCTAACTCTCGGGTGGTTTTATGTAGTGGTCCGGGACTTCATACAGAACTTAGGTCCCGGACCAATATAAGCTAGAAATCCTCGGGGGTAAATCAGGGGGTGGTCCGGGACTTCCTACAAGACCTAAGTCCCGGAACAAGGTAGTGTAAGAACTCTCGGCCCCTTTTAATGCATGGTACGGGTCATCTTCCAAAACCTAGTCCTGGACCGCTGTAACAGATTCCCATATTTGACATTTTCAAGTCTTGTTTCATCTATTCTTTTCATCCATTGATTACCCAAGCTTCCCATATGATCTTAGGTATATTCCAATGCTAAAATAACACCTCAAACTTGTCTAATTCCATATCCAACATGTTACTCAATTTCTTACAAAATCTACCCACACTTGTGATATTTTTCCTTAGGTTTCTAAGTGGTAGTTTTTATGCCTACAACACCAACTAACAAAATGTTACCTTAGTTATACTACCACTACTCCTTGAGCATTATATTGCCCAAGGCAATGCCCATTCATTTTTTTTTACAACTACAACACTTTAGTTCTTTTTCTTCACCTTCATAACACTTCCTAGTTCACCAAAACTCATTTAAAACACTTATAACTTCTTATGCATTTTCCAAATTTTGCCATGGGTTCTCCTAGCACATCAACACTCCAAAACACATAGTTTTTTACCATTAAACATTCAAGAACACCTAAATCCATCAAGAGTTTCCTCACACACAAAACTTCACCAAATTTACACTACATCACAATATAGTGTACAATTTAATTGCTTGGCACTTAGGTCCTTAAATAACATGGCTCTTAGGCCCTTAAATTGCATTAAACTTAAACACTGAATTTCCATATGTATATATTGCCTTTGACCTGCAAATACACCCAACAATACATATGCCCTTAATAAACTCCTTGAGAGCATTTTACTAGCTCATTTGCCATTGGCTCCTTAGGTATTTTATTAAGCAAATCAAGCTCATTTTTCCTAGGCATTTAAACTACATTGAGATAGTTTGTTTACCTCTTTTCTTCAAGATTTTTACTTAAACACTCCTGTTCTTCCTTGTTTGGAAATCAGCAAGAGTACTTGGCTACTTGTCAATGTTCTAATCAATACACAAGTAAAACCAATGAGCATTCAAGCTTCATGATTAACCCATTTTCATACCCTAGGTTATATATATTGTCTTAACATATGAGGATAGTTGTTTTACCTTGGAATAAAAAGAGAGCTTGAATAAGCATCAAGAAAGGACTCCTCTTTGTCCTTTAAAGATTGAAATGGAGCTATGAAAATCAAAACAAAGCACCCTTGTGAGGTAAAATTTTCAGACATATACAAAACAAGAGGGAATGGAGTTTTTCTTTGATTTTCCTTACCTTGAAGCAAAGGAGAATGACAAGGCATGGAAATATGAGCTCAAGCTCCTTCAATGGTGAATCTCCATGGCACCGAAATGTAGCTTTTGAAGATTTGAAAAGACAAGATTGTAGAGCTTGACTAAACTAAGAGAATGGTGGTCTTAGTTTTTGATTTGGCAAAGGGAGCTAGGAGATATAAGGGTTCAAAGCTTGAAGATGGTGCATGTGCTGTAGCATTACCGAAGGAGAAGGGAGAAGAAGATTGGAGACCGTGTGACATGAAGAAGGAATGAAATACCCCAAACTTAGATATGGTGTTTAAGTGATAAACTAAGATATAAGGAGGCTAAATAATGCCTTAGAAACATTAAGAAACATTTCTAATCAAAGAAAATATAAGGAAACACCAAAAGAGCAGTTTTAACAAAAACGTGCTCTAAGCGTGGAGAGACTTGGGAGAGTGCCCAAATATTGTTCTAAGACCTTAGTAATATCCTAATGGTCATTTCAAATCAATTACCAAAGAAAACCAAGCTTGAAAACAAGTTAAAACACACAAATGTGCTTTAAGGAGTCTTAAAGCACGTTTTGAAAAATTGTCTTGTAAATGAGTTTTGAATGGCTAAATGTCCATCATTACTCTTTAATTAATATGTGTACTATATAGTATCACATTTGGAGGTCTATATCAATGGGAAATCAAAAATTTCACAACAATGTGCCTTGTTTTTGATGAATAGTGAATTAATTAAGCTAGTTTATAACATAAGTCTATATAAGTGAGACATTGGTCAATAAAGACTTAATTACCCTCATTCATTAAAGGGGGCCGGTTTTTTTAAGTGTGTGACTCACCACACTTATCTAGCTAAGTAAAGAGAAAAAATAAGTCTTATAAGCATAAAGTACTATTCACCTTTTAAGATAAATATCACATTTTACTTACCTCTCTCCTCACTTCTTCATTCTCCCTTGTTTCCCACGATTTCTTGCTCTCTTTCTCTTCTCCATTCACGTAGAGCTCAACTCCATGAAAGCTCCATCTTCTCTTGCACACCACTTGCTCATTTAAGCTCCAAATCCAAAACAAAATACATATTCCTCTTAGTTAGCTCAAGCTCCTTCTTCCTATCTTTTCAAAACTTCAAGAGCTTCATTTTGGTGCCAAGTCAAACCACCATTAGAGGAGGAAATTCAAGTTTGGAGACTCCATTGGCATCTCCATTCTCTTAAGGTAAAGAAAGTGTAAGAAAATCTAGGTTTCCACCATTTTCTTCACATGTCCGAAAATATATACTCATGGGACTCCATGTTTATGCCTTGTTCTAGCTTGTTTCTACTCTTCAAAGGAGAGAGGAGGTCCTTCTTGCTTCACATCCAAGTTTGTCTTGAGAAACCAAGGTAAAACAATCACATTAATACCTTAAAACATATTTTTAAACCTAGGGTTTGTTCCTTAGGGTTAATGTGTTATCTAGTACTCATTGGAGTCATTGGATATTGGTTAGAACATTGGCAAGGAGAATCACATTGGTGACCGAGATTGAACAAAGAAAACCTAAGGAGAAAAGCTTTTAAGCTTGTGAGAAAACAAGGTAAATTACTTACCTTAAGGTGTTTGTTGTTTAAGGGAATGAGATGTGGGTATATGATGAGTTTAGTGTAGAGTTTATATTGGGAAGGTGCTATAAAACCTAGGAGAAACAATGACTATTCTTGTGAACTTGTGACTAAGGAGCAAATGAGAAAAGAGATAGTTTAAGAATATAAAGGTGAAGTACAAGAAGCATTTTATTTCAATGGGAGCCTTGTTGAGTGTATTCGCAGGTTGAAGGCATATATATGTGGAAATTCAGTGGTTAAGATTATTGTCATTTAAGGGCCTAAGTGCCAAGCATTTTAAGTTTAAGCATATGATGATGTGGTGTGTTTTGGTGTAAATTGGGTGTTAAGTTTGTGATGAGAATTTGGTGTATTGGTTGTTTGATGGAGAAAAACCATGTGTTAGGAGTACTATATACTAGAGAACCCATGGCAAAATTTAAAGGAGAGTTTAAGTGTTTAAGATATCCTAAGGGAATTTAATGACTAAGGAAGTACTAGGAATGTTCTATGGGTTGTCTTGATGAAAAAGGGTGAAGTTAAGGTGTTTAATGACTTAGGTATCACCATGGAAGATTTAGGAATCAAGAGAATGTATTGAGTATTTAGGACTTAGGCAAATGTTGATGCACAACTAGGAAGGAAATAATGTGATGATGATGGAAGTTTAGACTTGTTAAGGAACCTTAAGTAAATGTTTAAAAGAGTTTTAGATAGAGAGAGATGCTTGGGAGATGATGTTATAGTGGTGAAGAAACATTTGGCATAGTGGTTACACTAGGTATGAACCACCACCTAGAAACCTAGAGGAAAACATTACAAGTGTTAGCATTATTACAAGGAAAATGCATAATGACTAAGGTGGATCTTGGTGGATGATTTAAGGTATTTTAAGGAGGGCTTAAGGTGTATTTGAGGTGCCCAAATGAGGTTATAACATATTAGATATATGAGGAGAAGTTTGGAGTTGAAAAGGAATTTAGAAACAAGTTTTTGGAGCCGACCGGCCTTAGGACCGGACTTGCAAGGTCGGTCGGGCTCTGTTACACTACCGGAAATGTTTCTGGAATCGACCGGACTTGGGGACCGGACTTACAAGTCCGGTCGGGCTTGTTTTGTGAGAGGGAAAATGTTTCTGGAATGGACCGGACATGGGACCGGACTTGTCAAGTCCGGTCGGCATGAATTTTGTACGGATTATAAGTCTCTGGAATCGACCGGACATAGGACCGGACATGTAAGTCCGGTCGGAGTGAATTTTCCAACGGTAAAAGGTACTGGAATGGACCGGACTTGGCAAGTCCGGTCGGTAAGTCCGGTCGAGCCTAAAAAAAAAAAAAAAAAGAAATTTCAATTTCTAAAAATGGTAATGGGTAATGAGGTATGCCCTTGGTAGGGTAGTAATGATTGGGACCCTAAGAACTTGGAATTAAGTTAAGATTAAGTATAAGTTTTAATGTTTAAAGTTAAGTTTGTAAGATAAGTGATAAAGACTTGAGAGGTTATTGAATGGAAGTCCTTAGGGACTAAGTGAGTTAAGTAAGGTGCAAATAACTAATAACCTAAAAATGAATGAATGTTTTAGGTTTGTGAATTGGGACCCCGAAGAAGTTAAACAAACAACGATCGACGGTGAACGGTACAATCCTTCTTGTGACCTGCTTGCTAACGAGGTGTCCCTCGGCTTGTGTGCTATCTGTTTATTTGCTATGACTAAAACAAGATAAAGCATGCAACCGGTTATATTGTTCTCGTTGTGATTGTGTTATATTTACACTAACCCGCGAGGCTTGAGATTGTTACTAACCAAGTTTAGTACTTACTGAGTTAAGAATAAGAGTTAAGTTGATGGTTTTGGTTAATGCCCGTTAAGGCTTAGCTAGCACATGGTGTTTAAGATGTCTACTAACTGGAACTTGAGTGAGGAAACCCGGGACCGATCTCCGGTCATGCATGCTAAGGAAAGGGGGACGGTATCTGAATCAGATCCGCCCTCCGCTTAAGGACTTGTCTTCGGACTTGTAGCCTAGGGCCGGTTGCCGGCTCAGCTACGCTGGACTCCCGTCCAGAGTAGGTGGCATTAAGATGGTGCGGTGGGATCACCTAAATCCCAGGTTCGAATTAAGCTACAACCAATCCCTTCCAGGAAAGGTTTGTATACTGAGATTAAGATTGAGATTGAGATTAAGATTAAGGTAAGGTAAGGAACTGAGATTAAGGAAATGAGGACTAAGGAGGGGGTTACTAACCCACTTGATAAGGGAACGCTTGAGTCGTTCATTGCTTGTGAACTATATATGTTCATCTGTGGTTATTGTTATTGCACTTCATATTATGTTGTGTATGTAATCAATTTCCATGCTATCGACAATTAGTCGTCGTAGCCCCGTTAGCTTGGGGGCCATGAGAGGGTGTACCAGCATTCGTGCTGACCCCCTCGGGGGCTATTTTTACACTTGCAGGTAAGAGGCCCATGAGGACGCACTACGAGAGTAGGAGCGGTTAGACTTAGGTGGGACTTTTTTTTGAGTTCGGGTTGCGCCTGTGCACCCGACTGTTTATATTAAACTGTGTAAGTTTGGGATTGTGTTAGATACTAGTACTCGGTTGGTTGTGGTATTGAGAATGTTGATGTTAAGTTGGTAAGTGTTTTTGGATAAGTATTGTAATATTTAAGCCGGTATATTCTAACGATCAGACCGTGGCAAGGTCCAGGTGTTGTTTATTTCCGCTGCGACGTTTCGATTAAGTGTTCAGATTGCGATAACCACGATAGGCTTTGGATGGGGTGTTACAAAAAGTGGTATCAGAGCGTAGTTACGCTCTGATCAAGAAATACCGGATATAGTACCACCGAGTTAGGATATAAGTTAAGGAATAAGTATTGGGTTAAGGGTGTGAGAAGTTAGAGTGAGTAGAGTCAGATGACCACTAATAAGTGTGGATTGTCTTTACCGTCTACGGACGTTATAAATTTACTAACCAAAACAATGGTGAGTACGAATCTAATGTAAGTTATGCTTGTTCAGATGGCAGGACGCCCTAGAGGAGGCCGAGGTCGCGGCCGGGGTGAGGATATTCCAGGGATACCTGGAGGGCAGACGATCGCAGAGATCGTAGCTGCCGCTTTAGGGCATGGGCTATCAGCCTGGTGTGGGTGCACCACCTCCACCGCCACAACCTAGGGAACCAAACTGGGTGAAGAGTCTTGCTGATCTTCGACCCGCTCACTTCAAGGGGGAGACCGATCCCGCCAAGCTTGAGGCGTACATCTCCGAGCTGGAGACCGCCTTCGAGACCCTTGATGTCCCTGCTGGGATCAAGGTGCGCTTAGCTGCTTTCTACCTGAAGGGGGCGGCGGGCGATTGGTGGAAGCTGGTGAGGGCCGAGCATGTGGCCAACCAGAGTTCGGCTGGGAGCAGTACACCGCCTTGCTACGGGCAAAGTACTACCCGCCCAATGTCCAGACGAAGAAGCGCTTGCAGTTAGATGCGCTTAAGCAGTCGGACAAGATGACGTGGACGAGTATTACTCAGAGTTCACTGCCTTGCTCCGTCTTCTGCCAGGTCTAGGGTATTCTGACCAGATCTTGGTGGACCGCTTCTATGGCGGGCTTAGCCATCGACTCCGCTACGGCATGGGGCCGACGAGTTACACTACCTTGCAGGTAATAAGAATGATTGAAATTTGAGTAAGTGGTGAATAAGATTTAGATTATGAGAAATAAGTGACTAATACTATGGAAAAGCAGGAGTGCTATCATGCCGCTGCTAAGGTTGAGATTACCGTCCAGCTGAGGGACGAGGAGAATGCAAAGAGGAAGAGTGCTGGGAAGAGCTCAGAGAGTCAAGGGCAAGGAGGGTACAAGAAACAAAAGTACCAGCCTCAGGCCCAGAAGAATCAGAACCCGAAAGGGAAGGAGGAAAAGGAGAAGGCTTCGGAAGAGCCATTGAAGCTGACCTATGCTATTGCAGCTACACCACTGCGCTCTAAGGCGCCAAAGGGTGAGAAAAATTGATATTGAATGAGTTAAGAAATAAATTAGTAACCGTTTGAGATATGAGAATTGACAATATGAATCATCAGGATCTGAGACTGAGAGGGGAGCCGGTGGTGGCTACCAGCGACGCTTCATCTGTAGATGGTGTCACAAGGACCACCCCGGGCTCGACTGTAAGGGAATAAGGTGGAGTGCAACTTCTGGTGTCTACGGGCATCGAGCTTATGAGTGTTACCGGAACCCTGCTAGCAGAGCCTATAGGCCCGACACCAGGGGCAAGGGCAAGACCGATCAGGGAGCTGGATCTGACGGTCAGAGGAAAGTGCAGCAGCCGGCGGACAAGAACCCACGGGCGACCCAGAAGACGGGGCCCACTCTACACATGGTGGATCGGGACGATGAGCCTGAGCCCTCATCGAGGCCAGGTACCACTATAACCATTTAGTAATAAAACTACCTGCTTACCGCATTATCATGCATGTTTGGTGAAATAATGAGTTAAGTAAAATAAGATGAGATTAGAACCTAAGTAAGATATAACCTACTACCACTTTAGGAAGATTCAACATCTGCTACCCTATACCATCTACATCTAACCCGGAGCACACCGACATCGAAACCATACACTTTCCAACCGAACAATGTCAGGTTATCCGCCCAGGTATGATTTTATTAAGGGGATACCTGACACCCGACACACAAATAGCCATCATCAGGAGATGCAATCAACTAGGAATGGGACCGGGAGGTTTTTACACACCGGAGTACCCAGGGGGAGCAAGGATGAAATTAAAGATGATGAGCTTGGGCAAGGATTGGAATCCGTATGCCAAGAATTACCAAACCACAAGGGAGCAAGATGGAGTCTCACCACCGGGAATACCCGAAGAGTTCCATCCAGTTATTACACAAGTCATGGAAATCGCTCAGCAGTTGGAAGCTGAACCGATTCCAGACATCCAGCCAGACATTTGCATTGTAAACTTGTACGAAAAAGATGGGAAACTGGGACTACACCAGGATAAGGACGAGACAACGGAGTCTCTCGAAAGAGGGATACCCGTAGTGTCTTGGTCCATTGGAGATGATGCGGAGTTTTTATACGGCGAGCAGAAGCGTGCGGACCGTGCAGATAAGATAATACTTAAGTCAGGTGATGTATTAATTTTGGGAGGAGAATCAAGGATGTTATACCATGGGATTAAGAGAATCAAGCTGAATACAGCACCGTCAGCAGTAATCAATGCGACGCATATGAGACCAGGAAGATTAAACCTAACCTTTAGACAATATTAGCCATGTAATGTTAGAATGAGATGAGAAATGAGATGTAAGATTGAAGCACATGTTGTAAACAGGATGGTCATAAATAAAATAACAGTGTTGTTCATATAAATTGTTACGACTCTTGTTATACCATCAATACTCATGGAGCTTGTGAACACAATTAGGTTATGGACTCGGTACGGAAGGTGCACTAAGCATACTCACAGAGGCACAGGCCGACGCTAGCGGTACTATCCTCACCGGCACCTTTCCGATCAATGGGATTGAGGCATCAGTTCTCTTCGACTCAGGGGCCTCGCATACCTTTGTCTCTGCATCATTTGCGAGCAGGTTGGGGCTAGACGCTGATGAGCTACCCGACTTCACGGTTACGCTCCCGTCTAAGGAGAAGGTTCGTTGCACTCGTTACTACCGAGGAGCCACCATCAGAATTAAGGGGGAAGACTTCCCAGTCAGTTTCATTGAGTTCAGTAAGCTAGGATTTGATGTTATCTTCGGGATGAACTGGTTGGAGCGGCACAAGGGACGTATCCTCTGCGCCGAGCATAGATTGCTGCTCAGGAGTCCGTCTGGGGTAACAATATCATACCGCCAGAGGCCCAGAGAGCCTTCGACTAAGATCATCACCGCCATGGCAATGCATAGAGAATTAAGGAGAAAGGAAGAAGTATACCTCTGCTATGTACAGGACATAGAGAGAGACCCTGAGTTCGACCCCGACTTACCGGTAGTGTCGGAGTTCCCCGACTTATTTCCACGGGAACTGCCCGGCATGCCACCCACTCGGGAGGTAGAGTTCACCATTGAGCTGCTACCTGGTACCGGACCGATAGCCAAAGCACCATACCGTATGGCTCCGGCAGAAATGACTGAGTTAAAAGAACAACTGAAAGATTTGTTGGATAAGGATTCATTAGACCAAGTGTGTCACCATGGGGAGCGCCAGTCCTCTTCGTGAAGAAGAAGGATGGTAGTCTCCGCCTCTGCATCGACTACAGAGAGCTGAATGCAGTGACAGTGAAGAATAAGTACCCACTACCCCGCATTGACGATCTGTTCGATCAGTTGAAGGGAGCATCTGTGTTTTCCAAGATTGATCTCAGATCGGGGTATCATCAGATAGCCATTAAGGAGGGAGACATTGAGAAGACGGCATTCCGGACACGATACGGCCACTATGAGTTTACAGTGATGCCGTTCGGTTTGTCGAACGCGCCAGCGAAGTTTATGGATCTGATGAACCGCTTGTTCCGGGAGCAGCTGGACAAGTCGGTTGTGGTTTTTATTGATGATATTCTGATATATTCAAAGTCTAAGGTTGAGCATGAGGAACATTTGAGAAGGGTGTTGGAAATATTAAGGGAGAACCAGCTATATGCTAAGTTCTCCAAGTGTGAGTTTTGGCTTGACCAGGTCTCTTTCCTAGGTCATGTCATCTCAGATGCTGGGATCGCAGTGGATCCAGCAAAGATTGATGCCGTACGTACCTGGCCAAGGCCGAAGACTGTTACCGACATCAGCTTTCTCGGTCTGGCAGGTTACTACAGGAGGTTTGTTAGAGATTTCAGCAAGGTCGCGAAGCCGATGACCAGTCTGATGAAGAAAGATGCACCATTTCTATGGACAGTCGACTGTGAGAGATCATTTCAGCGCTTGAAGGACTCACTGACCACTGCACCGGTACTGACCATTCCAGACGGTACAGAGGGCTTTGAGGTTTATTGTGATGCATCCGGCAGAGGGCTGGGTTGCGTGCTCATGCAACATGGCAAGGTGGTGGCATATGCCTCACGCCAGTTGAAGAAACATGAGGAGAACTACCCCACACATGATTTAGAGCTGGGAGCTGTAGTCTTCGCTTTGAAGATATGGCGCCACTACTTATATGGGGTTAGTGTCACGATCTACACCGATCACAAGAGTTTGAAATACATATTCACTCAGAAGGAGTTAAATCTTCGACAGAGGAGATGGTTAGAATTTCTGAAAGACTATGACATTGACCTCCAATACAAAGAAGGGAAGGCCAATGTTGTAGCAGATGCCCTGAGCCGTCGAGCACACTCACTCCATTCGCTAGTTTCTTTCTCCAGCTTGGTTGATGAGGTGCGAGAGGCTCAGAGGACTGATGAGTATATGAGAGAGGTCAGACAGAAGCTGACAGATGGTACCTTTGAGAGTCAGAAATACGACTTCAGACTTCATGATGATGATCTGATCAGACTTAAGGGCCGATTATGCATACCACGAGGTAACACGGATCTGAAAGACCGTATACTTAGAGAATCACACTGTTCTTCAGTTTCCATCCATCCGGGAGCCTCTAAAATGTATAAAGACATGAAGAGATACTTCTGGTGGTCGGGGATGAAGACAGATGTTACCGAGTTCGTCTTGAGGTGTCTCACATGCCAGAAGGTGAAATTCGAGCACAGACGACCGGGCGGAATGGTACAGTCGATGCCAGTTCCGGAGGAAGTTCCATGATATCTCCATGGACTTCGTAGTTGGGCTTCCACCTGCTAGGGGAGGTCTCAACATGATATGGGTGGTGGTGGATCGCCTTACCAAAGTAGCCCGATTCATACCGATGAAGGATACTTGGAAGGTGACCAAATTAGCTGAGTTATTTGAGAAAGAAATCATGAGACATCACGGCATACCAAAGACCATAGTGTCAGATAGAGATACCAGATTCCTTTCGAGGTACTGGAGAGCTACCAGAGAAGCGTTGGGTACAGAACTCAAACTGAGTACCGCGTTCCATCCTCAGACAGATGGTCAGACTGAGCGTACTATTCAGACACTCGAGGACATGCTGAGAGCATGTGCCTTAGACTTCCAGGGCAGTTGGATTGACAGATTGCATCTGATCGAGTTTTCATACAACAACAGCTATCACGCTTCGATCAAGATGGCACCTTTTCAAGCGTTGTACGGTAGACCATGTCGTACACCGCTCTGCTGGGATGAGTCGAGTGAGACGGTCATTATAGGACCAGAGTACTTAGAACAAGTTAAGGCTGAAGTTCAGCAAATCAGGGAGAACATGAAAGCTGCTCAAGATAGGCAGAAGTCGTATGCTGATGTTCGACGACGAGACCTGGAGTTCGCAGTGGGCGACCGGTATTTCTGCGAGTATCACCGATGAAGGGTGTATTCAGGTTTGGGCAGAAGGGCAAGTTAAGCCCGAAATTTGTTGGTCCTTATGAGATTACGGAGCGGGTGGGCCCGGTTGCTTACAGGTTGAATTTACCTGCTGAGCTGGGTAAAGTGCATGATGTTTTTCATGTTTCACAGCTAAGAAATACATGCACCACCCCTCCCATGTGTTAGAACCTGAGAGGTTGACTTTAGAACCAAATATGAGATCCGTGGAGACTCCTCAGAGAATCTTGGACAGAAGACTAGGGACACTCGCCACAAGTCAGTGCGACTGGTGAAGGTTCTCTGGTCTAACCAGGATGTCGAAGAGGCCACGTGGGAATTAGAGGATAAGATGAGGGCGAAGTACCCTTCTTTATTTACTGACTAGATCGTCTGTATAGGGTACGGGGCGTACCCCTTTTTAAGGGGGGTAGAGCTTCCTCGCTTTTGAGTTAGGAAACGATCATGTTTGTCGTTTGTTTGGTTGTTTAAGATGTGGATTTGTGTAAGTTGCTACACTTCGGTGTAAGTTTGAGTTATGTATGATACTTATGTATTGTATTTGAGATTGACCTTTGAGTCTTGAGATGTATGAATGTGAATATAAGATGTGGTATTAAGATTAAGAGAATGTGTACCGTGAATGGTTAAACACATGTGTGAACTTTGAGGACAAAGTTCTTTTAAGGGGGGTAGATTGAAATACCCCAAACTTAGATATGGTGTTTAAATGATAAACTAAGATATAAGGAGGCTAAATAATGCCTTAGAAACATTAAGAAACATTTCTAATCAAAGAAAATATAAGGAAACACCAAAAGAGCAGTTTAAGCAAAAACGTGCTCTAAGCTTGGAGAGACATGGGAGAGTACCCAAATATTGTTCTAAGACCTTAGTAATATCCTAATGGTCATTTTAAGTCAATTACCAAAGAAAACCAAGCTTGAAAACAAGTTAAAACACAAAATGTGCTTTAAGGAGTCTTAAAGCACGTTTTTGAAAAATTGTCTTGTAAATGAGTTTTGAATGGCTAAATGTCCATCATTACTCTTTAATTAATATGTGTACTATATAGTATCACATTTGGAGGTCTATATCAATGGGAAATCAAAAATTTCACAACAATGTGCCTTGTTTTTGATGAATAGTGAATTATTAAGCTAGTTTATAACATAAGTCTATATAAGTGAGACATTTGGTCAACAAAGACTAAACTACCCTCATTCATAAAGGGGGCCGGTTTTTTAAGTGTGACTCACCACACTTATCTAGCTAAGTAAAGAGAAAGCAAATAAGTAAGTTATAAAGCATAAAGTACTATTCACCTTTTAAGATAAATATCACATTTTCTTACCTCTCTCCTCACTTCTTCATTCTCTCCTTGTTCCCACGATTTCTTGCTCTCTTTCTCTTCTCCATTCACGTAGAGCTCACCTCCATGAAAGCTCCATCTTCTCTTGCACACATCTTGCTCATTTAAGCTCCAAATCCAAAACAAAATACATATTCTTAGTTAGCTCAAGCTCCTTTTCTATCTTTTCAAAACTTCAAGAGCTTCATTTTGGTGCCAAGTCAAACCACCATTAGAGGAGGAAATTCAAGTTTGGAGACTCCATTGGCATCTCCATTCTCTTAAGGTAAAGAAAGTGTAAGAAAATCTAGGTTTCCACCATTTTCTTCACTGACCGAAAATATATACTCATGGGACTCCATGTTTATGCCTTGTTCTAGCTTGTTTCTACTCTTCAAAGGAGAGGAGGTCCTTCTTGCTTCACATCCAAGTTGTCTTGAGAAACCAAGGTAAAACAATCACATTAATACCTTAAAACATATTTTTAAACCTAGGGTTTGTTCCTTAGGGTTAATGTGTTATCTAGTACTCATTGGAGTCATTGGATATTGGTTAGAACATTGGCAAGGAGAATCACATTGGTGACCGAGATTGAACAAAGAAAACCTAAGGAGAAAAGCTTTTAAGCTTGTGAGAAAACAAGGTAAATTACTTACCTTAAGGTGTTTGTTGTTTAAGGGAATGAGATGTGGGTATATGATGAGTTTAGTGTAGAGTTTATATTGGGAAGGTGCTATAAAACCTAGGAGAAACAATGACTATTCTTGTGAACTTGTGACTAAGGAGCAAATGAGAAAAGAGATAGTTTAAGAATATAAAGGTGAAGTACAAGAAGCATTTTATTTCAATGGGAGCCTTGTTGAGTGTATTCGCAGGTTGAAGGCATATATATGTGGAAATTCAGTGGTTAAGATTATTGTCATTTAAGGGCCTAAGTGCCAAGCATTTTAAGTTTAAGCACTATATGATGATGTGGTGTTTTTGGTGTAAATTGGGTGTTAAGTGTTGTGATGAGAATTTGTGGTATTGGTTGTTTGATGGAGAAAAACCATGTGTTAGGGTACTATATACTAGAGAACCCATGGCAAAATTTAAAGGAGAGTTTAAGTGTTTAAGATATCCTAAGGGAATTTAATGACTAAGGAAGTACTAGGAATGTTCTATGGGTTGTCTTGATGAAAAAGGGTGAAGTTAAGGTGTCTTAATGACTTAGGTATCACCATGGAGGATTTATGAATCAAGAGAATGTATTTGAGTATTTAGAACTTAGGCAAATGTTGATGCACAACTAGGAAGGAAATAATGTGATGATGATGGAAGTTTAGACTTGTTAAGGAACTTAAGTAAATGTTTAAAAGTTTTAGATAGTGAGAGATGCTTGGGAGATGATGTTATAGTGGTGAAGAAACATTTGGCATAGTGGTTACACTAGGTATGAACCACCACCTAGAAACCTAGAGGAAAACATTACAAGTGTTAGCATTATTACAAGGAAAATGCATAATGACTAAGGTGGATCTTGGTGGATGATTTAAGGTATTTTAAGGAGGGCTTAAGGTGTATTTGAGGTGCCCAAATGAGGTTATAACATATTAGGATATATGAGGAGAAGTTTGGAGTTGAAAAGAATTTAGAAACAAGTTTTTGGAGCCGACCGGCCTTAGGACCGGACTTGCAAGGTCGGTCGGGCTCTGTTACACTACCGGAAATGTTTCTGGAATCGACCGGACTTGGGGACCGGACTTACAAGTCCGGTCGGGCTTGTTTTGTGAGAGGGAAAATGTTTCTGGAATGGACCGGACATGGGACCGGACTTGTCAAGTCCGGTCGGCATGAATTTTGTACGGATTATAAGTCTCTGGAATCGACCGGACATAGGACCGGACATGTAAGTCCGGTCGGAGTGAATTTTCCAACGGTAAAAGGTACTGGAATGGACCGGACTTGGCAAGTCCGGTCGGTAAGTCCGGTCGAGCCTAAAAAAAAAAAAAAAAATTTCAATTTCTAAAATGGTAATGGGTAATGAGGTATGCCCTTGGTAGGGTAGTAATGATTGGGACCCTAAGAACTTAGGAATTAAGTTAAGATTAAGTATAAGTTTTAATGTTTAAAGTTAAGTTTGTAAGATAAGTGATAAAGACTTGAGAGGTTATTGAATGGAAGTCCTTAGGGACTAAGTGAGTTAAGTAAGGTGCAAATAACTAATAACCTAAAATGAATGAATGTTTTAGGTTTGTGAATTGGGACCCCGAAGATTAAACAACAACGACGGTGAACGGTACAATCCTTCTTGTGACCTGCTTGCTAACGAGGTGTCCCTCGGCTTGTGTGCTATCTGTTTATTTGCTATGACTAAAACAAGATAAAGCATGCAACCGGTTATATTGTTCTCGTTGTGATTGTGTTATATTTACACTAACCCGCGAGACTTGAGATTGTTACTAACCAAGTTTAGTACTTACTGAGTTAAGAATAAGAGTTAAGTTGATGGTTGTTGGTTAATGCCCGTTAAGGCTTAGCTAGCACATGGTGTTTAAGATGTCTACTAACTGGAACTTGAGTGAGGAAACCCGGGACCGATCTCCGGTCATGCATGCTAAGGAAAGGGGGACGGTATCTGAATCAGATCCGCCCTCCGCTTAAGGACTTGTCTTCGGACTTGTAGCCTAGGGCCGGTTGCCGGCTCAGCTACGCTGGACTCCCGTCCAGAGTAGGTGGCATTAAGATGGTGCGGTGGGATCACCTAAATCCCAGGTTCGAATTAAGCTACAACCAATCCCTTCCAGGAAAGGTTTGTATACTGAGATTAAGATTGAGATTGAGATTAAGATTAAGGTAAGGTAAGGAACTGAGATTAAGGAAATGAGGACTAAGGAGGGGGTTACTAACCCACTTGATAAGGGAACGCTTGAGTCGTTCATTGCTTGTGAACTATATATGTTCATCTGTGGTTATTGTTATTGCACTTCATATTATGTTGTGTATGTAATCAATTTCCATGCTATCGACAATTAGTCGTCGTAGCCCCGTTAGCTTGGGGGCCATGAGAGGGTGTACCAGCATTCGTGCTGACCCCCTCGGGGGCTATTTTTACACTTGCAGGTAAGAGGCCCATGAGGACGCACTACGAGAGTAGGAGCGGTTAGACTTAGGTGGGACTTTTTTTGAGTTCGGGTTGCGCCTGTGCACCCGACTGTTTATATTAAACTGATGTAAGTTTGGGATTGTGTTAGATACTAGTACTCGGTTGGTTGTGGTATTGAGAATGTTGATGTTAAGTTGGATAAGTGTTTTGGATAAGTATTGTAAGTATTTAAGCCGGTATATTCTAACGATCAGACCGTGGCAAGGTCCAGGTGTTGTTTATTTCCGCTGCGACGTTTCGATTAAGTGTTCAGATTGCGATAACCACGATAAGCTTTGGATGGGGTGTTACAAGGAAAGATGAAAATGAGAAGGAAGCTTGCTTTTGGAGATATTTATGCTAAAAGTAAATAGTAACTTTTGCTTTATCACTTAGTTAACTCATTTATTTGTGTAGGTGTGGTGAGTCACCCATGGAAACCAGCCCCTTTAGTGTTTTAGGCCAAGTCATGGTCTTTGTTGACCAACATGACAACTTATATTGACATATGTTATAAACTTGCTTAATTTAATTACTATTCACAAACTAAGGCACATATTTGTGAAATTTTGTACTCCCCATTGATTTAGACTTTCTAATGTGATACTAAGTAGTACACATGTTAATTAAAGAGTAATGATGAACATTTAGCCATTCAAAACTCATTTACAAGACAATTTTTCAAAAATGTGCTTTAAGAACTCCTTAAAGCACATTTTGGTGTTAACTTGTTTTCAAGCTTGGTTTTCTTGGTAATTGGTTTATATGTTCATTAACATAATTAAGGTATAGGTATGACCTTTAGGTCTTATACAAACTTATCCCAAGCTTAGAGCACATTTTTGCCCATATTGACTTTAAGGTATTTATTTGTGTTTTTTTGGTTTAATTGTCTACCAAGGTTTCCTAAGGACTTAATTAGCCTTATAAAATCATAATTGAATATTATTAAGTCTTGGTAGGTTCTTTGGGTCCCAACCAAGTTCACTCCAAGCTTAGAGCATGTTTTTGCTCAAACCGTATTCATGGTACTTATTGTTTTCACCATGGTTTAAATTGTACACTGATGTTTCTAAGGCACTTTTTAGCCTTTAAATACCATAGTTTAATGTTTAAACAACATATCAAGGTTTGGGGTATTTCAATCTACCCCCCTTAAAAGAACTTCATCCTCGAAGTTCACACTTCCCACGCATCAATTGAATTAGAACATAGGGATTACTTACAAAATAAAACTTTCGTAACCAAACATACTTTACATCACAACCTCGGACTTAAAGGTCTGGGTACATATACACATCCATACATAACATAACATACTTACTTGATAACCTCGGACTTAACGGTCCGGGTATCTTAACAACATTTGCACATACATAACAACCCTTGGACTCTTGGGTCTGGGTAACATAACAACATTTAGACCCATAGGTCTTGATAACATAACAGCCTTTAGACACATAGTCTATGTAACACAACAACATTTAGACTCATAGGTCTTGATAACATACACTTTTGGAACTCGAGGTCAAAATAATATTTATTACACATACCACACAACATGTCTTAGCATGTATGGCAACCAAAAATATCTCTTACATACACTGTGATCCCGTAGAACTCGGTCGCGATGGACACCTTGTGTCCCCGTTTCTTTGGGAGATCAAAACAATCACTTAAGTATAAGAGATTTCTTTATCTAAAGTGTCTATCGAAGGTTTTGAAAATACCCATTGAAGATCCTTTTGAAAACGCATACAACTCCAAGTCCAACTTAAGCTCTTTGCTTCTTTTCCTAGCGTGGTTATTTGTGACCACTTATAGGGAGCTTCAAGAATCATCCAACCCTGATGTGATCAGCATCAGTGTTGAACTATCCTTCCACCCCAATTTGTGTTCGTTCCCTTGATCGCATGCAAATCAAGTTCCACCTCCCACTTCATTTTCAAGCATCAAATAATACACTCATTTCCAATTTTCTATCTTTTAGTCATTCTAGTCATAATCATTACATCTCCAAGGATAGAACTCCGTCTATCAGTTATCTCCATTCATTTTAATCCTGTTACCTAGGGAAATCTTATTCTCACTAGGTTCTATGTCGGTTTCATACCATTTCATGAATCACTATATTGTATATATACACATATTTTATCAAAACAACACGGTTTTACATTTATACACTGTCGGGGTTTTTGTTCCCCGGGAGTTTCTTTACTCCCAAATACTTGTACTAACACACAACAACTAACCAAGTAGTCACACTTATCACAATGGTATTCGCATCTTCAGTGTGCAATTACCACAATTAAACCATGAATGAATGCGTATGTTTATGTAACGCACGCACCAATCATCCAAACAAATCATTTTGTGCTATGCACAACATAGTTCACGTACACTTGTATGGTAAAACACACTAAGCGGTTTTGCGCTCTACCCCCTTAAAAGGGATTACGCCCACATAATCAACCACTGAATATTGGTTTAAAAGTTCTACCACCGTGAAGTGTGTCAACTTCCACGCGGCCTGTTATACAATGTGTTCTAGTTAGAGGATCTTACCCATATTGGCGGTTTAGTCCCTAAACCAAGAATTCTCATTGGAGTTTGCTTTAACTCTTAACTGGTTTCGGTTCTGGCCTGTGCGGCTTCTAGGCATTGATAATTAGCCATTTACTCATATTCACTCACATTGTACACTTGAATCACTAGTTCGCTAGTGTCTGCTGCGCAACTCTGACAACTGTAGGGCTTAGTTTGCCCCATTCATTATTCTTACTGTATTGTACATCTCCAATTATCGCCTTTATTTTGGTAATAATGGTTTCTCAACTGACGCATGGTATCTCTTACCGTGAGCGAATTCGGTGAGTTTCAAGACTTTCCATCCACTTCTCTAACAACTTACTACGTAAACTGCTACGTATTTCACAATGATTGATTTGATTCCTTCCGACTTACTATTGGTCGAGGTTGAGCTACTACCTAGTGTGTAGTGCTCTCTCGGTTATTTCCCACGCTTGAGGTATATTCCATACCGATAGTTGGTATTTAGTGCTACTGTAGTCACTTGTTCTTAATCATGTCTCCACATTTGGTCCTGTACAAGTACTCTTTCATTGGTACGTCCTTGCATTTCTTATGCATCAGTCACCATGGCGTTTTAAGCTGCTTTCTGTTTCCTCCACAATTAACATTTCCCGAATCCTAGTTATCGCACTCGATCATTACTGCACAAATGCAATACCAAAACACTCAGTCATACAGAGTGCAGAGGCATAAACTCTTGACAGTAAATCTCTTATGCGATTCGCAATGGGATTCACACTGTGTTTCACTGAGATTCTTATCTCGTAATACTGGCTACTGGCTTACTGCCCAGTTTATTTGCTATACTTATCGTTGTATCTCCACTGGGTCTAACTCACAACTCTGCTTATTTGCCATACTATTATTTAACAATACTTATACAACGGTCGCTTGCTGCGCACCGTACTCTTACTCACTGTATAACATCAACTTATATGGTATTCACTGTCATTTTAGCTTCCACGCATATACTTACATCACTCTTATTTTGGTTCGTCCTTCATTTGGATGACTACTGAATGCTCCTTGAGCGTCGATCACTCGAGTTACAAACCGGCGTTATTCAGCTCGGCGCTTCACTTTATACACACATGCTACCAAACTATCTGTTCTCTTGCATTACTCTTATTAAAATTATCCTTCGGTAATAACCATATGGTCGACCCTTAACATATTTCCTGAACTTAGTTCACATTACTACTGCTTGCACGGTTTACAATATCGAGAGGTATCCCCACTCATAAAGCAGTGGTTCGTTCTCCGCTCTATTTACCTGTACAACCTAGACTTCCACAATTGACTCAGATTTATATAACACATTTGCTTGTGGCTTAGTAGCCCTACTGCCTTGAGCTCTGCTCATTGTAGGCTGTCCACACACATTTACTTCTCTATACAACATTACATGGTTTAGTGGTAGTATTGGGCTCTATGACAAGGTCGTTACGTCATGTTTCCTTTCATGGGATGCCCCTTAGGATTGTCAGTCCGTCTCCTAACAACTTATGTCTAAACTGGGTGTTAGTTTCAACCCTTGTGTTTCTGTTACGTTATTTTGTTCAACTATCGTTGATGCGAACACCCTTCAAGGATTGCTCCTGGGTGTTGCTAAGTTATGCCATTACATCTGGTTCGCACTTTTTGGTATATTCAGTCAGCCACGTCGTTTTGCGTTCTTAACTGGCTTATTATCTTCTTCTGTGAAGATCAACATTTCCTGGTAGTGTAGGTACTCATTCTGGGAGTTTCATCTCGTCCATTGCACATTAATGTGTCCACATTAGGCTTCTGCTTGTCATGCACAGGCTGGGTCACCATTCCAGCTATCATGTTTATCCCTGGGATCCTTAAGACATATGCAATGTCTTTACATAATAGTTAGTGCACTTCGCACCTCCTGACTCTTAAACATTTCCTTGAAATGAATTCACTAATTCCTTTAGTCTCGTTAACTTAACTGAGTTCCTTTACTTTAACCATTCTTGGTAATCCGTTGCTCTTGCTTGACTTTTACTGCTGACCGTAGTATGGAGTCGACTACTTCCCGTGCTCCGGACTCGACTCGTATACATATGTGGGGTACCATGCTGATACATTGCAACTAACCTATAAGTAGGTCTGTCAGGCCCACAAGCTCCTATCGGAGTGCGGTCGTCCCACATTCCAGTTGGTACACTCGTAGTGTCCATCACACGCCTAGGTGAAGTATTCTGTTGCCAACTCCCTTATATTGTCCTGTGACAATATGCATTCCCTGCTTCCCGAACTTAATCAAGGGAAGGTTTATCCACCGTTGTATCATTATGAACTCCATCCATCCCCTCGGGTTGCTACCCTTGGGTTTACCGGTTTCCGTCCGGCTATTCAAAAGTGAACTGAGTGCAACTTACCTACTCTGTGGCATTGAGGCCGGCGTAGGTCCTCTGGTTTGGTTTAAAAGATGGCTAGAAATAGGTATAGGTTTAAAGGAAAATTTTGGTTTTGAAAGAAAGAGTTTAAAATAGATTTGTGTTTGAAAGAAAAATTCTGGTGGTATTACCATGTCTTCTTGCCTTTACCGAGTTCAGCTTTTTGCCGACTGGTGTATTTCCACTTACAAAGGTTAGGCCATTAAGCCCTTCCAAGGTTATGATCACCTCACTTAACCTCTGGGTACTTACTAAGCACTTCGTACTTGTTAAAATTTTCCCGAACAGCCCTGTTATAGCAGCACTTGCCATGGCAAGTGCGCCATGCTAACTGGCTTATCGGTTCAACATTTACCGGTTGCGGTATTGTTTTTATCTGCACCGTATTCAGTGGCCTTGTTGGCTCTTACTTTAATCTTACAGTCTTGACAATAAACCTTCTGGGTAACTTCTCATTGTCTTCACATGACAATCATTAACTGGGGTGTTCCCCGTTCTTGGAGTCCCCTTTTTTTACTTAGTATTGTATCTTCTTCGTAGCCCGTTCCACGCATTTGTCGTGGTTATTGAGACTTGTCTCTGTTTGGGCACTACGTTGTAGTTCCTTGTCGGTTGGTATACCGTTGGTGTATCATTTAACAACTGTGGTCCCGTAGACACTCGTCTCGGGTTTCATTACTCCACTTCTTGTCTGTTGCACGGTTGGTGCGTTGCAAGCTGGTTGTTCTCGACTGCTCGGCATGTCGACCCAGGTTGCCGGAAATTCTATTCTCTTATACACAAAATTCTTCATTCTTCGCTATTAATGCGGTTAACATTGTTCAGATGGAAACCGTCTCCGGGATTCCCACTCTTCGGGATCTACCGTATGACTGGTTCTCCGTTCTCACAGAAGTACTTAATAACAGTCAGATCGGGTATTCCCGAGTATGAGAGGACTTTCATCTCTCTGGCGCTGTTTCCCAAGTTATAAATAGGGACTATGGAGGGCGGGAAGGATATTGTAGGATTCCAGTACACACTGGTAATACCTAACTAGCGTATCTCTCACGCTATCACTCAACCCTTAACCCAAAGTCTTAAACTCCTAACTCGGTACTTCCTAAGCTCGGTAATTCAGTCATCAGAGCGACACTTCGCTCTGATACCACTTTTTGTAACACCCCATCCAACAACAACACACTTAACAACTAAATGCAGCAGAAAACATACATCATCACATTACTTAACTCGTTGGTGTTACACGCCGTTAACCACCCACGTGGCTAACAAGGATATTACATATACATTGTATCGGTCTGATGGACTAGATTCCCGAGCAACTGTACATTACTATACCTTTTCATTAACAACAACCCACATACATAAGCCTTCCAACTGTACCGAGTATTTACAAACTAATGCCGATAACAATTTCGGGCTTACTACACCTACGATATGTAAACAGTTTAAGTGGCTACCCATGTACAAACGACTACCCCGTCCTACTCTCGAACGGCTTCCAGCTCCTTGTACCTGAAATAGGAAAAAGAAGAGAAAGGGTGGCCCCCCAGGGGCTCAGCACCTTTGCTGGTATGGTAATCCCGCAGCCCGCATGCTACCGGGCCACGCACAACTAATTGTCGTCTTAGCATGCGGTTAATTATATTTGAATCATGCATGTAAACTATCAACACACAACACATCACATTCCACCACAATGGGCTCAACAAACAGATAACACATCCATACTTGATAAGTCACTCATTGTGTTCATTAACCCTAGAGTGTTTCTCCTCTAATGGAGCTACTTCCTTAATAGACGACACTTACCCAATAATCGGGTTATCCATAAACGTCTCTTTTATAAACTGGGATTCATATCCATGATCCACATACACCACATAACAACACTTTTCACGTTTCAACGTGCACATAACATAACATCGCAAATAACTTGCAGTACATCAACAACACATAACATAACGGGCACGGATCTCTCTAGGAACTGCCCCACACATAGTTAGTTCACAGGGAGAGCCTAGAGGATGCTGTCAAACTCATGCTAAGCTCGTTTACATAACTCGTTACCGTCCAGTTAGACGAACGGATAACTTAACATAAAGATGCATTGGATTTAGTGACCCGAACACAACATACATAATCCCCAAAAGACGTGAGTCAAGAGCCTAGGTTAAGCTTAGGGGTGATCGAAGACCAATGAAGGAAAACAACCAACAGAGAGGAAGCTGAAGAAACTGTATACAACAACTCCCAAACAACGCGCGACCGGAACAATCGGATTCCTCACCCCCCATAATATATAAATATTCACAATAAAGACTCCGCTGTGGAACCTATCACACCAGCACACAATACAGTATTACAACTGAGTTAATCACACAAAGGAGGGTCACACATTCACAGCAACATCACACACAACATCACACAACCAACTCACACATAGCCGTGGTTAGAACGTTCCTTAGGTCAGAAACATTATTACCGGATACCGTTCTCTTACGTTTACCTAATAGTGGTTAACTAGCCTTTCATGCGCATTCGAGGTTACCGGTATCGGCACGTAAACACACAACAACAATAACGACTGTAAACTCGTTTCATGATTTATCATATAACATGGCAAACATACAGAAAAACACATTGACATACAAGCCGGTGTAATCCGGTAGGACACAGGTTGCAAGAAAACCATACCTGTCACTGGAGTCCACTCTATCATGTCCACTTATGTTCCTCGAACAATTCTCGAACAACTGGTAATATTCCATTTACTTTTATTAACATCGGGGTAACATGTTTGTCTAAAGTCTAATGCTCATAACTTATCCCCGTTAACTAGTTAAATAATTCCACATTTTTAACTTGTTTTACTCTCACATTTTATTACAAATTTTCACACACTTAATTGTCTTTAAAACCCACCTAACATGTCCTTAACAACCTTATAACATCATTACTTATCAATCCCCATCATTACATATCATTTTCTAACCTTAAACAACATTTTTAGAGTGGTCCGGGACTTGGTCCTTTCCTTAAGCCCCGGACCATCACTTAATCTAACTCTCGGGTGGTTTTATGTAGTGGTCCGGGACTTCATACAGAACTTAGGTCCCGAACGAATATAAGCTAGAAATCCTCGGGGGTAAATCAGGGGGTGGTCCGGGACTTCCTACAAGACCTAAGTCCTGGACCAAGGTAGTGTAAGAACTCTCGGCCCCTTTTAATGCATGGTCCGGGTCATCTTCCAATACCTAGTCCCAGACCGCTGTAACAGATTCCCATATTTGACATTTTCAAGTCTTGTTTCATCTATTCTTTTCATCCATTGATTACCCAAGCTTCCCATATGATCTTAGGTATATTCCAATGCTAAAATAACACCTCAAACTTGTCTAATTCCATATCCACCATTTTACTCAATTTCTTACAAAATCTACCCACACTTGTGATATTTTTCCTTAGGTTTCTAAGTGGTAGTTTTTATGCCTACAACACCAACTAACAAAATGTTACCTTAGTTATACTACCACTACTCCTTGAGCACTATATTCCCCAAGGCAATGCCCATGCATTTTTTTTACAACTACAACACTTTAGTTCTTTTTCTTCACCTTCATAACACTTCCTAGTTCACCAAAACTCATTTAAAACATTTAGAACTTCTTATGCATTTTCCAAATTTTGCCATGGGTTCTCCTAGCACATCAACACTCCAAAACACATAGTTTTTACCATTAAACATTCAAGAACACCTAAATCCGTCAAGAGTTTCCTCACACACAAAACTTCACCAAATTTACACTACATCACAATATAGAGTACAATTTAATTGCTTGGCACTTAGGTCCTTAAATAACATGGCTCTTAGGCCCTTAAATTGCATTAAACTTAAACACTGAATTTCCACATGTATATATTGCCTTTGACCTGCAAATACACCTAACAATACATATGCCTTTAATAAACTCTTTGAGAGCATTTTACTAGCTCATTTGCCATTGGCTCCTTAGGTATTTTATTAAGCAAATCAAGCTCATTTTTCCTAGGCATTTAAACTACATTGAGATAGTTTGTTTACCTCTTTTCTTCAAGATTTTTACTTAAACACTCTGTTCGTCCTGTTGGAAATTGGCAGAGTACTGGCTACGCACAAGTTATTAATCAATACACAGTAAAACCAATGAGCATTCAAGCTTCATGATTGAACCCATTTCAAACCCATAGGTTATATTATTGTCTTAACCACATGAGGATAGTTTTACTTGGGATAAAAAGAGAGCTGAATAAGCATCAAGAAAGGACTCCTCTTGTCCTTTAAAGATTGAAATGGATCTATGAAAAGCAAAACAGCACCTTGTGAGGTGAAATTTTGGACTATAAAAACAAGAGGGAATGGAGGTTTTTCAGATTTCCTTACCTGAAGCAAAGGAGAATGACAAGGCATGGAAATATGAGCTCAAGACTTCAATGGTGAATCTCCATGGCACCAAAATGGGCAGTTGAAGATTTGAAAAGACAAGATTGTAGAGCTTGACTAAACTAAGAGAATGGTGGTCTTAGTTTTTGATTTGGCAAAGGGAGCTAGGAGATATAAGGGTTCAAAGCTTGAAGATGGTGCATGTGCTGTAGCATTACCGAAGGAGAAGGGAGAAGAAGATTGGAGACCGTGTGAAATGAAGAAGGAAAGAAGAAAATGAGAAGGAAGCTTGCTTTTGGAGATATTTATGCTAAAAGTAAATAGTAACTTTTTTTTATCACTTAGTTAACTCATTTATTTGTGTAGGTGTGGTGAGTCACCCATGGAAACCGGCCCCCTTAGTGTTTTAGGCCAAGTCATGGTCTTTGTTGACCAACAAGACAACTTATATTGACTTATGTTATAAACTTGCTTAATTTAATTACTATTCACAAACTAAGGCACATATTTGTGAAATTTTTGATTCCCCATTGATTTAGACTTTCTAATGTGATACTAAGTAGTACACATGTTAATTAAAGAGTAATGATGGACATTTAGCCATTCAAAACTCATTTACAAGACAATTTTTCAAAAATGTGCTTTAAGACTCCTTAAAGCACATTTTGTGTTTTAACTTGTTTTCAAGCTTGGTTTTCTTTGGTAATTGGTTTTATATGTTCATTAACATATAATTAAGGTATAGGTATGACCTTTAGGTCTTATACAAACTTATCCCAAGCTTAGAGCACATTTTTGCCCATATTGATTTTAAGGTATTTATTTGTGTTTTATTTGGTTTAATTGTCTACCAAGGTTTCCTAAGGACTTAATTAGCCTTATTAAATCATAATTGAATATTATTAAGTCTTGGTAGGTTCTTTGGGTCCCAACCAAGTTCACTCCAAGCTTAGAGCATGTTTTTGCTCAAACCGTATTCATGGTACTTATTGTTTTCACCATGGTTTAAATTGTACACTGATGTTTCTAAGGCACTTTTTACCCTTTAAATACCATAGTTTAATGTTTAAACAACATATCAAGGTTTGGGGTATTTCAATCTACCCCCCTTAAAAGAACTTCATCCTCAAAGTTCACACTTCTCACGCATCAATTGAATTAGAACACGGGGATTACTTACAAAATAAAACTTTCGTAACCAAACATACTTTACATCACAACCTCGGACTTAACGGTCCGGGTACATATACACATCCATACATAACTTAACATACTTACTTGATAACCTCGGACTTAACGGTCCGGGTATCTTAACAACATTTGCACATACATAACAACCCTTGGACTCTTGGGTCTGGGTAACATAACAACATTTAGACCCATAGGTCTTGATAGCATAACAGCTTTTAGACACATAGGTCTATGTAACACAACAACATTTAGACTCATAGGTCTTGATAACATACACTTTTGGAACTCGAGGTCAAAATAATATTTATTACACATACCACACAACATGTCTTAGCATGTATGGCAACCAAAAATATCTTTTACATACACTGTGATCCCGTAGAACTCGGTCGCGATGGACATCTTCTGTCCCCGTTTCTGTAACACCCCAACCCGAAATCCAATAACCTGAACGGCGATCACTCCCAAATAAAATACAACTGCAGCGGAAATAAATACAACAACCGGGCGGTATTACAATGCCGTTGGCCACCCTTGTGACCAACAAGGCTAAGTCCAAATACAATCTCCAAAAGTCACGGTCTGAATACGAATACAATCCGAGATACTAGGAATCAAACTCAAATGTAAGTTACTTAAGTAAAAACAAATGTCTATAAGGAGACTCCCCTAGCTTGAATCTACCCCACCTACACTCGGTGTGGTAATCTTCTCAACTTCAGGTACCTGAAAAATGGGGGTGCCCCCAAAGGGGCTCAGCAAACAATGCTGGTATGGAAAACGTGCAGCCCATCGTCTACCGGGCCACACCAACTACTTTGTCGAATACATGCAGTTCATTTTTTTATAAAGCTGTAAACAAGCATAGTAGGATAGTAACAAGTATCCATACAAGGTCAATAATGTCACATAGAACAAGACTGCAGAAGGTCAAGTTAGCTGAACTGAAATTCTTTAATGATAGTCGGTCCACACAATGGGACTGATAGGTATAACTGAATATCTGAAATAGTGAAGGTATAGTGACCTCGTTAAGATTGAAAGGTTGGGTATTAAAAACCCCTGGAGATAACGTAGTTAAACCCTGAACTAAGAGGTGTGGGAAATAAATCCCACGAGAGGAATGAAGTCTTCCTCAAACTGAACTGATGGGCATTAGAAACCCGAGAGGAATAGAGTCTTCCTCCCAACTGAAATGTTCCGTCGCGACGTAGATAGGAGACGACCTGAGACAGGTACAACTCCTGTAGCATGCATGGCCAGATCCAACTGGGCTCCTCGTTCTCGTAGTATAGAGTTGTTAAGTGTCATATAAAGACGTTAAACAAGAACACAATGTGTATTGTCAATTATCACGTTTAGGATAATGACGTTTATTATAAAGTGAAGTTAGTGAGAGACTTGAGTACAAGTCCTCGGTATACTGAAGCATAGGTATTTAATCCACTAGTATAGTAGTGTTTGTATGCGTGGGACATACACGTTGTAGTCAGCAACATTCACGCACATAAAATAATACCACAGTGTGCAAGAGTAAAACAACAGTTTACAATAATTGTCTTGGTCGTTATTTCAAACAACAGATAGCATACAAGCCGGTGTAATCCGGTAGAAAACAGGTTGCAAGAATCCCATACCGTTCACCGTAGGTTGCAGTTGATTATACCCTGGGCAACGTCTGGTCAAACAAAGTCCTAGAATAGGATTAACTGAGAGGGTTAATTTATGTTACCCTTATATAATAATCTTATTGGATCTTTCAACAAATCTCGTATTTGTTATTTCATGTGAGGTTTATTTCTTTTAATTACCTCATGATTTAATGTATAACTTATTTGTTATTCCTTTTTGATTTATTATAAATCCTTTAATGTACATATATGTATTCATATATTCATGTACTATATTTGTTGTTTATTTTAATTGTCTAAGTGACATAACAACTTATAATTTTCTTAACTATATCTAAATGTCTTACAATGACATAATATTCTTATAATCTCATCATTCTCCTTTTAGTCATAAATAATACTTATTGTTTCTTTTTAACTTCCTTATAACTATATAAGCCATAGTTCTAATTCCATAATTCCTTTAATTAAAATTCTTTCTTCTAATTCCTCAAAATATCCATATAGGACTTATATTTATTTAAATCTAAATTCTTACCCTTATATTTCGGTTATTTACAAAACAACCACATTAATTCATAAACTTTATATTTAAATTCTAATCTCATTATATTATAGAGTTTTAACTTCTTATTTAGCTAAATTACATAGTCACACTAATATTTTGGTATATAGTTTTTAAGTACTATAACTTTCAAAAATAACAACTTAGCCCCTTAAATTCTCGGCAATAATAATTTATTTCCTATAATTACAATTTAACCACAAAATCTTATTAACTTTACATAATGCCTTATAAACTATAGTTTTAATTTAATTCTCCATAAATGCCGAATATATATATATAAATTCTTAAATTACCAAACTAACCCCAAAGTAATTCGGCTTTGTCATTTATTCTTCCTTAATTACATTTTCATCCCAAAACTTTATAATAGTTTCTTAATAACTTATAAACTAAAGTCTAAATATATAATTCCTCAAAATTTCAAAGGTGAACCTAATAAATCTCTTAATTATGAATTCGCCCCTCTTTATGTTCTAAACTTTCATAACAATTTTTATAAATTACATAATAGCCCAAAACTTTATAAAAAGTTATTTTAGAGCTTGTTTAAATTACCTAAAATTCTTAAATTTAGTTCCTAACCTTATATTATATCATAATTTCACCAAACACCCCTTTAGCTCTCGGCTTTCACAATATATACACTAAATTTTGTAAAAATTACATTTAAGCCACTTAACTTAATTAAATAGCCATTTAAGCACTAATAAAATATTTTTAACTCACCAAACTTCATAGTATAAGTTTATATACATAAGTAGCTCATTAAAAATCTATTTAACACTTAGGACATTCGGCCATATTTTAATAGTGACCATATAGTATATAAAAGTGGATTTATATGTCATAATAAATATACATAAATTCATATGAGTCATATAACTTATGTAAAATTAAATGTCTTATATTGATTCTTAGCTCAAAAATAAGCATTTTTGCCCTTGAAGTTTCGGCTTGAATTAATATGTATCATAACTAAATTTTGTGACACAAAAATGTGTCTTAAGGTAAATATTTTCTATATAAGTTATAGGTTGTATTTTTGGCATCTAATACCATATAGTTTCGGTTTTAATAAACCTAGGAGATGTACATAATTTTTGTATAATTTTTAGAAGCTTAACAAAGCTTATAACATAAAGATTTACTTAGTAACTTACTTCTTAACAAAGGTGGTTAAGTGCTTGTACTCTTCTTGAATCTCCAAGCTTTCTCCAAGGAAATATTGATGCTCCACTTCGGTTATATGCAAGTGGTGAAGGAGTTTTAGGAGTTAGATCTTCAACAAAGATCTTAAGTAGATTTGTAAGTATTTTTACAAGAGTTTACCTTAGACTTTTCTCCTTATGAATTCGGCTCACCAAAGGTAGATGAAGAACAAGTTTTCCTTCATGAAAATGAAGAAGAAATGGGTCTTAGAAGAGGAAGATTTTGGTTACACATAAAATGTGCTTTAAGGATTTACAAGCATTAAAACTACCTTAAGATAACCTTGAGATGCTCCTTGGTTTAATGTTGGTTTGGACAACCTCCTTGGAGAACTAATTGATGCCGAACACTCCTTATTATACTAGGAAGAGTTTTGCTTCAAGACTTGCCAAGAAATGCTAGGAAATTACCTTAAAGATGAAGATAGAAGTTAAGTCTCCATTAATGGACTTAAGAGCTTCAAAGGAAGAAGTTGAAGCAAGAAGAGAGAGCTAGGGAGCTTACCAAATTCGGAGGTGTGGAGTGCAAGGAGGAAAGTGAGACCTAGCTCACGTAAATGCAAGAAAAGAATGACTTGGAATTGATTTTTGTTTTCTTAATTCTTAATGTCAAATGACTATACTTTTCCTTAGTTTATTACAAGAGTTATTGGCTCAATAAATGACCTCCTTTCCAGCATGAAAACCGGCCATGTGGTATGACTAAGCAAGAGTTGGAAAGAAAATAATGTTGGCTAGAAGACAAGGTAAGAAAAGGTAAGGATATTCCTTTGATTTTTCAATGTTAAATGACTTGTCTTCTTCTTCATGTAGGTGCACGATTTGGAGGTATGAATGGGGCTTAACAACCAGCCATGAATAGCTTGGAAGAAACATGGAAGGTTACTTAGTTTTTAAGAAAGCAAAAGAAAGGAATCTAGATCTACTTTTTGCTTTTAAGCATTTTGTTGTATCTAGCTCACATGGCCTTATTCCTAAGCATTATTTCGACAGCTTGCTGGTCATATGAGACCTACATACTTTGACATTAAGTAATATAACACATGGGAAGGTGAGTCACCATGTATTAAGCCTTTTATAAACTTTAAAGGCAAATTTTATACTAGTTTTTGCTCTAAATTTCGGCCCCTATAGAGAGCCTTGTTGACTAGTCACACCAACTGATTTAGAAGGTCTTTTAACCCTATTTAAGATTACCAATTCGTGGTATGTCAAAAACTACAAGGCAATTGCGTAAAACGCGTTTTCGTGACACCCGAAGGTGTGTTTTTGTGCTCTACGGAAATTTTGGGAAACAAATTGTTTTTATGAGTTCCAAGTGTTTGTAAACACTTATTATAGTAAATAAACATATATTAAGATGTTACATTGGGTTATATGAGGTTATATCAACCCATGACATAATTTACGGGCCATCGGGACACACCCGGGCAAAAAGGAGCGCTAAGAAATCCTCCTGTTGTTTTTGCTGAATTTTGAGAAACCACTTCGTGGGTTCTCTTTATAATGGTTAATAATGATGTTAGGAACTCAAGGAATTAATTTTATAGGAGTTCGTGCCACCTCGGCACTCCTCCGGACTTTTCGTGCTTTAAGGAGCGGCGTGAGCACTCCCGAGCATTTTGCGTATTTGACTGAATATAGTCTAAGGAATATATTTATATATTCATATAATGAGTGTATGACCATTTGGTTTATGTTTTAGAATGTCATACAAGGTCATGCTTGATCACATGTTTCTAAGGCGTTTTAGCGTTTATGGAGAAACGACTGTTTTTACGTAACGTTCTCATGCATGGGTTTGCATGCGTACGTGAAATGATTTATAATAGGATTATTTTCCATTAAATAATGGTTTAATAATATTAATTAGATTTGGGGTATTTCACATAGGGAAACGGCTCAACTGACTGGACACTACTTCCCACTACCGGTGAACTCTGATGATGAATGGGTGACTTAACTGGTGGTCGAGAAACCTCTTGGCTGCTATGCTTCTGTTTCCCAATCCTTGACCTAGCCTGAGCGATCCTCTCGTCGACGCTCTGATTAATCCTTTGCTCCATCTCAGCCATCTATCTCAGTTGCTCCTCGTAGCTAATCATCCTTCCTTGTGCACTTCTAGACCCGGGTACGCCAAATGCCTGGCGGATACCAACGTGCCCACCAAACCCAATGGCACGACTTGGATGATCCTTCTTACCAAGAGCGCGTGTAAGAGGATCATCATTCCTCTGTGAGGTCCAGGTGCCCTGGGTGAGCTGAGAGCTTAATTCACCCTAATACAACACACAAATACAGTTATTAGTTTAACATAAGTTCATATACAAATGAAATGAACCGTTCGACTAAAAATGAAATGACATCATTTACCATTTGAGCAATAATTGCTCTCGTGGCATCATCGTATTGAGGATTTTCGGGAGTAGAGTTCTTTGGAATGTGGCTTAACTCCCACACTTTCATTCTTCTGCCACTAGTATCCAATGAGCCATCCGTGGGCAGATATCCCTTTCGCTCCCATTCTGGTACACTTTGAGCAATACTTTTTCCACCTAAGTGGTGAGGGTACAGATTCTTCTTAGCATTTGCTTGTTGTTGTGCACGGAGAGCCTGCATAAATTAATATGATCATGTTTAGTGAAATTGAACACAAAAGACATAAGAAATTAAGAGTAATTTATGTATGTATGACACTAAAGTGCACCTGGAACTCCGGTGTCTGACGTGACTCAACAAATTGTACCCATTGCTCTTCGGTGATTCCCTCGTAAACCTCCCATGGTGGTCTCTCACCACCGAAACCATGATCTGGATCATCTGGATCTTCTGGATCAGGCATCTTGTAGATGAACTTGTCAGCCAACTTATTCTTGTGGTCCCGGAACTGTTTCGACATCGATGATAGCACATCCTTTTTAAGTGCGGGATCCACGGAGAAACGAGACTACATACATGATCATTCAGTTAGTAAAGTAAACATAAATATTCTATTATTTCACAATAGATCATAGTAATAATGTAGAGATTTACCTGGAGACGCTCAAACATAGTATCCTTCAACGATTGAGGCACTTGCTTCCAGGTGTGGTTTATGTTACAAAATGTCTTCACCAAATGGCTACCGTAAGCGGTGAAGTCATTCTTCCAATTTCCATGAGGTTGGTTGAACTGATTAAATTGCACCGGTTTTGTAGGAGGGCCCTTTAAATCCTTCAGCCCACGTGTGGCACCTCTCTTCTTTTGCTTCTTGGCCTCTGGTGGGACAACTGACGGCTCTTCGGTCTGCTTTGAAGGGCCAGCCTCAGTCTCATCGCGTACAGCTACTTGGTCTTTCTTTTTCTTTCCTCCTCTTGTGACCCGCTTACTTGGTCTACCCTGCTGTGGCTCAACTTCTCTAGTCAAGAGAAACTGTCCAACAGGGTCATCCATAGGGTGATCATCCACTGCAAAAAAGAAATAAAGCATTTTCATCAGATATATAAATTAACATAAATATTATGAAGCATAACAATAACAGTTAAGATGACATTACAGTCTACATTCTACTAACAACATTACCTGACACAAAAACATAAATCATTTCATATTGTCTACCCAAACACCCTCATCATGGTCTGATCGTGCGTAGAGCAAATCGTTTTCGGTAACATCAATCGAATCCGATAATCCAGTAGGAAACAAGGATGTTTCCTCTACCGTTTCATTATCATCGTTATCCTCATTCTCATTTTCGATTACAACCGGCCTTCTTCCTGGAAGAACAACAGACCATCTGCAGTCTTTCGGATCCTCAACATACCACACTTGTTCGCAATCCTTTCCCAGAACAAATTGATCATCCATATAACCGGCACGTGAAAGATCAACCAAGGTAAGCCCTCCATCATTTTGGTACACACGTCGGTTGTCCACCCACTTGCACCGGAACAACAGAAAGGAATCAATGTCGTAGTCTAGTTCCCAGATGTCCTCGATGACACCATAATACCAACTAGAGTTACTAACTGGTTGAGATCGGTTACCGCTGTGATACTCAGTGGCAGCAGCTTCAATTTTTACCCCACTATTCTGGTTTATCGATTTGGCATCTTGGCGTGCAGTGTAGTATGTATACCCACTAATATCATACCCCTCAAATGATGTAATATTAGTTTCAGGTCCGATTGCCAAACATCTGATCTCTTCACTTACAGCTTCTACATCTGATGATGCTAATGTCAACACATGATCTTTGAACCATTGGATAAAAACTCGGTTTTGTTCCTTTGTCAGCCAAATGTGGTCTTTCAAAGGATTTTGATGCCTTAACTCAACCATATGGGTTTCGAAATAAGGTTCAACAACCTCAAGATGTTGTAAGACAAACAAATGTGCTTGATGAATAAGTTGACGCGAAACTTGCATGATCTTTCTACTAATGACACCTTTAACCTTAAACCTGCCACAATGTCATGGTTTTGGGATACCAGTAGACTCTGCCTCACTCAAATAATTGGTCACAAATTCCGTGACTTCCTTAGTCACTGTTGCTTCAACAATGCTCCCCTCTGGTCGATACCTATTCTTCATTCTACTTTTCAGAATACCCATGTACCGTTCAAAAGGTACATGTACCGTAAGTATACCGGACCACAGAACTGTATCTCTCGAACGATGTACACAATTAGATGCACCATTATGTCAAAGAAAGATGGTGGGAAATACATCTCAAGTTGACATAATGTGACAACAATTTCACGTTGTACATCATCTCGAGAGGTTACGTCAATTGCCTTGGAGCAAACAGTGTTAGAAAAGAAATATAACCGAGTTAAAGCATTTCTGACATCAGATGGCAATATCCCTCGAATTACGACCGAAAGAAGATGTCACATCAGTACATGATAATCGTGAGATTTCATGCCTAAAAGTTTTAAATCCTTCATCGATACAATGTTCTTCTAGTTTGAAGAGTACCCAGACGGTACTTTTACCGAGTGCAGACATTTCCACAAACTAATCTTTTCAGTCTTTGAGAGCGTGTAGCATGCATGAGGTAGGTAGATTCGTTTCCCATTCTCTTGTGGGTGTAACTCCTTTCGTATACCCATGGTTTGCATGTCCTTTCTGACTTTCAATCCGTCTTTTGTTTTGCCAGGTATATTGAGTAAAGTCCCACTCACTGCCTCACCAACGTTCTTCACAATGTGCATGATGTCTAAGCAGTGTTTCGCAGGAAGATGACGCCAATAAGGTAGATCCCAAAAGATAGAACACTTTTTCCAAATGTTTTTCGCCGGTTTTGATGTGTTTCCAAATACATTTGCAATGTCCTTAACCTTTTTGTACACTTCCTCAGAGCTCAGTGGTAGACGGGCCACACGAGTTTCGGCTTGACCATTGAACAACTTTCTCTTCGTTACTCGATAAGGGTGATCGTCGGGGAGAAGACGTCGATGACACATATAAACATTCTTCCCACAATGTTTTAAACGGTCCGAACAAGTGTCTTCCTCGCATATGGGACATGCAAATGTTCCTTTAACCGTGTAACCGGACAAGTTCCCATACGCAGGGAAGTCATTGACGGTACAGAACAACAAAGCCTTGAGCGTGAAATTCTCTCTTGCATAAGCATCATATACCACGGTCCCCTCATTCCACAATAGCTTCAGATCGTCGATCAGAGGGGCAAGGTACACATCAATGCTATTACCTGGCTGCTTGGGACCAGATATCAGGAGAGATAACATGATGTACTTTCGTTTCATACACAACCATGAGGGCAAATTGTAGATCACTAGCAGAACAGGCCATGTGGTGTGTTGACTACTCAATGTGCCATACTGGTTCATTCCATCAGTACATAACCCAAGCCTCAGATTCCTATCTTCATGTCCAAAATGTTCTTTGTACCGTCTGTTGATGTTTCTCCACTGAGGCCCATCTGCTGGATGTCTTAATTTCTCATCACTCTTTCTACCCTCCGCATGCCATCGTAAGTTATTTGAATCTTTCGGATTCGCAAACAACCGTTTAAATCTGGGAATAATCGGCAAATACCAAAGTAGTTTAGCTGGAGGGCTTTTTTTCTGATCGGAGGAGTACTCACCATCTTTATGCTTATACCGGGACAACGAACATTTCGGGCAATTGTCCAAATGTTCGTATTCACCCCTGTACAACACAGTTGTTTGGACACGCGTAAATTTTTTTGTACTCTACTCCCATTGGACACACCCATTTCTTTGCCTCATACGTGGTGGTAGGGAGACCGTTCTCATCCGGTAGCATATCATGAATCAGCTCGAGGAATGTGAAACCTTTGTCACTCAATCCATACCTTCCATTCAGGTTGAATAAATTCAATATAGCTGTCAATTTCGTGTACTTAGTGCAAGTAGGATACAACGCCATCTTCGATGCGTCCAACAACCTTTGATACTCATCCGACCGGTTGACAAAATTATCCTCAACGTTATCAAGCATCTCGTCCATTTGCTCATCATGATAAGTCGACTCACAGTCAACATTGACTCTGGAAGCGCTTGGGAGTTCTGACTCATTAGTAGTATCGAATGTCTGCTCGGTTCTTGAGTTACCCCGATCGTGACTGTAGGAAGCTGAAGCATTATCTTCAACAGGTTCTCAATGAAAAGTCCATTTTGTATAATGTGGCATGAAACCACGGGTCTTCAGATGGAATTGTACGACGTTGATGCTTGAACATTGTCTGACCACACCACAATCAACACAAGGACATGGAATTTTCTCCGCCTTTGTCCTGTCCTTGTGTTGCACTACAGCTTTGCAAAACTCTTTCAGCATCTTGTCAAAATGTTCCCCTCTATCACCATACATCCAGTCACGCTCCATACTATATGTGCAACAGATCCCAGGTGTGAGTTATAGTCTTTGTGAAACTTAAATGTTTATAGAATATGGTCTGTATTAAGTTGCACATGTTTATTTCTTAATGGAGCATGACTGGGATGATTGTCAAGTAGTCTAGCCTAACTCTAAGGTTGCAAACACAAAATAAACTAGCATTTTAGATTTAACAAATTGTTGCACTTCTAAAACAGAAACCGGTGTTTAAAACAATATTACGAATACTTTTTCTACAAAAAATTCGGCATGACCTTTGCATAATTGTACACATCCCGTGCTTATTATTCAGCACTCACCAAAGTCATCACAACCACAAACATTCCAACAATGGCAGCAACCAACAATTAAAATAAATCAATTCTTTACTAGCTAACTGAAAACCAATTGCAAATTCAGATCATCAAACCAACATTTTCAATTCTCCACTATAAGTTCAAACCGGTTTAGAGATTAAAACAGAATCCAGAGTTAAAATACGTACTTGTTTTTTAAGGATTTATGGAGAGGGGAGACTGGTGCCTGAGAGGTAGGCTTCTGTGCGAGGAGGTAGGCTTCTGTGCGAGAGATGCAGCAATACCACTTCTGATATGTCTCTGCAAGGGAGCAACAAAAAATAAATTACAAAAGAAATGCATCAACAAATATGGAATGAAGCTAAATTATGTACTAGCACTTATATTTAAATACATAATTGCATTTATTAAACAAAAAATAAGGTTTAGTTACTTACTTGTGCACAGAGGAGGAAAGTGCAACAGTAATGGAAGAAGGCGGGAAACAAGAGAGGTGATTCACGGACTTGAATGTAGTGAGACCTGAAAAAAAATTAGATATTGTTAGACATATACATACATCAACAATATTAATTACGAAGAGATTTTGTTAAAAAAAATCGGCATGACTTTTGCATAATTTTACCTATCCCATGCTTATTATTAAGCATTCACCAACCATTCATCAACACAAATTTCCATCACAAATCAAACTAATACCAAATTTATCCATCAAACCAAATTTTAATAATTTGTGGAAATCAAATACAAAGTAAAAAAAAAGAAAAAGATAAGTTAGATTGTATTACCGGTTCTTCCAACTCCGCTTTCAATCTACCGTGCAATGACTGAGGAGAGTTTCTTAACCACTTCTCTGTAGACAGAATAGAAACTCATTATTTTACGTATGATAATTGTTTGTAATTAGGATTGCAAAATTACACAATGAGCTAAAAAGATGAAAATGTAGGTTGAGTATATTACGGGTTCACAAATGAAATGTATTCAGCCCCGTACGACTTCAATATGGTGAACCCATTTAGTGATTTCCCTCTACAAGGACACAACCATGCTTATTATTAAGCATTCACCAATCATTAACAACACAAATTTCTATCATAAACCAAACTAATATATACCAAATTTATTCATCAAACCAAATTCCAATAATTTGTGGAAATCAAATACAAAGTACAAAAGAGAAAAATGATAAGTTAGTTTATATTTCCGGTTCGTAAATGAATTGTTCTCCGCTCCGCTTTCAATCTACCATGAAATGGTTAAGAAGCTTCTTAAGTATTTATCTGTAGAGACACAAATACATATAGACACAAGAGAAACTCAGTAGTTGTGTTTGTTCCTTATATGCAGTTAGGTTGCAAATTTACAGTGAGTAAAGAGAATGAAGAGTTAAGTTAGAAAAAAATTACCGGTTCCTAAATAAATTGTTTTCTGCCCCTCTTCTCAATCGGGCGTGCGAGACGCGTGTAGCAGTACCAATCTCTACAGAGGCAACAGACGCAAAATAAATATGAATTGAGGGCGCAAAACTATATTGCTTACAATGTTTATAATTAGCTTATAATTATAAGCACAAATAATGCTCAAACATTGTTCCACCCCATATATAAGCATAATAAATCCAGCCCAAATAAGCTAACCTAACTATACTTAAAAGAAGGGCCAAAAACAGCAAAAATTCACTCGGACATTTCGTCAAACACCTTGTGTGCATACATAAATTTATTAGTTTAACAACCAAATCTTGCAAAGATTTCACACACAATAAATATCAGCATCCACAATCACAATGTGACAACAATCTATCAATTTTAACAACACATTAACAATTTTTAAGCAAAACCGAAACTAAAAAGTTAGGGTTTTTATTACCTTGGCGCGTTGTTGCTGGGGGGAGGAGGGCGGCGACGACCACCGACGTGACAACCACCGACGGCGGCGATCCGGAGAAGGGGGAGGAGGAGGAGGGGGCGACGGCCTTGTGGTGGTGGTAGCGTCGGGGTGTAGCAAATCGCCGAGGAGAACAGAGAGAAGAGGGGTTAATTAGGTTAATGAAATCGTAACAGCGTCGGGGCGGGTGGGGGGCTATTTTAAGGACCTATTTCGGCGGTTCTTTGTTAGGAACCGCCGAAATAGACCCTCTGTAATAATAAAAAAAATAAAAAGACCTATTTCGGCGGTTCCTAACAAAGAACTGTCGAAGTAGATGATTAAATTAAAAAAGAAAAGAAAAATAGAAACACCTATTTCGGCGGTTTCACGTAAGGAACCGCCGAAATAGGTCTCTTTATTTTTTTATTATTACATAGGGCCTATTTCGGCGGTTCATATCCAGGAACCGCCGAAATAGGTACCTTCTTTTCAAACTACATACTTCCTGGGCCCCTATTTCGGTGGTTTTATCTACAACCGCCGACATAGGAGCGCCGAAATAGGCATTTTTTGTACTAGTGTTTGTAAATACCAAAATGAATGTATCCTTAAAAACAGCAGTAGATTCAAAACATCCAGGGCGTTACCGCCACACCCAAACTCCCTGGGTGCTCAGGCTAATGAACGAAACAAAGATCAAGAACAGAAGTTAATTCAACTTACGCGGAAGCCAAAATAAATATTCAAAGTGAAAAACCCAAAAGAACAACACCATAACTCTTAAACACTGTAATTCAAACATTGTCTCGATAACTCATAATTCCTAAACTATGTGATTCGCCGTCCCGATCCCCACCCTTAGCCATCCATACCTGCAATCATAAAACATAGACAAAAACACAGAAGGGATCGCACAAATCAGAAAAACTGAGTAAAGACTTCCTCGATCTGTAAAATACGCTTTAGAAACTCATTTGCCATTTGTCAATCAAGAGGGAATAATTTAGTGAACATTAGATGATCTTCCACAATCCAAAACAACATTCAAATCACGGTAGGGAGCTTTCAACAGGAGATCACCACAATACCAAATACGGGGTCACCTATGGGTCCCCAAACAATAGGACAGTCACCTATGGGACCGTCAAACAACCACCTCACCTTAAGTCCTTAAGTGTGCACACCCCCTATGAAATAGCAGTAACATAGAGTAGATCAATAGGCTTAACTGCAACATTGTGTACAGCGCAAATAATAATAATCATGGGGAGCACCTATGGGCGCCAAACAATAGAATACATCCTGTGAAAGACTCCAAAAATCCTGAACCAAATTCCCCAGCACAATCCAATTCCTCAGTTCCAAAACGCGGGAAACAGTCCCAAATTTCCAAACCACAACAGAGAGTTCATAAGAGCACAGTGAAACCTTTTCCAATCGTTTTACAAAACTACAATCAAACAACATTGAGCATAGAATTTACCTTGGTAGTCAATCACCTCAAGAATCTACCTCTTCAGTATTAGTAGAAGCACTCGCCGGCATAATTGGAGTCTAGATACATATGTATATACAACAATCAAGCACTATTCATCGTAACTGAATAGATTCATAAACTATCAAGTAGAAAGACATTACCCAATGAACCTCCTAATTGGCACCAGGGAAACGATCTAGCTGTAGCAGAATAGAGAGCGTGAATTGCTAGGGCTCAAGGAAAAAAGAAGCGCGAATATAATTCAGTAGAGCAAGAGCGTAGAGGTATCGTGATGTGGGTGAAGGCGTAGTGGTGAGGATCGTGGTATAAATAAATAAACTTAAGTAAAGAGAAATCAATATTGTTAAATAATTTAGTAATCAGCTCTATCAAAAGGAAGAGATTTATTAATTAAGTATCAAAAATCACTTAGAAAGGAGTTCAAATAAATAATTAACATTGTAAATTGTTTTTGGGAAATTTATACAACATATTAACGTTGAGAATCGTCAGGAAGAAGTCAAACCTCTAACAACATTCTTTTTTTTTAAAAAAAGAATTAAGAAATAGTTTTCTAATTTGGGATTTGTTGAGGAAGTGAGTCGTTGTAACAAGATAAGAGAGAGAGTAAATATTTAAAGAGTAAATTAATAAACCTTCATTTGAAATAGGAAGGAAATTTAAGTGAAATAAATTGGATAAACCACAATAACAATTTTAGTGAGAGGTTGTTATAACGTTAAAGAGAATTCCAGAATACTAATAACGATGAAATCAAGAGAAGATATATTTTGTTATCTCAATGAAGTCAATTGGAATTTGGATTGTAGGATTTAGGAGATAATTAATGATAGAAAGTGAATCATATTCGAACTCTAGGAATTAAATCAGTTTGGAAACAAGAAGGAATTCTGAGATTGAATTTAAGAGTGTAGTCTTGACGACGGAAGGTTGAAATAATACTTGAGTAATAAAATAATAACTTTAAATAGAACGGGGAAGAAGGTAGATAATCGCGAAGCATTTACGTAATTATTTTATAATCATCTAGGAAGGAAGGAAATACAATGTAAGGAATTAGCTTATCTTCCCTCGGCCACTAATATTATTGCCATAGACTTATACTTTCGTACTATATTATATACTATTCCTAGCTTGGAATTTCATGGGTATTTCATCTCATCCCCCTTAAAAGAAAGCCTCGCCCTCGAAGCTAAAACTCAACCATACGGCGAAAACTGGTAACTAGATACTGATTTGAGTGGTTACCTGATCGAAAAGTTGTGGGTACTTCTTCTTCATCTCTTCCTCTACCTCCCACGTAGCCTCTTCCTCTTCGGTTCCATGATTAGACCATAAGACTTTGACCATGCGAATGGACTTTGATCGGGTCTCCCTGGTCTTAGTGTCCATTACTCTGATAGGATACTCCTCATAGGATAGGTTATGCTCTAGCTCCAGGACCTCTGGCTGCAACACTTGCGAAGGATCGGGAATGTATCTCTTCAACTGGGACACGTGGAACACGTTGTGAACTTTCTCCAGCTCACTAGGGAGTGCTAGATGGTACGCCACCTCTCCAATCCTCTCTAAGATCTCGTAGGGCCCAACGAATTTGGGGCTCAGCTTCCCCTTCTTCCCGAACCTGGTTACCCCTCTCATGGGAGATACCTTCAGGAAGACTCTATCTCCCATCTCGAAACTCTTCCGGTCTGCGCTTAAGGTCGGCATAGGACTTCTGCCTATCCTGAGCTGCCTTCATTCGACTCTGGATGATCCGGACATGCTCCATGGTCTCCTCTATCAATTGTGGCACCAAAACAACAGTCTCACTGATGTAGCTCCAGCACACTGGTGTTCTGCACTTCCTCCCATACAGAGCCTCATAAGGAGCCATCATGATACTGGTGTGGTAGTTGTTGTACGAAAATTCCACCAAGTGTAGCATATCAGCCCATGAACCCTGGAAGTCCATCACACATGCTCGAAGCATGTCCTCCAAGGTCTGGATGGTTCTCTCGGTCTGGCCATCAGTGGCTGGATGAAATGCAGTGCTCAACTTCAGCTTAGTGCCCATCGCTTTCTGAAATTGCTGCCAGAAATGGGCTAAGAACCTCGAGTCTCTGTCTGAGATAATTGTCTCAGGTACCCCGTGGTATTTCACCACGTTCTTGATGTAGGCATCCACCAACTGACTCATGGACCACGTCGTCTTCATGGGTATGAAACGTGTAGACTTAATGAGTCAGTCCACTATTACCCAATATGATCGGCTCCTCCTCTCGCCGGTTGCAAACCCATCACAAAGTCCATGGAGATGGAGTCCCACTTCCACTTCGGGACATCCAGCGGCTGCAGCAAACCTCCCATCCTCTTATGCTCGAATTTGACCTTCTAATAAGTAAGGCACTTTGATACGAACTCCTCCACTTCCCTCATCATCTTAGGCCACCAAAACATCTCCTTCAAGTCCTTATACAGTTATCACCACACAGGATGAACCGAATAGGGAGTATTATGGGTCTCCCTCAGCAGTTCTCTTTACCTCCGCCGCACACTCTTAAGGCACACACCATCAGCCTCTGAATCTCAGGCTGTCGTCACTGTGGATCTCGAAGCCCTCTGCTTTACCTTTCTTCATCTTCTCCTTGATACACTTTAGCTTCACATCGCCAGGCTGCCCTTTGAGTATCTCCCCATAGATGTCGGGGGAGATACTCATGTGGTACAACCTCACCTCGCGTTCCACTCCTCCAGCCTCCATAACCTCCAGGTTAAGCTTCTGCAAGTCACGAACCAACTCGTCTGGGAGAACCCACATCGAATTCATGGAATGGTTCTTCTTCCTACTCAGAGCATCGGCCACCAGGTTAGACTTCCCTTCATGATATAGAGTCTCCAGATCATAGTCCTTGATCAATTCCAACCATCTCCTCTGCCTCATATTAAGTTCCTTCTCAGTGAAGATGTACTTGAGGCTCTTGTGGTCGGTGTAGATCTTACAAGAGACGCCATAGAGGTAGTGCCTCCAGATCTTAAGGGAAAACCACTTCTGCTAGTTCCAGGTCGTGCGTCGGGTATCTGGTCTCGTACTCTTTTCAGCTGCCTTGACTCGTTGGCTATGACCTTCCCATGCTGCATCAAGACACACCCTAAGCCATACTTAGAAGCGTCACTGAAAACCTCGAATTCGTCTGTCCCTGAAGGCAAGGTTAACACTGGGGTTGTGGTCAACCTCTCCTTCAACATCTGGAACGCCTTCTCGCAATCATCGTCCCACTGAAATTTGGTTACCTTCTTCATGAGGTTTGTGAGGGGTCTAGCAATCTTCGAGAAATCCTTCACAAATCTTCTGTAGTATCCCGCTAGACCTAGGAAGCTACGAACCTCTGTCAAATCGCTCGGTCTCGGCCACTGTTTCACTGCTTGGATCTTGGCCAGATCCACTGAGATTCCCTCCTTGATGATGATGTGGCCTAGGAATGCCACTCGATCCAACCAAAAGTCGCACTTAGACAACTTGGCGTAAAGCTGCTGCTCTCTTAGAATCTATAGGACCGACCTTAGGTGCTCCTCATGCTCTTCCTCATCCTTGGAGTAGATGAGGATATCGTCAATAAATACCCCCACAAACCGGTCTAGATATGGGTTGAATATCCAGTTCATGAGGTCCATGAATACTACTGTCGCATTCGTCAATTCAAAGGGCATCAGCAAGAATTCAAAATGGCCATATCTGGTTCTGAAGGCTGTCTTCAGGATGTCCTTCTCTGGCACACGTAGCTGGTGGTATCCCAACCTCAGGTCTATCTTGGAAAAGACTCCTGCACCCTGAAGCTGATCGGAGAGGTCGTCGATTCTTGATAAGGGGTACCGGTTCTTCACAGTGATCTGGTTCAGCCCCGGTAGTCTATGCACAGCCTCATGCTCTCATCCTTCTTCTTTACAAACAAGACGGAGTTCCCCAGGCGATACACTCGAGCAAATGTATCCCTTCTCCAAGTGGTCCTTCAACTGAACCTTTAGTTCCTCAATTCTGATGGGTGCATACGGTGTGGGGTGGGTAATGTGTTGTTAAAATTGATAGATTGTTGTCACATTGTGATTGTGGATGCTGATATTTATTGTGTGTGTGAAATCTTTGCAAGATTTGGTTGTTAAACTAATAATTTATGTATGCACACAAGGTGTTTGACGAAATGTCCGAGTGAATTTTCTTGCTGTTTTTGGCCCTTCTTTTAAGTATAGTTAGGTTAGCTTATTTGGGCTGGATTTATTATGCTTATATATGGGGTGAAACAATGTTTGAGCATTATTTGTGCTTATAATTATAAGCTAATTATAAACGTTGTAAGCAATATAGTTTTGCGCCCTCAATTCATATTTATTTTGCGTCTATGTTGCCTCTGTAGAGATTGGTACTGCTACAACGCGTCTCGCACGCCCGATTGAGAAGAGGGGCAGAAAACAATTTATTTAGGAACCGGTAATTTTTTTCTAACTTAACTCTTCATTCTCTTTACTCACTGTAAATTTGCAACCTAAGTGCATATAAGGAACAAACACCTATTGAGTTTCTCTTGTGTCTATATGTATTTGTGTCTCTACAGATAAATACTTAAGAAGCTTCTTAACCATTTCATGGTAGATTGAAAGCGGAGCGGAGAACAATTCATTTACGAACCGGAAATATAAACTAACTTATCATTTTTCTCTTTTGTACTTTGTATTTGATTTCCACAAATTATTGGAATTTGGTTTGATGAATAAATTTGGTATATATTAGTTTGGTTTATGATAGAAATTTGTGTTGTTAAATGATTGGTGAAAGCTTAATAATAAGCATGGTTGTGTCCTTGTAGAGGGAAATCACTAAATGGGTTCACCATATTGAAGTCGTACGGGGCTGAATACATTTCATTTGTGAACCGTAATATACTCAACCTACATTTTCATCTTTTAAGCTCATTGTGGTAATTTTGCAATCCTAATTACAAACAATTATCATACGTAAAATAATGAGTTTCTATTCTGTCTACAGAGAAGTGGTTAAGAAACTCTCCTCAGTCATTGCACGGTAGATTGAAAGCGGAGATGGAAGTACCGGTATTACAATCTAACTTATCTTTTTCTTTTTTTTTTACTTTGTGTTTGATTTCCACAAATTATTAAAATTTGGTTTGATGGATAAATTTGGTATTAGTTTGATTTGTGATGGAAATTTGTGTTGATGAATGGTTGGTGAATGCTTAATAATAAGCATGGGATAGGTAAAATTATGCAAAAGTCATGCCGATTTTTTTTAACAAAATCTCTTCGTAATTAATATTGATTGATGTATGTATATGTCTAACAATATCTAATTTTTTTGTCAGGTCTCACTACATTCAAGTCCGTGAATCACCTCTCTTGTTTCCCGCCTTCTTCCATTACTGTTGCACTTTCCTCCTCTGTGCACAAGTAAGTAACTAAACCTTATTTTTTGTTTAATAAATGCAATTATGTATTTAAATATAAGTGCTAGTACATACTTTAGCTTCATTCCATATTTGTTGATGCATTTCTTTTGTAATTTATTTTTTGTTGCTCCCTGCAGTGACATATCAGAAGTGGTATTGCTACATCTCTCGCACAGAAGCCTACCTCCTCGCACAGAAGCCTACCTCTCAGGCACCAGTCTCCCCTCTCCATAAATCCTTAAAAAACAAGTACGTATTTTAACTCTGGATTCTGTTTTAATCTCTAAACCGTTTGAACTTGTATAGTGAAGAATTGAAAATGTTGGTTTGATGATCTGAATTTGCAATTGGTTTTCAGTTAGCTAGTAAATAATTGATTTATTTTAATTATTGGTTGCTACCATTGTTGAAATGTTTGTGGTTGTGATGACTTTGGTGAGTGCTGAATAATAAGCATGGGATGTGTACAATTATGCAAAGGTCATGCCGAATTTTTTGTAGAAAAGTATTCGTAATATTGTTTTAAACACCGGTTTCTGTTTTAGAAGTGCAATAATTTGTTAAATTTAAAATGCTAGTTTATTTTGTGTTTGCAACCTTAGAGTTAGGCTAGACTACTTGACAATCATCCCAGTCATGCTCCATTAAGAAATAAACATGTGCAACTTAATACAGACCATATTCTATAAACATTTAAGTTTCACAAAGACTATAACTCACACCTGGGATCTGTTGCACATATAGTATGGAGCGTGACTGGATGTATGGTGATAGAGGGGAACATTTTGACAAGATGCTGAAAGAGTTTTGCAAAGCTGTAGTGCAACACAAGGACAGACAAAGGCGGAGAAAATTCCATGTCCTTGTGTTGATTGTGGTGTGGTCAGACAATGTTCAAGCATCAACGTCGTACAATTCCATCTGAAGACCCGTGGTTTCATGCCACATTATACAAAATGGACTTTTCATTGAGAACCTGTTGAAGATAATGCTTCAGCTTCCTACAGTCACGATCGGTGTAACTCAAGAACCGAGCAGACATTCGATACTACTAATGAGTCAGAACTCCCAAGCGCTTCCAGAGTCAATGTTGACTGTGAGTCGACTTATCATGATGAGCAAATGGACGAGATGCTTGATAACGTTGAGGATAATTTTGTCAACCGGTCGGATGAGTATCAAAGGTTGTTGGACGCATCGAAGATGGCGTTTATCCTACTTGCACTAAGTACACGAAATTGACAGCTATATTGAATTTATTCAACCTGAATGGAAGGTATGGATTGAGTGACAAAGGTTTCATAGCATTCCTCGAGCTGATTCATGATATGCTACCGGATGAGAACGGTCTCCCTACCACCACGTATAGGCAAAGAAAGGGTGTGTCCAATGGGAGTAGAGTACAAAAAATTCACGCGTGTCCAAACTGTGTGTTGTACAGGGGTGAATACGAACATCTGGACAATTGCCCGAAATGTTCGTTGTCCCGGTATAAGCATAAAGATGGTGAGTACTCCTCCGATCAGAAAAAAAGCCCTCCAGCTAAACTACTTTGGTATTTGCCGATTATTCCCAGATTTAAACGGTTGTTTGCGAATCCGAAAGATTCAAATAACTTACGATGGCATGCGGAGGGTAGAAAGAGTGATGAGAAATTAAGACATCCAGCAGATGGGCCTCAGTGGCGAAACATCAACAGACGGTACAAAGAACATTTTGGACATGAAGATAGGAATCTGAGGCTTGGGTTATGTACTGATGGAATGAACCAGTACGGCACATTGAGTAGTCAACACACCACATGGCCTGTTCTGCTAGTGATCTACAATTTGCCCTCATGGTTGTGTATGAAACGAAAGTACATCATGTTCTCTCCTGATATCTGGTCCCAAGCAGCCAGGTAATAGCATTGATGTGTACCTTGCCCCTCTGATCAACAATCTGAAGCTATTGTGGAATGAGGGGACCGTGGTATATGATGCTTATGCAAGAGAGAATTTCACGCTCAAGGCTTTGTTGTTCTGTACCGTCAATGACTTCCCTGTGTATGGGAACTTGTCCGGTTACACGGTTAAAGGAACATTTGAATGTCCCATATGCGAGGAAGACACTTGTTCGGACCGTTTAAAACATTGTGGGAGAATGTTTATATGTGTCATCGACGTCTTCTCTCCCGACGATCACCCTTATCGAGTAACGAAGAGAAAGTTGTTCAATGGTCAAGCCGAAACTCGTGTGGCCCGTCTACCACTGAGCTCTGAGGAAGTGTACAAAAAGGTTAAGGACATTGCAAATGTATTTGGAAACACATCAAAACCGGCGAAAAACATTTGGAAAAAGTGTTCTATCTTTTGGGATCTACCTTATTGGCGTCATCTTCCTGCGAAACACTGCTTAGACATCATGCACATTGTGAAGAACGTTGGTGAGGCAGTGAGTGGGACTTTACTCAATATACCCGGCAAAACAAAAGACGGATTGAAAGTCAGAAAGGACATGCAAACCATGGGTATACGAAAGGAGTTACACCCACAAGAGAATGGGAAACGAATCTACCTACCTCATGCATGCTACACGCTCTCAAAGACTGAAAAGATTAGTTTGTGGAAATGTCTGCACTCGGTAAAAGTACCGTCTGGGTACTCTTCAAACTAGAAGAACATTGTATCGATGAAGGATTTAAAACTTTTAGGCATGAAATCTCACGATTATCATGTACTGATGTGACATCTTCTTTCGGTCGCAATTCGAGGGATATTGCCATCTGATGTCAGAAATGCTTTAACTCGGTTATTTCTTTTCTAACACTGTTTGCTCCAAGGCAATTGACGTAACCTCTCGAGATGATGTACAACGTGAAATTGTTGTCACATTATGTCAACTTGAGATGTATTTCCCACCATCTTTCTTTGACATAATGGTGCATCTAATTGTGTACATCGTTCGAGAGATACAGTTCTGTGGTCCGGTATACTTACGGTACATGTACACTTTTGAACGGTACATGGGCATTCTGAAAAGTAGAATGAAGAATAGGTATCGACCAGAGGGGAGCATTGTTGAAGCAACAGTGACTAAGGAAGTCACGGAATTTGTGACCAATTATTTGAGTGAGGCAGAGTCTACTGGTATCCCAAAACCATGACATTGTGGCAGGTTTAAGGTTAAAGGTGTCATTAGTAGAAAGATCATGCAAGTTTCGCGTCAACTTATTCATCAAGCACATTTGTTTGTCTTACAACATCTGGAGGTTGTGAACCTTATTTCGAAACCCATATGTTGAGTTAAGGCATCAAAATCCTTTGAAAGACCACATTTGGCTGACAAAGGAACAAAACCGAGTTTTTATCCAATGGTTCAAAGATCATGTGTTGACATTAGCATCATCAGATGTAGAAGCTGTAAGTGAAGAGATCAGATGTTTGGCAATCGGACCTGAAACTAATATTACATCATTGAGGGGTATGATATTAGTGGGTATACATACTACACTGCACGCCAAGATGCCAAATCGATAAACCAGAATAGTGGGGTAAAAATTGAAGCTGCTGCCACTGAGTATCATAGCGGTAACCGATCTCAACCAGTTAGTAACTCTAGTTGGTATTATGGTGTCATCGAGGACATCTGGGAACTAGACTACGACATTGATTCCTTTCTGTTGTTCCGGTGCAAGTGGGTGGACAACCGACGTGTGTACCAAAATGATGGAGGGCTTACCTTGGTTGATCTTTCACGTGCCGGTTATATGGATGATCAATTTGTTCTGGAAAGGATTGCGAACAAGTGTGGTATGTTGAGGATCCGAAAGACTGCAGATGGTCTGTTGTTCTTCCAGGAAGAAGGCCGGTTGTAATCGAAAATGAGAGGATAACGATGATAATATGAAACGGTAGAGGAAACATCCTTGTTTCCTACTGGATTATCGGATTCGATTGATGTTACCGAAACGATTTGCTCTACGCACGATCAGACCATGATGAGGGTGTTTGGGTAGACAATATGAAATGATTTATGTTTTTGTGTCAGGTAATGTTGTTAGTAGAATGTAGACTGTAATGTCATCTTAACTGTTATTGTTATGCTTCATAATATTTATGTTAATTTATATATCTGATGAAAATGCTTTATTTCTTTTTTGCAGTGGATGATCACCCTATGGATGACCCTGTTGGACAGTTTCTCTTGACTAGAGAAGTTGAGCCACAGCAGGGTAGACCAAGTAAGCGGGTCACAAGAGGAGGAAAGAAAAAGAAAGACCAAGTAGCTGTACGCGATGAGACTGAGGCTGGCCCTTCAAAGCAGACCGAAGAGCCGTCAGTTGTCCCACCAGAGGCCAAGAAGCAAAAGAAGAGAGGTGCCACACGTGGGCTGAAGGATTTAAAGGGCCCTCCTACAAAAACCGGTGCAATTTAATCAGTTCAACCAACCTCATGGAAATTGGAAAAATGACTTCACCGCTTACGGTAGCCATTTGGTGAAGACATTTTGTAACATAAACCACACCTGAAGCAAGTGCCTCAATCGTTGAAGGATACTATGTTGAGCGTCTCCAGGTAAATCTCTACATTATTACTATGATCTATTGTGAAATAATAGAATATTTATGTTTACTTTACTAACTGAATGATCATGTATGTAGTCTCGTTTCCCCGTGGATCCCGCACTTAAAAAGGATGTGCTATCATCGATGTCGAAACAGTTCCGGGACCATAAGAATAAGTTGGCTAACAAGTTCATCTACAAGATGCCTGATCCAGAAGATCCAGATGATCTAGATCATGGTTTCGGTGGTGAGAGACCACCATGGGAGGTTTACGAGGGAATCACCGAAGCAATGGGTACAATTTGTTGAGTCACGTCAGACACTGAAGTTCCAGGTGCACTTTAGTGTCATACATACATAAATTACTCTTAATTTCTTATGTCTTTTGTGTTCAATTTCACTGAACATGATCATATTAATTTATGCAGGCTCTCCGTGCACAACAACAAGCAAATGCTAAGAAGAATCTGTACCCTCACCACTTAGGTGGAAAAAGTATTGCTCAAAGTGTACCAGAATGGAGCGAAAGGGATATCTGCCCACGGATGGCTCATTGGATACTAGTGGCAGAAGAATGAAAGTGTGGGAGTTAAGCCACATTCCAAAGAACTCTACTCCCGAAAATCCTCAATACGATGATGCCACGAGAGCAATTATTGCTCAAATGGTAAATGATGTCATTTCATTTTTAGTCGAACGGTTCATTTCATTTGTATATGAACTTATGTAAACTAATAACTGTATTTGTGTGTTGTTTTGGGGTGAATTAAGCTCTCAGCTCACCCGGGCACCTGGACCTCACAGAGAATGATGACCTCTACACGCGCTCTTGGTAAGAAGGATCATCCATCGTGCCATTGGGTTTGTTGGGCACGTTGGTATCCGCCAGGCATTTGGCGTACCCGTGTCTAGAAGTGTCACAAGGAAGGATATTAGCCGAGGAGCAACTGAGATAGATGGCTGAGATGGGCAAAGGATTAATCAGAGCGTCGACGAGAGGATCGCTCAGGCTAGGTCAAGGATTGGGAAACAGAAGCATAGCAGCCAAGAGGTTTCTCGACCACCAGTTAAGCACCCATTGTCATCATCAGAGTTTCACCGGTAGTGGGAAGTAGTGTCCAGTCAGTTGAGCCGTTTCCCTATGTGTGAAATACCCCAAATCTAATTAATATTATTAAACCATTATTTAATGGAAAATAATCCTATTATAAATCATTTCACGTACGCATGCAAACCCATGCATGAGAACGTTACGTAAAAACAGTCGTTTCTCCATAAACGCTAAAACGCCTTAGAAACATGTGATCAAGCATGACCTTGTATGACATTCTAAAACATAACCAAATGGTCATACACTCATTATATGAATATATAAATATATTCCTTAACTATATTCAGTCAAATACGCAAAATGCTCGGGAGTGCTCACGCCGCTCCTTAAAGCACGAAAAGTCCGGAGGAGTGCCGAGGTGGCACGAACTCCTATAAAATTAATTCCTTGAGTTCCTAACATCATTATTAACCATTATAAAGAGAACCACGAAGTGGTTTCTCAAAATTCAGCAAAAACAAGGAGGATTTTAGCGCTCCTTTTTGCCCGGGTGTGTCCCGATGGCCCGTAAATTATGTCATGGGTTGATATAACCTCATATACCCAATGTAACATCTTAATATATGTTTATTTACTATAATAAGTGTTTACAAACACTTGGAACTCATAAAAACAATTTGTTTCCCAAAATTTCCTTAGAGCACAAAACACACCTTCGGGTGTCACGAAAACGCGTTTTACGCAATTGCCTTGTAGTTTTTGACATACCACGAATTGGTAATCTTAAATAGGGTTAAAATGAACTTCTAAATCAGTTGGTGTGACTAGTCAACAAGGCTCTCTATAGGGGCCGAATTTAGAGCAAAAACTAGTATAAAATTTGCCTTTAAAGTTTATAAAAGGCTTAATACATGGTGACTCACCTTCCATGTGTTATATTACTTAATGTCAAAGTATGTAGGTCTCATATGACCAGCAAGCTGTCGAAATAATGCTTAGGAATAAGGCCATGTGAGCTAGATACAAACAAAATGCTTAAAGCAAAAGTAGATCTAGATTCCTTTCTTTTGCTTTCTTAAAAACTAAGTAACCTTCCATGTTTCTTCCAAGCTATTCATGGCCGTTGTTAAGCCCCATTCAGACCTCCAAATCGTGCACCTACATGAAGAAGAAGACAAGTCATTTAACATTGAAAAATCAAAGGAATATCCTTACCTTTTCTTACCTTGTCTTCTAGCCAACATTATTTTCTTTCCAACTCTTGCTTAGTCATACCACATGGCCGGTTTTCATGCTGGAAAGGAGGTCATTTATTGAGCCAATAACTCTTGTAATAAACTAAGGAAAAGTATAGTCATTTGACATTAAAAATTAAGAAAAACAAAAATCAATTCCAAGTCATTCTTTTCTTTGCATTTACGTGAGCTAGGTCTCACTTTCCTCCTTGCACTTCACACCTCCGAATTTGGTAAGCTCCCTAGCTCTCTCTTCTTGCTTCATCTTCTTCCTTTGAAGCTCTTAAGTCCATTAATGGAGACTTAACTTCTATCTTCATCTTTAAGGTAATTTCCTAGCATTTCTTGGCAAGTCTTGAAGCAAAACTCTTCCTAGTATAATAGGATGTTCGGCATCAATTAGTTCTCCAAGGAGGTTGTCCAAACCAACATTAAACCAAGGAGCATCTCAAGGTTATCTTAAGGTAGTTTTAATGCTTGAAAAATCCTTAAAGCACATTTTTATGTGTAACCAAGTTCTTCCTCTTCTAAGACCTTTTCTTCTTCTTCATTTTCATGAAGGAAAACTTGTTCTTCATCTACCTTTGGTGAGCCGAATTCATAAGGAGAAAAGTCTAAGGTAAACTCTTGTAAAATACTTACAAATCTACTTAAGATCTTTGTTGAAGATCTAACTCCTAAAACTCCTTCACCACTTGCATATAACCGAAGTGGAGCATCAATATTTCCTTGGAGAAAGCTTGGAGATTCAAGAAGAGTTCAAGCACTTAACCACCTTTGTTAAGAAGTAAGTTACTAAGTAAATCTTTATGTTATAAGCTTTGTTAAGCTTCTAAAAATTATACAAAAATTATGTACATCTCCTAGGTTTATTAAAACCGAAACTATATGGTATTATATGCCAAAAATATAACCTATAACTATATAGAAAATATTTACCTTAAGACACATTTTTGTGTCACAAAATTTAGTTATGATACATATTAATTCAAGCCGAAACTTCAAGGGCAAAAATGCTTATTTTTGAGCTAAGAATCAATATAAGACATTACAATAATTTTTACATAAGTTATATGACTCATATGAATTTATGTATATTTATTATGACATATAAATCCACTTTTATATACTATATGGTCACTATAAAATATGGCCGAATGTCTAAGTGTTAAATAGATTTTTAATGAGCTACTTATGTATATAAACTTATACTATAAAGTTTGGTGAGTTAAAATATTTTATTAGTGCTTAAATGGCTAATTAATTAAGTTAAGTGGCTTAAATGTAATTTTTACAAAATTTAGTGTATATATTGTGAAAGCCGAGAGCTAAAGGGGTGTTTGGTGAAATTATGATATAATATAAGGTTAGGAATTAAGTTTTAAGAATTTTAGGTAATTTAAACAAGCTCTAAAATAACTTTTTATAAAGTTTTGGGCTATTATGTAATTTATAAAAATTGTTATGAAAGTTTAGAACATAAAGGGGGCGAATTCATAATTAAGAGATTTATTAGGTTCACCTTTGAAATTTTGAGGAATTATATATTTAGACTTTAGTTTATAAGTTATTAAGAAACTATTATAAAGTTTTGGGATGAAAATGTAATTAAGGAAGAATAATGACAAAGCCGAATTACTTTGGGGTTAGTTTGGTAATTTAAGAATTTATATATATATATATTCGGCATTTATGGAGAATTAAATTAAAACTATAGTTTATAAGGCATTATGTAAAGTTATAAGATTTTGTGGTTAAATTGTAATTATAGGAAATAAATTATTATTGCCGAGAATTTAAGGGGCTAAGTTGTTATTTTTGAAAGTTATAGTACTTAAAAACTATATACCAAAATATTAGTGTGACTATGTAATTTAGCTAAATAAGAAGTTAAAACTCTATAATATAATGATATTAGAATTTAAATATAAAGTTTATGAATTAATGTGGTTGTTTTGTAAATAACCGAAATATAAGGGTAAGAATTTAGATTTAAATAAATATAAGTCCTATATGGATATTTTGAGGAATTAGAAGAAAGAATTTTAATTAAAGGAATTATGGAATTAGAACTATGGCTTATATAGTTATAAGGAAGTTAAAAAGAAACAATAATATTATTTATGACTAAAAGGAGAATGATGAGATTATAAGAATATTATGTCATTGTAAGACATTTAAATATAGTTAAGAAAATTATAAGTTGTTATGTCACTTAGACAATTAAAATAAACAACAAATATAGTACATGAATATATGAATACATATATGTACATTAAAGGATTTATAAATAAATCAAAAAGGAATAACAAATAAGTTATACATTAAATCATGAGGTAATTAAAAGAAATAAACCTCACATGAAATAACAAATACGAGATTTGTTGAAAGATCCAATAAATTATTATATAAGGGTAACATAAATTAACCCTCTCAGTTAATCCTATTCTAGGACTTTGTTTGACCAGACGTTGACCAGGGTATAATCAACTGCAACCTACGGTGAACGGTATGGGATTCTTGCAACCTGTTTTCTACCGGATTACACCGGCTTGTGTGCTATCTGTTGTTTGAAATAACGACCAAGATAATTATTGTAAACTGTTGTTTTACTCTTGTACACTGTGGTATTATTTTATGTGCGTGAATGTTGCTGACTACAACGTGTATGTCCCACGCATACAAACACTACTATACAGTGGATTAAATACCTACGCTTCAGTATACCGAGGACTTGTACTCAAGTCTCTCACTAACTTCACTTTATAATAAACGTCATTATCCTAAACGTGATAATTGACAATACACATTGTGTTCTTGTTTAACGTCTTTATATGACACTTAACAACTCTATACTACGAGAACGAGGAGCCCAGTTGGATCTGGCCATGCATGCTACAGGAGCTGTACCTGTCTCAGGTCGTCTCCTATCTACGTCGCGACGGAACATTTCAGTTGGGAGGAAGACTCTATTCCTCTCGGGTTTCTAATGCCCATCAGTTCAGTTTGAGGAAGACTTCATTCCTCTCGTGGGATTTATTTCCCACACCTCTCAGTTAGGGTTTAACTACGTTATCTCCTGGGGTTTTTAATACCCAACCTTTCAATCTTAACGAGGTCACTATACCTTCACTATTTCAGATATTCAGTTATACCTGTCAGTCCCATTGTGTGGACCGACTATCATAAAGAATTTCAGTTCAGCTAACTTGACCTTCTACAGTCTTGTTCTATGTGACATTATTGTCCTTGTATGGATACTTGTTACTATCCTACTATGCTTGTTTACAGCTTTATAAAAAAATGAACTGCATGTATTCGACAAAGTAGTTGGTGTGGCCCGGTAGACGATGGGCTGCACGTTTTCCATACCAGCATTGTTTGCTGAGCCCCTTTGGGGGCACCCCCATTTTTCAGGTACCTGAAGTTGAGAAGATTACCACACCGAGTGTAGGTGGGGTAGATTCAAGCTATGGGAGTCTCCTTATAGACATTTGTTTTTACTTAAGTAACTTACATTTGAGTTTGATTCCTAGTATCTCGGATTGTATTCGTATTCAGACCGTGACTTTTGGAGATTGTATTTGGACTTAGCCTTGTTGGTCACAAGGGTGGCCAACGGCATTGTAATACCGCCCGGTTGTTGTATTTATTTCCGCTGCAGTTGTATTTTATTTGGGAGTGATCGCCGTTCAGGTTATTGGATTTCGGGTTGGGGTGTTACAAAAAGTGGTATCAGAGCGTAGTTACGCTCTGGATACAAGGATACACCGAGATTAGGATTTCTAAAAGCTTAGGTTATGGGTTGAGTGATAGTATTGAAAGGAGTTTAAGTTAGTTTTACTTAGACTACTATCCAGGACCGAGATTGCGACCACAGTATCTAATATACCTCAACATCCTGCAGATGTCAGGAAGAGGAGGACGCCGCGGACAGGCCGGATGAGGAGCCAAACATCAGGCTGGCAGACATTGCTACTTTAATCGCTCAGGCATTTGCACAGGCGGGGGTTGGACAGCAGCAGCAGCTACCTCCACCACCACCACCCAGGGAGAGAGATTGGGTGAAGAGTTTGGCTGATCTGAGGCCAACTGCATTCAAGGGGCAGACTGACCCTGCTCACTTGGAGACATACATCATGGAGATGGAGACAGCGTTCGAGCTTGCAGTCCCAGCTAGGGAAAAGTAAGGCTTGCTGCCTTTTATCTGAAGGATGCAGCGAGAGATTGGTGGAACATGGTGAAAGCCGACCACCTGGATGACCCAGCATTTACTTGGGGACACTACACTGCACTACTTAGGGGCAAATACTACCGGCCCACACCAGGATGGTGAAGACAAGAGAGTTTGATGCCCTGGAGCAGACGGGAAAGATGTCAGTGGATGAGTACTATGCGAAGTTCACTTCGCTACTACTCCGACTACTACCCGGTATAGGATACTCGGACCAAGTGTTGGTCGACCGATTCTACGGGGGACTGAGCCCTCGACTCCAGTTTGGGATGGGACCAATCATCCCTACCAGTTTACAGGTAAAACAGGAGAGACATAAACCGGTTGAAATTTTATTATCTACTATACCCCGTCATGGGAGAATTGGAGATTGATACCTTGAGATTTCAGGAATGTTATCATGCTGCCTCCGTGGTGGAGATTACATGTAAGAGAAGGGATGCTTTGAGCTCCCAAAAGAGGAAGGACGGACCTGGTGGCGAAGATGCTAAGCAGGGGAACTCCAACAAAAGGAACAAACCCTATCAGAAAGGACAGGGGTCCTATCAAGGGAAGGGGAACCAAACTACTGGGAACCCCCAGTCAGGAACCCATGGAGCGGCAACTTCACAGAAAACCTACCCATCTAAGGGTAGGCACTCTAATCAGACAGTTAGATTTGAAACTTTTGTGATTACTTCAGTACCTTTGGAATGTATAATAGACCTTGATTGTATTAGGTTCTGGATCTGGCTCAAACACGGGCCAGAAGTATGTCCGCCGTTTCAACTGTAGACAGTGTGGAAAAGATCACCCCGGCGTGGACTGCCAAGGGGAGAAAGTTCAGTGTCGCCACTGTCATACTTGGACATCGGCCTTCGAGTGTATCCGAAACCCGGAGAGCAAGAACTACCGCCCGGGAGCAAAGGCAAACACCGGCCCTAAGAATGGAGCTAGCGATACTCGCCCTCCGCCAACAAACCAGGCTCAGGGGTATAAGGGCAAAGGCCCAGCATCGGGACCCGCCCTGCATGTCATGGACCGCTCAGATGAGGCTGGTCCTTCTACCAACCCAGGTATTTCTAAACCATGTGAACCTATTATTGAGCAATGGATGATGTGAATGAGTGCTTGCATGCCTTGATTGCCTAATTGAGTAGGGAAGAATTAGTAAGACTCACTAGTAAAATTTAAACCACGTAGGAAGCTATAAGATATGCTTTCCTATCCCCTCACCGCCCTCCCTGGAAGAAAACATTATCAAAATACAAGACCCAGGGAACGAACAATGTAAGGTTATCCAACCAGGTTTGATATTACTCAAAGGATACCTAACACCGGAGCACAAATTACAATCATCAGAAAATGTCTAGAATTGGGAGCAGGACCAGGAGGGTTTACACTCCAGAATTTCCAGGAGGATCAAAGATGAAGCTGAAAATGATGTGCTTAGGAAAGGATTGGAATCCTTACACAAAAACCTACCAAGATACAAGAAATGGAGATGGAGCACAAGTACCAAAAATCCCAGAAGAATTTTTACCAATTGTGGAACAAGCAGTTAATACAGCTCAACAGCTAGAAGAAGATCCAGTTCCCAATCTAAGGGCTGATCTATGTATCATCAACTTCTATGAAGAAGGAGGCCGTTTAGGACTACACCAGGACAATGATGAAACAAAAGGTCCCTTGAACAGGGGATACCAGTATTATCTTTGTCAATTGGAGATGACGCAGAGTTCCTTTATGGCGAGCAGAAGCGTGTGGACCTTGCAAAGAAAATCATATTGAGTTCAGGAGATGTTTTAGTAATGGGTGGAAAGTCAAGGTTGCTATACCATGGAATTAAGAGGATCAAACTAAACACAGCACCTTCGACAGTGATAAACACCACTCACATGAAACCAGGAAGATTAAGTTTGACTTTTAGAAAGTACTAGTATTGTAATTGTTTGGACATCTGAAAGGAGATCATCTCATCAATGAAGCATTATTGTTATGAAAGTGAATGTCTTTAGACCCCATCATATATCAAAGTACTTACTCAGATTCTGTTATTAGGTTGTACTAAGGAGACGGAAGGTGCCTTAAGTATTCTTACTGAGGAGGAGGCCAGCAAGGGTGGCGCGATCCTCACTGGTACCTTTCCTGTTAATGGAGTGGATGCACTAGTACTGTTTGACTCCGGAGCCTCACATACTTTCGTTTCGCCTTCGCTTGCGGGGAAGTTGGGGCTAGACGCTGTAGAGTTACCTGATTTTAAGGTGGCACTCCCGTCTAAGGAGAAGATCAGTTGCACTCGTCTTTATAGAGGAGCCACTATCAGTATTAAGGAGGAGGATTTTCCCATTGACCTTATTGAGTTCAGAGGTCTAGGATTCGACGTTATAGTCGGGATGGACTGGTGGGGCGGCACAGAGGCCGCATTCTTTGTGCAGAGCGCAGACTGTTACTTAAGAGTCCATCAGGAGTGACAGTATCATACCGCCAGAGCCCTAGAGCACCATCAGTAAAAGTTATATCTGCTATGTCTATGTACAAGCACGTCAGGAAGCAGAAGGAAGTATACCTATGCTATGTTCAGGATGTAGAGCACGACCCTGATTTTGATCCAGATATGCCAGTGGTGTCGGAATTTCCAGATATTTTTCCAAAGGAACTTCCAGGCTTACCGCCATCCAGAGAGGTAGAGTTCTCCATCGAATTACTACCAGGTACCGGTCCCATAGCTAAGGCACCGTACCGTATGGCACCAGCAGAGATGGCTGAGCTGAAGAGCAGCTGAAAGATTTATTGGACAAGGGATACATACGACCTAGCGTATCTCCTTGGGGAGCACCAGTCCTATTTGTGAAGAAGAAGGATGGAAGCCTTCGTTTATGTATTGATTACAGAGAGCTTAATGCAGTTCGGTGAAGAACAAATATCCACTACCACGGATTGACGATTTATTTGATCAGCTGAGAGGAGCAAAAGTGTTTTCGAAGATCGATTTGAGATCAGGCTACCATCAGATACCCATCAGGGAGCAAGACATAGAAAAGACAGCATTCAGAACACGGTATGGCCACTATGAGTTTACAGTTATGCCTTTGGCTTGTCAAATGCACCTGCAGTCTTCATGGATTTGATGAACAGATTATTCAGAGAGCAGTTGGATAAGACCGTGGTTGTATTCATCGATGACATCCTCATCTATTCAAAGTCTAAGGAAGAGCATGAGAGTCACCTCCGACATGTACTTGAGATCTTAAGGGAGAACCAGCTTTATGCTAAGTTCTCCAAATGTGAGTTTTGGTTGGACAGAGTTTCCTTTCTAGGACATGTTATCTCAGATGCTGGGATCGCAGTGGATCCAGCAAAAATAGAAGCAGTTCGCACTTGGCCTAGGCCAAAGACAGTTACGGACATCAGGAGTTTCCTTGGTTTAGCGGGATACTACAGAAGGTTTGTCAGAGACTTCTCCAAAATAGCTAAACCTATGACCAGCTTAATGAAGAAGGACGCACCTTTCACATGGACTACTGAATGTGAGACCTCATTCGAGCTTCTGAAGAATGCTTTGACATCAGCACCAGTTTTGACTATACCTGAAGGCACAGAGGGTTATGAAGTTTACTGTGATGCATCAGGAGGGGATTAGGGTGTGTACTCATGCAGAATGGGAAGGTAGTCGCCTACGCTTCCCGACAGTTGAAGAAACATGAGGAAAACTATCCCACACATGACTTGGAGCTTGGAGCTATTGTTTTTGCCTTGAAGATCTGGCGCCACTACCTGTATGGTGTCCAGATGACCGTATATTCGGATCATAAGAGTTTGAAGTATGTATTCACCCAGAAGGAGTTAAACATGAGACAAAGAAGATGGGTTGAATTTCTTAAGGACTATGACATTGATTTGCAGTACAAAGAAGGGAAAGCTAATGTTGTAGCAGACGCACTGAGTCGACGAGCACATTCTCTAAATGCCATTGTGGCTAGCTCGAGTCTTATGGACGACATACGTAGAGCACAGCAGAGTGATCAGCGAATGATGGAGATCAGTCAGAAGTTGTCTGACGGTACATTTGAGGGTGGAAATATGAGTTTCAGCTACATGATGATGGACTAATCAGATTGAAGGGAGATTGTGTATTCCCAGAGACAGCACAGATATAAAGAGCATATTCTTCGAGAGTCCCACACTTCTTCCACATCTGTCCATCCAGGAGCTTCTAAGATGTACAAAGATCTAAAGAGGTATTTCTGGTGGAGTGGTATGAAGGGCGACGTGACAGAATATGTGATTCGATGTCTCACTTGTCAGAAAGTGAAATTCGAACATAGACGACCAGGAGGTATGGTACAGTCTATGCCAGTTCCAGAGTGGAAGTTTTATGATATCTCCATGGACTTCGTGGTGGGACTACCACCTACGAGAGGAGGCCTTAATATGATTTGGGTGGTTGTTGATCGACTGACTAAGGTTGCTAGGTTTATTCCGATGAAGGACACTTGGAAAGTGCCAAAGTTAGCAGAACTATTTGAGCAGGAGATTATCAGACATCATGGAGTACCTAAGACTATTGTTTCAGATCGAGACACTAGATTTCTCTCACGATACTGGCGAGCTACTCGCGAGGCACTTGGCACTGAGTTGAAGCTTAGCACAGCATTTCATCCTCAGACAGATGGTCAGTCAGAGAGGACTATTCAGACCTTAGAGGACATGCTACGAGCATGTGCCTTGGATTTCCAGGGCAGCTGGATAGATAGATTACATCTCATCGAGTTTGCATACAATAACAGCTATCACGCCTCTATACAGATGTCACCTTTCCAAGCCTTATATGGCAGACCATGTCGCACACACCATTGTGCTGGGACGAGTCTAGTGAGACCGTCATCATTGGGCCTGAGTACTTAGAGCAAGTCCAGGCAGAAGTACAACAAATCAGAAGTAACATGAAAGCAGCACAAGACAGACAGAAATCATATGCTGATGAGAGGCGACGAGACCTTGAGTTCGCAGTTGGCGACCAGGTATTTCTACGAGTATCACCCATGAAGGGTGTATTCAGATTTGGGCAAAGGGCAAGCTAAGCCCGAAATTTGTAGGACCCTACGCTATCATAGAGCGGGTGGGCCTTGTGGCATATCGACTTGATTTGCCAGCTGAGTTGGGCAAAGTACACAATGTTTTTCACGTGTCTCAGCTTAAGAAATACATGCCTCATCCTTCTCATGTTCTACAACCAGAGACACTCTCATTAGAACCAACAATGCGGTATGTGGAAACACCGCAACGAATCTTAGACAGAAAGACACGAGATACTCGAAACAAATCTGTGAGTCTAGTAAAAGTTCTTTGGTCAAACCACGATGTGGAAGAGGCCACATGGGAACTAGAAGCAGATATGCGAGCGAAGTTTCCCTCATTATTTACCGACTAGACACTTTAGTCTAGGGTACGGGGGCGTACCCCTCTTTTTTGGGGGGGTAGAGCCTTTTTCGTTTGTGAGTTTAGTATGCATTTGTTGCACTTTTGTGCATTTCAGTGACACTTTGTCTTGTATGTGTTCTTGTGTAACACTGTTCAGTATATTCAGTAACATTTGTCTTGTATGTGTTCTTGTGTAACACTGTATCTGAATGTACCTTGTACTTCTACTTGTTGGTGTGTACTTTGTTACACTACAATGAAAAGTTCATGTGCATTACACTGCACTATTTGATATGAAAAGTGACTGTGTTATTACATTACACATATTGTTCCAAAGTATTCCTGTTGTGTTTGATGTACACTGTGAACTTAGGAATATAGAGACTTGGGACTTGATCCCTAAAAACTAGATTGAGTTGTGGATACTTAGTGGAACTTGATTCCCCACAACCTTAAAATTTAGATATGAGACTTCGGGGCGAAGTCCTTTTTAAGGGGGGTAGATTGAAATACCCCAAATCTAATTAATATTATTAAACCATTATTTAATGGAAATAATCCTATTATAAATCATTTCACGTACGCATGCAAACCCATGCATGAGAACGTTACGTAAAAACAGTCGTTTCTCCATAAACGCTAAAACGCCTTAGAAACATGTGATCAAGCATGACCTTGTATGACCTTCTAAAACAAACCAAATGGTCATACACTCATTATATGAATATATAAATATATTCCTTAGACTATATTCAGTCAAATACGCAAAATGCTCGGGAGTGCTCACGCGCCGCTCCTTAAAGCACGAAAAGTCCGGAGGAGTGCCGAGGTGGCACGAACTCCTATAAAATTAATTCCTTGAGTTCCTAACATCATTATTAACCATTATAAAGAGAACCCACGAAGTGGTTTCTCAAAATTCAGCAAAAACACAGGAGGATTTCTTAGCGCTCCTTTTTGCCCGGGTGTGTCCCGATGGCCCGTAAATTATGTCATGGGTTGATATAACCCCATATAACCCAATGTAACATCTTAATATATGTTTATTTACTATAATAAGTGTTTACAAACACTTGGAACTCATAAAAACAATTTGTTTCCCAAAATTTCCTTAGAGCACAAAAACACACCTTCGGGTGTCACGAAAACGCGTTTTACGCAATTGCCTTGTAGTTTTTGACATGCCACGAATTGGTAATCTTAAATAGGGTTAAAATGACCTTCTAAATCAGTTGGTGTGACTAGTCAACAAGGCTCTCTATAGGGGCCGAATTTAGAGCAAAAACTAGTATAAAATTTGCCTTTAAAGTTTATAAAAGGCTTAATACATGGTGACTCACCTTCCCATGTGTTATATTACTTAATGTCAAAGTATGTAGGTCTCATATGACCAGCAAGCTGTCGAAATAATGCCAGGAATAAGGCCATGTGAGCTAGATACAAACAAAATGCTTAAAAGCAAAAAGTAGATCTAGATTCTTTTCTTTTGCTTTCTTAAAACTAAGTAACTTCCTGTTTCTTCCTTGCTCTTCATGGCGATTGTTAGCCCCCATTCAGACCTCCAATCGTGCACCTACATGAAGAAGAAGACAAGTCATTACATAGAAAAATCAAGGAATATCCTTACCTTTTCTTACCTTGTCTTCTAGCCACATTATTTTCTTTCCTTCCAACTCTTGCTTGTCACCCACATGGCCGTTTTCATGCTGGAAAGGAGGTCATTTATTGAGCCAATAACTCATGTAATAAACTAAGGAAAAGTTAGTCATTTGACATTAAAAATTAACAAAACAAAAATCAATTCCAAGTCATTCTTTTCTTGCATTTACGTGAGCTAGGTCTCACTTTCCTCCTTGCACTTCACACCTCCGAATTGGTAAGCTCTCCTAGCTCTCTCTTCTTGCTTCATCTTCTTCCTTTGAAGCTCTTAAGTCCATTAATGGAGTTTTAACTTCTATCTTCATCTTTAAGGTAATTTCCTAGCATTTCTTGGCAAGTCTTGAAGCAAAACTCTTCCTAGCATAACAAGGAGTGTTCGGCATCAATTAGTTCTCCAAGGAGGTTGTCCAAACCAACATTAAACCAAGGAGCATCTCAAGGTTATCTTAAGGTAGTTTTAATGCTTGAAAATCCTTAAAGCACATTTTTATGTGTAACCAAGTTCTTCTTCTTCTAAGGCCCTTTTCTTCTTCATTTTCATGAAGGAAAACTTGTTCTTCATCTACCTTGGTGAGCCGAATTCATAAGGAGAAAAGTCTAAGGTAAATTCTTGTAAAACTACTTACAAATCTACTTAAGATCTTTATTGAAGATCTAACTCCTAAAACTCCTTCACCACTTGCATATAACCGAAGTGGAGCATCAAATTTCCTTGGAGAAAGCTTGGAGATTCAAGAAGAGTTCAAGCACTTAACCACCTTTGTTAAGAAGTAAGTTACTAAGTAAATCTTTATGTTATAAGCTTTGTTAAGCTTCTAAAAATTATACAAAAATTATGTACATCTCCTAGGTTTATTAAAACCGAAACTATATGGTATTATATGCCAAAAATAATCTATAACTTATATAGAAAATATTTACCTTAAGACACATTTTTGTGTCACAAAAATTTATTATGTTACATAATTAATTCAAGCCGAACTTCAAGGGCAAAAATGCTTATTTTTGAGCTAAGAATCAATATAAGACATTACAATAATTTTTACATGAGTTATATGACTCATATGAATTTATGTATATTTATTATGACATATAAATCCACTTTTATATACTATATGGTCACTATTAAAATATGGCCGAATGTTCCTAAGTGTTAAATAGATTTTAATGAGCTACTTATGTATATAAACTTATACTATAAAGTTTGGTGAGTTAAAAATATTTTATTAGTGCTTAAATGGCTAATTAATTAAGTTATGTGGCTTAAATGTAATTTTTACAAATTTAGTGTATATATTGTGAAACCGAGAGCTAAAGGGGTGTTTGTGAAATTATGATATAATATAAGGTTAGGAATTAAGTTTAAGAATTTTAGATAATTTAAACAAGCTCTAAAATAACTTTTTATAAAGTTTTGGGCTATTATGTAATTTATAAAATTTGTTATGAAAGTTTAGAACATAAAGAGGGCGAATTCATAATTAAGAGATTTATTAGGTTCACCTTGAAATTTTGAGGAATTATATATTTAGACTTTAGTTTATAAGTTATTAAGAAACTATTATAAAGTTTTGGGATGAAAATGTAATTAAGGAAGAATAAATGACAAAGCCGAATTACTTTGGGTTAGTTTGGTAATTTAAGAATTTATATATATATATTCGGCATTTATGGAGAATTAAATTAAAACTATAGTTTATAAGGCATTATGTAAAGTTTATAAGATTTGTGGTAAATTGTAATTATGGAAATAAATTATTATTGCCGAGAATTTAAGGGGCTAAGTTGTTATTTTGAAAGTTATAGTACTTAAAAACTATATACCAAAATATTAGTGTGACTATGTAATTTAGCTAAATAAGAAGTTAAAACTCTATAATATAATGAGATTAGAATTTAAATATAAAGTTTATGAATTAATGTGGTTGTTTTGTAAATAACCGAAATATAAGGGTAAGAATTTAGATTAAATAAATATAAGTCCTATATGGATATTTTGAGGAATTAGAAGAAAGAATTTAATTAAAGGAATTATGGAATTAGAACTATGGCTTATATAGTTATAAGGAAGTTAAAAGAAACAATAAGTATTTTTATGACTAAAAGGAGAATAATGAGATTATAAGAATATTATGTCATTGTAAGACATTTAAATATAGTTAAGAAATTATAAGTTGTTATGTCACTTAGACAATTAAATAACAAAAATATAGTACATGAATATATGAATACATATATGTACATTAAAGGATTTATAAATAAATCAAAAAGGAATAACAAATAAGTTATACATTAATCATGAGGTAATTAAAAGAAATAAACCTCACATGAAATAACAAATACGAGATTTGTTGAAAGATCCAATAAGATTATTATATAAGGGTAACATAAATTAACCCTCTCAGTTAATCCTATTCTAGGGACTTTGTTGTGACCAGACGTTGACCAGGGTATAATCAACTACAACCTACGGTGAACGGTATGGGATTCTTGCAACCTGTTTTCTACCGGATTACACCGGCTTGTATGCTATCTGTTGTTTGAAATAACGACCAAGACAATTATTGTAAACTGTTGTTTTACTCTTGTACACTGTGGTATTATTTTATGTGCGTGAATGTTGCTGACTACAACGTGTATGTCCCACGCATACAAACACTACTATACTAGTGGATGAAATACCTACGCTTTAGTATACCGAGGACTTGTACTCAAGTCTCTCACTAACTTCACTTTATAATAAACGTCATTATCCTAAACGTGATAATTGACAATACACATTGTGTTCTTGTTTAACGTCTTTATATGACACTTAACAACTCTATACTACGAGAACGAGGAGCCCAGTTGGATCTGGCCATGCATGCTACAGGAGCTGTACCTGTCTCAGGTCGTCTCCTATCTACGTCGCGACGGAACATTTCAGTTGGGAGGAAGACTCTATTCCTCTCGGGTTTCTAATGCCCATCAGTTCAGTTTGAGGAAGACTTCATTCCTCTCGTGGGATTTATTTCCCACACCTCTCAGTTCAGGGTTTAACTACGTTATCTCCTGGGGTTTTTAATACCCAACCTTTTAATCTTAACGAGGTCACTATACCTTCACTATTTCAGATATTCAGTTATACCTGTCAGTCCCATTGTGTGGACCGACTATCATTAAAGAATTTCAGTTCAGCTAGCTTGACCTTCTGCAGTCTTGTTCTATGTGACATTATTGACCTTGTATGGATACTTGTTACTATCCTACTATGCTTGTTTACAGCTTTATAAAAAAATGAACTGCATGTATTCGACAAAGTAGTTGGTGTGGCCCGGTAGACGATGGGCTGCACGTTTTCCATACCAGCATTGTTTGCTGAGCCCCTTTGGGGGCACCCCCATTTTTCAGGTACCTGAAGTTGAGAAGATTACCACACCGAGTGTAGGTGGGGTAGATTCAAGCTAGGGGAGTCTCCTTATAGACATTTGTTTTTACTTATGTAACTTACATTTGAGTTTGATTCCTAGTATCTCGGATTGTATTTGTATTCAGACCGTGACTTTTGGAGATTGTATTTGGACTTAGCCTTGTTGGTCACAAGGGTGGCCAACGGCATTGTAATACCGCCCGGTTGTTGTATTTATTTCCGCTGCAGTTGTATTTTATTTGGGAGTTATCGTCGTTCAGGTTATTGGATTTCGGGTTGGGGTGTTACAATAGGATTGTACACATACTTGTAACGCATCCTAAAAACTAGCACTTTGAGGGAGAAAATATCATTTGAGAGAGAAAGCATTATGAGAGATCTTAGCGAGACTTAGTCAATCAGCTTAGGTATTTATTACCTAGAGAGCACACATAGAACACTCCCCTTTACTCCTTGTTACGCATTGATCAAAGCCGAGAGTAGAGTGAGTGTTGGATGAGACAGAATACTTCTGTCGAATCCCAAGATAGGAAGCTAGGTTGTAATTCACATTAAATTTCAATACAAGTAGAATCCTATCTTGTCAATTTTAAACAAAAGCTTCCGCATCATTATTTTCTACAAACACTTGTTCTCCAAACAGAGTTGGTCTGAGACTAACACCTCAAACCTACTCGGTCAGCAGCCCTATCCTATCATCCTGCAAAATAAATATGGATGCCCTGAGGGGCTTAGCACCTTCGCTGGTAAGATTAACATGTAGTCCCCAAGCTAATGGGGCTAAGCACAACTACTTTGCCATATACATGCAGTTGATTATTTATACCACAATAATATGAAGTATAATATACACAACGCAAACTTGTGAACAATCACAGCTCAAACAATTGAACAACTTATTCAGCGTTCCATTAGTAAGTGAGTTAGTGTTTTAACTCGTTAAATCGAAAACCATTTAATTCTCATCTCAAACCTCATCTCAAACGAGTCAACAGTTCTTTAATTAGATTATGTTATACTTAGTCCATTGTTTATTTTTGTCGGGTCAAAAGTAACCCTAGCCAACGGCCGAGAACTGTGTTGGTTGAATAAACAATAATTCTCAAACACGGTGGCCGGGTATGTTTGTCGATCCTAGGTGAGTAGTCCAAAGACAAGCCCAAACAGAAGTCGGGTCTGATGCAGACACCGACCTCTTACTTAACACATGCATGACCAAACCATGCTGGATTCCTCACTCCCCCAAGTTCCAGTTAGTAGAAGTCTCAAAGACGAAGATGTCAGTTAAACCTTTTTTGGCTACTAACCAACCAATATTAGTAAGTGTTATAATCTTATACAATCACTCACTAGTGCAGAAAATGTTTTTTACCACGATTATTTTGCCTATATACCACGGTTTCCAACCGTGGTTTATACTCGCGTGGTATATAGGAAAATTGCAATAAACCACGGTTTGAAACCGTCATTTGAAAGACAGATTATAAACCACGGTTTGAAACCGTCGTTTAAAGCCCATTGTGGTAGCGGGAATAGAGGACTTTATACGACGGTTTCCAGAGAAACCGTGGTATATAATGTCGTTCCATTGAGTTTTATACGATGGTTGGGTCAATAACCGTGGTATAAGAAGTACATTATACGACGGTTTTCTACAAAACCGTGGTTTATACTCGTTGTTCCATTGAGTTTTAAACCACGGTTTTAAGTGAACCGTGGTTTTTTTTTCTTTTTTTTTCTTCTTTTTTTTTTAGCATCTACCACATATGTTTTCCAACACAACACAATTTACAATTGCATATACAACCTGTACAGGGCATCCAACTGGTATTGCCCTTTGTTAACCAACCACACTATATGATCGTAAACCAAGTTGCCAGTTTGAATTGCAACATTGAAAACGAATTGCAAACAAAACTTTCAAAAATTAGAGAGAGTTGAACTTTACAAACTTTGAGAGTCTACGTTACTTCAGCAAAAACAAAAGTCTAAGTCTAACTACACTAGGATAAGATCTAAGAAACGCTCAAGTAATTTTTACACCAAAACTGCGATAAATGATCTCTTACAAAGTCGAGATCCATCTTGGAATACGTGCTCCCTGCTTTTGTGAAAAAAGAAACGATCTGTCCATAAAAAGAAACTGGTCATCATTAGTACACAATTTTATTTAAAACACAATTACTTTAACTAAAATTTTGATTGGTGTGGGTTACCTTGTCATCATCATTAAGCGTGTCAATATTTTGTACAATCTCGAACATGTACCGCATCACATAATAGCGACAGCTTCGTGAATCAGGCTGTTGAGGACACTGTCATCACACCATCCATGGATTACCAACTTTAGAAAGATCAAAAATTTAAACGTTTAACTTTAATACAAAAATGCACAAATTAAATGATTACTTACACGTATGTATTGGAAGTCCAAGATGGAGAATGGTTTATTTTCATCACTTAAACCAAGCATATAGCCCCTGCATAAATACAACATTTTAAAATGAAGCCATTTAATGTCAATAATCTAGGACAAGCTTAAAATAAATACAGAATGCATTAAAATTTTGAATACTCACTCCTTGAAATATTTCTCTAAAGCGATCTCTCGAAGGTCATCAGGGCCGCCCAATGGGTCTAGTATCAACAAGCATGAGGTGTCGATACACACCACCATCAACATCCAATGATTGCTGCCACAGATAAAACAAAGAATGTTTTGTAGAACAATATTTATAATTATCACAATTAGGAAGCAAAAAATTCCAGTTATTGTGTACTTACATCTGATGATATGGGATCAGCAAATATTTGCTTTTTCTTCGCACTGCAGTAAAAAATCCCTGCCTCACGTGCTCTGCACATCCTTGCCCATCCAATGCGGCCTGATCTGCTGACATCAATTGCGGGCACAAGAAAGATACCACAAATAATCTCTTGCTCGCTAGCAATCTACTAGTCAAACACCTAAACAACATTTTTTCATAAGATATGTTAAATAGCTTAAAAAATGAAAGATAATGTAATAATTTAAAAGATACTTACACACAATAGGCCTGAATCACAGAGATGTTAAGCAGATCTCCCATCAAAAATTCTCTTAGATCGGTCACGGTAATCATCAGATCTCTGGGCTCAGGGGAGTGGAAAACATGCTTAGACACTTTCATGTTGAAGTTGGTGACAGACGCCCTCGTCATGAAAAAGTCATACAACATTTTTTGTTTGACTGTCATCTTCTTCAGATACTTGGGTGTCAGAATGGGGGATCTCCTAGGAGTCATATCGAAAGGTTTCACCACTTCCTTTCTCACACTCTGACTCTCCTCATTTGATTTCACAACCTCCTCCAATATCCCTGTTTGTTGTCCACCCATTTGAAACTAAATACGCAAGTTTCATAACTTGTGTAATTCAAGACCCAGATATCCTCAATAACACCATAATATTCGTTCTTCAGTGTATTATGACTTGTTCCTGTGAAAATGTCTTGTGAAGCGATAAGATGAACACCACTGTTCTGGTTTGTCGATTTACAATCTTGACGTTCAGTGTAAAAAGAAAATCCATTTACATCATATCCTTCATAAGACAACATATCGAGATTTGGACCAAGGGCCAACAACTGCATCATTTCATCCACGTTCCTTGAATCTTCATACAACACCTTCTGTCTGAACCACTTAACAAATGTTGCATTCTGCTCTTTTTTTAATTTGGCATTACTCATCGTTGGGTGTTTTGTTTTGAGGTAGGCTAGGTGTGCATCGAAATACGGTTCAACAACTTCAGAATGATTCAACACAACCAGATGTGCCTTGTTCAATGTATCAATATCAACTCTGCATAATTTTTTCCCACAGGTACCAACCCCTTTAAGCCTGCCATCATGTCTTGCTTTCGGTAATCCAATAACATCAACACCGTGTAAGTAGTGAGTGCAGAAGTCAACTACCTCCTCTGTTACTGTCCCTTCAATTATGCTTCCCTCTGGACGCCGACGGTTTTTCATTTTCTTTTTCAGTATACCCATATATCTCTCAAACGGATACATGTATCGAAGGTATAACGGACCACAATGTTTGATCTCTCTAACAAGATGAACAAGTAGATGCACCATAATATCAAAAAACGAAGGAGGAAATACATTTCCAACTGACACATGGTGATCACAAGGTCATTCTGTAGTTTATCCAGCGTCTCCACATCAAGCACTTTACACGAAATTCCTTTGAAGAAAACACATAAATTTGTAATAGTTTTCCTGACATCAGCTGGAAGGATCCCACGGATTGCAACCGGAAGTAAGTGCTGCATCAGCACATGATAGTCGTGAGACTTCATCCCTACCAATTTAAGATCAGACATTGATACCAAACTTGATATGTTCGATGAGTAACCGATGGCACTTTAATATGACGAAGAGAACTACAAAAACTTATTTTCTCTTCTTTGGATAATGTATGACAAGCGGGAGGCAAGAATGTTCTTTTCCCTCTTTGTTGTGGCGCGAGTTCTTCTCGTATACCCAATTCAACCAGATCTTTTCTACAAATCCTTTAAATGTCTTTGTCTTTCCTTTCACGTTTAGTAGTGTCGCAGATACACTTTCACCAATGTTTTTCTCCACGTGCATAGCATCAATGCAATGTCTCACCTCTAAATGTTGCCAATATTCAAGTTCCCAAAATATTGATTTTTTCTTCCAGATGCTCTTTTCAGTGGCTTTAATTGGTGGACCGAAGTTGTTCACAACATTCTTCAACTGATTGTAAGTCTCAGCAGCAGATAGTGGTGGTCGTGCGACTGCATGATCCGTTTTTCCATCAAACTCTTTTGTCATCTTACGGTATTTGTGACCTTTCGGGAGGAATTTCCGATGGCCCATGTACACATTTTTTCCACTGTGTTTTAACCGTATACTGCAAGTTCTATCTCCACATATAGGGCACGCTAGAGCTCCTTTAATTGTGTATCCCGAGAGGTTGCCGTATGCAGGGAAATCATTGATTACAAAACAACATAGCCCGGAGCGTGAAGTTTTCCATACCGTATGAATCATACACTCTCGCACCTTCATTCCACAATTGTAAATCGTCAATAAGTGGTTGCAAAAACATCAATTTTGTTTCCCGGTTGTTTTGGACCCGATATCAACAGAGAGAGGAGAATATGTCTGGGTTTCATACACAACCATGGCGGCAGATTGTATATTGTCAATAAAACAGGCCAAGTACTGTGTATACTGCTCAAAGTGCCATAAGGGTTCATCCCATCAGTGCATAAACCAAGTCTTAAGTTCCTTGGGTCTGTACCGAATTGAGGGTATATTCTGTCAATGTTTCTCCATTGTGGTGAATCGGCTGGATGTCTCAATTTACCATCATCCTTTCTATGGGTAGCATGCCATCGGAGGTTCTCAGCATCTTTCTGAACTGCAAACAAACGTTTGAATCGGGGAATTATCGGTAGATACCACAACACCTTCGCAGGAGAACCCACTTTAGTGCTTATGTGGTTTCTCTCACCCTTTTTTACATAGCGTGATTCCCCACATTCTGAGCAATGGTCATCCAACTCATTCTCCTTCCAGTACAACATACACCCATTTGGAGAAGCATGTATTTTTTTATATTCCATACCCATCGGACACATTAACTTCTTTGCTTCATAAGTTGTTGTCGGTATCACATTTTCCTTTGGTAGTACATCCTTCAGCAGTTGTAAAAGATCGGTAAAACTGACATCACTCCATCCATGTCTCGCCTTCAGATTGAATAGTTTTAGGACAACGCTCAATTTGTTTTGTGTTTGCGTATCACATCCACTGTACAACGGTTCCTTTGATGCTTGCATCAGATTTTCAAATGTTTTGGGTTTGTTAGAAAAAGGTTGTTCAACATCTTCCATCATCGCATTAAGGTCCTCCTGATCATCTGAATCACTAACTAGTGAATCATCTTGAGTATCCCCAAAATCGTGTAAAGCATCCATTTCTGATTGTTCTGCAACGACATTATCAGCACATTCAAACACTTGTACTGAATGCTGACCATGCAGTATTGTTATGGCTTCATAATCTTCTGTAAACCCTCTGCGAATCAGATGATCCTTACTCTTGTCCACACCTCGGTATTTGAAGTCGTTCTTGCAATCGACACAAGGACATCGAATATATCCCTTATCCCTTGGTTTAAGATTGTCAACAAGGACTTTGCAAAATTTATTGACCCCTTCTAGGTACTTGATGTCCAACAACTCACTGTACATCACTGAGCGCTCCATCTCCTTTTTCAACACACACTAGATGTCATGAACTCGTTCCATTGATCTCCTCTTTTTTTATTTACAGATTTAACAACCTAAACCTATCCAATCACCTTCGATCTCACCTAGGAAAAAGTTAATAATATACAGTAGTTCAGTGATAATTTCGGCAGCATTACCCTACAGTTCTCCTAGTGCAGATATATATATATATATATATATATGAATCGTTTCAATTCACATATATATATGTACACTAGAAGAACACTAGGGTAATGCTGACGTAATTATCACTGAACTATTGTATATTATTAACTCATTCACAACCAAGATGGTGAGATCAAAGGTCATTGGACAGTCCCAACAGGGACTATCTAAGGCATACCTCTATCAGGTAAATCTCAGACAGGTAATTCTATGTTTGAATTGATTTTCCATTGTTTAATAGAAAAACAAAAATAAATTGAAACGTTCTGAATACCAACCTGATGAGTACTGGATGGTCAGCGCGAACAGTACAAGATAGAGAAGAGACAAGTAGACAGATGTTCTTGCACGTAGTATATGACACCTATTCAATGAAATTAAAATAAGGTTTTAATTTTATAAAAACTAGAATAATTGAACATATTAAACAAACGATGGAAGTGGAATTGAATCAGCTTAAATTCTGGAAAAAATTTGGCATGACCTTTGCGTATTTTAGACACTCCACATTTTTTAAGGCAGAAACAAACACAGTAGCAACAATAACATTTATTCTCCGCAAACCATACGAATTATTATCAGACAGACAAGTATATAATAATATATATATGATCAATGAACAAAAACAACCACCCCATTTCAACTTAATCTCACATTTCACAACACTATGCAAATATATATATTCTAATGATTGTAGAAACGCAAGTGTTTTACCGTGGGTTCTGATCAGGCAAACCGGTGGCAGAGGTTGACAGCAGCAGATGGTGCGACACCTATTCAATGAAATTAGAATATAAGGTTTTAATTTGAAAAAATATGAATAATTGAACAAATAAACAAATGAATATATTTTGAATAAACCATGTTATTGAAACATTTTTAAAAAACTAACCTAATGAGTAAGGATGATCAACTCACAAATGTGATGGAAGAGGGATTGTTAAACCGTAGTAACACCTATTCAATAAAAGTAGAATAAGGTTAAATTCTGGAAAAAATTTGGCATAACCATTGCGTTTTTTTAGATACTCCACACTTTTTTCGGCAAAAAAAAACACAATTCAAGTACAACAAAATTAATAATATGCAACAATTATAACACCCGCAAGAATAATAGCAACAAACAGCAACACTTACAACAATATTAATACACCACCAACAATAATACGGATAGATAACTTCATAACAAAACAGCAATCGTAACACCTACAAATATATCAATAACATTTTTTGAGTACTTTTTAAATACAAAACATTCTCAGTACGAATTTCATTCATTTTTGGTGGTATTGTAGGTGCTTTCTTCTGATGCCTATTAACCCTTATCTTATGTTTTGTCAGTTTTTTATAATCCTTCGTGAGTGTAAGGATCTACAACTACAGTGTGTTCAAGACAAGGGTTTTTTCATTACTCCATCAAGAAGTATATTATTTACTATATTGTGTAAGCATTGAATCCTCTAATGCTTACACAATGGTTATCCAAGCAAATAATGTAATATATTTCCACTTCAACCTGTGCAGTCACCAAATAAACCTTAAACCAAATTTGTCTTCATATGAACCTCAAACTCATATATCATTGTATATGAGTAAGTCGACCTGATTTGGCATAACCAAAAACACAATTCAACCCGATATATATTTTTAGATCTCATATGTTGACATGTAGCTTCTCAAAGCTTTTGTTAGTTGCATAATGTAATTCCAAAACACAATATTCACATAATGATATGTAAGTTATAACTTATAAAGATAAAGTAGCTAAAACCATCATCATGAGTTAAACAAAGAGATGAAATCGATTACATTAATCAAAACTATAAGATCAATATAGTAAATAATTACCGGTGGGATGTTGACAGTGGAGGCGGGGTGGTGTTGTCGATACCAGAGGAGTGGGGCAGTGGAGCTGGAGGCGTCTGTCGACACCAGAGGAGGGCGGTGGAGCTGGAGGCGTCTGTCGACACTAGAGGAGGGCGGTGGAGGGGCTTGCCGTGACCGGAAGAACGGTGACGGTGTGTAGGGGCGGGGAGCCGCGATGGAGCTACGGCGAAGTTGAGACGTGGGGCGGTGGAGGCAGCTCAAATGGTTACCGTTGTTGTCGCCGTGACCGGAAGAAAGAGGCGACGGGAGTGGGGCGGTGGAGTCAAGACGGTGGAGGGGGTGGTGGCTCGACGGCACGACGGGAGTTCGGGGAAATCGCTAGAGAAGAGAACGCGGGAGAAAGAAGAAAGAGGAAGAAGAAAAGGTCGGGTTTTTAATTAAATGACTTTAAACGACGGTTATTAGGCAAACTGTCGTTTAAAACCTTTGTGATACAAGGAATAAACCACGGTTCTAAGGTAACCGTCATTTATAATTCGACGCCGTATAAGATAAATGACGGTTGTATATTAAACCGTGGTTTATGTAGATTATATACGACGGTTAGAAACGGAACCGTCGTTTATCTTATACGGCGTTGAACTATAAACGACGGTTTCTGTTAAAACCGTCGTTTATATAGTGAGCCGTGCAACATATATGACGGTTCCTTAAATAACCGTGGTTTATAAAATTTAAACGACGGTTTCACTGATAACCGTGGTATAAAGTCCGTCATTTAAAATCTTTTTTCTACTAGTGACTTACTAAACATAGTTAGTAAGCAAACTCAAAGACAAGTTGTGTTTCTTTAATGTAAACACACAACAAATATAATATCCGGTTGCATGCTTTATCTTGTTTAGTCGAAGCATATAAACAATTAGCACACAAGCCGAGGGACACCTCGTTAGCAAGCTGGCTACACGAAAACCATACTGTTCACCGTCGGTCATCGTTTGTTTATTCCCCCACGGAATCCAAATTCTCAGATCCAATAAGATTCATTCAACAGGGTGTTAATTACTTTTAATTAATCTAGCTTACTTAGCCACTAATGGTTCCCGACTTATATCCACTAAGTCCTTTTAGTTTAATCTTAAACACATAAATCATTTTACTTGAAATACCCCAAACTTAGATATGGTGTTTAAATGATAAACTAAGATATAAGGAGGCTAAATAATGCCTTAGAAACATTTCTAATCGAAGAAAATATAAGGAAACACCAAAAGAGCAGTTTTAACAAAAACGTGCTCTAAGCTTGGAGAGACATGGGAGAGTACCCAAATATTGTCCTAAGACCTTAGTAATATCCTAATGGTCATTTTAAGTCAATTACCAAAGAAAACCAAGCTTGAAAACAAGTTAAAACACAAAATGTGCTTTAAGGAGTCTTAAAGCACGTTTTTGAAAAATTGTCTTGTAAATGAGTTTTGAATGGCTAAATGTCCATCATTACTCTTTAATTAACATGTGTACTATATAGTATCACATTTGGAAGTCTATATCAATGGGAAATCAAAAATTTCACAACAATGTGCCTTGTTTTTGATGAATAGTGAATTAATTAAGCTAGTTTATAACATAAGTCTATATAAGTGAGACATTTGGTCAACAAAGACTTAATTACCCTCATTCATAATAGGGGGCCGGTTTTTTAAGTGTGACTCACCACACTTATCTAGCTAAGTAAAGAGAAAGCAAATAAGTCTTATAAAGCATAAAGTACCATTCACCTTTTAAGATAAATATCACATTTTACTTACCTCTCTCCTCACTTCTTCATCCTCCCTTGTTTTCCACGATTTCTTGCTCTCTTTCTCTTCTCCATTCACGTAGAACTCAACTCCATGAAAGCTCCATCTTCTCTTGCACACTACTTGCTCATTTAAGCTCCAAATCCAAAACAAAATACATATTCCTCTTAGTTAGCTCAAGCTCCTTCTTTCTATCTTTTCAAAACTTCAAGAGCTTCATTTTGGTGCCAAGTCAAACCACCATTAGAGGAGGAAATTCAAGTTTGGAGACTCCATTGGAATCTCCATTCTCTTAAGGTAAAGAAAGTGTAAGAAAATCTAGGTTTCCACCATTTTCTTCACATGTCCGAAAATATATACTCATGGGACTCCATGTTTATGCCTTGTTCTAGCTTGTTTCTACTCTTCAAAGGAGAGAGGAGGTCCTTCTTGCTTCATATCCAAGTTTGTCTTGAGAAACCAAGGTAAAACAATCACATTAATACCTTAAAACATATTTTTAAACCTAGGGTTTGTTCCTTAGGGTTAATGTGTTATCTAGTACTCATTGGAGTCATTGGATATTGGTTAGAACATTGGCAAGGAGACACACATTGGTGACCGAGATTGAACAAAGAAAACCTAAGGAAGAAAGCTTTGTAAGCTTGTAAAAGAACAAGGTAAATTACTTACCTTAAGGTGTTTTGTTGTTTAAGGGAATGGGATTTAGGTATATGATGAGTTTAGTAGTGAGTTTACGTTAGGAAAAGGGTTATATAAACCTAGGAGAAACAATGACTATACTTGTGAACTTGTGACTAAAGAGCAAATGAGAAAAAGAGATAGTTTAAGAATATCAAGGTGAAGTACAAGAAGCATTTTATTTTAATGGGAGCCTTGTTGAGTGTATTCGCAGGTTGAAGGCATATATATGTGGAAATTCAGTGGTTAAGATTATTGTCATTTAAGGGCCTAAGTGCCAAGCATTTTAAGTTTAAGCACTATATGATGATGTGGTGTGGTTTTGGTGTAAATTGGGTGTTAAGGTGTTGTGGTGAGAATTTGTGTGATGTTGGTTGTTTGATGGAGAAAAGCCATGTTTTAGGTGGTATTATATACTAGAGAACCTATGGCAAAATTTAAAGGAGAGCTTAAGTGTTTAAGACATTCTAAGGGAATTTAATGACCAAGTAGGTACTAGGATGTTCTAGAGATTGTCTTGATGGAAAAGGGTGAGAATAAGGTGTTCTAAGGACTTATAATGACTTAGGTATTACTAGGAAGGATTTAGGAATCAAGAGGATGACTTTGAGTATTTAGGACTTAGGCAAATGTTAGTGAACAACTAGGAAGGAAATAATGTGTTGATGATGGAAGTTTAAACTTGTGAAGGAACATTAAGAAAATGCATAAGAGAGTCTTAGATAGTGAAAGGTGCTTGGGAGATGATGTTATAGTGGTGAGGAAAACATTTGGCATAGTGGTTACATTAGGTATGAACCACCACCTAGAAACCTAGGGGAAAGCATTACAAGTGTTAGCATTATTACAAGGAAAATGCATAAGGATTAAGGCGTATCTTGGTGAATGATTTAATGTGTTTTGAGGAGGGCTTAAGGTGTATTTGAGGTGCCCAAATGAGGTTATAACATATTAGGATATATGAGGAGAAGTTTGGAGATGAAAGGGAATTTAGAAACAAGGTTCTGGAGCCGACCGACCTTAGGGACCGAACTTGCAAGGTCGGTCGGGCTTAGTTTACACTACCGGAAAATGTTTCTGGAATCGACCGAACTTGGGGACCGGACTTACAAGTTCGGTCGGACCTGTATTTTGTGAAGGAACTAAGTCTCTAGAATCGACCGAACATAGGACCGGACTTGGCAAGTTCGGTCGAGCTGAAATTTCCCACGGGGGAAACTCTCGGGAATTGACCGACCTTGGGGACCGGACTTACAAGGTCGGTCGGGGTAGAATTTTCAAACGGTGAAGTGTTCTGGAATGGACCGACCTTAGGTAAGGTCGGTCGGAAGTTCGGTCGGACCCAAAAAATAAAAAAAAAATAAAAAAAAAAGAAATTTTAAATTCTAAGAATGGTAATGGGTAATGAGGTATACCCTTCGTATGGTGATAATGATTAGGACCCTAAGAACTTAAGGAATTAAGTTAAGATTAAGTATAAGTTCTAATGTTTAAAGTTAAGTTTGTAAGCTAAGTGGCAAGAACTTGAGAGGTTATTAAATGGGAATCTTTAGAGACTAAGTGAGTTAAGTAAGGTGCTAATAACTAATGACCTAAAAATGAATGAATGTTTTAGGTTTGTGAATTGGGACCCCGAAGAAGGTTAAACAAACAACGATCGACGGTGAACGGTACAGTCCTTCTTGTGACCTGCTTGCTAACGAGGTGTCCCTCGGCTTGTGTGCTATCTGTTTAATTGCTATGACTAAAACAAGATAAAGCATGCAACCGGATTATATTGTTCTCGTTGTGATTGTGTTACATTTACACTAACCCGCGAGACTTGAGATTGTTACTAACCAAGTTTAGTACTTACTGAGTTAAGAATAAGAGTTAAGTTTGATGGTCGTTGGTTAATGCCCGTTAGGGCTTAGCTAGCACATGGTGTTTAAGGTGTCTAGTAACTGGAACTTGAGTGAGGAAACCCGGGACCGATCTCCGGTCATGCATGCTAAGGAAAAAGGGGGACGGTATCTGAATCAGATCCGCCCTCCGCTTAAGGACTTGTCTTCGGACTTGTAGCCTAGGGCCGGTTGCCGGCTCAGCTACACTGGACTCCCGTCCAGAGTAGGTGGCATTACGATGGTGCGGTGGGATCACCTAAATCCCAGGTCCGAATTAAGCTACAACCAATCCCTTCCAGGAAAGGTTTGTATACTGAGATTAAGATCAAGATTGAGATTAAGATTCAGGTAAGGTAAAGAACTGAGATTATGGAAATGAGGATTAAGGAGGGGGTTACTAACCCACTTGATAAGGGAACGCTTGAGTCGTTCATTGTTTGTGAACTATATATGTTCATCTGTGGTTATTGTTATTGCACTTCATATTATGTTTGTGTATGTAATCAATTTCCATGCTATCGACAATTAGTCGTCGTAGCCCCGTTAGCTTGGGGGCCATGAGAGGGTGTACCAGCATTCGTGCTGACCCCCTCGGGGGCTATTTTTACACTTGCAGGTAAGAGGCCCATGAGGACGCACTACGAGAGTAGGAGCGGTTAGACCTAGGGTGGGACATTTATTTTGAGTTCGGGTTGCGCCTGTGCACCCGACTGTTTATATTAAACTGATGTAAGTTTGGGATTTGTTTAAGATACTAGTACTCGGTTGGTTGTGGTATTATGAATGTTGATGTTTAAGATGGATAAGTATTTGGGTTAAGTGTTGTAAATGTTAAGCCGGTATATTCTAACGATCAGACCGTGGCAAGGTCCAGGTGTTGTTTATTTCCGCTGCGACGTATTCGATTAAGTGTTCAGTTTGCGATAACCACGATAGGCTTTGGATGGGGTGTTACATTACTTCTCTTAATCTCTTTTAGTTTGTATCACCCACTGTTGTAATAGAGTTCCGCTGCGAGTTTAATGGTAAATTGTGACAGTTTAAGAGGTAATGATGAGTTTAGCAGTTGGGGTGTTACACTCGAGAAAAGCATTGTATATTACTGTTTGGTGCGGGGCCTTCAAGGTGCCAAAGGTTCTCATTGACACAGGAGCAGACGTCAGCATCTGTCCTCTGAAAGTGGCAGAGGGTATGGGTTACGACAAGTTTGAGTCTTACCAAATAGTGTTATGAGGGTATGACAACAACCCAAGACATGTCTTCGGCCTACTGGATCTTCCACTCAAGTTTGGGACGGTTGTTCATCCAGTGAAGTTCTTGGTTCTGCAAATTCCCCATTCTTTTAATCTGATTCTAGGACAGGATTTCCTTCAAGATTTGAAGGCCGTCCCTACTACGGTGCATCAATGTTTGAAGTTCAAAAGAGACGGGAAGGTTCATGTTGTTAGAGGTGAAACACATCAAAAGGAGTTGCCTGTTTGCATGGTTGAAGAGAAGGGTTCGTTCCATCTGAACAGGTTCAGCGTTGTACCAGAGCAGTCTGACCTAACTTCTCTTCAGAAACTTTAAGTTGGACCAGGGAAGGTTATCATGGAGAAGTATGGTTATCGGTTGGGCAAGGGCCTTGGCAAGGATCTCCAAGGAATCCTGGACGTCCAATCTCCGGTTGCGAATCCTGGTCATCAAGGACTTGGTGTGTTAATGGACCCATCTTTCATTTCAGCAATTGAACTATCATCTTTACTCATGTGCTCATGTTCCCCAAGTTTACAGGATACGGTAAGAGCGGCAGAGGGGGAAGTGATGCCTGATTGGATGTTCCTTGAAGAATAGGTCATAGATTAGGAGTAGTTAGTCATTCACTTCTCGCTTTGGGGTCATTAGGAGTCATTGTTATTTTCATTCGGTTGTTTTACATAGCTTCTTTCTTACTATGGTTAGTTTAGTTGTTCTTTTCCATTTAGTTGGTACTCAATGTCTTTGTTACTTCTTTTGGTTATCAATAAAATTCCTTCTTCGTTCATGTTTTAATGTTTATACATTCGTTCATGTGCTGAAAAAAGAGAAAAGAGAAAGAAAAGAAGAAAATAACTCTCACTCATAAAGCATGTCCGCAAACATATAAAAGGAAAAACCTTTGTTTTTCATGAAATCCCCTGTACAAAACCACCTTCCCATCCAAACATTCACCACCTCCATTACAACCACCACACATGTCACAGCATTCCATCATTTCTACCATTTCACCAGATACATAAAAACAAAACTGCTGCCACCAAAAGAACCAAAAGATAGATCATTCAGCAATCATCCCATCACCACTCACCACCATCGTTTACCATCACACATGCAATCACCCTCCATAAATAACTTGGGCATTCTAAGGTTTGTTAAATAAACCCCACAGCAATACTGGGGGCATTCTGAGTTAAGGGTCGATAACGTTTATTTCATTGGTTTAAAGCGCGCGAAAAAGTCTCTGAGTGAACATTTCGCGAGAGTGTCTTGAGCGGTAAAACCATGAGTGAAAGAGCATGTCATTTTTATATGACTCCAGAGAGATTACATTCAAAGGTGAGTCAAGCAGCATGACTCTGACCGAAGGAGATAATTTGTAAATTTACGCTTAAACCTGTGAAAAGTAACAAAGAACGGATACACAACTATTAGGGATGACGAAGCACCTAGGTACAGCACCACACAGCCAAAAAGCTTGTGAACCCTGACATTAAACCCTAGGCACCCCCGCTGAGCTTTTCGCATACGTCATTTTTTACAACACTACAAACTCCACAAAACAAGACAGCCAATGATGAATAACCGACCTGGTGACCAAAGGAAGCAAGGAGCCCGACTTCCGAACAGCAGCTTCACAAGTCCAAGAAGCAAAACTGCTACCAGCATGACGAAATGATCCGTAAATGGTCCCAAAGTGACACAGGATCCAAATGAGCTAACATCGAAAACGGCTCTAAAAGTTCAAAATCGGGAAACACAAGAACCCCGAAGGAAAAGAGATTCAAAGAAAGGCAAACATGAAAAGCCTCGAAGAAATCCAAAATTGGAAAAAAGAGAGAAGGTGCAAGGAACAACTCAAAAATCCTAAGTTCCAAGCTCACAAGCGAAGTCATCACGAAGTAGTCAAACGACTTCAAGATAAAGAAGATAAGTCTGAGAGAAGGTGCAAGTTGTAGCTTTGGTCACCCTTATAGCTCCACACATCCCAAACATTCCCCCATGGTCCTTTTGTCATTCATCACACCCCATAGCCATGTCATAAGCTCAAAAGACTTCCATCTTAGTAGTTATGTATCCAATCACGTGAAAGTAACACGTTGAGCGCGTAAATCTAACAAATGTCAAATTCAATGGTTGAGATGTTTTGTCCAAAAGGAGGGCATGAGTGCAAACATTAAACACTTTGAGTGTAGGATAGAAAGCACCACATCAAAATAAACCCTGACCTTGTGAAAGTGAGACTTGTTTTTGCACAATTAATCAAAGAAAATACTGGGGGCAATCGATCGCTCTGTTTGATTGCCATAAAATCCTAAAAACTCAGATCGCCTCAAGGAAAAATACTGGGGGCAATTGTTGGTCCCAACAATTGCAACAACGACACCAATGGAGGCCCAAAAACCAGAAACTCAAAGGTTTTAAAACCCTCTCATATCACTCAGGCCCTTCCTAAGCCCTTCCTCCATATTTAAACATCCTCAGGCCCGTCCTAAGCCCTTTCTCCACATTTAAACATCCTCAGGCCCGTCCTAAGCCCTTCCTCCACATTTAAACATCCTCATGCCCGTCCTAAGCCCTTCCTCCACATTCAAATATCCTCAGCCCCTCCTAAGCCCAACCTCCACATCAAATTCCCACAGGCCCGTCCTAAGCCCTACCTCCACATCAAACTCCCTCAGGCCAGTCCTAAGCCCTTCCTTCACATTTAAACACCCACAGGCCCGTCTTGAGCCCTACCATCTCCAGGTTTGACATAAGCCTTAATCCTTCTACATTCATCATTTTCCCAATACATTTTCACTTAAAACTATCCTTAGGCTCGTCATAAGACCTAGATCCCATCGTTAGGCACGTCATAAGACCTAGATCCCATCCTTAGGCTCGTCATACGACCTAGATCCCATCCTTAGGCTCATCATAAAACCTAGATCCCATCCTCAGGCTCATCATAAGACCTAGATCCCATCCTTATGCTCGTCATAAGACCTAGATCCCATCCTTAGGCTCGTCATAAGACCTAGATCCCATCCTTAGGCTCGTCATGAGACCTGGATCCCATCCCCAGGCTCGTCATAATACCTAGATCCCATCCTTAGGCTTGTCATAAGACCTAGATCCACCTTTAGGCTCGTCATAAGACCTAGATCCAATCTTTAGGCTCGTCATAAGACCTAGTTGCATTCCTTTAGGCTCGTAGTAAGACCTAGCACTACCCATTCTCATAAAACACATTGCATTCATCTCATTCATATAGGCTCGTCATAAGACCTAGTTGCATTATCTAAGCACGTCACAAGACCTGGCGACAGAAAAGTTGGCGAGGTGATGGTGTCAGCTTACTTTGGGATCAACGAATGGTGGGCAAAGACAATAAGTCCCCAGGGTTTTTACCAGGAGTTATCCCTGCACACCGGCTTGGGTGGTGGGTGATGGCAATAAGTCCACATTGGGTGCAGCCAGGAGCATTGGCACGGGTTTCGGTCCCCAAAAGCATCCGAGCATCATCAACATCATCAACATCATCAACATCATCAGCATCATCAATATCATCGACACTATCAACACTATTAGCATTCTAACATTCTTGCATTTGCATACCACCCAGTTTACATATTTTAGGATTGTCAACGCCTCAGAATCGCTTAACATTATTTCATTTTACTTTTTAGGTTGTCAATGCCTTAGAATCACTTGACATTACTTCATTCCACTTTACTTATAGGTAGTCAGCACCTTAGAATAGCTTGACGACATTTCATTCATTATAGGTAGTCAACGCCTTAGAATAGCTTGACAACATTTCATTCATAGGTAGTCAACGCCTTAGAATAGTGTTGGGCAAAATAGTAGTTAAACTATCTTCCTAATTATGGGCAGTGAACCCAATCTTTGTAGTACAACAAGGTCGTATCCACAGAGACTTCGCAACTGTCTAATTAATTATTCAGTTTAGTAAATGTACAAAAAGATAAATTAAAGTGCATAAAAAGTAAATTGGGGTTTAGCCGAAGGCAAGCTTGAACTTTGGGATTAGTACAGAAATAATAAATACAGTAAATAAAATAAATGGATGGATGGAAAAAGGGTATCCTAGGATTGCGGGGAATTTCCTAAATTACTTAGACAATTAATAATCCTAATTTGCTCTTATTGTCTGTTTAAGAATTTATCTTGTGACCTTTCTAAATCATAGATAAGACAGCTCTTAATTAATTCATTAAACTTCTTACAATCAGAAAAAGTCTAAAATCATTAATTAGCTTTAAGTGAGAATTCTTTTTATAACACGGATTTTATCTGCTAATCAAGGAGTATAATATCTGACGTTCGTCTTTCTTTGTGGTCTATTCTCAGATTTACAAAATCATTGAAATAAGAGAAACCGAATGCATAAAAATGATCAGTTGTTAAGCATTTAATAATTTAGAGAGACAAAAAATATTTATAAGCAAACTTGGTATTAATAATAAGTCTGAATTATTTAGGAACAACCCATCCTAGGATACGAGTAAAATCACTCAGGACATAAACAGTAATAAAAAGGAAACAGAAATAGCCATTAATTTGGAGACTGCTGGCGGAGACTGGGCTGCGATTCGCTTCTGATCCAGCTCCCTTTTACTTCTCTTCTTTTATACCGCTCCTGCTTCGTGGTGAAATGTAGAATTAAACTAAAATGGAGAAGTGGAGGATTAGAGGATGGAATGGACGTAGGTGTGGAAACTGTCTAACGATGGTCTAATAATAACAATAACAATTTGGATTCGGAGGAAGGGAATTTTTTTTCTTTGCAGAAGGGGCGTCGGTTTATATAGAGGCAGAGGAGAAGAAGCTCCGTACGATTTTGTTTAACGGTTGCTCTTTGATTGCGCAGGGGACAGAGCTCACGCGTGATGAGGAGTAGATGGATAAGAGGCTCATTAATGCAGGCAGACAGTGGACGAGTTGCAGCGGGCGAGTCGCAGAAGACGGCGAAGACGATAAGCTCCGGAAACATTTATACACGAGCCAGATAACATGCGGTCTCTGTGCTGTCCGCCAATTAACCAGCGGTTCCATGTGTCTTGTCCGCCTGTTAAGGAGGCGGTCATCTGTATGTTGTCCGCCTGTTAAGGAGGCGGTTCCCTCTGTCTTGACCGCGAGGCGGTCTTCTGTCTCTGTCCGCTCTTTGTAGGTGGTAGCCTAATGTCAGTCGCCTCCCTTTGAGGCGGTAGCCTCACTCATGTCCGCCTCCCTTTGAGGCGGTTGCCTCTACCTGTTCCGCCTCTGTAAGAGGCGGTTGCCTCAGCCTTGTCCGCGAGGCGGTTGCATTAGAGTAGACCGCCCAATACGGGGCGGTTGCCTCGTTTGTGTCCGTGCGATATATTATATATATAATATATATACAATCTTCAACCGGCTCTACATTCTTCGTTATAAGTCCGTTTTCTGAGCCGTTGCGTCTATGTGTTCGTCTCTTTATCTACTTCACTTCCGGCTTGGTTTTCCTCATGTTAAACCAATAATTTGTGAGATAAACAATAAAACATAAACTAGAGGAAAACCATACGATAAGTGAGAAATGAGCAAAAAAGTGCTGTTATAATATATGAAATATACCTATAAAACATGTCATTTAGACACTTATCACACCCCCACACTTACCTTTTTGCTTGTCCTCAAGCAAAACCATGTACCCATTTAAGTAGGGAATGCTCAATATTAACAAATATTATTATGAAGGGTAGGATAAACATGATCTTTTTAACTTATTGAGGAGTGTGAAAAATTAACTGCTGGTGGCAAAGGTGTGCTCAGGGTAAAAATAAAACATAGAGTTCGGGGGTATGATCCAAGGTACTTCAATGTTTTTTTAGGGTGACTCTGAGAACTTTTACATGGCCAACTTCTCTCAAGAATGGGCATTAAGGAGAAAACAAAAGGAAAAATAGATTTATGCATTTGTTTCACTTTTGCATAAGAGATGAGGAAAATATAGGCATCACGCCTTTGTATTTAAGAACACTCAACTCTTTTGTTGGTTACCAATGGTGTCTCGAAAGTCCCTTATTTATTTTTCTTATCTTTTTTTTAACAGAAAAGTACCCTTAGCAATCCTAAGAGAGAAGACAGAAAGAAACCCTGAGCAATAAAATCCAACCATTTGCAGATTATTTGGTCACACCGCATATAAAATGCTCCTCAAAAGTAATCAAAATTTTAAAATTTGTACATTTATCCCACAAATTCATAACAGTATTTATTTTAAAGAGAACAACCCACATATAAAGGGTCCATAAATTTGAATTTGGACAAACGAAAATAAGGAGAGGATTAACATTTAAAAATGTCACCGAAAAGGGCACACTCCCCCACACTTAAATTGAACAATGTCCTCATTGTTTACAGAAAACAAGGGAAGCTTCGAAGACTTTTCGGTTAAGTAGACGAACAGAGATATACACAAAGAGCACAAATAAACAGTTAAGCAAATAAACGTTCCTCTACAATTTTATTTAAATAAAAGCAAAATTAAAGAAACTGGTACTCCCCTGATATTATTTTTGCTAGCGTTAATCTGCGTTCCCCACACTTGAGCTTCAGCCTCAAGTAGCGTAGCTTGGTTGCGGGTCCACATGGGTTACACCTGCATAAGACACTAGAAGCAACCATACTAAAAACGGGGTTAAAAGTTAGCAAAAATAAAATTGAAAGAGAACCTGAAAATTAAAAGAACATAAAGGCAAAATAAATAAAAGTACACCCGGGTTGCCTCCCAGGAAGCTGCCTTTCTTAACGTCTTTGGCTAGACGCTTTGTCGTTATCCTGGATCAAAACAAAATGTACCTCGGCATATAAAATAATAAAAATTAATACTCCTCAAAATCTGGTGTTTGAGGATGGTACTGCCGGGAACGTAGTTCTACAGAAGACCGGTGGAAATGACTTTTCTTCCTCAAATTGGAGGATGTAAAAATCCTCCTCTTGTTGTTGAGGCTTATGGTAAGAACCTTGATAGGGATCTTCAGAGGGAAGTGGCTCCTTGAAATTTACTATAGCACTCTCTCTGATGGCTCGGAGGGAGGTGGCATCTCCTCCTTCTCAAGGTTGAGGATGTATCCACCCTCATCTTCTGGTAGAGCACGGAGAAGGAGGGGAAGTAGTAGTTGATTTCAGAGGGAGGGGACTCCATGAGTCCAAGGAGAAACTCTCTTTGAGGGGTTGTCTCCATAATCAAGCTGATAGTTGTTTGGTGATGGATTCTCTAATTCGAAAGAGGGGAGAGGTGGAGAGTGAGAGTAGCTTATGTCCTCAAACAGGTTGGTTCTTCCTCGTGAACCACTGCATTCAGTTGTGGAACGGGTTGTTCCATGTGGTCTACTGATCTAGCGTTCTTTGCCGGATCATTTCAATGGTTGAGGTAAAATTTGCCATCATTTCCCGTAAAATGGCGGTTGTCTCTTTCTACTGCAACCATAGGACAATAGGAACTTTCATGGTCTCCTCCACACTCTTGGCAGACACTCCATTGACGTAGTCCTCTGCGCCATAGGGTAACCATACCAATTCCTGCTTGATCGTAGTGATCATCCATCAGAATTAAGTACCTTTGAAAACAAAACAAAAATTTATACACAAAAGTGACAAATAACGAAAAAAAAGAAAAACTAAACAGATAATAAATCAGATAGTTGGACCGAAGTCCCCTGCAACGGCGCCAAAAACTTGTTGGGCAAAATAGTAGTTAAACTATCTTCCTAATTATGGGCAGTGAACCCAATCTTTGTAGTACAACAAGGTCGTATCCACAGAGACTTCGCAACTGTCTAATAATATTCAGTTTAGTAAATGTACAAAAGATAAAATTAAAGTGCATAAAAAGTTAAATTGGGGTTTAGCCGGAGGCAAGCTTGAACTTTGGGATTAGTACAGAAATAAATACAGTAAATAAAATAAATGGATGGATGGAAAAAGGGTATCCTAGGATTGCGGGGGAATTTCCTAAATTACTTAGACAATTAATAATCCTAATTTGCTCTTATTTGTCTGTTAAGAATTTATCTTGTGACCTTTCTAAATCATAGATAAGGACAGCTCTTAATTAATTCATTAAACTTCTTACAATCAGAAAAAGTCTAAAATCATTAATTAGCTTTAAGTGAGAATTCTTTTTATAACAGCGATGGATTTTATCTGCTAATCAAGGAGTATAATATCTGACGTTCGTCTTTCTTTGTGGTCTATTCTCAGATTTACAAAATCATTGAATAAGAGAACCGTAAATGCATAAAAATGATCAGTTGTTAAGCATTTAATAATTAGAGAGACAAAAACAAATATTTATAAGCAAACTTGGTATTAATATAAGTCTGAATTATTTAGGAACAAAACCCCATCCTAGGATACGAGTAAAATCACTCAGACATAAACAGTAATAAAAAGGAAACAGAAATAGCCATTAATTTGGAGACTGCTGGCGGAGACTGGGCTGCGATTCGCTTCTGATCCAGCTCCCTTTACTTCTCTTCTTTATACCGCTCCTGCTTCGTGGTGAAATGTAGAATTAAACTAAAATGGAGAAGTGGAGGATTAGAGGATGGAATGGAACGTAGGTGTGGAAACTGTCTAACGATGGTCTAATAATAACAATAACAATTTGGATTCGGAGGAAGGGAATTTTTTTCTTTGCAGAAGGGGCGTCGGTTATATAGAGGCAGAGGAGAAGAAGCTCCGTACGATTTGTTTAACGGTTGCTATTTGATTGCGCAGGGGACAGAGCTCACGCGTGATGAGGAGTAGATGGATAAGAGGCTCATTAATGCAGGCAGACAGTGGACGAGTTGCAGCGGCGAGTCGCAGAAGACGGCGAAGACGATAAGCTCCAGAACATTTATACACGACGCCAGATAACATGCGGTCCTCTCTGTGCTGTCCGCCAATTAACCAGCGGTTCCATGTGTCTTGTCCGCCTGTTAAGGAGGCGGTCATGTATGTTGTCCGCCTGTTAAGGAGGCGGTTCCCTCTGTCTTGACCGCGAGGCGGTCTTCTGTCTCTTGTCCGCTCTTTGTAGGTGGTAGCCTAATGTCACGTCCGCCTCCCTTTGGGCGGTAGCCTCACTCATGTCCGCCTCCCTTTGAGGCGGTTGCCTCTACCTGTTCCGCCTGTAAGAGGCGGTTGCCTCAGCCTTGTCCGCGAGGCGGTTGCATTAGAGTAGACCGCCCAATACGGGGCGGTTGCCTCTGTTTGTGTCCGTGCGATATTATATATTATACATATATAACAATCTTCAACCGGCTCTACATTCTTCGTTATAAGTCCGTTTTTCTGAGCCGTTTGCGTCTATGTGTTCGTCTCTTATCTACTTCACTTCCGGCTTGGTTTTCCTCATGTTAAACCAATAATTTGTGAGAATAAACAATAAAACATAAACTAGAGGAAAACCATACGATAAGTGAGAAATGAGCAAAAAAGTGCTGTTATAATATATGAAATATACCTATAAAACATGCTCATTTAGACACTTATCAAATAGCTTGACATCATCCTATTCATCATAGGTAGTCAACGCCTTAGAATAGCTTGACATCATCTCGTTCATCATAGGTAGGTAGTCGGTGCCTTAGAATAGTCCAACATTACTTCATTTTTACCGATAGGTGGTCGACGCCTTAGAATCGCTCGACATCCTTCCACTTTACTCATAGGTAGTCAGCGCCTTAGAACAGCTCGATACACCTAGTCGGATTTCAATTGCGTGTGGGGTCTTCAAAGATCCAAAATTTTGGGGCATCACTCAAGCATCAACCAAACTTTTCATATCCATTACAATGTCTAGTTGATGGGGGGCAATATGTTATACCCAAAATTTAGACCCCCCCTGGTTAGGGTCTACGAGGTTTTGGTGTTGTGAGGGGCATTTCAATCAAGTAATGAGAGATTCTGGCTCGATCGGCGTATTCCGGGGCATGGGGAGCAGTTTCGACACTGTTAGGGGCATTTTCGTAATTTTTAAGGCTCCCGAGACCTTCTATACGCTTTCTCTCTCCTCCAAAAGATGTCCAAATAATGGCGTTGAAATTTTGATTTTTTGAATTTCCAATAATTTTCTAGCAATTTCTGATTGAATCTGACGAGAAATTGAATTTTAAAATATTCCAACATTCAAAAAATTCGATTCCACTTCAGAAAAATCATAATTGCCATGCTTGACACGTGGTTAAAATTTCACAGCAAAATTCCTTTGGGAAGTCATTTAAACAAAATGCCAAAATATCTTACTTTTACTAGATTTTCTTTATCTTTAAGAAAGTCTATATAAAGGGATAGGTCTTTTGATAAAATCAGAATCTCATAAGCTGAAGAACCCTAGGAAGTCAGAAAGCATAGCCTCTTCTCTCCCACGTTTTTCAACACCCGGCCACCCAAATCATACCGATAATCCCCCGAAATCACCATCTAAACTCGTTTTCCAATCCCCAAAGCACCAATAATCATCAAAACCCCACATAAACACCACCAAAACGTAAAGAACAGCAAGAACAACCAAAAACCAGAAGATTGGTTCGAAAATCTTTTGGGTCTGCCATCAACGGGGCACTTGACGAATCCCGGTGTGAAGAATCATTGTAAATCCGGAGGTAAAACAGGTAGAAATTCCACTTTCCTAACTCCTTACAACTGTATCAGTCTTCAGCCAAATTTTAGGCTCAAACTAATCTTTTTACGCTTCTGTATTTCTAATTGCTTTTGCTTCTGCCTTGTTACTTGTTTGCTAAGTTTCGTGTTAATTTTGATTTCAAATTGAGTTCTTTCAAGTACTAACGTGTTTATAATCTTTCAGGCTACATACCCATAATATTTGAGTCGAAAACACCGTTGGGAACCGCCTAAAAACCCCTGTCCGTGGGTGGTCCGGGACCACGGACGGGTTGTCCGTGGCCTCGGACACCCACAAATGGCGGCGGGATTTTAAAATTTCAAAATTTAGGTTTTTTTTAAATGATGTTCGGGCCCACAGACAGCTTGTCCGTGGCCCCGGACTTTTCAAAATTTCATTTTTTCTTAATTTCGACTTTTTTGTATAATTAGGTTAACTGGGGTCCGTGTTCTCGGACCTGGGGTCCGTGGCTACGGACATAAACAAAATTTGACCTAATTCTGCCTCCGAAACCCTAGTTTAGGTATTTTCACTTTCCACTTTTATTTTCAGACAAAAATGCTTAAAAACACAAAAAAACAGAAGCCCGCGCACTTAGGTTAAAACGACTTCGTAATAAGCCATAAACAAAGTAAGTAGAGGAAAAACGACTTCTAGGGGTAACGAAAGTAATTGAACCCTAAATAAGTCGAATACCAAGCCCCCGAACCCTAACTCTACCTTTCCTAATTTACTCTAGGATAAAATTAGGTGGCAGCTCATAATAGGTTCCAGTGAGCTAGCTTAGGTTTTAATAATTATTGTTATACGACATAATTATTAACCTTAGGTTATGAGTGGACCTAAAACCCGGTTAGATCCTAATCAATTTAATCAACATAGGATAGGGTTTAAAATCGAGGCTCACACCGTAACACACTGCCAGTCTATTACCTAACGTCGTAAGGCTCTAACGCATATCAAACCCGAAATCAAATAACAGAGCTTGCATAAATACCAGAAGAGGTTACAAGATCCAAACGTGTTCAGAAGTTAAATACAACATAAGGCCGAAAGGCTACATACATCCCAAAGTGTCCAAAGCGCAAAACAAAATGAATGTCTAAACGAATACATAAGTAAAAGTAATGGCTCTAGGAGGAGATAAGGAGAGGAGATCCCACGAGCTCAATGTGCATAGTTAGTAAAGGGGAGAGCTAAACAACCCAGTAAGAAGAAGACTTCCTCAAGGAAGCTCACTCTAAACAGAAGCAGAAGTTTGTATAAATAGAGGGACACACATGACATTTGCAAACAGACAAAACATAAGCCAAATGGATCAGAAACCAAAATAGAATGCCCCATCAAAATCACACTCGGACTTCAGAATCAGTACAAAGGGTGGGACACTTGTAACCCGCTAACACAACAGAAGGACTCACATAACTTCCTATGGATCCGAAGATCCCACAACAGAAGCCATAGAGATAGCTAACAGACCCATCGGTCAACAACGTCCTAAGGGAGACCCTAAGAAGCTTAATCAGAAGGAATTCCTGCGCAGCATGCTACGGGACAGCCCGACCCGACTATCCAAGGCTCAGAAGCAACATAACTAGGTACCAAAATCATAAGTTCTCAAACACTGATCATAGGTGCATAAAAGTGCATAAAAACATCATAGGAAGCTTGTTCACTGATAGGGGAATCCAACCCCCCCCCCCCCCCCAACGAAATTAAAAACAGAGCTAAAACGGACAAATTACGCAAAAATAGAGGCATGTCCGAACATGCGTCCGAACATGCATGTTCGGACAAAGGCCGAGAAAGAAGACCTGCACAAAATGACATGTTCGAACTTACGTCAGAGCATAAAAGTTTGGACGTAAGTCGAGAGTTAAAAGCCCTATAAAACATTATGTCTGAACATATGTCCGAACATCAAAGTCGGACGTATGCCCAGAGTTGAGAAACAAAACATTCATCGTGTCCGAAATTGCGTCCGACCTTGCAAGTTCGGACACCTGTCGAAGCTTTAACCAAAATCTTTCCTCGCACCCTGTTCAAACTTCTAAGTTTAGACACTTCAACAACTTGGAAATCAGAGGCGCGCCAGACGCACTGTTCGAACTTCAACGTTCGGACAGACATCCGGAGATCACAAAACAGAAGTTTACAAAGGAGAAATAGAGGCGAAATCAACATCAAAACATCACCAAATTCAGTATAAGCTCTAGAATTGTAAAACAGTGCCCACAGAGGTTTAGCCAATTGATCAATAGCTCAAAAACGCAATCGATTCACACAACGCTACATAATTTCCCAATTAAAGCAGTAATTAAAACCAGTCCCCGAGGGTGAGTAGAACAACCCCGATTCCATCCCCCACTTACATGAAATCGTAGAGCAGTCCACACTGATCTGATGCAGAGAGAAGTCCCGACAACGCAGCACACCCGAACCGCAGAACAACTGCTGAATTTAGCAACAATCAGACATCCAAAATCAGAAACGTTCTTTCCAAAACCGAGAATAATTACTAGCGAATACATAATCAGACCAACCTGATTTGCTGAGGAGAATAATCTGAACTACAACAGCAAGAGAAACGACCCAAAAGCAGCAAAATTTCACACCATAACCAGGACAGCACAAGGAAGAGGAAGAACGAGAAAGAGCGCTCAAAACTATAAAACGAGAGAACGTTCGGTTTACAAACTGAACAGGAAAAAAAAGAACTTTCTCTGCTGATTAATTAGACTTACCAAAATACAAGAGAGGGAAATGACCTTCTTAGCCCTCTCTTATATTCAAATGCCTCAGCTGTCCCAACTACTAAAAGACACAAGATAAAAGGAAAGTCAAAACCGAGACATTAGGAAATGCTGAAACGAAAACCGGGTTATAACATTGCTCCCCCCTTAAAAGGAATTTCGTCCTCGAAATTCGACATACCTCACTATTCGAAGAGGGAAGGGAACTTGGCACGCAACTCCTCTTTGAGTTCCCACGTCGCTTCACTCTCGGTCTGGTCAGACCACTGCACCTTAACCATAAACAATGTCTTGCTACACAACTGGCAAATGTCACGAGCCAAAATACGAAATGGAGCTGCCTCATAAGTGAAATCCTCCCGGTGTTGAAGCTGACCATAATCAATCACATGGCTGGGATCGTGAAGATACTTCCTAAGCATCGGCATATGGAATACATCATGAACTCCTGCTAGAGCTGGTGGCAACGCCAACCTATAAGCCACTGTTCCGATCCTCTCTAGCACCTCGAAAGGACCCACAAAGCGAGGACTCAACTTGCCTTGCTTACCGAACTGGAAAACGTCACGAACTGGAGATATCTTCTGATTCACATGGTCCCCAATCTGAAACTCAAGCGGACGACGTCTCTGATCTGCATAACTCTTCTGTCGGCCTTGGGCAACCATCAAACGCTCCCTAATCAACCTAACCTTATCCACAACTCCTTCCACCAACTTAGGACCCACAATCGCCTTCTCTTTCAGATTATCCCAACAAATGGGAGATTTACAACGCCTACCATAGAATGCCTCGAATGGTGTCATACCAATACTCAATTGAAAACTGTTGTTGTAGGGAAATTCAATTAGAGTCACATGTCGATCCCAGCTCCCACCAAAGTCCAGAACACAAGCTCTCAACACATACTCCAAAATCTGGTTCGTCCTCTCCGTCTGTCCATCAGTCTGAGGATGATATGCCAAACTTGTCCCTAGAGCCTTGTGTAGGCTACGCCAGAAGTGACATACAAATCTTGGATCTCTGTCCAAAACGATCATCGTCGGCACACCGTGCAACCTCACTATCTCATCCATATAAAGTCGAGCCAGACGCTCAAGGCTGAAGGTCTTCCTCACAGGCAAGAAATGAGCTGCCTTCATTAACCGATCCACAATCACCCATAGAGCATCTTAACCAGAAGATGTCCTAGGAAGCCCCACAATAAAGTCCATCCCTACGCTCTCCCACTTCCACTCAGGAACGGGAAGAGGTTGTAAAAGACCCGTAGGCCGCTGATGCTCAGCTTTCACCTGCTGCTAGGTCTAGCAACGAGCTACAAAATATGAAATCTCCCTCTTCATATTCGCCCACCAGAAGGACTTCTTGAGGTCCCGGTACATCTTCACCCCTCTTGCGTGCACCGTACAAGGAGCTCCATATAGCTCTTTGCATAATTGATAGTGTCTAAGATGACATGATTTATGGGTGGTATTTCATATGTTATTAAGAACTTTTCTTGCTCATTTCTTTACTTAGTTATTTTTCCTCTAGTTTTATGTTTTTTAGTTATATTACATTTTATTGGCTAAACAAGAGGAAAACCAAGCTAGGAAATAATAGACAAGAAAGAAAACGCCTATAGCGGCAAACGGATCTAAAAAGAAACATAATCTCAACGAAGAATCTGGAGCCTGTCGAAGTTTTGCATGTCAAGACGAGACGAAAATACACACGTCCAGGTCAGCAGACCCGGACGCAAATCCGGACAGGAAGGACAAAATACAAGCGTCCGTACCACGGTTGCAACCCCAGACGCCTACTAAATGTGTCCTTATATGGACGCAAACACGGACAAGAATTATAAATGTGTCCGTATATGGACAGAAACTCGGACACGTACAATTCTCGCCAGGACATCTGTGTCCGTACCGCGGACACAAACTCGGACATGACACGTTTGGATTAGCCATATCCGGACACAAATCCGGACACGTGTAAAATGCTGCGCCGACTCTAGAAATCACAGGACTGAAAATTTGGCACCGTCTTCTCTGCTTTTCCACAATTGAAACGCCCATAATGTTATCTATCTACCACAACAGTCGTATTAGGCTGTCGTCTCCCTTATTTTCTTCACCCACCAGCCAAATATAAGTCTTGTCCTCTTCCTCCTCTTTACTCCTATATAAACCCACCTCTCATGCTTTTATAATCAATCGATCACCACAACAGCACCACACATCACAATTCCATTCACCGTCCTTCATTTCTCCACCCACGTACCACTTCTTCATTTTATTTTTATTGTCCATTCCACCACACCACCAGCATCGATAAAAATAAGAAGAGAGGCAGCAGGAGCAGGAGTGAGTAGCAGACCCGTCTCCGCTAGTAGTCTCCAAATAATGGCTAATTCTATCTCTGCTATCTTCTTATTTTTGTTAATGTCTGAGTAATTTTTATTTGTATCCTAGGATGGGGTTTGACCCTAATATTGCTTAAAGAAATATTTATTACCTGTCTCATATATAATATTTGTTTTTATTCCTTTCAATAAATATTTTTAAATGCTATAAGCGACAAACTACTGCATTTTTATGGTAACTATCAACATATGGTTTGAGATAGACATTAGACCATAAAGGAATAAACCTTGGTATTTACACTCCGGATTGTCTAGGAAAATACTGAGGCTATTATTAAGAGTTTGTAACTTACCCTTATTAACTCTAATAGACAATAATAATTGAGACATGGTTATAAATTTGTTTAAGTAATTTAAGCGATTCCCCCGCTATCCTAGGATACCTTTTTCCATCCATATCAATTAATTCACCTTATTTTACTGTATTTATTATTTTTGCACTGATCCTAAACAATCAAGCTTGCCTCCGGCTAAACCCCTTATTTGCTGTTTTTATTAAATATGAAGACTAGGATAATTGAATCAATTTTTCTGTGGATACGACACTTGTTGTACTACATCGACTAGGTGCACTTGCCTTTTCTTTGCCCATAAGTATATATATTTTCACTATGTATTTTTGGCCAACAAGTTTATGGCGCCGTTGCCGGGGAAATTGATTCCATCTATTTCCCTAGTTTTTGGTACTTTAATTTTTGTCTAATTTAGTTCTTCACCTATTAAAATATTTATGCTTTTATTTATTCATTTCATGTTAATTTCACAAATCCTCACAAATCAAATTTCTTCTGTGCATGCCAAACACTTGGACCCGAGGTTCTCCACCTATCAGTCCCAGACCCGAACCCAAGCGCAGTTTATTCAACACAAGAAGAAATCAGAGATGAAACAGTGCATTTATCCTAACAGGATCCGACCTTGATCCCAATGTAACAGTGTATCTATCCTAAAATGGCCTGATCAGACATTCGGTCCTACATTACCTGATCTCGAACCTAGAATCTTTGTGAGAGTAGAGAGAGAAAGAGAGCCTCTATTAGAATCGGATGTGTGTTTGATTGCCCAAAAACCGTGTCTTATTTCATGGGGGTACACCCTTATTTATAGTTCTTTGGGCCTGGTCCCTTTGGTGTCAGCCTGTATTTTACATGCTTAAGTACAGTTCTACCCCCTCTTTAGTATCTTTGACCGACCACAAGCGGCCGGTCGAGTGACGTTTTGCTTTGCTTAAGTCCCATTTTCATCCGGCTAAGGCGGCCGGATGCTCTACAAGCCTCTAATCTCATCCGGCCAGAGCGGCCGGATGCTCTACGTGCCTTTAATCTCATCCGGCCAGAGCGGCCGGATGCTCTACGTGCCTTTAATCTCATCCGGCCAGAGCGGCCGGATGCTCTACGTGCCTGCTTTGGTCCGGCGCCATTTCTTCCCTTCTCATCAGTCCCACAAATTCTATCTTTCTGAATTTCGGTGAAGAAAATAGAACTTCTATGTCTTGTGTTTTGGTGAAAAAATTTCGCGACTGCCTGCGGCCAGCTCTGGGGCCCTCTCTTTGGTTTACTCAAGCCTTGTTGTCTCCTTATCTCAGTCCCACAAGTTCTTTTTCTTCCTATGCGGTGAAAAGGAACTTCTTATTGACCACGTGCGTAGCTCGTGTCTTGGTGTATTCCTCTTTTCGAATTTTCCGCCCGTTACCGATGTAGAATATGCAGGGCCTTCCTTTCGACTAGACGTCGGTAGCGCCTTTAGGAAGCGTGCGGCCCTTGTCGCACATATATATATATTTTATTTGAGCGGGAAAAAACTTCTCTTAAAGCCCAACTCTTCGAGTTTTCCTCTTTCCTCTACTGGCCCGTTTCTTCGACCTCTCTTCTTCCCTTGCCTTCCTACCGCTGTGTGCTTGCCCGTCTTTCTTTGCCGTCACTATTCAATTTTCGCCAAGCTTTGACGATGTCTTCCTCTTCCGCCAAATAGAGCAAACTTGCTGCCAAATTTCCACCCGCCATCGGAGCAATACAAGGCTCTCAGTCTCCTAACGGCTTTCGCCCTTCGCTCCTGAAGCCAGTAAGACCCTTCCGTTCTGGGCGTCAACCCTCTCCTTCTTCTCTCAATTACTCTTCCCTCTGTGATTGTCTCGGGGGTGTCGAAGCCCCACTTGGGACACAAATTTTTTTGCCATCCTCTGATTCTCACCCTAGCGACGATTTCGGTCACGGGTACGTTGTCTATGCCGATTTCTTCCGATCTGGCTTGACTATTCCCCCACACCCTTTCGTGCTAGGGTTCCTTCTCCGTCGCTGCTGCACCCTCGCTCATCTTCACCCGAAAGCCATCTCACACCTTCAGGCTTTTGTTTCCCTTTGTGACGATATCAAAATTCGGCCGGAGGGTACCGACTTCGTCCGATTCTTCACGGTTAGGAAGGATCCTGACAGCCTAACCCTCATTGCGAAGAGTGGGTACTCCCTTTTCGACTATAAAAAGGCTCACGAGTGGGGGTCGCGGTGGTTCGTCATCGTTCCCCGTCCGGCCGAGTGTTGGGCATCCCATACGCTGCTGAGGCCGGAAAAGGTCAGTTGATCAGCCCCGAAACTCCTCCGGCTGAAATGCCTATTTCGAAGGTTCTGAGGGCAGTAAACAAGAAACTGCCGACCGTCGAGGCGTTTTTTACAAAAGAACGCTTGTCTTCTCTGAAGACATACCACATAAGTGTTTTTTTTGTTTAGTATGAATTTGTCGTTTCTTTCGGTCTCCTTATTGTTTGGATGTATTGTCGCAGACTTTTTCCAGAAGGGGGACAAAATCGGTCCCTTCCATAACTGGAACTTCGTCACCTTTAAGAATGGGGGCGAAAAAATTAACTACTATGACACGCTGGATGCGGCCACCGATGCGGCCGAGCAGCTTTTGGAGAACGCTGCTCCGGCAAAGCGTTCCAGACGAGAAGTTGGAGATGACCAAGCCGGTAACTTGAAGAAAAAGAAGCGGCTTGAATCTCCTGTACATGCTGACGCCGGATTGTCAGGTACATGGCACGTGAGCCCCAAGCTGGGCGCCGTGTCTTTCTTCCACTCACCCCTGGTTCGGGTTTAGACTTTGGTTCTCGCCCGGGGCGGGAGTCCGGTCATCCGACTCCCATTTGCGAGCAATTTCCTGACTTGACGAGTTACTTTTCCTCAGATCCTGCTCAGGAAAATACCTTGGGGGCCACAGACCTTCACGTCAGTCCTCCGGCTAAAGAAGGTTTCGGCTGCCTCGCCGCTTTCCCCCTATTCTTTTATTTTTCTTAGTTTTTAGTACTTTTCTATTTCCAGCTTCACCCTTTTGGTCCTAACTGCTTTTTATTATTGCGGCAGCTCCTGCTGCTCCTGCCAAGAAAAGACTGAAAAAGAAAACCACGTCAAAGCCAAAGGCCGCAGAGCCAGGGGGTTTAGAAGAAGGACAAACCTCCGGCGACCGTGAAGCTTCAGGATCATTCTCTATTGACGTTGCTGCGGCTGTGGATGCGGCAAGGGAAAAGCAATGGAGTATCGGCAAGTGCCGGAGAACCCTGAGCTTCGAAGTAAGCAAAGGGAGGATTACATGGCCTCCTCTACGCCGGAGGGCCCTATGCCGGAGGGTCCTGAGCCCCAGGGTGAGCAGGGAGAAGGCCACATAGCTTCTTCCTCTTCTTCCCCTCCCCTCCTGCTCAGGAGTCTTACACTGGTCCCTCCCAAAAGGAAGGGTGGTTTTACCATCGGGCACCCTCTTCCTTTGATAACCTGCGATGCCGCTAAGTATTCCTCTATTTGGAAGGAGGCAATTAAGAGATCCGGTCATCCAGACGGGATCTTTGCTCCTCCGGCGACCTTCACTGCCACCAAGAAGAGGCTGCGGATCGGGGATGGGGGCGGATGCCATCATGCGGCATTCTATCCCAGCAAAAGAGGCGTTCGACATGATGTGGGGAGGAATCTTTCAGGTTGACATTCTCGTCACTTGTATTCTTCTTCTTTCGTTTCATTTTTGGGTTTCCTGAACTTATGTATTGTATTGTTTTTTTTTAGGTGATGTCCATGGCCCAAAGTGCTGAGGTTCACTTTGGCAGCCTCCAATCCAGGCTTCGCTATGAGGAAAGCCGAGCCAATAGAGTTGAAGAGGAGCTGAAGCTGTCCCGCTCTTCTCATGACGCTTATATTGACCAGGTCGAATATGAGATCGACCGCAAGGCAAAGGAGAGGACTGAGGCGATTAACAAAGACCTGCAGTTGTCCCGGCGTGAGTGCGAGCGTCAGCGCGATGAGTATGAGGCGCAGCTGAAAAAACTCCGGGAAGAGAACTTCTCTCTGAGAGGCCGGATCAAGGAGGCTGATAATACATTGATAGAGGTATGAAATCGCCTCTCGTTTTTCCTTGAATAAGGGCCAGCTAATTTGATCTTTGTTTGACCTGGACATTATGTTGGATCAGGTTCGCTCCATGCACCGGAACGAAGTAAACAATCTTCGAGTGAAGTAAACAACCTTCAGGCAGAGAAAGTCTTTTTCCACCAGGAGGGGAAATCTTTCAAGCAGGAGGCTGAAGAGCTTGTGCTGGAGAAGCAGACTCTTCAACGGGAGAATGAAGCTCTTGTTAAGGAAAAAGAAAAGCTTATGCAAGAGCACGACCGCCTGCTGGAAGAAAAGGCCGCGCTGGAAGAGCAGTCAAGGTCTTCCTTTGATCAAGAGAAGCAGTCTCTGCTCCGGGATTGTTCTCTTTTGGAAGAAGAGAAGAAAGCTCTCGTTGCGGATAAAACCGCCCTTATGGAAGAGAAAGCGAGGCTGAGGAGAAAGTGAGAGAGCTGGAGGAAGCCAAGTCCCGGTCTCAAGCGGAGAATACCGAGCCATTAGGTCATGGTAAGCTTTCAGGCCTTCAACTTTTTTCCTCTTTTTTGGCCCTTTCTTCTTCTTATTCTTTTTGTTCCGGCTAGGCATGAGTGCTGCCAATTTATTGAAGCACGTCACCCAGTTGATTGGACGGATAGCCCGTGCTAAGGAGGAGCTGTCATCCGCCAATTCTGAACGAGACAAGTACCGTGCCCAAGTCCTGACTCTTGAATCTCAAGTGACCAGGCTCAAGTCATTCTCTCCGCAATCTCAGGAGGAGATACAGAAGCAAGGCACCATCAACGCTCATTTAAAGGAGTCCTTTGCTTCTCAATGCCGCCGGTTAGTTGACATCTGCCAGCAGATCGTCTCGGATCACTCTCTCGAGAAAGGAGAGTTGCTGGATGATGACCTGTATAATAAGTTGGAATTCAAGGCTGTCGCTCAGAAATCCAACTTCTTCTTGGAACTTGAGAGATTCTGCCGCAGTCCCGGAGAGACATGCTTTGGAGCTGGTGAAGCCTCATTCCTTCCAGCCGGAAGCAACATCCTGCCGTCCGCCGGAGGGATGCAGCATCTTGCCAGGAGGTCTAAGTCTTCCGGGAGTGTAGTAGGTAGCGGCGATAGATTATTAACCGCCGGAGAAGAAACTGCTGACAAAGAAACTACAAAGGCAGTAGAATAGAGTAGAATAGAGGTTTTTATTTCTAGAGAAGTTCTTGTTACAACATGTATTTTCTGTTTCTGCCGAATGATCATATGTTGTAATTGTCTCTACCCCATATTTTGGGAGAAATATAAGCTATATTTTATCATCTCTTGTTACTTGTCTGCCGGAGCAACTCTTTTTGAGCCGAGTTTTCTATTGTCGCGATATTTCTTTCTCCTGTCTTCTACCTCTCTTTTAAATGATGCATGTGTAGTTATCTTATGCAAGTTATGCCGGCGCGGTTTGCAGCTTTGGATTTTTGTTCCGGCGAGCCCCCTTTTTTCCTTTTGGAGCATGGTTATCTATGGTTTTAAGCTGGATCTTCCTGCAGCTTGTTAGTCAGTTTTGTTTTGATAATAAAAAAAAAAGGTCATGTCAGCTTGCGGCACGTTGGCCGGATGCTGTTTTTTCAAGGCGTGATAGCCTGCGGCTCGTTGGCCGGCGCTTTCTCTTTTTTTTTTAAGGCATGACAGCCTGCGGCTCGGCTGGCCGGTGCTTTCTTTTTCTTTCAAGGCATGATAGCCTGCGGCTCGTTGGCCGGTGCTTTCTTTTTCTTTCAAGGCATGATAGCCTGCAGCTCTTTGGCCGGTGCTTTCTTTTTCTTTAAAGGCATGATAGCCTGCGGCTCGTTGGCCGGTGCTTTCTTTTTCTTTCAAGGCATGATAGCCTGCGGCTCGTTGGCCGGTGCTTTCTTTTTCTTTCAAGGCATTATGGCCTGCGGCTCGTTGGCCAGTGCTTACTTTCAAGGCATGATAGCCTGCGGCTCGTTGGCCGGTGCTTACTTTCAAGGCATGATAGCCTGCGGCTCGTTGGCCGGTGCTTTCTTTTTCTTTCAAGGCATGATAGCCTGCGGCTCGTTGGCCGGTGCTTTTTTTTTTCAAGGCATGATAGCCTGCGGCTCGTTGGCCGGTGCTTTCTTTTTCTTTCAAGGCATGATAGCCTGCGGCTCGTTGGCCGGTGCTTTCTTTTTCTTTCAAGGCATGATAGCCTGCGGCTCGTTGGCCGGTGCTTTCTTTTTCTTTCAAGGCATGATAGCCTGCGGCTCGTTGGCCGGTGCTTACTTTCAAGGCATGATAGCCTGCGGCTCGTTGGCCGGTGCTTACTTTCAAGGCATGATAGCCTGCGGCTCGTTGGCCGGTGCTTACTTTCAAGGCATGATAGCCTGCGGCTCGTTGGCCGGTGCTTACTTTCAAGGCATGATAGCCTGCGGCTCGTTGGCCGGTGCTTTCTTTTTCTTTCACATTCCAAAAAATAATACTTTTTATTGATGAGTTATAAATTTTACACATAGAATTTTTTCAAACATTCTCCATGCCAAGAATGCGGCAACTCATATCCCTCAGCATTTTTTAAGCGGTATGAAGCCCGTCCTGTCTTCTGGTGTATGATGTATGGTCCTTCCCATTGGGGCTCCAGCTTCTTGGGTTGCTTAACTTCTCGGAGGACTAATTCCCCTGGGGCAAAACTTCGTTCTTTCACCCTCCTGTTGAAATACCTTTCTACCTTAGATTTATCTTTTGCCATCCTTACTGCGGCGGCTGTCCTGGTTTCTTCAAGGAGATCAAGGTGATCCTGTACCCCCTGATTGTTGGTCTCTTCGTCATATGATTCCCATCTTATGGACGGCACCACAATCTCTGCCGGAATGACGGCTTCTAAACCATACGTCAATCTGTAAGGCGTCTCTCCTGTCGGTCCTCTTTCTGTTGTTCGGTACGACCATAGGACCTGGGGTAGCAATTCTGCCCACTTTCCTTTTTTCTCATCGAGTTTCCTTTTTATCGCCTTTACTATTTGGCCATTTGCATTCTCAACCTGCCCATTCGCCTGAGGATGGGCTACTGATGCAAATCTCAAGTCGATCTTCCATTCTTCACAAAATTCTCGGAAGCCTTCGCAATTGAACTGTGTTCCATTATCAGTTACTATGGCTTTTGGTATGCCAAACCTGCATACCACATATTTCCAAATGAATTCTTGTGACTTCCTAGCTGTGATGGAGATAGTAGGCATTGCTTCAATCCACTTTGTGAAGTAGTCGATAGCAACGTACATGAATTTGAACCTTCCTGGTGAAGCCTCCGGGAATGGGCCCACGATGTCCAATCCCCACATAGCGAAGGGAATTGGGCATAGAACAGATTTTTGCTCAGCCGGAGGAGTGTGTATCTTATTTCCATGTTCTTGACACTTGCGACATCTTCGTATATATTCTTTGCAGTGCTCCATCATTTTCGGCCAGAAATATCCGAGTCTTAAGATTTTGTGAGTTGTGGTCCTTTCCCCTGGTGATTTCCGCAGAGCCCATCATGTATCTCTCTTACTAACTCTGCTCCTTCAGCTATGGTGACACACTTCAGAGCAGGTCTTGCAAAAGATCGTCTATACAGCTGGTTATCCTCAATAAAGAATGATGCGGCCCGCCTCTTTACTATCCTGGCCTCTTTTTCTTCCTCCGGCAGTTTTCCATGCCGTATGTAATCTATAATCGGGGTCATCCAAGATTCTTCTTGATCATTTGCCCCTACCGCCAATACCTGAGCTCCTTCTATACTTGGGGTGGTTTTGACTTCCAGCCATATCTCATTGGGTACTCTTTCGGCCATACTTGCCAATTTGGCCAAGGCATCAGCTTCGACATTCTCTTCACGTGGAAGATGTTTTAGCTCGCATTTTTGGAAATTTGCCTTTAGTTCCTGGACCTTGAGCAAGTACCTCCATAGTTTTTTTCTTTAACCTCGTAGATGTTGTCACTTTGTCTCGTCACTAACATAGAGTCTGAATACACCTCTAACTCTGTTAAAAATAGGTTATACTTTCATAAGTGTTATCCCAGACAGATTTTTATAAATATGAAAATAAAAGAGAAGATATCTATTCTATGAAACCTGTCGCCCCGAGGGCTGTGGCTACTTCCAAACCCTGGATAAGAGCTTCGTACTCGGCTTCATTATTAGTGACGTCAAAGTCCAGCCGGAAGGCATAATTCAAGCTTTGCCCATCCGGCGCCTGCACCACTATTCCAGCTCCTGCCACTTTTACATCGAGCCCCATCAACCAAGATGACATATGGACTCTGAGTTTGTTTCCTTTCTTTTGCGAAGCTTGTTTCTGTTATGAAGTCTGCTAAGGCCTGAGCTTTAATCGCCGTTCTGGGCATGAAGTGAATTTCATATTGTGTCAGCTCTACTGTCCAGCTTACCATCCGGCCGGAGGCATTCGGGTTGTTCGCAATTTGCTTAAGCGGCCAATTGGTCCTGACAAAGATTCGGTGCGACTGGAAGTAGGGTCGTAGTTTTCTTGATGCCACTACTAGTGCGAACAAGACTTTCTCTATATTAGTGTACCGTCCTTCTGTCGGGCTCAAGATTTTGCCTGTATAGTAAACTGGTATCTCCCTTTTCTCTTCCATGATTAAGACAGCTGCAACCGCCCAATCTGTTGCGGACAAGTAAAGGTATAGATCCTGTCCCGGAGCAGGTACACCCAATTTAGGTAAATCCCGGAGCATCTCCTTAATCTTCTCAAATGCTTCTATACACTCTTGTCCCCACTGGAATTTACTGTTCTTCCTTAGAATATTGAAGAAGGGATTGATTTTTCCTGAAGCTTAGAACAGAACCTACTTAACGCTGTGAGTCTTCCGTTCAAAGCTTGGACATCTTTGATATTTCTTGGTGGGGAAAGGTCGAGGATTGCCTGACTTTTTTCCGGATCAACTTCAATACCTCGCTGCCCAACAATGAAGCCAAGAAACTTCCCTTTGGTTACTCCAAACACACACTTCTCTGGATTTAGCTTGATTTGGTATTTATCCAGAGTGTCAAATGTTTCTTCCAAATCCTTCATGTGTTGTTCCTTTGACGGGCTTTTCACAACTATGTCATCAACATAAGCTTCCACATTCCGGGCAATTTGTTGACAAAACACTTTGTCAATCATTCGCTGAAAAGTGGCCCCTGCATTCTTTAGGCCGAAAGGCATTACTTTGTAACAGAATGTTCCGGCTGAAGTAATGAAGGAAGTTTTTTCCGAATCATCCTCTTTCATTTTTATTTGATTATAGCCGGAGAAAGCATCCAAAAAACTTAACACAGAACTCTGGGCAGTTGAGACCACCAATCTATCTATTGATGGTAGGGGATAAAAATCCTTAGGACATGCCTTATTTAAATCTGTGAAATCCACGCACATTCTCCATTTTCCATTTGCTTTTTTCACCATGACAACATTAGCCAACCACCGTGGATAAGCAACCTCCCTGATGAATCCGGCTTTAAGGAGTTTTTGGACCTCGGTTCGTGCGGCTAAATCTCTTTCTTCCCCTATTACCCTCTTCCTTTGCCGGACTGCCGGATGCTTAGGGTCTACCCTGAGCTCATGCCGGATAACGCTTGGGTCTATACCAGGCATCTCGTCCGTGCTCCAAGCGAATGTTGTCCTTCTTTTTTCCAGGAACCTCATTAAGTGAGTTTGCTCTCCACTGTTAAACGCAGTTCTATTTTAAAAAATTTAGAAGGGTCAGATTTTAAATGTACCTCTCTGGGGGAGTCTTGGATTGTTCGACATTCCTCCTTCTCTTGATCCGGCCCTGGGGAAGAAGGTAACTTTCCCTTAAACTCCTTGTCCGGTCCCACAGTTTTGATCACTTCCTCACTAGGAAGGCTGTCCATGATGCGGACTTCACACATTCGTGCCATTTTTTGGCTTCCTCTTATCGTAACCACCTTTCCACTTGAGGTTAAGTACTTCATTTTTAAGTGATGGGTGCTGTGAATGGCTTTGAAAGCATTGATCCCTGGCCTTCCAAGGTACATGTTATACCCGGAAAGACCTGGTACAATAAAAGCTGTGAGCTTTTCTGTCCTTCTTTCGTCTCCTTGCCCCAAGGTCATTGTGAAATCTATACTGCCGGAAGACGTGGTAGAGACACCTCCCACAAATCCCCCTAGAACCGCCGAATAGGGTTTGATCCGTTCTTCCGGCACTTCTAACCTCCTAACCACTTCAGCTGATATGACATTCACTCCGGCCCCACTATCGATTAAAATTCCCTCCATCATTCGATCATTTACCTGCGCACGAATGGCGAGTGGGTCGTTGTGGGGGTATAGTACTCCTTCTTCATCCTCGTCGGAGAAGAAAATTGGAGGAAAACTTTCCTTTTTGGCGATTTTCCTCTCCGGGAGCTCTTGATGCACTTGATGAATGTGTCTTTTACTTTCATTAGGGGTTAGTGGTCCTACTTCTGAAAAAAGTCCTGTAAGTTTTCTTAGAGGAAGTTTTGTTAGCTTTCCTTTTGGAAAAGAAAGAGGTTTGTTAATAGTAAAGAATGCGAAAAGAATGGAAATTTTATTTCTCCTTTTGGCAATATGATTTTTGACAACCTATGCGATACAAAATTTCATCCTAAAACAGATTGCAAATTGTACTCCAAATGTTTATCCGGAATAAAGGGAAAAGAAACTTTTACTCTCCTTTTTTACAAACCTGTTATCATCCCCACTGATTTGCCGGGATCAGCCTGGGGTGGATCTCTTCCTCCTGTCGCCCTCGGGGTGTATTCTGGGTACCACCTTGCTGGCCGCCGTATTGCCTTTGTGCTCCGGCCGCCTGCTTTCCTTTCCTCTTATTTTCTTCAATGACTCGGAGCTCTTTGGCCAAGGTAGCACAGTTTACGGTCCGATGGCTGCGGTTCCCGTGATATTCACAGAATGCAACCGGAATTTCTCCCTGCGGCGGCCTCCTAGGCTGAGGAAGGTACCCCTCCCTTACTGCAGCAGCATACTTCCCCGGATCTATGTAGACAATGGCTCTTGCCCCCTGGTGCTGTGCCCCTTGAGAGGAAGACCCGGCGGTAGATTTGCCATAGTATGGCTTGTACCTGGATCCTCCCCTTCCGGCGTTCCCTCCATGCCCCTCTTTCTTTTCCGGCACCCCTGCGGCTTTGAAGCTGTCCGCTAGGCTCTTGGCCTTGTTTTCCGCTATCTCGGATTTCAAAAAATCATGGATCATTTCAGCTAACTCTCCATGAGTTTTCGGCGCCTTCGTTGCGATTTTTCCAGCCAGTCGGGGCTGAGCTAGGCCGTTTCCAAAGGCCTTAATCAAGATTTTTTCATCAACATCATCGATCTCCGCGACTTTCTTATGGAAACGCTCGCTGTACTCCTTCACAGTCTCCCCTTTTCGCTGCTTGATGTCCATCAACTCTATTGTTTCTTTTTTAACCCTCTTACTCGCAGCAAAGTATTGCTGGAAATCCTCGGTCAATTGCTTGAAGCTCGTGATGGACTGTGGCGGTCTCGTGGAGATCCATCCCAATGCCCTCTTTGAAAGCGTTCCGGGGAACAGATTGCAGAGGGCGAGGGAGCTAATCCCCTGAGTGTTCATGGCGAACATGAACTTTTTGATATGTTGAGCAGGATCTCCAGTCCCGTCATATTTCTCAATTGTCGGAGCGATAAAATGCGGCGGGAGTTTTGCCTTCCTTATCCGCTCTGAGAAGGGGTACAAACTCATATCTATCTGATCATCTTCTTCCATCTCTTCTTCATCCGCAATTGAATTGCGCTTTCTATCCTTGCTTTCTTCCCCATTGCTGCCTCTGGAATCTCTGTTTTTCAATTGTTCAATTGCCTCCGTCATTTCGTCCCATTTTCTTTGATATTCTTCATCCCTTTGCATCAACTCCTGCTGTAAAGTCTCATTTCCCTCTACGATTTTTTCGTCAATGGATCTGACCAACCCTTTCAGCATGTCTTCAAGATCTTTTTTGGAGATGGCCTCTGGCATTTCCGAACTCATTCCTTCCTCGGAGTGGTTGTTATCTTCAGTAGCGTTCCTCAATGCTTTCCTTGATCTCGGAGCCATCTTTCGTGTTCCAATCCTGCAAAAAACGTCATTAATTCAGATCTTTCGTTATAAATCATCGCAGATTACTTCTCTGTTTCTAGGTGGTCTCGTGGTTGCTTCTTGCTGTTCGTTTCCCACAGACGGCGCCAAATGAAACAGTGCATTTATCCTAACAGGATCCGACCTTGATCCCAATGTAACAGTGTATCTATCCTAAAATGGCCTGATCTGACATTCGGTCCTACATTACCTGATCTCGAACCTAGAATCTTTGTGAGAGTAGAGAGAGAAAGAGAGCCTCTATTAGAATCGGATGTGTGTTTGATTGCCCAAAACCGTGTCTTATTTCATGGGGGTACACCCTTATTTATAGTTTTTTGGGCCTGGTCCCTTTGGTGCCAGCCTGTATTTTACATGCTTAAGTACAGTTCTACCCCCTCTTTAGTATCTTTGACCGACCACAAGCGGCCGGTCGAGTGACGTTTTGCTTTGCTTAAGTCCCATTTTCATCCGGCTAAGGCGGCCGGATGCTCTACAAGCCTCTAATCTCATCCGGCCAGAGCGGCCGGATGCTCTACGTGCCTTTAATCTCATCCGGCCAGAGCGGCCGGATGCTCTACGTGCCTTTAATCTCATCCGGCCAGAGCGGCCAGATGCTCTACGTGCCTGCTTTGGTCGGGCGCCATTTCTTCCCTTCTCAAGAGAAATCAAGACATGGCCGATAACCAAGTCATAGATGAGATGGATCACGAAAATCAACAACAACGCTCCCTCTCTGATTACCACCAACCCGACACTGAAGGAAGAGCTTCAGCCATAATTCCACTTCATCACAACTGTCCGTGATTTAGGAAAATTCAGTGTTTCAGACCCAGACGATGCTCCCAATCACCTGAGCTCGTTCCTCGACTTCTGCAATTCATTTGGAAAAATAGGTACCATCAATGAAAGAATTAGATTACAATTGTTCCTCATTCATTGTCTGAAATAGCATCAAAATGGTATAGAAGCCTCCCTTCAAGCTCAATCCGAACATGGGCACAAATGGCCAAGAAATTTCTTGCCAAATATTAGCCCACAAGCAGAACAAGACAACTCATCGGAGAGATCAACACCTTCACTCAAGAACCAGGGGAGACTTAGTATGATGCGTGGGACAGATTCAAAGAGATGTTGATGAACTGCTCCCACCATGGGTTAGATGACCAGTCCCTCTGCCTATCCTTCTTCAACGGGTTGGATGACTCCAACAGACTCTTGGTAAACTATTTCAGCTGGAGGTAGTTTTATGACCAAGTCTCCTCAAGAAGGAATGAAACTTCTTGAAATCATGACTAGCAACACACGACAATGGTCAAGAAACAAGGGCAGAGCTCCGAGAGCAGCAAGTCTACTCCACGTAGAGCCCACCGATCATCTCTCAGCACAACTGTCATCTCTCGCAAAAATGGTCAAAAAGATTGCTATAGCTCAAAAAGAAACCACCAAATCATTAGCATCTTCATCTTCCACTTCAGAAGGGTGTGCTATCTGCGCAGGTCCTCACAATACCCATTTGTGCGAAGGAATAAACAACATCCAACAACAAGAAGACATCAATTACATTGGTAACCACCCCGATTACAACTACAACAACAACAACGCCCCGTGGAGATATCATCAAATTTTCAAATGGAGAGACAATGATCAAACCCAAGGAGGGGGTAATACTTCCAACTCAACACATGGCTATAGACCCCAACCAAACGCAAATATGGGTTATAGAGCACAGGGTGCCCCTCCAGATTTTCACTAACAACAACCGTCCTCATCCCCCCTTAATCCGAACGTGGAACTCAAAGAGATGATGAAGGGATTCATGTCTATAACTCAAAGCCAGCTCTATGCGCAAGAAGCTTTCAACCAAAAAATCGAAGGTCAATTCATTCAAATCGCAGAACAACTTTCTCGAAGACCTCCAGGGACTTTCCCAAGCCAACCGAAGCCAAATCCAAAAGAGCAAGCCAAATGCATCTCTGTGAAGGAACACAAGGAAGAAAAGATGGAGGTGGCCAAAAGAGTTGTGGTTCCAGAACTTAACCCTTCCCTTCAAGAGTGGGTAATAGCAATCGAAACATCCAAAGGGAATATAGCTGAACTGAAAACCTCCGCCACAATATATAAAAATTGCATTCAGTCCTAGAAGACCTACCTTAAGGAGTTGGTGGCCAGCTATGAAAATGAAAAGCTCGATTTAGAAAATGAAGAGGTTAAGGTGATAACCTTGAGAAGTGGTAGAAAAACCAACGAGATTCACATCCCACAAAGGTTCTTTGAATCTCAAGAGGACAATGATGAAAGAGTTGAGGTTCTAGTAGAAATGACATCTCCCAGCATCCTCACTATTCCACCAGCTCCAAAACCTTCTCCACAAGAACTGCCTCTACCATTTCCCAACCGACTCCAAAAGCAGAAATTGGATACTGAATATGGGAAGTTTCTGGCAGTGCTGAAATAATTAAATGTCAACATACCGTTTGTAGACCTCATTGCCAAAATACTATACTACGCAAAAATTTTCAAGCACCTTATCTCCAATAAAACAAAATTGGTCGAAGTCGGTACCGTACCACTCAATGAAGCTTGCTCAGCTATTCTGAAACAACCACTACCTTCAAAATGCAATGATCCAGGCAGCTTCACCATTCTAGTCACAATTGGTAGCACCTCCTTTCCACACTCTCTATGCGATCTGGGTGCCTCCATAAATTTGATGCCCCTCTCCACTTTCAAAAAACTGGGAAGTGGAGAAATGAAGAAGACCAAGATGACCCTTCAACTAGCGGATGGTTCGGTAGCTTACCCAAGCGGAGTAGTGGAAGATGTTATCATTAAGTGGAACACTTATACTTCCCATGCGATTTTGTCATTTTGGACATCGAAGAAAATTCCACTACACCTCTCATCCTTGGACGACCTTTCCTTGCCACAGCCAATGTGCACATTTGGGTGGCCCGGGGGATAATCACCCTTCAAGCTTATAATGAAAAGCTGGACTTTGCAACAGGAAGGTCTCCAAACAACAAATCCAAGGATCTCAAGCTTGTGAGGGACACTCAATCACTATCTTCCCCACTTCTCTTTGTCACCCTTTCAGACGGAATGTCCATTACAGAGGCACCACCACCAATCCATGATGAAAAGCGGGGCAAGAAAAGTAAACATGCATCCAGGTGGACACTAAAAAAGGCCTTCGAGTCATGCTTTGGTTCTCCTCCTCATAACCACCCCCAAGTTTGATCTAACCCTTACTACGGTCTAGCCATAGACCTTAAAAAGAAGGGCAGCTTTTTCGGGAGGCAACCCAAATTTCTATCATTATTTTGCTTTCTATTACAATCTATTTCCTTATATTTAAATATTTTTATATTTAAATAAAAAAACAAAATACTCATTTATTCCACTGTTAGCCCCGGTATTGGTTTGGCTGCCTTTAGAATCTTATGCAGGTGCAACTTCGTGTCCACACCACTACCGAGCTCCGCTACAATGAGGTTAAACATCGAGTATAGGATAATTTTTCCCATTATCTATCATTTTCCAGTACATCTATTTTATTCAGTTTTCACTTTATCTGTTTATTTTCCTTTAAAATAAATATAGTGAGTTTTAGTTTCACTTGAGTTCTTCTGGCTGTATAGAATATTCTTTCCAGGAACATATTACGTCATTCTACAGCTAAACTCAAGTGTTGGGGAGCTCTGTTTAACACTGTGAACTCTGGGGAGTACACTCTCTTTGCTTTGCACTTCAAATTTTTACATACTCCATACTGTTTTGCATTGTGTGAGGTACTCTGGTAGATTGCATGCCCTCGTTAATTTAATTCTTCCTACACAATGAGGACATTGCTCCAGTCTAAGTGTGGGGGAGGACTCACTTCTCTGTAGCTCATCTTAAATTGACACATTGTTTTAAATGCTTAATCTCTCTACCTATCTTACGTTTGTCCACATTCAAAATCATGGACCCTTTTGATGTGCGTTGTTCTCTTTAAAAACAAATACTATTATGAATTGTGGGATAAATGGTACAAAAGTTTTCATTTTGATTACTTTTGAGGAGCATTTTTATGCGATGTGAGCAAATGATCTGAAATGGTTAGATTTTTATCGCTTAGGGGTTCCTCCAGTATTATTTCTTAGGGATTGCTAAGGGGTGCTTCTCTGTCAAAAAAATAATAATAAACAAGGGATTTGCGAGACGCCATTGGTAACCAACAAATGAGAGTTGAGTGTTCTTAAATACAAAGGCTTGATGCCTAAATATTATCTCCTCATCTCTAATGCAAAAGTGAAACAAATACATAAATCTATTTTTCCTTCTGTTTTCTCCTCAATGCCATTGTTGAGAGAAGTTGGTCGTGGTAAAAGTTCTGAAAGTCACCTAAACTAAGAAGCATTGAAGCACTCCGGATCATACCCCGAAACTCTAAATTTTGTTTTTACCCTGAGCACACATGTGCCACCAGTAGTTAATGGATCACACTCCTCAAAAAGTTTAAGATCATGAACTGTTCACCTTCTTATCCTACCCTTCATGATAATATTTGTTAGTATTGAGCATTCCCTACTTGCTTGGGTACATGGTTTTGCTTGAAGACAAGTAAAAAGGTAAGTTTGGGGGTGTGATAAGTGTCCAAATGATCAAGATTTTTGGGTGTATTTCATATGTTATATTAGCACTTTTCTTGCTCATTTCTCCACTTTAGTTAGTTTTCCTCTAGTTTTATGTTTTATTGGTTATCTTACAGATTTATTAGCTAAACATGATGAAAACCAAGCTAGGAGAAAAATAGAGGAAAAGATGAACGCATAGGCGCAAACGGATCTAAAAACGGATCTCAAACGAAGAATCTATAGTCTGTCGAACTTTGCAGGTCAAGACGAGACGAAAATACAGACGTCCGGGTCAGCAGACCCGGACGCAAATCCGGACAGGAAGCAAAATACAAGTGTCCGTACCACGGACGCAACCCCGGACGCCAACTAAATGTATCCTTATACGGACGCAAACACGGACAAGAATTATAAATGTGTCTGTATACGGACAAAAACTCGGACACGTACAGTTCTCGCCAGGACATCTGTGTCCGTACCGCGGACACAAACTCGGACATGACACGTCCGGATAAGCCATATCCGGACACAAATCCGGACACGTGTAAAATGCTGCGCCGACTCCAGAAATCACGCGTCTGAAAATTTGGCACCGTCTTCTCTGTTTTTCCACAATTGCAGCGCCCACAATGTTATCTATCTACCACCGCAGTCGTATTAGGCACCGTCTCCCTTATTTTCTTCACCCAGCAGCCTACTATAAGCCTTGTCCTCTTCCCCCTCTTTACTCCTATATAAACCCACCTCTCCTGCTTCTATAATCATCAGTCGATCACCACAACAGCACCACACATCACAATTCCATTCACCATCCTTCATTTCTCCACTCACGTACCACTTCTTCATTTTATTTTTATTCTCCATTCCACCACACCACCAGCGTCGATAAAAATAAGAAGAGAGGCAGCAGGAGCATGTGTGAGTAGCAGACCCGTCTCCTCCAGCAGTCTCCAAATAATGGCTAATTCTATCTCTGCTATCTTCTTATTTCTGTTAATGTTAGAGTAATTTTTATTTGTATCCTAGGATGGGTTTGACCCTAATATTGTTTAAACAAATATTTATTACTTGTCTCATATATATTATTTGTTTTTATTCCTTTCAATAAATATTGTTAAATGCTTTAAGCGACAAACTACTGCATTTTTATGGTAACTATCAACATATGGTTTTGAGATAGACATTAGACCACAAAGGAATAAACCTTGGTATTTACACTCCGGATTGAGTAGGAAAATACTTAGGCTATTATTAAGAGTTCATAACTTTACCCTTATTAACTCTAATAGACAATAATAATTGAGACATGGTTATAAATTTGTTTAAGTAATTTAGGCGATTCCCCCGCTATCCTAGGATACCTTTTTCCATCCATATCAATTAATTCACCTTATTTTACTGTATTTATTATTTTTGTACTGATCCTAAACAATCAAGCTTGCCTCCGGCTAAACCCCCTATTTGTTGTTTTTATTAAATACAGAGACTAGGATAATTGAACCAATTTCTCTGTGGATACGACACTTATTGTACTACATCGACTAGGTGCACTTGCCTTTTCTTTGCCCATAAGTATATATATTTTCACTATGTATTTTTGGCCAACAATAATCTCCTGTCTCAGCTCACCACCACTGGGCACACAAACTCTTCCTCTATATCGAAGGCAGCCATCACTAGACACAGAGATGTCGGAATCCTGATCATCTGGTAATTGCTCTCGCATCCTCTGCAACTGAGCATCAGCTAACTGACCATCTCTAATCTGACCTATCAATGTGGACTAAACCTGAAGAGAAGCAATCATCCCAGTTCTGACGGATCAGACAACCCAAACTCCCATACGCTGAAGCTCAAGAGTAGACCTCTGAATCCCTAACATGGCACACGCAAGCCCAGGGGCACCCCTAGGACTCAACGCATCTGCCATCACATTCGCTCTACCCGGACGGTAGAGGATCTCTAGATCATAGTCATGCAGAAACTCTAACAAGCGCCGCTGTCTCAAATTCAATTCCTTCTAAGTGAACATGTAATTGAGACTGTTGTGATCCGTGTAGACCTTACACATCACCCCATACAAGTAATGCCACCAGATCTTCAAGGCGAAGTCCACATCAGCCAACTATAGATCATGAGTAGGATAATTCTTCTCATACGGCTTCAGCTGGCGTGAACCATACGCTACCACCTTACCCTCCTGCATTAGCATACAACCTAACCCTCGGTGAGAACCATCACAAAACACCTCAAAGCAATCAGTCCTAGAAGGTAATGCCAGAATGGGAGCCGAAGCCAACCTCTTCTTTAACTCCTGGAAGCTCTCCTCACATGCCTCGCTCCACTCAAACTTTGCATCCTTCTTAAGAAGGCGAGTCAAGGGAGACACAATCATAGAGAATCCCTCCTCAAACTTCCTATAATATCCAGCCAGCCCCAAGAAGCTACGCACCTCAGACACACTAGTGGGCTTCGCCCACTCCATGATCGCCCTGATCTTCTCTGGGTCCACTAAAATGCTATCCCTCGAAACCACATGACCAAGGAAAACCACTCTGTCCAGCCAGAACTCACATTTCTTCAACTTTTCATACAACTCCTTCTCGTTCAACGTCTGTAGAACCAACCTCAAATGCTCATCACGCTCATCAGCACTCTTGGAGTACACCAAGATATCATCAATGAATACAACAACAAAATAATCTAAGAAGGGTTTGAAAACTCTGTTCATCATATCCATGTAGAAAGAAGGGGCATTGGTCAAACCAAAAGGCATGACCAAGAACTCATAATGCCCATACCGAGTCCTAAAAGCAGACTTAGCACATCCTCGGCCTTAATCTTCAGCTGATTGTAACCAGAACGTAAGTCGATCTTCGAGAATACAGTCACTCCTGCTAACTGGTCGTAGAGACCAGCAATGCAGGGAAGAGGATACCGATTCTTGATGGTAACCTTATTCAATTCTTGATAATCAATGCACAATCTAAAAGAGACATCCTTCTTCTTCACAAATAGGACTGGTGCTCCCCACGAAGACACGCTAGGGCGAATGAAGCCCTTGTCGAAAAGGTCTTACAGCTGCAGCTTCAACTCCTTAAGCCACCGAGCTCATACGATAGGGGGCCTTCGAAATAGGCTTGGTCCACGGTGCCAACTCAATAGAAAACTCCATCTCACGATCAGGTGGCAACCCTGGCACATTGTCCTAGAACACCTCAGGAAAGTCACACACTGTTATACCCAAAATTTCAACCCCCCGGAAGAGAGTCTCTACTAATAGGCTAGTAGCGAGGGTTCCTAGTTTGATCGGCACATTTCAGAGTACCAGGAAGAGCTTAGTCATCTCCAGGGGCATTTTTGTAATTTTTCAAGGCTCCTAAGCCCTCTATAGGCTTTCTCTCTCCTCCAAATAATGGTCAAATCAATTCAAAATTCTTTGAAATTTTAACCCATGATAGAGGATGACATTTGACGCATAATGGCGTTGGAATTTTGATTTTTTGAATTTCCAATAATTTTCTAGCAATTTCTGATTGAATCTGACGAGAAATTGAATTTAAAAATATTCCAATATCCAAAAACTTCGATTCCACTTCGGAAAAATCAGAAATATCATCCTTTAACCATGTGTAAAATTTCAAAATCAAATTCTTTTTAGAAGCCCTCAAGCTAAAACGTCGGTAAATCTCGGTTTTTACCGGATTTTTCTATCTTTATGGAAGCCTATATAAGGAGCCTTATCTGAAATACCCCAAACCTTAGTATGTGGTTTAAACATTAAAATATGGTATATTAAGACTAAAATGAGTCTGAGAAACATTAGTAAACAAGTTAAACCATAGAAAACACAAATAAATACCTTAAGGTCAATAAAGGCCAAAATGTGCTCTAAGCTTGGTTAAGACCTAATAAGCTTATCAAGACTTCATTTATATATTAATGAACATACTAAACCAATTACCAAAGAAAACCAAGATTGAAAACAAGTTAAAACACAAAATGTGCTTTAAGGAGTCTTAAAGCACGTTTTTGAAAAATTGTCTTGTAAATGAGTTTTGAATGGCTAAATGTCCATCATTACTCTTTAATTAATATGTGTACTACTTAGTATCACATTTGGAAGTCTATATCAATGGGAAATCAAAAATTTCACATCTATGTGCCTTGTTTTAGAGAATAGTTACTAAAATAAGCTAGTTTGTAACATATGTTTATATAAGTAATTAAATTGCCCAACAAGGACAAAAATACCCTTATTATAATAATAGGGGCCAGTTTTCTTATAAGGGATGAGTCATCCCCTTGTTAATTTGATTAGATAGAAATTGATAAAGTAAATCACTATTTACTTTTACTTGAATATCTAAACAAACTAAGTCTTCTTCATTCTCTCATTTCTCTTGTTCCCACCGTCTTCTACCTTCCTCCTTGCTCTCATTCACGGTTTGCTACAGCCCACACCAAAACTCCAACTTTGACCACTTATATCTCTTAGCTCATTTTGCCAAATCAAATTCTAAGGCCACCATTCTCTTCCTCTCATCAAGCTCTTCAATCCTATCTTCTCAAAATCTCAAGAGCTCCATTTTGGTGCCAAGAAGAATCTCCATGGGAGGAGCTTGAGCTCATCTTTTCACATATTGTTGTTCTCCTTTGCTTCTAGGTAAGGAAACTCAAAGAAAAATAACATTTCCTTCATGTTTGTGTGTTGTCCGAAAATCACCATTGGTGGTGTCCTTACCTTGCTTGTTTTAGCTTCATTTGAATCTTCCAAGGGCTTGGTGGAGTCCTCTCTTGCTACATATCCAAACTCTCTTTGATATCCAAGGTAAAACAATCATCTAAATATTCTAAGGCAATCTATGTATTTAGGGTTTACAATGAGATGGAGCATAAAGCTTGTATACTCATTACATTATTTGTATATTGTTTAGAAGTTGACAAGAAATCAAACACCCTTACCGATTTTTAAACAAGGAAACAAGAAAGAAGTTTGTGAGGAAAAGAGGTAAATATGCTAACCTAATGTAGTTTAAAGTCTTAGGAAGAATGAGCTTGTATTGCTTATGAAAATGATTTAAGGAGCCAATGGTGAATGACCTAGAAAGATGCTCTCAAGGGCTTAGTAAAAGGCATATGTATTGTTGAGTGTATTTGCAGGTCAAAGGCAAATATAATGTGGGAAATTCAGTGTTTATGATTTATGCATCTTAAGGGCCTAAGAGCCATGTTATTTAAGGGCCTAAGTGCCAAGCAATTTAAATTATGCACTATATTGTGATGTAGTGCTAAATGCGTGAAGTTTTGTGTACAAGAATGTTCTTGATGGATTTTAGTGTTCTTGATTGTTAAATGGTGAAAATAATGTGTTTTGGTTTAGTAATGTTCTAGGGGAGTTCATGTCAAAAATTAGGTAATATACAAGAAGTTCTAAGTGTTTAAACAAGATTTGAGGAACTAGGAAGTGTTAGAAATGACTAGGTATATTACTAGGGAAAGAAAGTGTATTAAGGTGTTTTTAGAGTACAAGAAGAACTTAGGCACTATCTTGGAGATTGTAGAAATCAAATGAGTGTTTTGGAATACACCAAAGTCATTTTGGAGTGTGTTGAGACTTATGCAAACTTTGGTAAACTAGGAGAAAGTGTAAACTTGTAAAGGGATTTCAAGAATGACATAAGGAATTGGTTTGTAAGAAAAGATGCTTGGGAGATGATGTTATAAAGGTGAGGAAATATCTTGGTATAATGGTTACAATAGGCATGAAACACCACTTGGGAACCAAAGGATAAAATATAATAGGTGTTAGGGATTTTGGTAAGAATTGAGTAAGTGTTTGAGGCTATGAAAATGAGTGTTTTGGCACGTTCGAACTTCCGTCCGGACATGGACGTTCGGACATGCCCTGTTGTGTTAAATTTTCTGAGTCTCGGCCAGTGTCCGGACTTCTGTCCGACCATGGATGTTCGGACACACCCGTCTCTTTTCTCAGATTTATCCTCGACTTGCGTCCGAACTTAGGGAAACTCGGACACAAGTTCGGACGCTTGAAATTTTCTTTTGTTTTTCTCTCGACCAATGTCTGAACTTTGGAAACTCGGACACAAGTTCGGACATGCGTCTGGCTTCACCCTTTGAGCCTCGACTTGCGTCCGAACTTCGGAAACTCGGACACAAGTTCGGACATGCCACTGTGTTGGCCAAAAATGTTGTTTAAGGCTAGGAAAAGTTGTCTAAAAATGGTGATTAGTTAGTAATGATGATATGAGGTTATCTAAGATATGTTAGGTGAGTTATAATGGCAATTAAAAGGGTGAAAAGTTATAACAAGTGTGAAAATAAAATAACTAGTTGTGTGAAGTAATATTTTAACAACGAACTAGTGCGTTAATTAACCGACGTTACTAAATGTGTATAGGATTCTTCAAAGGTGGAAACCAGTCGAAGCAAGGACCAAGGTATGGTTTTCTTGCAGTCTGTTGCCTACTGGTTTACACCGGCTTGTGTGTTGTTTGTTTTTCTGTGTGTTTATGACCTTGTAAGATTTAAGTCATGTAATGAGTTTACAGTTGTTAAATATTATTGTATTGTTGAGTGTGACTCTCTCTTCCCTTATGTATGTCTAACAAGAACCTATTGTGTGTGATTGGTTCATTGAGTTCAATGTTGAACTTCTAACAAGTGCTAACGGGGGAAGTGAGGAGTCCGGTCTGTTCTGGCCACGCGTGTGAGTATGGGAGTCGATGTCATAACCGGTTCGATTCTCTTTGTATGTTATGCTTGTTTTCCAATTTGGTTACCAACCTTCCCTTTAGCTTAACCAAGGCTATTTTACTGACTCACGTCGGGCCACAGGGGCATACTCTGTGTTGTTCGGTGTGCTTGGGTCACTATATCCGAGGCACCTTGTGTTAAGTTATCCGTTCAATCTAACAGGACGGCAACGAGTTATGTAACGAGCTTAGCATGAGTATGGCAACATTCTCTAGGCTCTCCATGGGAACTAATTGTATTGGTTCACTTCCAAAAAGGAATTGTTCTTGTATGTTATGTGTGATGTTGTGTACAATACTCATGTTGTGATATATGTATATGATGTATGTGTTAAAAAGAATGCCATGTCATCATGACAATTAGTTACGCGTATCCCGGTAGCCGATGGGCTGCGCGTTAACCATACCAGCCAAGGGTTGCTGACCCCCTCGGGGGCTCCATATTTCTTTTACTGCATGATGAGGATCGAAGAAGCAGAATGGCTTTAGACTCTAGGATGCAGGATTACTTTTGATTATTTTTGGATGTTAAGCCCGGGATGCGCCTGTGCTGCCGTGGCAATATATTTTGGTACCGTTGTAGTACAGTGACGGTCGTTGTCAGTTTGTGATGTACAGATATGTTTATGGATGTAGTAACAAACTCGGTATTATGTTTATGTATTAATGGTTATTAGTTCTATGATCAGGAGTCTGATCATCAGACCGGTACACTCGTATTTATTCTACCTTGTTGACCACGTGGGTGGTTAACGACGTTGTAGCACCAAATCGTTTAGTTATTATTTAGTTGTTAAATTCCGCTGTGATTACAAGTATTGTTAAGTGTGTATTAGGGGTGTTACAAAAAGTGGTATCAGAGCGAAGTATCGCTCTGATGGCTAGAATACCGAGCTTAGGGATATACCGAGTTAGGAAACCTAACCATAGTTACCTAAGTGAACAGTTATGAAAAGGCTAACCACTACCTAAGTGTGGAAATACCTTATTGTCGGGAAGATGTTACAACCGTTGGACCGATAAGTGTGCAAGCACAGTGCTAATAATTGTTCATGTGAATTCAGATGTCAGGTAGACCACGAGGTCGAGGCCGCGGGCGCGGCATTGGTGATACTGGGAACCAGGGGGAGAACCCTACGGCGCAAGTCATGGCCGGCGCTGTGGCGGCCGCCGTAGCCCAGATGGTCCCACAGTTATTAGCTGCGATGCAGCAGCAGCAAGGCGGTGAGGGTCAACAAGGGCCACAACCGCAACCACAGCCGCGCGAGACCAACTGGGTCAAGGCGTTGTCGGATTTGAGACCCCCGTCATTTAGTGGGGAGACCGACCCTAGTAAGCTTGAGGCGTACATCTCCGAGATGGAGACCGCTTTCGAGACCTTGGACGTTCCTGCTGGTGCCAAGGTTCGACTGGCCGCTTACGATCTGAAGGGATCGGCTCAGACTTGGTGGAAGCTAGTAAGGGAGGGAAGAGTTGGTGATCCTACCTTCCAGTGGAGGGAGTACACGGCCCTGCTGCGAGCCAAGTACTACCCGATTCATGTTCAGGAGGCCAAGCGCCTAGAGCATGACAGTTTGAGACAAGGAGATAAGATGATAGTTGATGAGTACTACACCGCTTTTATCGGACTCATCCATCTGCTGCCGGATCTGGGTTACTCAGACCGGATTTTGGTGAACCTTTTTTATACTGGTTGGGCTAAAAACAAGCTAAACAGGTAAAAGCTAAAAAAAAAAAAAAACCGCCTACGCTACGGTATGGGGCCAAGCGGGTATACCACCTTGCAGGTAATGAAATACTGTATGAAGTGAATATGTATATATAGTATGTTAATGGGAATGTGAGTTTGTTTAGCGGGGCATAACTAACACCCTAAATATAGGAGTGCTACCATGCCGCTGCAATTGTTGAGATCACCGTCCGTCTGAGGGACGAGGAGAGTGCGCTCAAGTGCAAGGCCATGAGCGAGGGCCAAGGCACGCAAGGGCAAGGGGGAGGAAAGAAGATGAAGGCATACCCCCAGTCCCAGAAAGGACAGCAACAGGGTGGCAAGGGCCAGATCCAGACCACCACTGTTGAGGAGCCTCTGCAGCTCACCTACGCATATGCGGCCAAGCCTTTACGCTCTTACCCACCCAAGGGTAATTAATCAATTCCAATACCGAATCCTAGTGTGTGTTATTATTTTGTGAAGTATGTACTGAGTGTGTGATGTGTTAGCAGCTAGCATGGGCTCTGGACCGGAGCACCACTACTACTGCAAGTGGTGTAACGGAGACCACCCTAGCAAGGACTGCAAGGGTAATGATGTGCAGTGCCGATACTGCAAAAAGATGGGGCACCGCGACCATGAGTGCTGGCAGAACCCGAACAGCAGAAACTACAGGCCTAAGGGGCAATGGAAGGGTAAGGCCACCGCGACCAGCGATGGACCGAAGATGGCAAATCAACCACCCCCAGATCAGAGGTACACAGATTCCCAAAAGGGGAAGGGGTCGGGACCTAGCAAGGCCACCCTGCATGTGTGGACCGGTCTGAGGCGCCAGGGCCCTCTTCTAGACCAGGTACCGCCTAACTGTTGAGTGAAATAAATGATTACATACCGCATTTCATGCATGTGTGTTAGTGAGTCCAAGTGTAATACCATGTGAGTATAGAATTAAAGTATAGTGTGAAAGTCTCCTAAATAGGTAATTTGGAAATCTAGGAACCTTCAATATATGTTATCCAATCCCACCCACACCAAACCCTGAAGAAACCACCATCAACATCACCGACTTTCCAATGGAGCAATGTCAGGTCATCCAGACAGGTATGATACTCTTAAATGGATACCTGACACCGGAAGCACAAATCCACATTATCCGACGGTGCGACGAACTAGGAGCAGCACCTGGAGGTTTCTACACACCCGAATACCTGAGCGGATCGAAGATGAAATTGAAGATGATGTGCATGGGTAAGGACTGGAACCCTTACACCAAGACAGATCAAGAAGTGCGAGCTGAAGATGGAGCAACCGTACCAAGTATACCTGAGGAGTTCCTTGCGGTCGTTAACCACGCCTTGGGAATTGCTCAGCAAGTTGAAACGGATTCAATTCCAAGTGTTAAAGCGGATCTATGTATTGTGAATTTCTACCAAAAAGGTGGACGGTTAGGGTTACACCAAGATAAGGACGAGTCACCCGAGTCTCTAAGTAAGGGAGTACCCGTGGTGTCTTGGTCCATTGGTGACACCGCAGTGTTTGTGTACGGCGAGCAGAAGCGTGCTGATCTCGCGAAGAAGCTAGTGTTGAAATCGGGAGATGTACTAGTCATGGGTGGGCAGTCAAGGATGCTATATCATGGCATCAAGAAGATCAAACTGAATACCGCACCATCGGCAGTGATCAATGCCACACACATGAAACCCGGACGTTTGAATTTGACCTTCAGACAGTTTTAAAGCCTTGTATAATTATGTGATGTGTTAAACCAGTGTATGTTAAAGATGTTGTATGTGTTAGTTATGTCGACAGTGTAAGCCAACGAATGTTGTAAAAAGAGTGTGTTAATAAATAAAGTGGAGTTGTTTGAAGTATGTCAACCGTGTTGTTACCAAATACTTATTAGTTTGCCAATGAATTAGGTTGTGCACTCGGAACGGAAGGTATACTGAGTGTCTGCAATGAGGCAGAAGCCGGCAAGAGCGACACAATCCTCACCGGTACCTTTCCAGTCAATGGCGTGGAAGCTTCGATCTTGTTCGACTCCGGAGCCTCACATACATTTATTTCGCTATCTTTTGCAAAGAGGCTGGGGTTAGACGGTGATGAGATGCCAGATTTTCTAGTCACTCTCCCGTCGAAAGAGCGGATCAGGTGTACCCGCTACCACCGAGTTGTTGTTGTACGAATCAGAGATGAAGAGTTCCCGATCGACCTGATAGAGTTCGACGGACTTGGTTTTGATGTGATTGTCGGGATGAACTGGTTGGAGCGGTACAAGGGCAGAATCCTGTGTGCCGAGCATCGTCTGCTTCTTCGGAGTTGTAACACCCCATCCAAAGCCATTCGTGGTTATCGCAAAACTGAACACTTAATCGAATACGTCGCAGCGGAAAATATAACACCTGGACCTTGCCACGGTCTGATCGTTAGAATATACCGGCCTTAACATTTACAATACTTATCCAAAATACTTATCCAACTCAAAACATCACCAACCACAATAACACAACCAACCGAGTACAAGTATCTCAAACATAATCTCAACCTCACACCAGTTTAATATAAACAGTCGGGTGCACAGGCGCAACCCGAACTCAAAATAAACATCCCACCCTAAGTCTAACCGCTCCTACTCTCGTAGTGCGTCCTCATGGGTCTCTTACCTTCAAGTGTAAAAATAGCCCCCGAGGGGGTCAGCACGAATGCTGGTACACCCTCTCATGGCCCCCAAGCTAACGGGGCTAGGACGACTAATTGTCGATAGCATGGAAATTGATTACATACACAAGCATAATATGAAGTGCAATAACAATAACCACAGATGAACATATATAGTTCACAAACAATGAACGACTCAAGCGTACCCTTATCGAGTGGGTTAGTAACCCCTCCCTTAGTCCTCATTTCCTTAATCTCAGTACCTTACCTTAACCTCAATCTTAATCTCAACTTAATCTCAGTTTACAAACCGTTCCTGGAAGGGATTGGTTGTAGCTTAATTCGAACCTGGGATTTAGGTGATCCCACCGCACCATCTTAATGCCACCTACTCTGGACGGGAGTCCAGCATAGCTGAGCCGGCAACCGGCCCTAGGCTACAAGTCCGAAGACAAGTCCTTAAGCGGAGGGCGGATCTGATTCTGATACCGTCCCCCTTTTTCCTTAGCATGCATGACCGGAGATCGGTCCCGGGTTTCCTCACTCAAGTTCCAGTTAGTAGACATCTTAATCACCATGTGCTAGCTAAGCCTTAACGGGCATTAACCAACAACCATCAAACTTAACTCTTATTCTTAACTCAGTAAGTACTAAACTTGGTTAGTATCCAACTCAAGTCTCGCGGGTTAGTGTAAAGATAACACAAACACAACGAGAATAAATAACCGGTTGCATGCTTTATCTTGTTTTAGTCATAGCAATTAAACAGATAGCACACAAGCCGAGGGACACCTCGTTAGCAAGCAGGTCACAAGAAGGATTGTACTGTTCACCGTCGATTGTTGTTTGTTTAACCTTCTTCGGGGTCCCAATTCACAAACCTAAAACATTCATTCATTTTTAGGTCATTAGTTATTTGCACCTTACTTAACTCACTTAGTCCCTAAAGATTCCCATTTAATAACCTCTCAAGTCCTTGCCACTTAGCTTACAAACTTAACTTTAAACCTTAAACTTATACTTAACTTAACTTAATCCCTTAAGTTCTTAGGGTCCCAATCATTACCACCCTACCAAAGGTATACCTTATTACCTATTACCATTCTTAGAATTCAAAATTTCTTTTTTTTTTTTTTAGGCCCGACCGAACTTCCGACCGACCTTACCTAAGGTCGGTCCATTCCAGAACACTTCACCGTTTGAAAATTCTACCCCGACCGACCTTGCAAGTCCGGTCCCAAGGTCGGTCCATTCCCGAGAGTTTCCCCCGTGGGAAATTTAAGCTCGACCGAACTTGCCAAGTCTGGTCCCATGTTCGGTCGATTCCAGAGACTTAATTCCTTCACAAAATACAAGCCCGACCGAACTTGCAAGTCCGGTCCCCAAGTTCGGTCGGTTCCAGAGACTTTCTCCGGTAGTGTAATCTGAGCTCGACCGACCTTGCAGGTCCGGTCCTAAGGTCGGTCGGCTCCAGAACCTTAATTCTAAATTCTCTTTTAAACTCCAAACTTCTCCTCATATACCCTAATATGTTATAACCTAATTTGGGCACCTCAAATACACCTTAAGCCCTCCTCTAAACACATTAAATCATTCACCAAGATCCACCTTAGTCATTATGCATTTTCCTTGTAATAATGCTAACACTTGTAATGTTTTCCTCTAGGTTTCTAGGTGGTGGTTCATACCTAATGTAACCACTATGCCAAATGTTTTCCTCACCACTATAACATCATCTCCCAAGCATCTTTCACCATCTAAAACTCTTTTATGCATTTACTTAAAGTTCCTTCACAAGCTTAAACTTCCATCCATCAACACATTATTTCCTTCCTAATTGTTCACCAACATTTACCTAAGTCCTAAATACTCAAATACATTCTCTTGATTCCTAAATCCTTCATGGTGATACCTAAGTCATTGTAAGTCATTAGAACACCTTATCTCACCCTTTTTCATCAAGACAACCTCTAGAACATCCTAGTACTTCCTTAGTCTTTAAATTCCCTTAGAACATCTCAAACACTTAAGTTCTCCTTTAAATTTTGCCATGGGTTCTCTAGTATATAATACATCCTAACACTTGGTTTTTCTCCATCAAACAACCAATACCACACAAATTCTCATCACAACACCTTAACACACAATTTACACTAAAATTTCACCACATCCTCATATAGTGCTTAAACTTAAAATGCTTGGCACTTAGGCCCTTAAATGACAAAATCTTAACCACTGAATTTCCACATATATTTGCCTTCAACCTGCGAATACACACAACAAGGCTCCCATTGAAATAAAATTCTTCTTGTAATTCACCTTGATATTCTTAAACTATCACTTTTTCTCATTTGCTCCTTAGTCACAAGTTCACAAGTATAGTCATGTTTCTCTTAGGTTATATATAACCCTTTTTAATGTAAACTCTCTACTAAACTCATCACATATCTAAATCCCATTCCCTTAAACAATAAAACACCTTAAGGTAAGTAATTTACCTTGTTCTTTTACAAGCTTTAAAAGCTTTCTTCCTTAGGTTTTCCTTTGCTCAATCTCGGTCACCAATTTATATCCTTGCCAATGTTCTAACCAATATCCAATGACTCCAATGAGTACTAGATAATACATTAACCCTAAGGAACAACCCTAGGTTAAAATATGCTTTAAGGTATTAAGGTGATTGTTTTACCTTGGTTTCTCAAGACAAGCTTGGATATGAAATACCCCGTAATTAAAAATAGTGATTAATAGGCTAATAAATAATTTTAGAAGCTTAATTAAGTGTAAATAACTAAAAGGGAACAAATCCCGAAGAAAACGGATCCTTAAAATGGATTAAAATCACTAACGGAACTTAAAGCGCGTTTTTCGAGGTAACCGGGAAAACGTGTCTTAAGCGGGTCAAATAGACTCGTAACAATTTTAGTCAACTAAATATTCATTAATAAATATTAGTGAAGCTTTAGAACCAATAAAATCAATAAAACAGGAAATAGTAAAAACTGTCAAAAACGGGAAGTTGTGGGGTGAGAGTGTAATTAAAATAAGTTAGTGTGTCCACTTTTAGAAATAAAAACTGAAAAAGAGTGTGTGTGCTGGTGGTAGCCGGCCACATTAGGGCCCATACCCTCCTCTTCATTTCTCCTTATGAGCTACAGACAAGAGAAATCAAACAAAAGCAAAAAAAATAATTCTCTCTCCTCACTCACTCACACCCACGTACTGCACCTCTCTATTTTCTTTCTTCTTCCTCTCTGCTCTTCTATGGCGATTTGAGAAGGAACCACACAGAGCCATCTTCTTCCTCATCTTTGAAACCTCAAACCTTCACCAAATGCCACAAAAACCATACCATTGAATTCGTATCGTCAAGGAGATCATTCTCCACCTTCAAAAATCTAAAACCACCAACTTGAATTTTGAGGGTATTATCGGTTGAGAGCTTCAAGAACACCATTTCAAGATCTATCATCTTCTACATGGTCTAAGGTAAGAAGTAGACCAAGCTTCACTCTTCTTCATCTTTTCCTTGCAAAAATACCAAAACACGTAACCCCACTGTTTCATTGCTAGCCGTTTCGGTGTTCCATCTTGGGGGTTGGAGTCTTGTCATTTTCCACTCTAAAAACTCATTAGAAGCCCAAGGTAAGATCTCTTAAGAGTTTAAATGGTTTATTATGATCTAGGGTTTAATACGTGAGATGTAGAAACTTACTAGTTTTGTGTGTATGGGTGTACCTTACTACGTGGTGTAGTTTGGTTGAAATAAAACACGAAAACAAAGAAGGGAAGAGGAGCAAGAAAGAAGAAGGAGGAGAAAAGAAAAGAAACAAATAAACCAAAGGTAATGAGCAGCCTCTGTATGATTATTATGTTTGTGTATGTGTAGGCATATTGTTTTAGCAATGAATTAAGCTACTGTAACCGTATGAAAAGAATGGGTACATTAATGGAAATGGTAGTTGTAGTTTGAAGTTTTGAAAACAAAGACATAATATGCTAAGTGTAAATGTTTGAGTGTGCAGGAGGTATTAGAAATATATGTGAGAATATCGTGTGTGTTGAACAGGTTGTGAGAATGTTGAAGTGTGCAAAATTATGAGGTGAGAACACTTAGAGATGTAGGGAACCTCTGTCAAAATTTGTTTAAGAATGTAGAGTCTTGGTTGATGTTAGAAAAGAAAGAAACAGAAGGGAATTACAGAGAGGGAAAAATGAGATTGTTCACTTTGTTTTGTAACAGGAAAAGAAATGTAATTGAGTGGAGTTGTAAATGATGTATTGAGAGTTGTCAAACTAAGTTAGGCTAGTGTAAGAGTCATTGGTTTAGTGGGAAGAAGAATAGGAAGGTCTGTAGCATTATTTGGTGAAGTAGAGATGCAACAGAGGAGGAAAAGAATGAAAGTGATAGTGTTAATGTAACAGATTTTGGGTAGGTAGCGTTGTTTAGGCTAGTTTAAAACGCTTAAACAAGGTTAAAACATGCTAGATTATATGTAGAAATATTAGGGAAGAGATTGGTAGAAGTTTAGAATTTATACAAGCTCAAAAACTTACATATATTACCATACTGCAACTAGTCCGGGTTGCAAACCAGAATGTAACCCGGACTAGCCATAAAATTAGACAGAATAAGTTGCAGTGGGATGATCCGGGTTTAAAACCAAGAGGCTAACCCGGAACATCCCAAAAACATACCCGTAGCTTTCTCAAAATACATTGTCCGGGTTTGGAAGTAGTATGTAAACCCGGAACAATGCAAAAATCCACCCGAGAGCAAGTATCTGTATTGGTCCGGGTTTGAAATAGGGAAGCAAACCCGGAACACACACATTTCTAACCCGTAAGTAAGTTGCTCCAGTGGGTTGGTCCGGGTTTGTAAACCCGGACACTAACCCGGAACATGCCAAAAATTGTACAGAATGTGTTTCTAAGCTTAGGTAAGGATGGGTAATGATGGGTAATGATATTATAAGATGATTAAGACATAATTAATGATGTTTAAAGGTCATTAAGGCCATAAACAAGCTTAGAAAATAATTTTAAGTAAGTAACATAAGTATAAGTATTTGAACAACCATGAATTACTAAGTACCAAGCAGGAAATGTTAGTAAGTATGAGTTAAGGAACATAGTAAGAGTACAAGTAAAGAAATTGTGGATAGTTAATCATTCATTTGCATGTATGTCTTAGGATTTGGTTTGTGACATCGAAGGACGTTGGAAACACGTACGACGGTGAACGGTATGGATTCCTCATGCCCCGGGTGTGCTATCTTGGTTACTCTGATTTGTGTTGTTGTGTGCTAATTGATCACCAAATAAGATAAATGCACGAATCGGAGTTAATATGCATACTTGTGAATATGTAGTGTTGTATGATGTGTATATTTTCTTAATTCTTAGTTTGTATAATTCATGAAATGTTGGATGAATATGAATGCGTGTATGTATGTTGTATTGTACCGTGACCGTTAATTATTGTGTTTGGACTTCTAACTTGTTCCTAACAAGCTAACCATCCTAACTTAAAATGGTAATTAAATTGGAATGAGTAGAAGTCCGATATAGTTTCGGCCACGCGTGAGGATGCGGAGTCACGAGAGGTTGGCTCCAATTCCTGACTCTTAAACTGGTCCGCGGCCCAAATCCCTTAAGTGGGTAGCATCCCGGATTAGTGAGTCAAGTAAATCCCGGATGTGGGACGGTGTGTAGTCCCAAGGCCGGAGGTCCCGACGACTTGACTTGAGTATAAGTAAGTAAGTAAGAATGAGTAAGTAAGTAAAAAGGAAGTAAGTAATTGTAAGTAAGAAGAAGTAAGTAATGAGTAAAAGAGTAAAGCATTCCGATAAACCGGATGCATAATTTGGCTAACCTTGTGAAGGTAAGTAAGATGTGTACTTGTAATGTTGCCTTGATTGTGTAATGAATTGTATAGCATGTATATTGTATGAAGAGCATGTATGTATGAATAATGAATGGCATGTTTAGTGGACGTCAAATAGTCGGCGTGCCCTAGCTAGCACGCGGTATATGCGGAGTCCATATGCAGCTTTTGCTGAGCCCCTTGGGGCACCATTTTTTTACTACACGCAGGTACTAGAGATTGATGAAGATGCTGAGGACATAGTTCTATTTCTTTATCTTCCTTTTGGAATGTAAACATTGAATTTACGATGGGTGTACTAAGTAGTACATGGCTGTAACTTTTGATTAGCCGGTGTACACGGGGTACACCTTTTTGGATTTTGATAGAATGGAGTTGGCATAGATGAGTAGCCTTAGAAACTCATTCTTTTGGGAAGTTGAAAGTTGTAATCGAATATACTTTAAATACTCGGGATCCTGGATGTAAGTATTTGGCATATGTTAATTTGGTAAGTAAATTAGTAGCTCGGTACATTATGTTCATCAGACCGTGACTGTAAGTATTAGTAGCCTAGCTAGCCGTATGGGCGGTTAGCGGCATTGTTTCACCCGCCGTAGTAAGTATGTAATAATTCCGCTGCGAACTCGTAGGATTAGTAGGACGATTAGGCGGTAAGCATAGGATTAACGGTTGGTGGGGTGTTACAGATATGAAGCAAGAAGGACCTCCTCAATCCTTTGAAGAGTAGAAAACAAGCTAGAATAAGGCATAAAGATGGAGTCCCATGAGTGTAAATTTTCGGACAAGGAAAAAAATGATGGAAACTTAGATTTTCTTACACTTTCTTTACCTTAAGAGAATGGAGAAGCCAATGGAGTCTCCAAACTTGAATTTCCTCCTCTAATGGTGGTTTGACTTGGCACCAAAATGAAGCTCTTGATGTTTTGAAAAGATAGAAAGAGAGAGCTTGAGCTAACTAAGAAGAGTATGTAATTTGTTTTGGTTTTGGAGCTAAAATGAGTGAGTTGTGTGCAAAGCTAGATGGAGCTAGCATGGAGTTGCTCTTCACGTTAATGAGAAGAGAGGAGAGAGAGAGCAAGAATCATAGGAAACAAAGGAGAATGAAGAAGTGAGGAGAGAGAACTACTAAAGTGTGATATTTATGTAAAAGGTGAATAGTACTTTTACTTTACAAATCTTTATTTGCTTAATGAGTCATGAAGGTGGTGACTCACCTTACAAGAAACCGGCCCCCATTAGTAACAAGGGGTACTTAAGTCATTGTTGACCAAATATCTCACTTATATTGACTTATGTTATAAACTAGCTTAAATATTTTACTATTCACAAAACAAGGCACATTGTTGTGAAATTTTGATTTCCCATTGATATATACTTCCAAATGTGATACATATAGTACGCATGTTAATTAAAGAGTAATTATGGACATTTAGCCATTCAAAACTCATTTACAAGACAATTTTTCAAAAACGTGCTTTAAGACTCCTTAAAGCACATTTTTGTGTTTAAACTTGTTTTCAAGCTTGGTTTTCTTTGGTAATAGATTTAAAATGACCATTAGGATATTACTAAGGTCTTAGAACAACATTTGGGTACTCTCCCAACTCTCTCCAGCTTAGAGCACGTTTTTGCTTAAACTGCTTTTTGGTGTTTCCTTATATTCTTTGATTAGAAATGTTTCTTAATGTTTCTCAGGCATTATTTAGCCTCCTTATATCTAGTTTATCATTTAAACACCGTATCTAAGTTTGGGGTATTTCAGGAGTCCATATGGCGTTACCATATCTTACCGCTAGAGGCCCAGAGAGCCTTCGACTCTGATCATCACCGCCATGGCTATGTGTCGTGAACTACGACGAGGGAGTGATGTATACCTCTGCTATGTCCAGGACATAGAGAGAGACCCAGAGTTTAGTCCTGATGTGCCGGTAGTGTCGGAATTTCCTGATGTATTTCCTAAGGAACTGCCCGGCATGCCGCCAACACGGGAAGTAGAGTTTGAGATTGATTTGGTTCCGGGCACCGGACCAATTGCGAAGGCGCCCTATCGTATGGCTCCAGCAGAGATGACTGAGCTCAAGGAGCAGTTGAGAGACCTACTCGACAAGGGGTTTATCCGCCCTAGCGTTTCACCATGGGAAGCGCCGGTCCTCTTCGTGAAGAAGAAGGACGGTAGCCTCCGCCTGTGTATTGACTATCGAGAGCTAAATGGAGTTACGGTGAAGAACCGTTACCCTTACCACGCATCGACGACTTATTTGATCAGTAAAGGGGCATCAGTAGTATTCTCCAAGATAGATCTACGATCTGGATACCATCAGATTGCATCCGTGACAGTGACATTGAGAAGACAGCATTCAGAACCAGATATGGACATTATGATTTACGGTTATGCCCTGGGTCTATCCAATGCACCAGCCAAGTTCATGGACTTAATGAACCGCTTGTTCCAAGATCAGTTGGACAAGTCAGTGGTAGTCTTCATCGACGATATACTTGTGTACTCGAAATCGAGAGGTGAGCACGAAAGCCACCTGAGAAGTGTGTTGCAAACATTGAGAAAGAATCGTTATATGCTAAATTTTCAACGTGTGACTTTTGGTTGAACCAAGTATTCTTTCTTGGACATGTGATTTCTAAAGCCGGATCACTGTTGATCCGGCAAAGATTGATGCAGTGCGCACCTGGCCAAGGCCGAAGACAGTTACCGACATCCGGAGCTTCCTCGGTCTGGTAGGTTATTATAGGAGATTTGTAAAGGACTTCTCCAGTGTCTCGAAGCCGATGACTTCCTTGATGAAAAAGGATGCACCATTCGAGTGGACAGATGACTGTGAGAGTTCTTTCCAGAGTCTCAAGAATGCTCTGAAATCTGCACCAGTCCTGACTTTACCAGACGGTCCAGATGGTTTTGAGGTCTATTGCGACGCATCAGGCAGAGGTATGGGTTGTGTGGATGCAGCACGGGAAGGTCATAGCATACGCCTCCCGACAGCTGAAGAAGCATGAAGAGAACTACCCTACCCACGACTTAGAATTGGGTGCCATTGTCTTCGTGTTGAAGATATGGCGACATCACTTGTATGGGGTAAGTGTGACAATTTATTCTGACCACAAGAGTTTAAAGTACTGTTCACTCAGAAGGAGTTGAACATGAGACAAAGAAGGGGGTTGAGTTTCTAAACGACTACGACATCAATCTGCAGTATAAAGAGGGTCAGGCAAATGTAGTAGCTGACGCATTGAGTCGCCGAGCACACTCTCTCCATCGCTAGTCCTCTCATACTAGCTTGGTTGAAGAGGTGCGGAGTGCTCAGATGACAGATCAGAGATGTTGGAGATTAGAGACAAGCTTATGATGGCACATTCGAGGGTCAGAAGTACGACTTCAGACTCCACAATGATGAACCTGATTAGGCTGAATGGCCGACTGTGTATCCGAGGAGTAGCGCTGAGCTGAAGGAGCGCATACTGAGTGAATCCCACTGTTCTACGACTTTGATTCACACTGGAGCTTCAAAAATGTATAAGGGTATAAAAACGTTATTTTTGGTGGACTGGAAAGAAAAAGGATGTGAATGATTATGTATTGAGGTGTCTCACTTGCCAGAAGGTTAAGTTGAGCACCGACGGCCTAGTGGTATGGTACAACCAATGCCAGTGCCTGAGTGGAGTTCCATGATATTTCTATGGGACTTCGTAGTAGGGCTTCCGCCTACAAGGGGAGGTCTGAATATGGTTTGGGTTGTTATTGACCGACTGACCAAGGTGGCTTGATTCATACCGATGAAGGACACCTGGAAAGTGGCAAAACTAGCAGAGCTCTTTGATAGAGAGATTGTTCGGCACCATGGGGTACCGAAGACTATCGTGTCTGACAGGGATACCAGATTCCTCTCCAGGTACTGGAAATCCACACGGGAAGCGCTTGGTACCGAGCTGAAGCTAAGTACAGCGTTCCACCCACAGACAGATGGTCAGAGTGAGCGCACCATCCAGACACTTGAGGATATGTTACGTGCATGTGCACTTGACTTTCAGACCAGCTGGATTGACAAGTTACATCTGATCGAGTTTAGCTACAACAACAGTTACCATGCTTCGATCAAGATGTCTCCCTTCCAGGCATTATACGGTAGACCATGCCACACACCATTATGCTGGGATGAGTCGAGTGAGACGGTCGTTATAGGACCAGAGTATCTGGAACAAGTTCAAGCAGAAGTACGCCAAATCCGGGCTAACATGAAGGCAGCTCAGGATAGGCAGAAATCATACGCCGACGTGCGCAGACGTGACCTGGAGTTCGTCGTGGGCGATCAGGTATTTCTTAGGGTATCCCCCATGAAGGGAGTATTTCGTTTTGGCCAGAAAGGCAAGTTGATCCCAAAATATGTGGGGCCTTATATAGTGACGGAGCGGATCAGCCCGGTAGCTTACAGACTTGATTTACCCGTCGAGCTGGGCAAGGTACATGATGTATTTCATGTGTCCCAGTTCAAGAAATATATGTCTCATCCGTCTCATGTACTTCAGCCTGAAAGGCTAACCTTAGAGCCGACCATGCGATCAGTGGAGACTCCGGTACGGATTCTAGATACTAAGACTCGAGACACTCGCCATAAGTTTGTGAGACTGGTGAAGGTTCTCTGGTCTAACCAGGATGTTGAGGAGGCGACTTGGGAGCTGGAAGATAAGATGAAGGTGAAGTACCCGTCATTGTTTACTTCTTAGCGTTTGTATGTATAGGGTACGGGGCGTACCCCTATTTAAGGGGGGTAGAGCCGTTTCGGTTATGTGTGTGTACGACATGTATTTGGATACATTGTTTGTGTTGTGTTGTCATGTTGTTACCTTGTTATGTTACAGACCGCTGAGTCTGAATGATGTTGTGATGTTTTGTTTGGTCCTTGTGTCCGATGTTATGTAAGGATGTTGTTATGGAAGTATTGTTGATATGTATTCCCGTGTTCTAATATTTAGGATATGTGGAAGTATGAACTGTGGGGACAATGTTCTTTTAAGGGGGGTAGATTGAAATACCCCAAACCTTAGTATGTGGTTTAACCATTAAAATATGGTATATTAAGACTAAAAAGAGTCTTAGAAACATTAGTAAACAAGTTAAACCATAGAAAACACAAATAAATACCTTAAGGTCAATAAAGGCCAAAATGTGCTCTAAGCTTGGGATAAGCTTGGTTAAGACCTAATAAGCTTATCAAGACTTCATTTATATATTAATGAACATACTAAACCAATTACCAAAGAAAACCAAGCTTGAAAACAAGTTAAAACACAAAATGTGCTTTAAGGAGTCTTAAAGCACGTTTTTGAAAAATTGTCTTGTAAATGAGTTTTGAATGGCTAAATGTCCATCATTACTCTTTAATTAATATTTGTACTACTTAGTATCACATTTGGAAGTCTATATCAATGGGAAATCAAAAATTTCACATCTATGTGCCTTGTTTTAGTGAATAGTAACTAAAATAAGCTAGTTTGTAACATATGTTTATATAAGTAATTAAATTGCCCAACAAGGACAAAAATACCCTTATTATAATAATAGGGGCCGGTATTCTTATAAGGGATGAGTCATCCCCTTGTTAATTTGATAAGATAGAAATTGATAAAGTAAATCACTATTTACTTTTACTTAAATATCTAAACAAACTAAGTCTTCTTCATTCTCTCATTTCTCTTGTTCCCACCGTCTTCTACCTTCCTCCTTGCTCTCATTCACGGTTTGCTACAGCCCACACCCAAACGCCATCTTTGACCACTTATATCTCTTAGCTCATTTTGCCAAATCAAATTCTAAGACCACCATTCTCTTCCTCTCATCAAGCTCTTCAATCATATCTTCTCAAAATCTCAAGAGCTCCATTTTGGTGCCAAGAAGAATCTCCATAGGAGGAGCTTGAGCTCATCTTTTCACATATTGTTGTTCTCTATTGCTTCTAGGTAAGGAAACTCAAAGAAAAATAACATTTCCTTCATGTTTGTGTGTTGTCCAAAAATCACCATTGATGGTGTCCTTACCTTGCTTGTTTTAGCTTCATTTGAATCTTCCAAGGGCTTGGTGGAGTCCTCTCTTGCTACATATCCAAACTCTCTATGATATCTAAGGTAAAACAATCATCTAAATATTCTAAGGCAATCTATGTATTATGGGTTTACAATGAGATGGAGCATAAAGCTTGTATACTCATTACATTATTTGTATATTGTTTAGAAGTTGACAAGAAATCAAACACCCTTACCGATTTTTAAACAAGGAAACAAGAAAGAAGTTTGTGAGGAAAAGAGGTAAATATGCTAACCTAATGTAGTTTAAAGTCTTAGGAAGAATGAGCTTGTATTGCTTATGAAAATGATTTAAGGAGCCAATGGTGAATGACCTAGAAAGATGCTCTCAAGGGCTTAGTAAAAGGCATATGTTTGTTGAGTGTATTTGCAGGTCAAAGGCAAATATAATGTGGGAAATTCAGTGTTTATGATTTATGCATCTTAAGGGCCTAAGAGCCATGTTATTTAAGGGCCTAAGTGCCAAGCAATTTAAATTATGCACTATATTGTGATGTAGTGCTAAATGAGTGAAGTTTTGTGTACAAGAATTTTCTTGATGGATTTTAGTGTTCTTGATTGTTAAATGGTGAAAACAATGTGTTTTGGTTTAGTAATGTTCTAAGGGAGTTCATGTCAAAAATTAGGTAATATACAAGAAGTTCTAAGTGTTTAAACAAGATTTAAGGAACTAGGAAGTGTTAGAAATGACTTGGTATATTACTAGGGAAAGAAAGTGTATTAAGGTGTTTTTAGAGTACAAGAAGAACTTAGGCACTATCTTGGAGATTGTAGAAATCAAATGAGTGTTTTGGAATACACCAAAGTCATTTTGGAGTGTGTTGAGACTTATGCAAACTTTGGTAAACTAGGAGAAAGTGTAAACTTGTAAAGGGATTTCAAGAATGACATAAGGAATTGGTTTGTAAGAAAAGATGCTTGGGAGATGATGTTAAAAAGGTGAGGAAATATCTTGGTATAATGGTTACAATAGGCATGAAACACCACTTGGGAACCAAAGGATAAAATATAATAGGTGTTAGGGATTTTGGTAAGAATTGAGTAAGTGTTTGAGGCTATGAAAATGAGTGTTTTGGCACGTCCGAACTTCCGTCCGGACATGGACGTTCGGACATGCCCTGTTGTGTTAGAATTTTCTGAGTCTCGGCCAGTGTCCGGACTTCTGTCCGACCATGGATGTTCGGACACACCCGTCTCTTTTCTCAGATTTATCCTCGACTTACGTCCGAACTTAGGGAAACTCGGACACAAGTTCGGACGCTTGAAATTTTCTTTTGTTTTTCTCTCGGCCAATGTCCGAACTTTGGAAACTCGGACACAAGTTCGGACATGCGTCTGGCTTCACCCTTTGAGCCTCGACTTGCGTCCGAACTTCGGAAACTCGGACACAAGTTCGGACATGCCACTATGTTGGCCATAAATGTTGTTTAAGGCTAGGAAAAGTTGTCTAAAAATGGTGATTAGTTAGTAATGATGATATAAGGTTATCTAAGATATGTTAGGTGAGTTATAATGGCAATTAAAAGGGTGAAAAGTTATAACAAGTGTGAAAATAAAATAACTAGTTGTGTGAAGTAATAAGTTAACAACGAACTAGTGCGTTAATTAACCGACGTTACTAAATGTGTATAGGATTCTTCGAAGGTGGAAACCAGTCGAAGCAAGGACCAAGGTATGGTTTACTTGCAGTCTGTTGCCTACCGGTTTACACCGGCTTGTGTGTTGTTTGTTTTTCTGTGTGTTTATGACCTTGTAAGATTTAAGTCATGTAATGAGTTTACAGTTGTTAAATATTATTGTATTGTTGAGTGTGACTCTCTCTTCCCTTGTGTATGTCTAACAAGACTTAACCTATTGTGTGTGATTGGTTCATTGAGTTCAATGTTGAACTTCTAACAAGTGCTAACGGGGGAAGTGAGGAGTCCGGTCTGTTCCGGCCACGCGTGTGAGTATGGGAGTCGATGTCATAACCGGTTCGATTCTCTTTGTATGTTATGGTTGTTTTCCAATTTGGTTACCAACCTTCCCTTTAGCTTAACCAAGGCTATTTTACTGACTCACGTCGGGCCACAGGGGCATACTATGTGTTGTTCGGTGTGCTTGGGTCACTATATCCGAGGAACCTTGTGTTAAGTTATCCGTTCAATCTAACAGGACGGTAACAAGTTATGTAACGAGCTTAGCATGAGTATGGCAACATTCTCTAGGCTCTCCATGGGAACTAATTGTATTGGTTCACTTCCTAAAAGGAATTGTTCTTATATGTTATGTGTGATGTTGTGTACAATACTCATGTTGTGATATATGTATATGATGTATGTGTTAAAAAGAATGTCATGTCATCATGACAATTAGTTGCGCGTATCCCGGTAGCCGATGGGCTGCGCGTTAACCATACCAGCCAAGGGTTGCTGACCCCCTCGGGGGCTCCATATTTCTTTTACTGCAGGATGAGGATTGAAGAAGCAGAATGGCTTTAGACTCTAGGATGCAGGATTACTTTTGATTATTTTTGGATGTTAAGCCCGGGATGCGCCTGTGCTCCCGTGGCAATATATTTTGGTACCGTTGTAGTACAGTGACGACCGTTGTCAGTTTGTGATGTACAAATATGTTTATGGATGTAGTAACAAACTTGGTATTATGTTTATGTATTAATGGTTATTAGTTCTATGCTCGGGAGTCTGATCATCAGACCGGTACACTCGTATTTATTCTGCCTTGTTGACCACGTGGGTGGTTAACGGCGTTGTAGCACCAAATCATTTAGTTATTATTTAGTTGTTAAATTCCGTTGTGATTACAAGTATTGTTAAGTGCGTATTAGGGGTGCTACATTATCCCTTGATCAAATCAAAACCTCAAGAACCCTAACACGTCAAGAAACTCAGCCGTCACCACCTCTCCACGTTTTTACACATCCAAGCCCCGAAATTTTATCGAAATCTCACAAAATCAACAATAAAACACCTTTTTCCACTCCCACAACATCATCCTTCATCAAACCTTCACCAAAACGTGAAGAACAGCAAGAACAACCAACAACCAGAAGCTTGGTTCGAAAACCTTTCGGGTCTGCCATCAACGGAGCACTCGATGAACCCCGACGTGAAGAATCATTGTAAATCCGAAGGTAAAACAGGTAGGAATCTCACTTTCCTAACTCCCTACAACTTTATCAGTATTATATCGAAATTTGGGTTCAAACTAACCTTTCGTGGATTCTGAGTTGCTGTTTGTTTAAGCTTCTTCCCAATTACTTGTTTGTTAAGTTTCGCATTAAATTCGATTTCAAATTGAAAACTTTTAAGCACTAACGTATTGTAAATCTTTCAGGCTACACACCCATAAAATTTGAGCTCAAAACACCGTCGGGAACCTCCCAAACGCCGCCGTCCGAGGGCAGTCCGCACCCACGGACGCTATGTCCAGGGTCCCGGACGCCTTGTCCGTAAGCCCGAACGCCCCCGGATGGTGGAGGTATTTCAAAATTTTCAAAATTTAGGTTTTCCAAAATAATGTCGGGTCCACGGACATCCTGTCTGTGGCCCCGGACTTTTCAAAATTGTGTTTTCTGTTTAATTCTACTTTTATGTTCACATAGGTTAACTAGGGTCCGTGGGTTCAGACATTAGGTCCGTAGCCACGGACGGAAACAAGATTTGACCTAACTCTGCCTCCGAAACCCTAGTTTAGGAATCTTTATTTTATTTTAATTTTCTGTCAAAAAGTGCTAAAAACACAAAAAACAGAAGTGCGCACTTAGGTTAAAAACGACTCGTAATAAGCCGTAATTAAACTAAGTAGAGGAAAAGCGACCTAGGCAGGGTAATGAAAGTAATTGAACCCTAAATAAGTCGAATATCAAGCCCTCGAACCCGAACTCTCCTTTCCTAATTTGATCTAGGTAAACATTAGGTGGTGACTCCTAATAGGTTCCAGTGAGCTAGCTTAGGTTTTAATAATTATCGTTATATGACATAGTTATTAACCTTAGGTTATAAGAGGACCTAAAACCCGCGCAGATCCTAATCAACTTTAATCAACATAGGATAGGGTTTAAAATCGAGGCTCACAGACTGGCGACTCTGCTGGGGATCACTCTTAACTTTAACTTGTTTAATTTTAAGAAAGAGGGCTTAACTCGAAATTGTTTATTTATGGCATTATTACTTTGTTTGTTTGCTTTTGTGCGCACTTTAATTTCTGCACCTTCGCATCATATGAGAGCGAGGGTCCACACAATCCGATTTCACACCGGGACCCGTTTGAGGGTCCCCTATCAGGGACTCACACCTTTTTGGTGATGTGAATAAGTGGGGGAAAAAAGGAGGGTGTCGTCTAACCACACCCCCTTAATACCTGGGCTTTAGCCCCGAGAATTTTCCTGGCAGTATCCTTACCTAGCCCATTGTTTGGTCAGCCAAAGACCCGACCGTAGACGCACACCTTCAGGTGATGTGAAAAAAAGTTGGGAAGCCCAAAGAGAATAGCGTGCAAGCCCTATTCCTTTGTGGCTACCTGGGCCCATGCCCCAAGCACCTCTCCGGATCGATCCATACCCTGTTTGACTATAACGTCTAGTGAGGACATGTTGAATTTGTGTGGGCCTTGTTTACCTGTATGATCGGCCCACTACCCAGCCTAGAAATTGATGGGAACTTTTCCTACATCAACTCAGCCCAACCCGATATCGCGGCTTTATTGTTTGCAGCCCAAAGGCCTTGCTTGATTTGAATGTGTGAGTTATCTGTTCGGGCTTTGGCCCAAAAGTTTAGATTTAGGTGATTTCCCTTCTGGCCTAATCTGAATTATTCAATTAGTTCTAGGCCCATGAAAAAACAAATCCACCTAAAGCGATCCATAAAAATTCATCAGGCCTTTCCTTTTTTAGGCCCATTCTAGTCCAGGAAGACTTTTTACTCGGGTTTTGACCCACGATCCTAGACATGGGTATCATCTTCAGGCCCAATCATAATCACTCAGCCCAAATTCCAATTCACATCCAGAACATGGTTTCGAAATCACTTCGGCCCATGCGCTTTACTTCTAGCCCAAACAAATTCTAGCCCAAGCGCCCAATTCTCAGAACATTCCGGCTCAAGAACCACGCTCTTCAAACATCTCATCCTAGGCACCAGTTAACAGCTCATGAATCAATCCGGCCCATGTGCCTCCTTTCCAACTCATTTCGGGCGTCAGTGCCTACCCACAATCTTCAAAACACTCCAGCTCATATGCTTTTCTTGCAGCCCAAACAAGTTTTTACCTAGAACTTCTTCACGGTCTAGAATTTTAGCTCAATCCACTTTTGTTTTCCAACAGATAAGCCCGAATCCCAAGTATGGCAAAGGGAGGAAACCCAGTCAGCATGGAGGCCCAGTTTGCAGCCTTAGAGCAAAGGTACATGGCTGCCTTTGACGCCATGGAACAGAAACATAGTTCCACCACTAATGACATGGAGGCTAAGTATGTCTCCATCATCGAAGAGCTGAAAAGAAAAATCAATTCCCTTGAGGTTGGTCATCAGGAAAACATTTCAGGAAAGATTGCTAACTCTGGGAACGAGCGTGACTACATCGAAGTTAACTCTGTTGAGGCCCAGGATGCACACAGATTTGTAGGGCAAGTCGTCCCGACCGCCAACGCCCACGGAGCACACAGATTTGAGGGAAAGCGTACCCACGACGCCACTAACTGCAGAATTAAGGAAAGCCTTGAAAAGGATCGAGCCCGAACATGGAAAAAGCTAGCAAGCCAGCTGGTTCGATTACTCTTCTATGGAATCGTACCCCGAGGTTAATCTCCCTCTGAAATTGAAGCTACCCACACTTGCTCTATACAAGGGATCCTCAGACCCGCAGGTCCATTTGGCGATGTTCGATAGGGAAATGTCCATCCTTAGTTGAATGACATGCAGAAGGCCAAGGTTTTCGCCCGTTATCTCGATGAAATACCTCAACGTTGGTACTTGACTCAGAGGATGAACACTAAAACCTATGAAGAGGTTTGTGAGGCTTTCCTGCGCCATTTCGAGTATGCTAAGAATCTTGAAGTCACAAGTCCGACCTTGCCAGTACCCGGCAGGGAAACAGTGAATCAATGTCTGACTTCATCAAACGGTGGAGGATGAAGACCGCTGCTATGCCTACAAAAAATGGATGAGCAGAACAAATTCGAATGATTGTGGACAATATGCAAAGACAATACAACAACGAGTTGAGTTGCACATACTTCCCTAATTTCGACATGCTGATGGGACAGGTAAGAGTTATGGAAGAAAAGATTCACAAAGGCGAGCTGAAGCTGGGACAACCCAAAGCCCAGGGTGTGAGTATCGAGACTTTAAGTCAGGACCGGCCAGAGCAGATCAAGTTTCATACAAGTGAGCACCATACAAAAAACCAGTGCTGCAAGGCAGAGCGTCAAGGCCTCGCCCCGATCCAAGAGGTTCCCTGCACCGAGACAGTTACCGACATGGCCGGCCTCTCAGTCAGTCAAGCACTCGTGAAGCTACAAGAGCTAGACTTACTACAGCCTCTCACACCTAGTCCTGGGATCACCCAGCCGGGGAAGGGAACTCCATTAGTTCTACCAGTTCATTAACTACCAGGACACAGTACTGACGACTGCAGAGCATTGAAGCACAAGATCGAAGACCTTATTGAGCAAGGACTCCAGTTTGTTGAATAGGCAAAAGTCTAGTAGTGTTTTGTTTACTCTTTTCAATTGTGTGGGAAGTTTATCACATTTTATGAAGTTTAGATTTCAGTTTTTCGGCCTTTTCAGTTTGTGATCACAAAAATGATAATAAAAGAAATGTGTTCATTCACCTTGCACCTTCAACCAAATCATCTTGCTCATTAGCAAACATTTCCTAAAACTAATGTTCATGAAACGGTCATTTCTTGCAACTGAACAAAACGACTTGTCTTTGTTCTGAAAAGATGGACATGTCCAACCAAACATCACTACTCACCCCAAAACATCCAAACAACCCACGAAGCGGTTCAAGTCTACATTTGTCCAATTGTTGTTATAAACCCTGGATTAATACTGGGGGCAATCTGAGTTTAAGTTTTCATCTTTCACCTTTCGATTAAATATGCGAACGAGTCTTAGAGTGAGAATTCATGAGAGTGACTTGAGCGGAAAAAACCATGAGTGAACGAGCGTGTCATTTTTACACGACTCCGGCGAGACCATATTCAAAGGTAAGGTAAACGGCATAACTCCGACCGAAGGATATAATTTATAAATTTACTCTTAAACCTGCGAAAAGTAACAAAGAGCGGATACACAACTATCAGAAATGACTAAGCGCCTAGGTACAGCACCACAGAGCCAAAAGCTTGTGAACCCTGACTTTAAACCCTAGGCGCCCCCGCTGAGCCTTTCATATATACCTTTTCGATATTGCAAAGCTCCACAGAACAAGCTAGCCCGTGATGAATAACCGACCCGGTGACCAAAGGAAGCGAAGAGCCTGACTCTTAGATAACGTTTTCATCAGTCTAGAGAAGCAAAGCCGCTATCAGCATGAGGAAGTGATCCGCAAATGTTCCCAAAGTGACACAGGATCCAAAGAGCTCACATCAAAACAACTCTCAAAACTCAAAACGGGAGACACAAGAATCCCGAAGGCGAAGTCAAGAAAGGATAAAACAAAGAGGCAAACCCGAAGTGCCTCGAAGAAATCCAAATGACAAAGAAAAGAGAAATGGTGTAAGGACAACTTCAAAAGTCCAAGTCCAGAAGCTCGAAAACAACGTCAACACAAAGTAGCTAGACGACTTCAAGACAATGAAGAATGAATCTGAGAGAAGACGCAAGGTGCAGCCTTGGTCAACCACTTAAGCTCCACTTACCTCAAATATCCCTCCATGGTCCCGTCGTCTTTCATCACACCCCATGGCCACGTTATAAGCTTTAAAGACTTCCGACTTGATAGTTGTGTGTCCAATCACGTGAAAGTAACAGATCAAATGCGTAATCCAAATCCATCAAAATCGAATTCAATGGTCTAGAAGTTGTTACCGTAGGTGAGGAACGAGTGCAAGCACCAAAAACACTCCGAGTGTAGGTTAGGAAGCACCACATAAAAACATAAGCCTTGACCCTGTGAGGACGAGACTCGCTCGCACGTTCAATAAAAGAAAATACTGGATCGATTGCCATGAACTCTAGCTCAGATTGTCTTAAGGGAAAAATACTGGGGGCAATTATTGGTTCCAACAATTGCTATGACAACACCAATTGGAACCTAGAGCTCAAACATCACCACCACCATTCCACTACAGGCCCACATAAGCCCATACCTCCACACCACCACTACACAGGCCCACATAAGCCCTTACCTCCACACCACCACTACACAGGCCCACATAAGCCCTTACCTGCACGTCAAACACCACAGGCCCACATAAGCCCTTACCTTCACACCATACACCGTACCCCACCAGTGGCATGTTCATCTCATAGGAGATAAACTACAAGTCCGAAGTCTATAGTTAGGAAATCATTATTTCACTTTCCTTTTCACTAAACAGAATTTTCTTCAAACACTGCCACGTTTGGCACCTCTTTCAACAATTTCTTGTTTTGAACAAATTTCCTTCAAACACCTCGGTTTCATAAACCTCATCATTGCCACATTTGGCACACTTTCTAGCAATTTCTTGCCCTGGACGATTTACAATCCTTAGCATTGTCATGTTTGACACATTTTCCAATGGTTTCTTGTATTGAACAAGTATCTTTCATACATTTTGATTGCATACATTATCATCATTTCCATGTTCGACACTCCAGCGATCAGTTTTCATCACAATCGTTTACATGAGACCGTTATCATTCCATAACCCGAAGATACAGACTCTTCAAGATACAGATTCTCAGCCGAAGATACAAATTCTTTAGAGATACAGATTCTCAGCCGAAGATACATTCTTCAGAGATACAGATTCTCAGCCGAAGATATAGATTCTTCAGAGATACAGATTCTCAGCCGAAGATATAGATTCTTCAGAGATACAGATTCTCAGCCGAAGATACAGATTCTTCAGAGATACAGAATCTCAGCCAAAGATATAGGGATACAGATTCTCAGCCAAAGATTCAGATTCACCAGAGCAGCAGAACTCACCAGAGTAGAAGAACTCACCCGAATAGAAGAACTCGACCCAACACCAATTTTCAATCACTGATAAGTAGTCAACACCTTAGAATAGCTTGACATCACTTCACTCATTATAGGTAGCCAGCGCCATAGAATAGCTTGACATCATATCATCCTTATAGGTAGTCGGCGCCTTAGAATAGTCCGACATTACTTCATTATTACCTTTAGGTGGTCGACGCCTTAGAACCGCTCGACACCCTTCCACTTTACTCATAGGTAGTCAGCGCCTTAAAATAGCTCGACACAACTTGTCGGATTTCAATTGCACGTGGGGTCTTTTAAGATACAAAATTTTGGGGTATCATTCAACCATCAACTAGCCTTTCATTTCCATTACAAAGTCTAGTTGATGGGGTGCAATCTGTTATACCCAAAATTTCAACCCCCCGGAAGAGAGTCTCTACTAATAGGCTAGTAGCAAGGGTTCCCAGTTTGATCGGCACATTTCAGAGTACCCGGAAGAGCTTAATCATCTCCAAGGGCATTTTCGTAATTTTCAAGGCTCCTAAGCCCTCTATAGGCTTTCTCTCTCCTCTAAATAAGGGTCAAATCAATTCAAATTGATTTGAAATTTTAACCCATGATAGAGGATGACATTTGACGCATAATGGCGTTGGAATTTTGATTTTTCGAATTTCCAATAATTTTCTAGCAATTTCTGATTGAATCTGACGAGAAATTGAATTTAAAAAATTCCAATATCTAAAAAATTCGATTCCCCTTTGAAAAAATCAGAAATATCATCCTTTACCCATGTGTAAAATTTCATAATCAAATTCCATTTGGAAGCCCACAAGCTAAAACGTCGGTAAATCTCGGTTTTTAACGGATTTTTCTATCTTTAAGGAAGCCTATATAAGGAGCCTTATCCGTTGATCAAATCCGGACCTCAAGAACCCTAACACCTCAAGAAACTCAGCCGCCACCACCCCTCCACGTTTTTACACATCCAAGCCCCGAAATTTCATCGAAATCTCACAAAATCAACACTAAAAAACTTTTTCAACTCCCACAACATCATCCATCATCAAACCTTCACCAAACAGCACCAAAACGTGAAGAACAGCAAGAACAACCAACAACGAGAAGCTTGGTTCGAAAACCTTTCGGGTCTGCCATCAACGGAGCACTCGACGAACCCCGACGTGAAGAATCATTGTAAATCCGAAGGTAAAACGGGTAGGAATCTCACTTCCTAACTCCCTACGACTTTATCAGTCTTATATCGAAATTTGGGTTCAAACTAATCTTCGTGGTTTCTGAGTTGCTATTGTTTAAGCTTCTTCCCAATTATTTGTGTTTAAGTTTCGCATTAAATTCGATTTCAAATAGAAAAATTTTAAGCACTAACGTATTGTAAATCTTTCAGGCTACACACCCATAAAATTTGAGCTCAAAACACCGTCGAGAACCTCCCAAACGCCACCGTCCGAGGGCGGTCTGCACCCACGGACGCTATGTCCGGGGTCCCGGACGCCTTGTCCGTAAGCCCGGACGCCCCCGGACGGTGGCGGTATTTCAAAATTTTCAAAATTTAGGTTTTCAAAAATAATGTCCGGGCCCACGGACATCCTGTCCGTGGCCCCGGACTTTTCAAAATGTGTTTTTGTTTAATTCTACTTTTATGTTCACATAGGTTAACTAGGGTTAGTGGGTTCGGACATTAGGTCCGTAGCCACGGACGGAAACAAGATTTGACCTAACTCTGCCTCAGAAACCCTAGTTTAGGAATCTTTAATTTTATTTTAATTTTCTGTCAAAAAATGCTAAAAAAAAAAAAAGAAGCGCGCACTTAGGTTAAAAATGACTCGTAATAAGCCGTAATTAAACTAAGTAGAGGAAAAGCGACCTAGGCAGGTTAATGAAAGTAATTGAACCCTAATTAAGTCAAATATCAAGCCCCTGAACCCGAACTTTCCTTTCCTAATTTGATCTAGGTAAAAATTAGGTGGCAACTCCAAATAGGTTCCAGTGAGCTAGCTTAGGTTTTAATAATTATCGTTATATGACATAGTTATTAACCTTAGGTTATAAGAGGACCTAAAACCCGCGCAGATCCTAATCAACTTTAATTAATATAGGATAGGGTTTAAAATCGAGGCTGACACACACAATAGGGATCTCCTCCACATGGTATCCCTCTTGAACCTCAGGAATAAACAGAGAAAACCCTGACAGCCCTTCCTCAAGAAGCGGACTGCCTGCATCACAGACACTAATACGGGTGCACAAGGAATGGAGTTCCCATAAAGGTAAAACGGGTCTCGCCCGGCCTATCAAACACGACATTCCTAGCCGCACAGTCTATATGGCATGATGCCCTGCTAGCCAATCCATGCCCAAAATCACATCAAAGCACGACATACACATAAGGATTAAATCAGCAGGCAAAGTCCTATCCATAATCACTACTTGACTAGACTTGCACACAAAACTAAGCACACAAGCAGGCACGCCACTCAACGGGCTAGAAATGCACAGATCAACATCATAAGGCACATCAGACTACCTGAGACTACCACAAAATTAGCAGACACAATGGTGTGGGTAGCTCATAAATCAAACAAACAGAAAACTGGCTGGGAAGAGATCCGAAGGATACCTGACACCACTTGGTCTGAACCGCGGTCTCACTCACCAGCTAGCGTATAAACACGTGCCTGGGTCTGGGGCTTCTTCTGATCATCCTTTTGTCCAGACCCTGAACCAGCACCTCGACCCTCAGAATCGCCACCACTACCTCCACCTCTAGCATGTGGACAGTGGGCAATGCGGTGGTCTAACGATCCACACTTAAAGCACGCCCAAACTTCTTGTAGAACTCCCGGCCCGGATGGAATCGATCACATTCAGCACACTTCACCACGGCTGGCGAAGCAGAAGACGATGCTCCACGATCACCCTGAACTTCTTCTTCTGTGAAGAAATGGTCCTGCCTCTCAGGCTCCTCCACACGGCCCTTTCTCTTCTGATCCTTGCCATTATCGGGCCTCTGGTCCTCCTTCTCATACCGCTGCCTAGCCTGCAGCTCAGCCTCTACCACCAAAGCCACATCCGCCACATCTCTGAAGGTCTTGTGGTGAAAGGGCGCCACTGCAGCTCTGATGTCACCTCTCAGCCCCGCCTCAAACTTCCTCGCCTTCTGAAATACCCCTACATTAATTTAAATTAATTTAGGGGATTTCTTTTTATTAAACCATGAATAATACTATTAAATATTAAGTTATTGTATGGAATTATGAATATTAAATTATTATATGGAATTATGAAAATTAAATTATGGGATTTCTTCTATTTAATCCTAAAGAATACTATTAAATATTAGATTACTATATATATTATATAGTATTATGAATTAATAATATATTTATAAGTCAATAAATCTTGGAAAATTCTAAACACTTCAAGTATATTATAAAGATTTTAGAAATAATTGGAACATTAATTAGAATCATAAAAGTCAATATAAAATCATGGAAACCATAAAGCTTCTTAAGCCTTGCTAGGGTTGACTTTTTGATTATGGTCAAACCAGCCCAAGAAACCTATACCAATAAAAAGGTTATGGAAAACCAAGAAGATTGATAAAAAGAATGTCAAAAATGGATCATCCTAGCCAAAGTTTTGATAAAATGAAGTTTAGAGCCAAAATTTTGAAAAGGAATGTTAATGTGGCATGGTTGCTGACTCACCAGCGCGCCTCGTGAGTCATGCCACATCAGTTGGCCGGAAATTTTGCTAAGTATCGTAACAACCACCAGCAGATTGCCCTAACTGGTGACATCGACATCTCCCTCGTCCCTAGGAATTTTTTAGAGCAGTTTTCTTCATTCTCTTCTCCTACAAACGCTCTTTCCAACCATTACTCATACACAACCTAACTCATCCTATATCGACCGAAAATTGGATCTAAAGTTGCCTCCCTGAAAACTGCAACCAGAATTCCAAAAAAACGAAGATAATCGGTAAGCTTCGTCTCGTTATAACTTCTTCATCTCTCAACCGAAATTCGCGTTCTTTATCTTGTTTTGTAGATCTATAATTCTTCTACAACTCTTATGTTTACACCCAAGGCTAATTCTCAATCGTGCGGAAGATAAAAGCGTCTAAAGTTCCCAATTCGATCACGGTATTATTCTTGCCCAGATCTTTTCCAGAAACGAAGTGGTAAACTCAGATCTTGCGGGATCCATAACTTTCCCCCTAGTTCTTAGTTTTCAATGATTCTTCCACCAATTTTTATAGTTACATGTCTACTTTAAAATGATGTAGGTTTCGTGGATTGAGTCTTTCTCAGTTAGCACGAGTTGATCCGTGAAGTTGCCTACCTGAACAGCACATAAAATACCAATTTTTCAAGCAAAAAAATTCGATTTTGCTTGCCGGCGCATCTCCGGTAAGTTTCCGATCAATTCCTCCGACAATGTCATTCGTTTTTGCATTCCCGAACATAACCCCATATCAATTTAACCAATAACGCACTACATTGAGAGAATTTGTTGAAATTCAAACCGAAACCGGGTGTAAACCCTACTCGAATTACCCAGAATCAATCTTCTTGATCCATGCATTATAATTCATGAAATGGGTACCATTGAAACCGTCTTTTAATTTCGAGTCCAACGAAACAAAAGTCAACGAATTTGGTTCTGTAGATTGAGAGGAATTGATGAATTCCCATTCGAAGTGTTATAAGCTTTATCTAATGAACTCGTGTGTTCTTGAGTGTCCGATCGTGGTTAATAAGGATGGACGGCTGAGATTATAACGCGGCAGTTTAGTAATGTTTAAGTTAGTACAAAATACTAAATATTACTCCAACTTGCTAGACTAATTTAATGACCTTCCCTAATGTATTTTGACACAAAATTTTAACCATAGATTCCTCATACAATTTAGTTTATTTTCATGTAAAATAATATGGGTTTTGATTTTTTAAAAGTAAGTTATAACTTTTGTAAGTTTTGAGAATTATGGAATTATTTAGATAATTTAAAAGATATTTTATGAAACAAAAATTTTATAATATGTCTAAAATATCATAATTACTATATATTAAATTTGAGAATTTTTAGACAAGAGTAAATGGGTTTAAAAATTGTGTTTATGAATTTTTCAATAGTTATCTTATAATAATATATGGTTTTTAACGTAACCAAAAATTAAAGTATAGATGATTAATAAACTTTATAGGTTGAAAATAATATAATAATACTAAACTAACATTTACTACAGAATGTTAATGAATATTTTTTGGTATAAACTTTTAAGTGTAGTAGAAATTATATATATATAAAAGAAATAAGATAGTAACTTAGGTTAAATGATGGGATTAAATTAAGCTACATTTATATTAATTATATAAAATTGAAGTTAAAATACTTAATTGAAACTATGGAAAATACTTTATTTTATAAACCATATATTGGATGTAGATATGTGTAAAAGTTAATAGAAATAATTAAATACAATAAAACTACATAAAGAATGTCTTGAATAAATCCTAATGTATATAGATAAGAAAAAAATAAAATAAAATACCTTATAGAGAATAGAATATGAAGGAATTAATATGTTAAACTAAATCTATACGTAATACTATTAAAAGAGTATTATAAGAGTAGTATTAAATTATGGTTATGAAATTAAGCTTAAAGAGTTACCTATGAATTTCTAAGATTTATATAAACCGTATTAAAATACATGTATATTACCATAATGTAAATCTATAATTGGGTTAAGTAATTAATTAAGACTTAGGAAAATTTGTAATTAGATTACAAAGATGTTAAACAAATAGATCTTATTATATAATTAACAATAAATAAGTTAAATACTTTTACATCTAAATGTGAAGTGGATTAATAAGTCTAAGATTTAATCATTTCATAACATTTATAGTATTGAATATAACTTAATATTTTAATATAAGATCAATAAAAAGATTAGGATATAAAACTATAGTATTAAACTATGATTAGGAATTAATCTAAATAATAATCCTTGAGTTTCTTAGAATTAGATAAGCCATATAAAATACATTTATTACCAATATTCAGAATGCGGGTTTATAATTAAGTGATGTATTTAGTAGTTAAAACTAAAGAAAATGGTTTGTAAATATAAATTAGATATTTAAATGTAACACCCCATCCAATAATACTCTAATCATGGCCTAAGCGTCACATTAACTTAGCTCATCGCAGTGGAAATACTCTCGACTACGGGGGGTGATACAATACCGGCAGCCTTTCATAGCTAACAGTCCTAACTAAAAACAGTCCCGGTGTGGGCGTTGGTTTTGAACCCTTTTAAGTATTGAGCTTAAGGCTTTGAGGTTCAATTGCAATTAGAACAACTGAACCAAAATTATAAAATTAAAGCTTAATTATTCTAACTGACCCACACAAAGCTAAATAGAGTCGCCACCTAAGTTCTAACCTTTAAACTTGGAAAGGAAATGTCATGATTTTTGGAGTTGTGGGTCCGGGGGCTTGATGTCAAATTTATAAGGTTCAGATTCCTTCATTACCCCTAAAAATTACTTTTCCTCTACTATTATAATTTCTAAGGCTAATTGTTTATGATATTATCCTTTTGATCATTTTAGTCGCAAGCATATCAGATCACTTGCTAACTGAAACAAATACTAATGTACATGCAACATACTAGCCTAGAATGAACTAACACGTCCCTTTTTCTACATAAGAATTTTGATGAAAAGCATAAAATTTGAAAATCAAAATGGTACTCCCTTAATAATAAGCTTAATAATCTAATCTATCCAGCTACTATAATCCACTATGGCTCAACCATACTTTTATTTTATTTTATTCCCTTTACATATGTATACCACATCGCACATTAATCACACCCACATCCGATTTCACATTATGCCCGTACATACCCTTACCATTAGTTAACTGATATGAAAGTATGGTTTCTCCTCAATCTCAGCTTCGGACGTGATAACAACAAAACAGCAAAGAAAAGAGTGAATGACATACCTGATTATCTTCACCTCACTACTACAAAAAATGTCATAGACAACTGTTAAAAAATCCAAAGACAACTGTTATTAACAGTTGTAACAGAACCAGTTGTCTTAGGTAGACATTGCATTAGACAACTGTTAAATAACAGTTGTCTTATGGCGCCAAACAACTACTGTAAATGGACCTATTACAACTGTTATTAACAGTTGTAGTAGATATACATAAGAGAACTGTTAATACCAGTTGTAATAGGTCATATTTTCCTCCACTTTCGAGACCTATCACAACTGTTTTTAACAGTTGTCTTTGATACTTTTTTTTCCAGTTTTTCGTAAACAATTTTTCCTAACTTTTGACAACTATTCTTTAACAGTTGTCTTTGATCCTTTTAGAATATTTTTTTTTACCATACACAACTATTAATTTAATATTCATCTATTTGTCACCTGTTAACAAATGCATTCATATTTTCATCTTGCAAATGCACAATAACATTCATAAACCCACATAACAACACTTAATTCCAAATCAATATTCATAATTCCGAATCAACATAGCAACATTCTTGTTCCAAATCTGTTTAGCAAAAAACATAGTATCAACTGTGTTTAGCAACATCCAAAGATTTCCAACCCACATAGAAAATGATTCAATACATCCTCATTCTACTCAAGTCATGGAAATCAGCACCATGTGTAACAAAATCTACTTCATGTCTTAATCTAATTGCATTTGAACATAAGATGCCCACTGCTCTCAAATAACATCAACCTTGTCTTGCTTGTATGCTCGACCGTTTTACCCGCAAAAGTACTACAAAACACAATACCAAATTCTGTTAGTTCATTAGCATATGCACGTATATTAATTAGATGCTTCAACTTATAATGAACTTAGGAAAGACATGTATCTGCTCATAACAAAGACATAATAACATACATTAGCACATACACATACACGTATATGAGAAAGCTGCCAAAACACTAAAGGTGAATCCTAGTACGCATGTTGCTCATTGACTTGAGAAAGACATAACTATGTACAACAAGAAATGCTCTTCAAAAGACATAATATGGTTTCAGCTAACACTTGGATCGTCAAGGACTCATATAACTTACTCCTACGGACTAAACACCACAAACAGCCCAAAATCAATATTTATTTAGACATAACCAGCAATCGTAAGTGACCTACACAAATAACCTAGATGAGGTACCTCCATGGACTCTAGTAGATTCCAAAAACAAAAGTTTAATCTGTTCGGGATGCACATCCTGCCCATCCTTGCATTGCTGCAGGGAAGAAATAATACCAAACACACATTGGTGAAATGAAGAACTATAAATATAATATTATAACCAATAGAAAAAAAGACCAGAAACAGACACGGAAAACATCCTTGTAATTGGCAAATATACCTTTTGTAATATATATAACCATCATGCTTCTCTTGAATGAAACAAGACGGCAGGCTGAGTGAATTCCATCTCGCTGCTCACATATATATAAGAGAAGAGAAGAGGATTATATATAAGAATAGAGGTGGGGTCGAATTAAGAGAAGAGAGATAGAGATGCCTTACTGTTGGTTATCGTCATAGCTATACCATCTATGAGCACCATTACGACGGAGTGAATCCGTAATTCTAGCAGCTGATTTACCATTTCCATATGTAAGAAAGTAGTTTGGGTTTCCACAATTTGCATCATCGTATGTTTGATTACATATCTCTTGAGTCAAATGGTCGTAGCTCTTCTTAAAAAGAGAGATCTACACACATTTAATTCATACACAGAATCATGAAATTAATTATAATCAACATGTAGCTATAGCAATTAGCAAGATATATAATTACCTCACCAAAAGGTTCTTTGATATCATCACGCTCAACGGTGGTTTCCTGACGAAATCGATGAACATAACATTAATTGAGTAATGAGATTGATGCTTCAGTCTAAGTAAGCTAGTAAAGTGTCTTACATAATTAGAGAAGATGAGTACATGGACTAGTTCTGGTATATCAGCTAACAATGTTGTTACAGAGTAATCACTTGTTCCAGCTGGATAAACAAGCTCATCTGTGTCCAGATGGAAAATCCACTCCATCCCAGCTTCCTTAATTACTTAAAATATCACATGTATCAAATTTTAGTTATACTCTTATTATAATAAATATTAAACCAGTCTTCTTACCCTTGCCATCACTATTCCCATTTCCCTTATATAATTAATCACCAGTCCCCACCCTTGCCACACAACTACCCCTCATGTTCAGAAAGAAAAGAAGATAATAGCCACTCTCAGTTAGGAAGTAAGTAGTATATAAATGAGAAGCAAAATAACATTTCAACTCAATGTTTCAGCCCACAAGAAGCCTTGGATCTAAAAAAATGAATACATGGACCGAAACATTTCGTACAATAAAATAAATACTCGTCTAAGTGGACTTCCACATGAGAAGCATGTGCTATTTTTATCATTTTCCATCAAATGTTTCATTTCAGATAAGACCTGCACACGAGAATTCAGTGCAGATTGATGCCAATCGAAATAAAGGTGACTGATTGAAACATCAAGAGTCTGAGGTGCTTAATTACCGTTGAAGATAGGCTATGGGTACCATGTTTGTCATCTCTAAAGAGAGTAATAATTTTGAACAGCTGATCTATGCCAAGTACCTGAGTTTGTTGGTTTTTTGGGGACAGAAAAACACTTTTGTGAGAGGAACAGAACAGAGATATATTTGTTATCTAATAGTATTTCAAAACTCACCGGGCAGAGGTCATTTCTGATCTCATTCAGCGTCTTCATAGGTTTCTGGTCAATTAACTGACCAAACAAAAGACAAACAACAGAGTTGCAAAAGTAAGAGCATAATAAAAGAATTAGGAAAAACTATTCAACCAAAGTGTAATAAGTGTTATGTGTATGTGTGTTAGTGTGATAGAAACAAACCAAGAATTCAACTACTGTTTGTGTTTTGAGTTTTTTCACCAAAACAAAACCCTGCGTACTGATCGATAATATATAACACAAAAAAACATTGATTAAGGTTCAAATAATTAAATGAAAATGATAAGATAATAAATTAAAAACAGTTAACCCAAAAGAAAAAGTCACTCTTCTGTTGCCTCATGACATTACTTTTCCACTCTGTTAATCCTGATTTTATGTACTCCCCATTGCTCAACGTGCAACACTCTTCATGAAAAAGAAGGCTACAAAGTGCATCTACTTTATAATATGAGGGTGGGTATATCTTCTATTCTCTCTAAACAGCAAGGCTGTGTACACAAACTATAAGAAACTAAAATGTGATTTTTACCTATTGAAAAGCTGGACGTTGATGAAATAAAAAATCTGATTAAACATCTGCGAATCAGTACGGGCGGCACCTGTATTGATCAATTGATAAAAAGCACATGCAACACAACGTACTTATATCATCAACATTAGTTAAGTTGAATCTTTTTTAATCAAAGAAATGAAACACTAATTAATTAATAAGCATTTGAGTTGTTAATTATACAATACATGTTTTGCTTTCATAACATTCAGGTAACTGTTGAGGGTCTTGCAAATGTTCTGCCAGTGCTCAATTGAGGATCTGGTTGAGCAGTAGTAGTAGTATTAGGTTGAGTGATTCAGTTGCACTGGATGTTTTAGATGCCTGCTTCTGCTCACTACGGTTCCATTTAAAAAGTTTCAGAACTCTGGATCGGAGGCTAGATCTCTTGTGTTGCTCCTTCTGGGATTATCAATTAGGATATATCACTTTTTCTTCACAACAGCATGCAACTGATATAATTGTATATCACTAGGTAGGCAAAGTAATTAATTAAAGCGTACCTACCTTGTGTTTAGACACCGCAACAACAATACATTGTTCAAGTACTGGAGAAATTTTGCTGGTGAACTTGTCTTGTATCATCTGATACATCTTTTCAATGTAGGCATGGAGTTGCCGCTAGAAATGGAAAGTTAACTTAGGGGTACTATTCAAGTTTGAAGATCAAAGAACCCAAAAAAAATGAGGGATCCTAACTTCACCTGACAGAATAGTCCTATCCTTTGCTGTTGTGGAGTTTGAGTTTCAGAACTTGCTTTCGGTTTGCGTGAAAGGAGTAACATAAGCAATGCGACATAGTTGGAGATCCAGTAACATAGAAGAAGGAACAGACAACGGACTATGATAATGTTTTTTCAATCAGTTAGGAAGCCCCTAATCTGATCTTTGTTTCCATCCAAAGCAAGAGAATAAATGGTAGGCAACAAGTGGAGCAAAAACAAGCTCTAAAAGTGTTCAAATTAAAGCGGCGACATGTCAAGCACCCGGTGACATTGGGAAAACTCAATGCTTTCCTTCTCACACACTCAAATTCATAACCAGTATTCAAAGTGAAACCTCAACTAATTGGGTTTTCCAAATAACTGGCAGAGGAGAAACGTAACTGATGTGCCAAAGGGAAATACAAACCACAACAATATCAAGAGCGGAATTTAGGGGTATTTCTTGAAGCTAATCGTACATACCCTAATTATCAGAAAGTTTTACCTAACTTGAAGATTGCGGGTGCTACTAAGGTAGCTATCGATTGTTAGCAGCTCGCTCTAGTCACCGATATTACTAATTTGTCATTGCAGAATTCTGTGGAGTATGCCATCGTGGAAGGGAATGGCGGCGAGAACACAAAAAACCGAGAGAACGAGAAAGAAAATTCAGGGTTTGAACAAACCGATAGAATGAGAGCAGCAGGGAAGAGAAGGAAAAACCGTACTACTTTTTTTTAAAATTTAGTGTCTAAATACCTAACACTACTATAAATTTGTAACAGTTGTTTTATGCAACCTTAAAATCGCGTGCTTGTTCAAACCCATCCAATAAAACTCATTCTAATACCAGTTGTATTACGATAGTAGTAAGAAATCTTTTTTGTAGTAGTGCCTCCTTGTTTTCGGTATTTCCCGTTGATCACTTGTGGGTCAGTGATACAGCGTAACTTCATGTCGTGAGCTTTAGCAGCACCGATCTACTCCTCACTTCTTCTCTACAACAGGAGGGGAATCTTGGCCTAGAAAGGCAAAACGCTAACATAGCTTATGGGTCATTGCCGAGAAACGACATGGCAACCAACACGAGGTTGATGATGGGGGAAACGTTTCAGCATGATCTTCTCCTTCCTACAAAAAATCAGCGGAGCGAAGCAAATCCTTGCCACGAGCACTGACCGTCTATACCTTTCCTTCTTGTTGTTTGACCTCCGGTAGTAACGAGCCATGTAACTTCACGCTGAGAGATTGACTACGTACGGGACCGTGAGGTTGACATATAGTTGACGAAGATGCAAGTATAATGTGGCGTACTTGGCTCTGGTGTTTGTCAAGTAGGCAGCAACTGAAAGCGGACGCCTCAAGTTGGAGTTTATCAGCGACCAGCAATGGCTAGCAGGAAAAAGAGGTGGCAGACCGTCGTGGAGAAGATGAGCGTGTGCTCGGCGATGGTAGTAGTCACGCCCCATCTATCTTTTGTTGTCGCTGATGAACTTGGCACTGGCAGGAAAAAACAATGTCCATGAGGCATAGAACGATGATCTAGCCTTGTCTTTTTTCTCGTTGGCGATGGCACACCAACCAGTGGATCAACTGAATGCTAGTGTGATGATGATGAAGGATCGTGTGGGAACAATGATCGTGCTCAGTAAACAAGGGAGGGGTGTTCTAGAGATAAAGGATGCAGGAATGTATACAGGAATGCAAGGATGTATACAGGAGTTTTTCCGTGACCTTGCTATTATGAAATATATGTATGCTCTCGCCCGTATCTTTTTTTTTTATATGAATTGTGTTGTGTATATGAACTGTCGTCTATTAAGGATCTACAATGGTGGGATAGGAATGGACATAGTAGAATAAATCTAGAAATGACAGTTCAAACAATGAGACAACGAAGATGATTGTTTATCAGGATGAACGCAGAATGAGGCAGTGAAATGGTAGCGATGAAACGAACGAGCAGGAGCAGAATGCCTGTGTGAATGAGTGTGATCAGGCTGTATGAACTATCAGTCTGTGTCCCCTCTTAACAGGAGTATGGAGTGATTATATAGAGGTCTGTAGATCAATTAAAGGCTAAAGAATCTTAACAATTTAACAAACTTTTGAATTTAAAAATAAACAAACTAATTAATAAGAAGTGAGAAATAAGATTGAAAAAGAAAAGTCACTAACTAGTAAAATAAAACGAGTAAAATACTAAAAGAAAACGTTAAATTACAAAAATACTAACGAGATTTTCGAAGTCACAAAAATGATGGAAATTTTGAAAAACATTGTTCTATTAATAAAATGAACAACTAGTAAAATAGAAAAGATTTTTGTTGCTTTTTTTTTGTTTTGAAAACAAATAGTTAAGAGAATAAAAAGGGATAAGGATGAAAAAAAATAGAAATTAGAAAAAAATGAATAATCATTAAAAAAATGGAAGATAACTAACTAAAATAATATGAGTTTTTTCCTTGAAATCACGTTCAAACGTTTTCCTTTTTTCTTTTTTATTTGTTGGAAAGAAAATAAACTAGCAACCAAAAATAGGAAAGAAGCACATTTGTTTTTTTTTGGATTTTTTACTTTTCAAATAAACTCTGATTTTGAAAACTAGAAATAAAAAGAGAAGAGAAGAATGGAGAATTAAGTAGAAAGCGAAAACTATAAAAGTTGTTTATCATTAACCTCGAACCATTAACCTCTCACATCTTCTTTATGAGTCTCTCCCCTACCACTCTGCCAATATGATTTCTTGTCAAGCATACCACCTCAGTTTTCATGGTATTGCAATTCATGTCTCACCACCTTAAAGCTCTAGAAATGCTCCCTTTTGCTCAAATGAGGGTAAAGATTTTGGGGATAACATGATTGCCCCCCGTCAACTTGATTTTGGAATGTCAATGAAAAGTCATGTTGACGCTTGATAATACCCCAAATCTTTACAAACCTTGTTACACATTGCTTGTCCGTTTTTCTGTTCAAGGTTGTTGACGACCTCAAAACAGAAATTTGAGCTTACCGAGCTAGTCGAGGGCACTAGAGACCCAAATGAGAAGCATGTCATTGTACCAAGACACTTCTAAGGGCCTAAACATATCCAAGAGATTAAATGCAAGCAAGTATCCAAGTGCTTCTTGGGACTGGAACCCGTCCTATGTAAAATATGTCATGGGATTCGATGCTTTTAAGAACCAAAACTCGTTCGGAATGAAATGCAAGATGTGTGATGTGATTCAGATGCCTGTGTGGACCAAAATCCATTCTGAATGAAATGCAAGAAAAATGTAACATTACTCGATGCTTCTAGGGACTGAAATCCGTTCAAAAGAAAATAACTCGGATGCCTTTGGGGACGGAAACCCGTCAAAAGAAAATAACTCGGATGCCTCTGGGACCGAAACCCATTCAAAATAAAATAACTCGGATGCCTCAGGGGACTGAAACCCATTCAAAAGAAAATAACTCGGATGCCTCTGGGGACCGAAACCCATTCAAAAATAAAATAACTCGGATGCTTCTGGGGACCGAAACTCATTCAAAAATAAAATAACTCGGATGCCTCTGGGGACCGGAACCCATTCAAAAGGAAAATAACTCGAATGCCTCTGGGGACCGAAACCCATTCAAAAATAAAATAACTCGGATGCCTTTGGGGACTGAAACCCATTCAAAAACAAATAACTCGGATGCCTCTGGGGACCAAAACCCATTCAAAAATACTCCATGTTGGTTTTCCAAGGGGACTTATTACCATCGCCCGCCAACTGGGTTGTTGGGATGAACTTCTAGTTTTCACAGGGGACTTATTGCCATCGCCCACCAGTTGTTATCCAAAAAGTTGACATAGAAATGAGGACTTATTGCCATCGCCCGCCAGTTGTTATCCAAAAAGTTGACATAGAAATGAGGACTTATTGCCATCGCCCCGCCAACTTGTATACATTGGCCAGTATACACCCTGCTTCAATTCAACGGGTAGCATACCTCCACCTGTACTCATACACATTGGCCAGTATACACCCTGCTTCAATTCAACGGGCAGCATACCTCCACCTGTACTCGTACACATTGACCAGTATACACCCTGCTTCAATTCAACGGGCAGCATACCTCCACCTGTACTCAACCACTCGCACACATTGGCCAGTATATACCCTGCTTCAATTCAACGGGCAGCATACCTCCACCTGTACTCGATAAAAACCATGCTTACTGGCTCGATACAAGACATACCAAACACGCGTACTGTCTCAATACACAAACAAGCTTAATGACTAAATCAATATGCAAAATTGACTCGATGTTAATGTTAAAACAAACTGTCTAACTTCAGTGCTAAAATAAGCTCATGGACTTACTATGAAAACAAAATCAGATCAATTTTCAAAACAAACATGGGTGACTCGGTGCCAAAACAAGATTGGTGTTGACTCTACTGTCAAAAATTCAGATGTATAAGCAAATACTTCTTTCAGCTTAAATTCATGGAACGCTCATTTTTCAGGAATGGACTTCGAGACCAAAATTTTGATCCTTCAAAACTGAACATGCTTCCGGGCTTTATGATTTTCTCAGGGTTGTGGAGCTCGAGGTTTTAAGATGCGGTGCTTAAGGCTTATGATAAGCCTAAGTCTTTGGGATTACAATGTCAGAACATGGTGCTTAAGGCTTATGAAGTGCTTAAGGCTTAAGGTTTTGGGACATGGTGCTTAGAGCTTATGACGGGCCTAAGACTTTGGGATTTCTTTGTGTTATCTATGGAAATTGTTGGAAACAAATGCCCTCAGTATTTCTTTGAGCTATCTGAGTTAGAAATTATGGCAATCGATCGAAACGATCCATTGCCCCCAGAAATATCTTTGGCTAAACATGTGAATAATTCTCATCCTCACAGGGTTAAGGTTTGCTTTGATGTGTGGTGCTTTTTCTACCTACACTCGATGTGTTTAACATTTGCACTCATTTCTCACTTACAGTCATAACTTCAAGACTTTTAAATTCGATATTTGATGGACTTACACCTTCGATCTGTTACTTTCACTTGATTTAGACACATAACTATCAAGTCGGATGTCTTTGAGGCTTATAATTGGGCCATTGGATATGATGAATGTCAAAGGGACCATGGAGGGACATTTTCGGTCTTGTGGGGCTTAAGGGTGACCAAAGATGCAACTTGACCTTCTCCCAGATTCGTCTTCCCGTCCTTACGTGTAAAGTAGTCTTGTTACTGCATGTGGACTTCCCTTCAAGTTAATGACCTTGGTGTCATCCTTGTTGCTACTTTTTTGTTTGAAAACTCAAGGCTTTCAGATTCGCCTTTTCATCTTGGGGTTCTTGTGTTTCCCGGTCTTAAATCTTTTGGAGTTACTTTGACTTGCCTTCAGGGTTCTTGTGTTTCCCGATCATTTGGGGCTGTTGGAGCTACTTTGAATCATATTCGGGGTTCTTGTGTTTCCAAACTTTTGGAGCTGCTTTCGTTCAAGCTCTTGAATCCTGGGTCGCTTTGCGACCGTTTGCGGATTTGTGGTAGTGTTGCTTCTCATTTCAGACTTGTGGTGTCCTCATCTGAGAATTGGGCTCCTCGCTTCCTTTAGTAACAAGTGTACATAATCATCACGAGCTAGCTTTTTGTGGAGCTTTATTGATAAAAGAGGTTATACGAAAAGCTCAACGGGGGTGCCTAGGGTTTGATTTCAGGGTTTCACAAGCTTCTGGCTATGTGGTGGTTTACCTAGGTGTTTCATCATTCCTGATAGTTATGTGTCTCTTCTTGTTACTTTTCACAGGTCTTGGTGTAAATTGACAAACTATCTCCTTCGGTCAGAGTCATGCTGCTTACCTCACATGTATGTGGCCTCACCACGTGTAAAGATGGCACGCGTTTTCTCTCATTGGTTTTTTCCACTCAAGACACTCTTGCACTGTTTTGCTCAAAGAGTTTCGTTCACACATATGTTAGAAGAAGTTTGGAATAAACGATTCTAACTCAGATTGCCCCCAGTATTGTGACGGGGATTTCAATAATTGTTTGATGACTAGATGCTCTACTAACCATTATGTGGGTTGCTTTAGTGTTTTGGGATGTGCTTCGGTACTCGAATAAGCATTGTAACACCCCAACTCAATCCAAATGTGGTCTCGCAACTTAACAGTATATATATACACAAGTCACAGCGGAATTCTTTACAATCCAGGACCTTGCTACGGTCTGACTACAGAATATACCGAACATTAGTCTAACAACCTTAACCATTTACATAACCTTCTTACAATCCACTCACAACCTATACATCTTACTAACTCAAATTGCCATACGAGTGTACATGCACAACTCGTAGGCCACCCTAAACCCTTAACAGCTGTATCCTCTTCTTACTCCTGCGACAGCCTCCTCCTGATGTTCACCTGTGTAGTAAAAAGAAGCCCCCGAGGGGGTCAGCACGAATGCTGGTACGATCCTCTCATGGCCCCCAAGCTAACGTGGCTACGACGACTAATTGTCGATAGCATGGAGGTTGATTAGATGCACAACATAATAGAAAGTGCAGTAAACAACAACTCAGATATGAACAATCAAAGTTCACACACAATGAACGACTTAAATGCGTTCCCTTAATTAGAGAGTTAGATATTTAACTCCTTAAGTAATGTTCTCTCTTAGTCTTATTCCATCCTTATCTTACCTCAATCTGATTCTTATCTTAATCTTAGAAACAACCATCCTTAATCAGGAGTGGATGTAACTTATCTTAATCTTAATAATACAAATCATCCTTAAAAAGGAATGATTGTAACTTAACTTAATCTTACCTTAATCTTAATCTTAATAATACAAATCATCCTTTAAAAAGGAATGATTGTAACTTAACTTAATCTCAATATACAAACCGTTCCTGGAAGGGATTGGTTGTAACTTATCTCAGTCTTAGAATACAAACCATTCTTTAAGTAGAAATGGTTGTAACTTATCTCAAATCTTATCTCAATTAAGTCAACCGTTCTTTAATTAGAATGGTTGTTCCTTAATTCATTGTTTATCTGTCGGGTCACGTAGCCCTAACCAATGAGTTATCAGCTCCATTGGTTTACATAAACAATATTTGTTAGAATTTGTTGGGCATTTAGGTAGATCCCACTACACCATCTCAGTATGCCTCCCTCCTAAAACAAGAAGTCCGAGGAGGTCGAGTCTATATGTCGACTCTAGGCGACGAGTCCGAGGACAAGTCATCTTTGGAAGACGGTATTTGATAAGGATACCGACTTCCCCCAATACACATGTGCCGGTACCATTCCGGATTCCTCACTCAAGTTCAGTTAGTAATAGTCTCAAGACCATGTTTGTTGGTCAACCTCTTTCGGTTCATATCGTCCCTCTTTAGGGGGCGTTCCTTAGTCTCACTTAATTCCTTACTAAGCATTGGTTAGTAAGTTCTCACGGTATGTTGTGTTAGTTTTCAAACATCACACAACAACACAATATATATATAATATGTTCCGGTTGCATGCTTTATCTTGTTTAGTGAGCACACAAAACAAATAGCACACAAGCCGAGGGACACCTCGTTAGGAAGCAGGTCACAAGAAGAAACAACTGTACCGTTCACCGTTGGTCGTTTCGGTTGCTTACTCTCCTCCGGAGTCCAAATCCCAAGTCCTAAAACATTCATTCAGTTTTAGGTGTTAATCACTTAACTTAGTTCAACTTACTTAACTTACTTAACTTACTTAACTTACTTAACCCTTAATGACTCCCAATCTAACACTTCTTAAGTCTTACCACTTAATCTTACAACTTAACCTTACACTTTCAAGTTTATATTTAACTTAACTTAATCCCTTAAATTCTTAGGGTCCTAATCATTACCACCCTACCAAAGGTATTCCTCATTACCCATTACCATTCTTATAATTCGAAATTTCTTTTTTTTTCTAAGTGTTAAGGGTCGACCGACCCACCGACCGACCCAACCCCTGGGTCGGTCCATTACAGAAACTCCTCCGTCTTTTGGAACCCATCCGACCGACCCAGAGCTAGACCGACCGACCCAAACCCTCTGGGTCGGTCCCTTACCGAACCCATTTTCCTACTTAAACCTTGCCCGACCGACCCACCGACCGACCCCATCCTTATGGGTCGGTCTATTGCCGAAACATTTCTGCTGGGTTAACAAGGTCCGACCGACCCAGAACTGGGTCGGACCCTGGGTCGGTCCTCTACAGACCATCCTCTTAAATTGCCTCTTTCAATTCCAAACTTTTCCACAAGTGTCCTAATAGGTCCAACATCATCTTGGCACCTTAAACCCACCTTATACCCTCCTTTAAATACCTTAAATCATCCATCAAAATCCACCTTAGTCATTATGCATTTCCTTGTAATCCATGTAATAAGCTCACTGTAGGTTTCCTAGGTTTGGTGGTTCATACTTAATGTAACCACTAAGCCAAATGTTTCCCTCATCACTAATACATCATCTCCCAAGCATCTTTCACCATTTAAAACTCTTTTATGCATTTACTTAAAGTTCCTTAACAAGTTTAAACTTCCATCATCATCACATTGTTTCCTTCCTAGTTATGCACCAACATTTGCCTAAGCCCTAAATACTCAAATACATTCTCTTGATTCTTAAATCTTCCATGGTGATACCTAAGTCATTATAATACCTTAACTTCACCCTTTTTTCATCAAGACAACCTATAGAACATTCCTAGTACTTCCTTAGTCATTAAATCCCTAGAATATATCTAATCACCTTAAACATCATATCATACTTCTCCTTAAACTTTGCTACAACTTCTCCTTAAACTTATTCAAGTCCTCATCTCATGACTTTGGTGTGTCAATACACCCACCTAAACTCAAATTCCTCATAGACCATTCTAGGTCATTCTCATCCTTAAGAACTCCTTAGTTAACTCATTTCCACTCAAATTCTTCATGATGACTCCTAGTAAATCCTAGGTCATATTGATTCACCACCTTCACCTAAACACTATTTTCTACTCAAATTTTGCCATAGCTCCTCCTCTAGTATATCTCATGCCCAAATGCATTGTTTTTCTCACACAATACCTCACACACACCAAGTCCTTTCTCATCAAATTTCCTCATCCAAATCAACTCATTCTTAATAACTCAATATAGTGCAATAATCTTAAATTGCATAGCACTAAGGCTCTTAAATGACATGGCTCTTAGGCCCTTAAATGACTTAAACTTAAACACTGAATTTCCCACATGTATAAGCTTTCAACCTGCAAATACACTCATCAATCTCATAGTAGTTATAATGCTCTTAAAATCCACCTTAAACTTATATTGCTAACTCATCTCATTAGCTCCTTAATCACAAGTTCATAAGCTTGTTTAAGTTCTTTTTCCTTAGGTTATATAACCCAATACACAATGTAAGCTCTAAGCCACATTGGTATTTATCTAAAACTCATTCCTTAATCTTAAATCACCATTAGGTAAGCATTTTACCTTGTTTTCTCAAGCTTATCTTAACTCCTCCTTAGACCTTCTTCTTGAATGAATATCGGCCACCACTCAAACTTCTCTTGCCAATGTTCTAATCAATAACCAATGACTCATATGAGCACTAATCAATACACTAACCTTAAGGAGTAAACCCTAGGTTAAAAATAGTTCTAAGGTATTAAACTGAATGTTTTACCTTGGATTCTCAAAGCAAGCTTGGATATGAATTAAGTAGGACCTCCTCTAGCCCTTGGAGAATAGAGTCAAGCTAGAACAATGGATAAAAATGAATCCCCATGAGAAGGAATTTTCGGTAATGTGTAGAATGGTGGAAACATGGTTTTTCTTACATTTTCCTTACCTTAAGAGAATGGAGAAGCTAATGAGCTCTTCAAACTTGATTTTCCCCCATCAATGGAGTTTTCTCATGGCACCAAAATGGAGCTTTGAAAGATTTGAAAAGATAGGAAGATAGGTTGGCCTAACTAAGAGAAATCTACACTTAGTTTTGATTTGGAGCAAAGATGAATACTTGGTGAGCATTTGAAGGTGGAGCACCCATGGAAGAAGCTCTCTCGGTTTGGAGCAAGGAAGGAGAAAGAAAATCGTGGAAGGAAGGAGAAATGAAGAGAGAGAGGAAGAAAGGTGGCTAATATGTGATATTTGCTTTAATAAAGCAAATAGTAACTTTCTTACTTACTCTTCTTTTCCTTTCTATTTGACTACTTATGGTGACTCATGTGGTGACTCCCCACTTAAAAAAAAACCGGCCACCCTCTTAATATAAGGCCAACATGGTCTTTGTTGACCAATTAATTGACTTATATTGATTAAAACTTAAACTAGCACTAAATAGTTACTATTCACTAATCAAGGCACATAATCGGGAAATTTTTGATTTCCCATTGATTTAGACCTCCAAATGTGATACTAATTAGTACACATGTTGATTAAAGAGTAATGATGGACATTTAGCCACTCAAAACTCAATTCTAAGACAATTTCTCAAAAATGTGCTTTAAGACTTCTTAAAGCACATTTTGTGTTTTAACTTGTTTTCAAGCTTGGTTTCTTTGCTAATTGATTTAAAATGACCATTAGGATATTACTAAGGTCTTATCATGATATTTGGGTACTCACCCAATCTCTCCAAGCTTAGAGCACGCTTTTGCCCTGATTGCCTTTAAGGCACTTTCTTGTGTTTTCCTTGGTTAGAATTGTCTACCAATCTTTCTAAGGCATATTTTAGCCTTAATACATCATGATTTGATGTTTACTTAGCATACTTAGGTTTGGGGTATTTCAATCTACCCCCCTAAAAGAACTTTGTCCCCAAAGTTCCCATGCATCTTATCTCATTAGAATACATGTCTTACCTCATTCCTTAGATCATATAGATCATACTTATGTATACTTAATCTCATTGGATCATTGGATCCTCCACATTCTTATACTTAAATATCACACAACATGCTTAAGCATGTGTAGCACTCAAAATTCCTTTTGTTCCTTTTGATGATTAAAACATTCGCACAACTTCCGACGTATTCTCCCATGTCACCGGTCCGTAGACAATGGCTCATTCGTCCTCGTCACCATGGCTAGAATACAAAACACGCTGCTCTCCCCATGTCACCGGTCCGAAGACAAAGGCTCGTGCGTCCTCGACTTCATGGGCGAGACTCAGTAAAAAGGTAATCCTTTTTACGAGGTCATGTGAGGAATAATTCCTCTAATTAAAAATACAAGCAACTCCAATTTCATTTTTTTTATCCTAAGGCCTCTATCCTTAGTGTGATTTACTTGTGACCACTGGTAGGGAGTTTCAGGAATAATCCTACCCTGATGTGATCAGCATCAGTGTAGAACCATCCTTCCACTCCAATTTGTGTTCGGTTTCCCTTGATCCCTAGAAAATCAAGTTCCACCTCCCACGTCATTTTCAAACGTCAGTAATTCACTCATGTCCAATTTTCTATCTTTTTAGTTCTTCTAATCATAATCAATACATCTCCAAAGTGTGGACTCAGTCCATCAAACATTCCCAATTCATCTCTTAGTAACTACCTCCAGACTTAAATTCCTACTAAATTCCATATCAGTCTCATACCACATATCATTACTATATCCTTCCTCATGCTCATATCAAATAATATCTCATAGTGTTATCTTATTCTTATCTCACACATAGTCTCATATCGACTTATACCTCATATATTCCTTATTCCTTAAGTCTCCTTAATCCTCTTTCTTAATTCTCTTAACTTGTACTCACACCGGAGTTAACAAGATAGATACTTAATATGTATGGTATTCACATCTTCTGTGTGTAATAACCATGATTTATCTCAAGATGTTTATGTAAAACATATTCTCAAATTGTTTTGTGCTATGCACACCGTAGTTTATGTACTCAGTACACAAACATACGCTAAGCGGTTTTCGCTCTACCCCCCTTAAAATGGATTACGCCCACGTAATCAACATTACATGATCTTTGAACATAAGTTCAAGATGTCTAATTCTTACCAAGCATTCTAGCTTCCACGTCATCTATTTTACTTATAATTCGATCAGAAATGACTTAGTCTCTGTATCGAGGATTCTTAACGGTACTTATACCGTTTCCTTAACTTAGTTTGGTCTAATCTCAAAGGTAGTGATCTGCTAGCTTTCGCTGCGCCACTCTGATGTTCTTAGGCTTAACTGCCTCACTTAGCTTTTGATAGCATTGCATATCCTTCTGCATCCTTACTGTTTAGGAAATATTAGTCTCTCAATGGACACGTGTTATCCTCTATATATACACGGCCTTGATGAGTTGTAACTCGTCTATCTATTCTCCTTGGAGATTTTATGCTCATACTCTTAGTATTTTCTCGAATGTCTAAATTGTTTCCCGTCGACTGATCTTTGGTCTCGGGATGATTCTTAATCTCAAGCTACTGTTAGTGCTTATTGCCACTTTACAGTCTAATCTTACTCCCCTTAAGACATGTCCTATGTCTATACTTAACAATCCGTGCTTCTCGCACTTCATAGTCCTTAATTATCTGTCCTCTGGTTTCCTCTGTGTTTGCTGGTTCAACTAAATTCTTCTCTTCGACTGTCTGTGGTAGTAGCTGCTCTTGTGTGATCTTGCGTCGTTGTCCGTGGTACGGAGTCGACTACCTCCCGTGTTCCTTACACTACTCGTCTACATGCATGGGGTACCTTACTGGTACATTACTACTTACCCAACTAACTCATAAATGAGCGTGTCAGGCCTGCAAGCCCCTGTGGGGTGCAGTCGTCCCACGTCTCGTTTTAGTAAACTCATAGTGTCCGTCACACGTTTAGCTATTGCTAATTATGAAGTATTCTGTTCTCGATCTCCTCTTCATCGTTCCATAATAACATTTATTGTTCTTCTTGAAGTTAATCAAGGGAAATCCATTATTGTGTGTTCTCGGGTATGGTATGCTCTAGCTCCTTCCTGTATTCCGTATTGATTCGGTCACTTAATATCTGAGGTCTCTTTCCATAGAGCCTCTTATCTTTCTTTTTCATATGCTCTCACTGGAATGCACTTCCAGTTCCTTAAGGAATGTGTAGTGTGCTTCCTGTGAAGTCTTACCTAACCGGGTCCAGACTACTGGCATCAGCGCTCAGTTCGTCTACCATCTTATTTTCTTACTTATGCTGGTCTTAACTCATAAATCTAATTGCCTCAGTGTCAATATTTGACGGCTCATACATAATGGTCGCCTTACCGCGTACCATGACTTAATCCACACTCATCTAACTATTGTACTTACGACCACTACTCTACCGTGGTAGTTGGCCTTTACCCATGTTGCCCATTAATGGTGCAACCTCTTATTCACTTATTCTAATGTCTTACCTTATAATCAATCCCTTCTTGGTGTAAACACACTGGAAGTTCTTTCATTCCGGCATAGGCGGTTGCCGTACGGTGTTGTAAAATAGTTGACTCTTGATGTAAAGATGTTCTGCTCCAATCTCAGATTCGTAAGTAGGCTAATGTCTTTCGCTTTCTTTCTTCATCCTTAGTGATGTTATCTACCATGTAACTGGTTACTGAAAAAGTCATCCACTGAATCACAAGCTCTTCTGAGCATTGATTAATTGACGTGCCGCAATGTGCAGTCACAATGTTTATCTCTGACCCATTCTAATTCTTACATCCTGGGTGTTGGATATGGGGTCTATCTGTGCGACCTTCCTTATTACTCAGTGTATCTGGTATGTTCTAAGGTGATCTCAAGGTTCATAGTTTCCATTTTCTAAATAAAGTGTATTTTATCTCTAACAGTGAAAGCCCTTTTGAGGGGTTCATTCCCACTCATGGCCTCACAACAAGGAGAGGTATCTCCACCCTAAAAGGCATGGTTCGTTCTCCGCTCCTGTCCTTAGCATTATCTCAATGTTCTCATTGGTACCCTTTCTTGGTATATTCTTCCCATTTTAAGTCATAGGTTTGGTAACCGTTCATATTTACAAATTGTAGTCCCTTCGCGGCTTAAACAAGTTCTCTTATAACTTACTGCGCCCTCGGGCTCTGATGTGGTTAACATCCTTGGCTCGTAGGCTCTTAATGCTTAATGTCTCAGTTCATCATTTGTGTTCTTATTCATCTGTAGGTTATCCTCATAAACTTTTGGTCCCTTGGACACCATCAATCATTAGGTTACATACAAATGTAGTATCGGGTTTCATGATAAGTTGCTGCATCCTGCTTCCTGCTATGGAAGTTGTTCAGGTGATCTGAGGTTACTTAATGTCTTGACAATACTGTCATTTTACTAGACTTATGTCTCTTAACAATCTAGGTTAGGTTCGTATTAGGCGTTTGCCTTACGGTGTCCAAGTTGGATATCATCCAGTCATCTTATACCTTCATCTCAACGCTTCGTTCAACTTCCGTTGACTACGCCACCCGTTGATGATCAATCATACTTGGTGTTAATGAGTTAAACAAACAGTGTTAACCGTCATTCATCATTTGTTCGGCTCGATTATGCCCGCTCTGTGGGGGTAGTCCTCTGAGCTTTCCTTTCCAGGGTTGTACGACTTTAATTCTTAGTAGGTTATAGCTTACGTTTATTTCTTTTGTCCTTGTTTTCTGGGTCGTCCAACATCTTCATCGAAGGATGTTGTTATTGGTATCCTTAATGGTCACTCTAGGAGTCTTATCCCGTTTTCGTTGTAAGTCAATGCTTCAACAGTCTCAATAGTACTTATAATACATCCCTTGTATATCATTGCTTATATAGTGTTTTTGCTCGCTCGCATTACCGAGCGATCTCTTAGGTTTTCCCTTTGGAGTTCGGGATTGGTGTACTTAACGTACTGTCGGTTGTTGTTGTTGTAGTAGGTGGTATCGTTGCTAATACTTATACGGTTTTATACTTTGTCCAAGTTCTGCTCCCAGCAGACTGGTGTTTCATCTCTTCTTATCATGGTCAGGCCGTCGGGCCTTTCCAAGGTCTTATTTTTCTGTTCTTATGGATTTACAATCCGGTATTAACATGTATTACAACTGTAGCGTTCTCCTATCTCGCCTTGATGGCTTTTCGTGTGGCTTAACCGTGGTAGCACTTGCTATGGCAAGTGCGCCATGCAGGATGGGTATTGGTACAGGTACATCGGTAGTGACACTTCCTTCTAATTTCCATGTAATTGGTAGTCCTCGGGACTCCTTCGATAATCTCTTATTTTGGATAACCGTTCATCCGGCAGTTTCCTTGTTGTTTGACAGTACTGTCATTTATCAGGGCGTTCCTCTTTCTGAGGGAACCCCTTAACATTTTCTTATGTCTTAATGCTCGCTCCTGTCTCCACACATTTTGTTGTGGTTACTCAGTACTGTAATTCTTCTTTAGGCACTACACACCGTAGTCCTATTTCGGTATACAATTTGTATGTGTTTCCACCATTGTTCGCATTGTGTCGGCCAGGTTTGTACCCTTTTTCATTGTGTGGGGTTTGGAGTTCCCGGTTCTTAACTGGACCTTCAGTAATCTTAATCCTCATGCTCTGTATTATCTCATTGTTATGCTCTCTCGGATCGCTGTCCGGTACTCATGTCTCTTATCATTTCCTTATCCATTGCACGCGTAGTGCTTTCCTTACCATTGGTATCGCGGGTTATTTCGACTGCGTAGCATGTCGACCCATGTTTCGGTAATTACCGTTCCCCTACTGATAGTATTCCATAGGTAGCGCCTGTTTCTCAGCTACGCTCCATTAAAACCCCCAAGTTCTCCAAAACTGTTGTACAACAAGTTGTTTCTCGTATTGCTTACTGTTAGCTAACTGCCAGATCGGGTTTCCCCGAGTAAGAGAAGGCTTTCTTCTCTCTGGCGTTGTCCCACATTTTTAGGGTTAGGGATGTGGAGGGCGGGCCTAGGCACTATGGATATCCGGTAAACACCGGGGAGTCCTGGCTAACGCCACCTCTCACTCTATCTCTCAACCCTTAACCCATAACTCAATCTCAACCTCAATCATATTCTCCTAAGTTCGGTATTTCTTGTCTTCAGAGCGTAACTACGCTCTGATACCACTTTTTGTAACACCCCCAAACTCAATCCAAATGTGGTCTCTCGCAACTTAACAGTATATATATACACAAGTCACAGCGGAATTCTTTACAATCCAGGACCTTGCTACGGTCTGACTACAGAATATACCGAACATTAGTCTAAACAACCTTAACCATTACATAACCTTCTTACAATCCACTCACAACCTATACATCTTACTACTAACTCAAATTGCCATACGAGTGTACATGCACAACTCGTAGGCCACCCTAACCCTTAACAGCTGTATCCTCTTCTTACTCCTGCGACAGCCTCCTCCTGATGTTCACCTGTGTAGTAAAAAGAAGCCCCCGAGGGGGTCAGCACGAATGCTGGTACGATCCTCTCATGGCCCCCAAGCTAACGTGGCTACGACGACTAATTGTCGATAGCATGGAGGTTGATTAGATGCACAACATAATAGAAAGTGCAGTAAACAACAACTCAGATATGAACAATCAAAGTTCCACACACAATGAACGACTTAAATGCGTTCCCTTAATTAGAGAGTTAGATATTTAACTCCTTAAGTAATGTTCTCTCTTAGTCTTATTCCATCCTTATCTTACCTCAATCTGATTCTTATCTTAATCTTAGAAACAACCATCCTTTAATCAGGAGTGGATGTAACTTATCTTAATCTTAATAATACAAATCATCCTTTAAAAAGGAATGATTGTAACTTAACTTAATCTTACCTTAATCTTAATCTTAATATACAAACATCCTTTAAAAAGGAATGATTGTAACTTAACTTAATCTCATCTATACACAACCGTTCCTGGAAGGGATTGGTTGTAACTTATCTCAGTCTTAGAATACAACCATTCTTTAAGTAGAATGGTTGTAACTTATCTCAAATCTTATCTCAATTAAGTCAACCGTTCTTTAATTAGAATGGTTGTTCCTTAATTCATTGTTTATCTGTCGGGTCACGTAGCCCTAACCAATGAGTTATCAGCTCCATTGGTTTACATAAACAATATTTGTTAGAATTAGTTGGGCATTTAGGTAGATCCCACTACACCATCTCAGTATGCCTCCCTCCTAAACAAGAAGTCCGAGGAGGTCGAGTCTATATGTCGACTCTAGGCGACGAGTCCGAGGACAAGTCATCTTGGAAGACGGTATTTGATAAGGATACCGACTTCCCCCAATACACATGTGCCGGTACCATTCCGGATTCCTCACTCAAGTTCAGTTAGTAATAGTCTCAAGACCATGTTTGTTGGTCAACCTCTTTCGGTTCATATCGTCCCTCTTTAGGGGCGTTCCTTAGTCTCACTTAATTCCTTACTAAGCATTGGTTAGTAAGTTCTCACGGTATGTTGTGTTAGTTTTCAAACATCACACAACAACACAATATATATATATAATATGTTCCGGTTGCATGCTTTATCTTGTTTAGTGAGCACACAAAACAAATAGCACACAAGCCGAGGGACACCTCGTTAGCAAGCAGGTCACAAGAAGAAACAACTGTACCGTTCACCGTTGGTCGTTTCGGTTGCTTACTCTCCTCCGGAGTCCAAATCCCAAGTCCTAAAACATTCATTCAGTTTTAGGTTGTTAATCACTTAACTTAGTTCAAACTTACTTAACTTACTTAACTTACTTAACTTACTTAACTTACTTAACCCTTAATGACTCCCAATCTAACACTTCTTAAGTCTTACCACTTAATCTTACAACTTAACCTTACACTTTCAAGTTATATTTAACTTAACTTAATCCCTTAAATTCTTAGGGTCCTAATCATTACCACCCTACCAAAGGTATTCCTCATTACCCATTACCATTCTTATAATTCGAAATTCTTTTTTTTTTTTTCTAAGTGTTAAGGGTCGACCGACCCACCGACCGACCCAACCCCTGGGTCGGTCCATTACAGAAACTCCTCCGTCTTTTGGAACCCATCCGACCGACCCAGAGCTAGACCGACCGACCCACCAAACCCTCTGGGTCGGTCCCTTACCGAACCCATTTTCCTACTTAAACCTTGCCCGACCGACCCACCGACCGACCCATCCTTATGGGTCGGTCTATTGCCGAAACATTTCTGCTGGGTTAACAAGGTCCGACCGACCAGAACTGGGTCGGACCCTGGGTCGGTCCTCTACAGACCATCCTCTTAAATTGCCTCTTTCAATTCCAAACTTTTCCACAAGTGTCCTAATAGGTCCAACATCATCTTGGCACCTTAAACCCACCTTATACCCTCCTTTAATACCTTAATCATCCATCAAAATCCACCTTAGTCATTATGCATCTTCCTTGTAATAATGCTACACTTGTAATGTTTTCCTCTAGGTTTCTAGGTGGTGGTTCATACTTAATGTAACCACTAAGCCAAATGTTTCCCTCATCACTAATACATCATCTCCCAAGCATCTTTCACCATTTAAAACTCTTTTATGCATTTACTTAAAGTTCCTTAACAAGTTTAAACTTCCATCATCATCACATTGTTTCCTTCCTAGTTATGCACCAACATTTGCCTAAGCCCTAAATACTCAAATACATTCTCTTGATTCTTAAATCTTCCATGGTGATACCTAAGTCATTATAATACCTTAACTTCACCCTTTTTTCATCAAGACAACCTATAGAACATTCCTAGTACTTCCTTAGTCATTAAACTCCCTTAGAATATATCTTAATCACCTTAAACATCATACCTTCTCCTTAAACTTATGCTCAAGTCTTATATTCCTCATCTCATGACTTTGGTGTGTTCAATACACCCACCTAAACTCTAAATTCCTCATAGACCATTCTAGGTCATTCTCATCCTTAAGAACTCCTTAGTTAACTCATTTCCACTCAAATTCTTCATGATGACTCCTAGTAAATCCTAGGTCATATTGATTCACCACCTTCACCTAAACACTTATTTTCTACTCAAATTTTGCCATAGCTCCTCTAGTATATTCTCATGCCCAAATGCATTGTTTTTCTCACACAATAACCTCACACACACCAAGTCCTTTCTCATCAAATTTCCTCCTCATCCAAATCAACTCATTCTTAATAACTCAATATAGTGCAATAATCTTAAATTGCATAGCACTAAGGCTCTTAAATGACATGGCTCTTAGGCCCTTAAATGACTTAAACTTAAACACTGAATTTCCCACATGTATAAGCTTTCAACCTGCAAATACACTCATCAATCTCATAGTAGTTATAATGCTCTTAAAATCCACCTTAAACTTATATTGCTAACTCATTCTCATTAGCTCCTTAATCACAAGTTCATAAGCTTGTTTAAGTTCTTTTTCCTTAGGTTATATAACCCAATACACAATGTAAGCTCTAAGCCACATTGGTATTTATCTAAAACTCATTCCTTAATCTTAAATCACCATTAGGTAAGCATTTTACCTTGTTTTCTCAAGCTTATCTTAACTCCTCCTTAGACCTTCTTCTTGAATGAATATCGGCCACCACTCAAACTTCTCTTGCCAATGTTCTAATCAATAACCAATGACTCATATGAGCACTAATCAATACACTAACCTTAAGGAGTAAACCCTAGGTTAAAATATGTTCTAAGGTATTAAACTGAATGTTTTACCTTCCTTGGATTCTCAAAGCAAGCTTGGATATGAATTAAGTAGGACCTCCTCTAGCCCTTGGAGAATAGAGTCAAGCTAGAACAATGGATAAAAATGAATCCCCATGAGAAGGAATTTTCGGTAATGTGTAGAAATGGTGGAAACATGGTTTTTCTTACATTTTCCTTACCTTAAGAGAATGGAGAAGCTAATGAGCTCTTCAAACTTGATTTTCCCCCATCAATGGAGTTTTCTCATGGCACCAAAATGGAGCTTTGAAAGATTTGAAAAGATAGGAAGATAGGTCTTTGGCCTAACTAAGAGAAATCTACACTTAGTTTTTGATTTGGAGCAAAGATGAATACTTGGTGAGCATTTGAAGGTGGAGCACCCATGGAAGAAGCTCTCTCGGTTTGGAGCAAGGAAGGAGAAAGAAAAATCGTGGAAGGAAGGAGAAATGAAGAGAGAGAGGAAGAAAGGTGGCTAATATGTGATATTTGCTTTAATAAAGCAAATAGTAACTTTCTTACTTACTCTTCTTTTCCTTTCTTATTTGACTACTTATGGTGACTCATGTGGTGACTCCCCACTTAAAAAAAAACGGCCACCCTCTTAATATAAGGCCAACATGGTCTTTGTTGACCAATTAATTGACTTATATTGATTAAAACTTAAACTAGCACTAAATAGTTACTATTCACTAATCAAGGCACATAATCGGGAAATTTTTGATTACCCATTGATTTAGACCTCCAAATGTGATACTAATTAGTACACATGTTGATTAAAGAGTAATGATGGACATTTAGCCACTCAAAACTCAATTCTAAGACAATTTCTCAAAATGTGCTTTAAGACTTCTTAAAGCACATTTTGTGTTTTAACTTGTTTTCAAGCTTGGTTTTCTTTGCTAATTGATTTAAAATGACCATTAGGATATTACTAAGGTCTTATCATGATATTTGGGTACTCACCCAATTCTCTCCAAGCTTAGAGCACGCTTTTGCCCTGATTGCCTTTAAGGCACTTTCTTGTGTTTTCCTTGGTTAGAATTGTCTACCAATCTTTCTAAGGCATATTTTAGCCTTAATACATCATGATTTGATGTTTAATTAGCATACTTAGGTTTGGGGTATTTCAAGCATGATCATGTTCTTAGAAACAAAACAAGTCTTTATGTTCCACTGTCAGAAAATGATCGTTTCACAAACCTTAGTTTTGAGAGACATTTGTTTAGCAAAAATGGATGTTCCTTGCAAAGAAAGCTCAATCATGAATTTATCTTTTCATTTTGGAAATTTTTTGGATTTGAAAAAGTCATCTGCTTGTGAATATGAAGAAAATGATTTTACAAAACCAATGCTTCTTATGGTTGATGTCAAGAAATGTTCATTCAAAACAGTTTTTTTCAAAACAATTGTTTGCAAAACCCTGATGATGCATTTGAAATATGAATGACAGTTTATAGCAACATTTTATGCATGTGAACCCTGATCTCTTTTATGAACTCGAGTACCGCCAATCTGCATGATGTTGGCGCACAGAAGACTCGAGCTTTCTGCCATGATGTACCTTTGGGAGGACGTAGAAATGTCTGTGATCCTTTTTTCTTTTTCCTTTTTTTTTGAAGTCAACAAAAGAAAAAGAGCTAACGAATGACAAAACGTCCTAAAAATTTGTAAACCTAAGAAAACACAACAATGAAATCTAATGTATTATGAGAGGGCTCTTGGGCTGAAAATTCTAGACTAGGAATGTCCCTTAACTGTGAATGAGGCCCTTAGGCCGGAATGCTCTTTGGGCTGTGGATAGGCGCTCGGGCCTGAAAGCTCTTGAACTTGAAGTGAGACACATGGGCCGGATGCTCTCGGATTGTGGAAAGGCACTTGAGCCCGAATATATGTGGACTGAAAGTGAGGCACATGAGACTGGATGCATGGGCCTGAAAATCTGTGGACTAAAAGTGAAGCACATGGGCCGGGATGCATTAGATTTATGGATAGGCGTATGGGCCTGAATATCAGTGGAATAAAAGAGAGGCACATGGACTGTAGATAGGCACTTGGGCCTAGATATCATTAGACTAAAAGTGATGCACATGGGCCGGGATGCATTTGGACTGTGGATAGGCGCTTGGGCCTGAATATCAGTGGACTAAAAGAGAGGCACATGGACTGTAGATAGGCACATGGGCTTAGATATCATTTGACTAAAAGTGAGGAACATGGGCCGGGATGCATTTGGACTGTGAATAGGCGCTTGGGCCTAAACAGTGTCATGATTGTGGATAGGCGCTTGGGCCTGACAGATTTTAATTGTGAGTGAGGCACTTGGCCCGAAACACTTTGAGAATGAGGCCCTTGGGCTGAAATAATTTCTAATTGTAGATTGGCGCTTGGGCCGAAATGTTTCAGACATTGAGTGGAGCGCTTGGGCCGGAATGTCATTTGAATTGTGAATAGGCACTTGTGCTTGAACATCTTGAATTGAAAGTGCCATACATGAACCGGAAGAAATTATATGGAATATGAATGGGTTACTGGACCGAAAAAATTTTCAATGTTCAGGTGAAAGACCTAATCCCAGTTCCTGATGGGCCTTTGGTCCGGAATGTAAACATGATTCATAAATCAATTTTCAAGTCTTATGATTTTTGCAAATTCAAATGGATTTTTTTTTTGCCTAACCCTGAATGGATCAAAATGGATGATTCAGATTTACACATTTTGGGCTGAAAGAGACCACCTTGATCTAAGGTTTCTAGGCCGAAGCCGAAGTGAATAGTTCACCTAGACTAGAATGGGCCTTTGGGCCGAAAGGTAAAGATTCAATAAAAGATTATTTATTTCAGCTACTAACCAACACGCAATCAAGCTTATCAAAGAAGCATGGAATCACAAAGATATAAAGAGAAAATATGCATGTCCTCACAATGCAAGTTTCTTCGAATGGGTATGGATACATCCGAAGAGTGCTTAGGGCTTTGGGCCCAGGTAGTGAAGGGATAAGGCTTGCACGTCATCCTCTTCATTTCCCCCACCTTTACACATCACCCTAGAGTGTTTGTCTCAGGACGGGTCATGCCTTGGCTAGACCAATATTTGGTTTTTGGGTAAGGGTACGTTCGGAGAGGTGCTTGGGGCTTTAGGCCCAGGTAGTGAAGGGATGGGACTTGCACGCCATCCTCCTCATTTCCCCACTTTTACACATCACCTCTAGTGTGTGTCTCAGAACGGGCCATGTCTAAGCATGACCGATGATTGGTTTATTTGGACCCTCATCTCTCGTATGAGCAAGATAATAAAAATGCATAAGCTAAAAAGGATAATATCATAAAAAGTAAGCCTTAAAGATATAAATTCAAGTTAAGCCCTCTTTCCTAAGTTTAAAATTTTAAAACTTAGGTGGTGGTCCCCAGCAGAGTCGCCAGTCTGTGGGCGTTGGTTTTGAACCCTTTTAAGTATTGAGCTTAAGGCTTCGAGGTTCGATTTGTAATTAGAATAACTAAACCGAAATTATAAAATTAAAGCTTAATTATTCTAACTGGCCCACACAAAGCTAAATAGAGTCGCCACCTAAGTTCTAACCTTTTAAACTTGGAAAGGAAATGTCACGATTTTTGGAGTTGTGGGTCCGGGGGCTTGATGTCAAATTTATAAGGGTTCAGATTCCTTCATTACCCCTAAAAATTACTTTTCCTCTACTATTATAATTTCTAAGGCTAATTGTTTATGATATTATCCTTTTAATCATTTTAGTCGCAAGCATATCAGATCACTTGCTAACTGAAACAAACACTAATGTACATGCAACATACTAGCCTAGAATGAACTAACACGTCCCTTTTTCTACATAAGAATTTTGACGAAAAGCAAAATAAATTTGAAATCAAAATGGTACTCCCTTTAATAATAAGCTTAATAATCTAATCTATCCAGCTACTATAATCCACTATGGCTCAACCATACTTTTATTTTATTCCCTTTACATATGTATACCACATCGCACATTAATCACACCCACATCCGATTTCACATTATGCCCGTACATACCTTTACCATTAGTTAACTGATATGAAAGTATGGTTTCTCCTCCTCAATCTCAGCTTCGGACGTGATAATGACAGTTCGTAATGAGACCTCCAGTATACTCAGACTTGTACTGAGTTGTTAGTAGTAATTACTCGACAGATTGCGATCCAATATAGAAGAAAACTCAGTTACTAATATATATTAATAACGTGAAAAACTCCTCACCTGATCTGTTCAACACCTTGAACAATCACACTATAACCTATCACTCTTTGAATGATAAACACTTGATCTAATGGAAAGAAGCACTCGTTCTTACCAACCAAAAGGGGTTTTGCCGTAAGGGATGATGATCTGTTTATAATACCCAAAAGCGTAACCCTAAACTATATCTATACAAGTATATATATAATGGGAATTTCCCAGAATTACGCAAAACTTCCCTCACGCAATATTCTAGTAATGATAGCGCTTAACAATAACTGAGGAGATAAAATAGGGCGAATCTTAACAGCTTGATATTATATCTGATGTCACATGAGCGAGCCCGTTTCTGTTTGACGTTCATAGGGATTTTACCGAAAAACCGAAAACCGTATGCTGAGTACAAGACTTGTTCCGCATGGTTGTCACACATCAAAAACCATAAGTATGTATGGCGCACATACATTTACAGTTTCCCCCTTTTTTGATGTGTGCAAACTTCATCATGGTGAATAGAGAGATACAGATTCCCCCTGAAACAGTTCCCCCTGAAACACAGCTAACTTGATCAATAATCACAAATCCGATATTCACCATGTTTCCCCTTTTTGCGCAATCAAAAATGGTACGGGCCTAGAAACTCACGAAATGTAAAAAAAAATATACCGTGGAACACGAAATAGCATTTTATACAACGTTAATAGCGGGAAAGAGTTTCAGATAGTGACATAAGGGAACAACAAAAACAACACCCAGCAGCAGGGAACCAAAATAGAGTCGGAAACGCACAAAATCAGAAACAGACAACAACGGTTTAGAGGCAAACAACGATATCAGAGGGGAACAGCAGGACAGGGCTGAACGAGCCGAGGACAAGAAAAGGATTAACGTCGCACCCCCAGATGAGCCTCAAGATGTGCCAACGAGCATCGATCGCCTTGATGAGAGACAAAATGTTATCCAATTGTTGCGGAAGTGTACTGAGATGCTCAAAACGCCTGAAACAACCTTCGGAGGCTGTTTTACTACCCAAATATTCCCTGCCAGTGCTAGACCCATCTTGGACAGAGTGGTCTGAGAAAGCTCGTGATTATGATCCAAAACCTTGGCAGATTCAGTAGATAATTCAACTGAGAAATACTGGAATATCTTTGTCAACCAGGGAGCATATGGCAGTGATGATGTACACTCGGTGATGGCATGATGGATATGAAACAACATGAAATGAGGCAAGCTAACAGGATTCTTCTGAATGAGGCACCACATCAAACAGATGTCCATGAAGGTAACTGTCCCACGTTGATCATTTCGGGGAGCAACGCCTTGATAAACCAATATATGGAGCAAACGTCCAAGCACATCTAGCTGCCGTTGAGGAGCAGACCGAATCCTTCGGGTCTCTGGTTCAATCCCAAAGAAACCAAAAGGTCCTCATCCTTCTGAGATGGAGCAAAAGTATTGACTTCACGAGAAAAGGTTTTAACACCGTCAAAAGGAACATCCAGAATCATGCCAATCAAATCAGGTGTTAACTCAATAACCACTCCCTTAACTGTGGTCCGAAGCAGATATTCATCCACAAATTGAAGATTCTTGTAAAATTCTTTAACAGGCTCCCAGTAAATTTTCGTACCCAATGCAAACACAGACGACCAGCCTTGTGCTGAAAGGCAACTAGCAATATTGGATAATTTATTCTTGCGAAGCCAAACACAATCCACCCGTTTACCCACAACGATATGGGCATTACGAATCTCAGACTTAAAAGCAGGAAAACAGGGAAAGGAATGACCAGACCAGGCAGAATTAGTCGAGGAAGAACCAGAGGAGGCAACCGACCTAGTAGCTGAAGAGCTTGGCACTGGAGACCCGCGGCGAGGACGCTTTGAAGAAGACGCTGTCTGAGCGTGCACAGCAGAACGCTTGCGTTGGCGCAAGACTGATAACGGCACATCATCATCCGAAAGAACATCAGGGTGCGACGGAGTAGATGAGGGCTGAGGGGGCTGAGAACAACGTGGCCGAAGAGTTTGGCGACGGCGAAGAACAGCAGCCCGAGAAGGGCGAGTCTGTGACCTAGGGTTTCGGCGAGGAGGAGATGGGTTTTGTGGTGATAATGGTGGTGAGGTAGGCAAAGAATCAGAAACCGGAGAGTCATCAAAAGGAACATCACAGGATGGGAAATCATCGGCACACTTTTGGATGGAGAATCTTGGGTAGGGGGTGGCACGGGCAAAAGAAGTGGAGGATATTCAACAGCAAGGGGATATGGTATTCTGGCTGCATGGGGAGCAAGTCGGAGTTGATGGAAATAGTCGGTGGTGGTGAACCAAGAAAATGCGGAACGGGGAGAAAGAAGCTGGAGATAAGCGAAGGCAGGGTCATACAGAACGATGTCCATGGCGAAGTAGGAGAGCAAGAAAGAGAGATGACAGGCAACCAGTAGAGTGCAGGGATTTTGAAAAAGAAGAATGCAACGGAAGAGACGAGGGTAAGACTGATAAGCAGGAAAAGCTGACAAACGTAGGTAAATAGGTAGGCAGAGTGGACGACGGTTCAGAAGAACGTGGAGAAATATTTGGGCCATATTTGGGTTGTGATTTTGTGTTATGAAGAGATAAAAAAAATCAGTAACATAAAAAACGTTCCAACGATAACATTGATCCAGATCATCTAAAACATGTTCCACAATAATCTATGGAATCCTCACGAGTTTGTATATTGAAAATAAACTCCACTCAAATCTAGTACCACGTTTGTACACAAAAGAGAAAAAACACAGAAAATAAAAGAAGTGGACCTTAATCAACATTAACCATGCCCAGTGCCAAACTGAGACGATGGAAAATTTCGAGGAAGTGGTTTAGTAAAAATGTCTGCCAACTGCTCCTCCGTGGAACAATGACGCAATTCCACTGTTCCTTTTTCTACTTGATCCCGAAGAAAGTGATGGCGGATTTCGATATGTTTGGTACGGGAGTGTTGAACTGGGTTCTTGGACAAAGCAATGGTGGACTGATTGTCACAGTAAATCGGGATAGGTGATTGAGGCATACCATAGTCTTCAAGTTGATATTGGAGCCAGAGAACCTGAGCACAGCAAGCAGCAGCAGCAATATATTCAGCTTCTGTGGTGGATAAAGCAACAGAAGACTGCTTCTTAGAGAACCAGGACACCAGACTAGTACCCAGAAGCTGAGCACATCCAGATGTACTCTTGCGATCAGTAAGTGATCCTCCAAAATCAGCGTCAGTATAAGCCTGGAGTGTGAAGGAAGATCCAACCCGATAAACCAATCCCAAGTTAGGAGTGCCTTTTAAGTAACGGAAAATTCGTTTGACAGCCTGAAGATGTGGAACTCTTGGATCAGCCTGAAATCGAGCACAATAGCAAACGCTGTAAAGGATATCAGGTCTGCTGGCGGTGAGATACATCAGTGATCCAATCATGGCTCTATACTCAGTAGGGTCAGTGGGTTCAGCATGAGTCTCAGAACCAAGTTTAAGACATTAGACATTGGTGTGGCAAGTGATTTAGCGGAATCAAACCCAAATTTGGATAGAAGTTCAATCGTATATTTTCCTTGCCAGACAAATGTGTGTGAGTCTTGGTTGGAACCTGCAATCCTAGAAAAAGGTGAGTTCACCCATACTGCTCATAGAGAATTCCTTAGTCATTACCGTCTCAAACGATTTAGACAACAAGGGACAGGAAGAACCAAAGACGATATCATCTACATAGATCTGAACCAACAAAAGATCAGAATCCTGGAATTTGAGAAAGAGCGTGCAGTCCACTTTTCCCCGTGTAAAACCTTGCTGAAGGAGATAAGAGGTGAGACGCGCATACCAGACCCTCGGTGCTTGTTTTTAACCCATAGACGGATTTCTTGAGTAAATAAACATCATCAGGTCTGGACTGATCAGCAAAGCCCGGAGGTTGAGCAACATAGACCTCCTTATCAATGTAACCATTTAGAAACGCACATTTAACATCCATTTGATACAAAGGAAACGCCCTGTGAGCAGCGAAAGCAATCAGCATCCGGATAGCTTCTAAACGGGCAACTGGTGCATAAGTCTCATCATAATCAATACCCTCACGTTGGTTATACCCCTGAACAACCAAGCGAGCCTTATTGCGAGCGACATGTCCATTTGCATCAAGTTTGTTGCGATAAACCCACCGTGTACCTATCACCTCCTGATGACTTGGCCGAGGTACTAAAGTCCAGACGTCATTCCGTTTAAACTCATTTAGTTCCTCCTGCATAGCTAGTATCCAATCAGAGTCAGTAAGGGCCTCCTTTATATTACGGGGCTCAATACTGGACAGAAACCCTCATGAGCACAATAGTTTCGAAGTGAGTGACGAGTTACTCGGCCGGAGTTCAAGTCTGAGATGAGATTATCTAACGAAACTCCAGGAGCCCGACGAGAAGGAATATTAGGAGGAATTGTGGTATCATCAGATTGAGAACTTGGGTCTCCAGTTGATACAGAATTGTCTGTTGCAGAAGTTTCAACTTGCATAGATGAGCTGTCCGAATTATCAGAAGACAATGGTAACGAAGTAGAAGAATCAGAGTGAGATTCTGTGTGTGAGGTAAGAGGAGAGTCTGAATGGATGGAGGTAGTGAATCCGAATCTGAATCGTCGGAATCATCGACACCTAATTCCGACCCAATATTCTGTGGTTCCCGAAAACCAAAATTCTTTTCATCAAATCGTACATATGACGATTCCTCCACAACAAGAGTACGCTTGTTAAATACCCGATACGCCTTACTAGTAGTAGAGTACCCCAAGAACACTCCTTCATCCCCTCTGGGGTCAAGCTTCCCAGTGTTATTTTACCATTGTGTAAAATGAAACATCTACACCCAAATACCTTAAAGTATCCAATTGTCGGAGGTCGTCCCTTAACCAGCTGATATGGAGTTTGATTGAGCATAGGTCTGATAAGTGCCCTGTTGAGAATATAGCATGCCGTGTTAACTGCCTGCCTCCCCCAGAAACTAGGTGCTAATCCGCTTGCATTAAGCATTGTTCGTGCCATCTCAACTAATGTACGATTCTTTCGTTCCACAACACCATTCTGCTGAGGTGTACGCACTGATGAAAAAGTATGGGTGATACCTTGATCAGTGCAGAACTGTCGAAACTGCGGCTGGTTGACAAATTCTGTTGCCATTGTTTGAACGTATGGTACGCAGAGGAAACCCCAATTGTTGCTGCATCTGAACATAAAACTCTTTAAACCGATTGAAAGTATCTGCTTTAGCATGAAGTAGATAAATCCAGGTGAAGCGAGAATAATCATCAGCCAAAAACAAAAATGTATTCTTCTCAGCCCTGGTCATGGTGCACATAGGTCCTACCAAATCCATATGCACTAATTCTAGCACGGTAGTGGTAGAAACCACAGATTTAGGAACATGTGTTGAACGTGTCTGTTTATTAAGCTGACATGCGCCACAAGGAAAATCTTCCTGAAGAACTGATGATGGTAATCCTTCAACAAGGTGTTGAGTTCGTAATTTATTGAGCAGGTGTATGTGAGCATGACCCAGACGTTGATGCCACAAATTAGCAGTTTCTGTGGAAGCAGTGAGACAAGTAGCGTCCAATTTTGATCATCAACATCCACTAAATACAGATTGCCTCTGCGATATCCTTGTAGAAGTGATGCACCTGTCGTCAAATCTGTGACAACGAATCCATAAGAATCAAAGGTGATTGCGGATGGACCCTTATCACACACTTGTGATACACTCAGTAGATTGTGCTCTAACCCATCCACCAGACACACATCTTCAACATTCCCCTGATGACCAACTGTGCCGATAGCAATAATCTGTCCCTTTCCATTATTTCTAAAAGTCACAAAACCTCCATGTAAACTCTCAAGTTCTCGAAACAATGTATGGTCTCCAGTCATATGCCGAGAACACCCGCTATCCATAAGCCAAATGTTGGCCCCGTCAGCGTAGTCCTGGCACATAAAAGAAAGGAATCAATAACGTTTAGGGACCCATTGTTGTTTGGGTCGACGAGAATACATACTAGCATACATAACAGAATGAGTAACGGAATCTCTAGCGTTTTTCCGTTGTAATTTAAAACATGAATTAATATGATGTCCAAGGATATGACAATAACTACACTCTATCACCGCTGGACCAGCTGAGAACCTATTTTTTTCCGGAATAGTTTTAGTTTGTGTATATTGCTTCTTTGGTCTTAAATCAGCTTCAACTCCACAGAACCCTAGTCCACCTTGATTTTTATTTGGTTTTCTAACAATTTCATTAAGTTTGATTTTTCCCGTGTGCCATGAAGGATTTTCTAGATTAATGATGTTTAGTCTTCTATCAAGAGTATCACATTGTTTCTGGAGATCAGCATTATCCTGACGAATCCATTCATTATCTGCTTTAAGTAGTTGAATTTCCTTTCTGCCCACTCTGGTATTGAACTCAACTTACTTTTAACTGATGAAGTAAACGTAGATTGTAATACCTTGGATGAGCTTGCTACCAGCTTTTCCGCTAACTCCTTATTTTTAGCTTTCAACTCGTTTATCTCCTGTTCTAGTTGCTTTATTTGAAATTCTTTGCTACTAGCATCGTCAAGTTTTCCTTTTAAAACTCCAATTTCTAATAAAGCAGCCGTCAAAGCATCAAAAATTTGATTTTTTGAAGATTCTCTACCTACACTATTGAAGTTAAGAAAACTTACCTGCTCTCCCACAAGAGAGTGATGCTCCTTGTCTTTTGCAACCAGACACATTGATTCATCGTATGCTAATTCATCAGTGTGAGATCGATGGATTGCCGTCATACAATAATGTGCCTCAACTTTCTCAGCCGGTGCTGACTCCTCTTCTTCTTCACCCCATGCTGCAGCAGCCATGCGGGAATCTCGATTTCTATACTGTGGGGGTTTTGATGATAAAGGACAATCCTTTATCATATGACCTTGCTTATGACACCGGAAACACTCCACCTTACTTATATCTAATTCACGTCGGTTACTGCTTGATCCCTGAAATCCACCCCTCTTTCTGCTCATAATTCTCTTCAATCCTTGAGCCAGTAGGTTTATCTCTGTATCGAAATCATCATCTAACTCCCAGTCAGTGTTGTCTGCAATCTTCTTTGCTTTAAGAGCGAGATCTTTTCTTTCCAGAGAAACACCATCCAGTGACTGTTCTTTCATCTTGCTTTCATGGACGATTAAATCCGAACACAGTTCTTCAAAAGAAACCGATGATACTTTATCCATCTTCTCCAACATAGAGGTGTAATTCAACCAGTCTTTAGTAAGCAATTCCAAAAACCTCTCATTGGTCTGTTCATTTGTAAGTGATGCCCCCACTGTCTTGATTTCAATTAAAATCTGATTGAACCTCTCAATCGCAGCAACTAACGTTTCTCCTTCAGCCATCTTAAAGTTATTAAATTCTCTCTTATACTGTTTCTCCTTTGCTTTACGAATAGATTCAGTACCTTGATATGCTATTTTAAGAAAATCCCACACACCTTTTGCTGTTTGAATACCAAGAACACTTCCTTGATCTTCATCTGAGAGAGACGACACGAGAATTCGCAGGGCTTGTTTATTCTTGCTAAGTAACTTCTCGTCATCCTTCGTCCATTGTTCTTCAGGCTTGTCCTGAGCCTTCCCTTCTATAGTGACAGTGGGTTTAAAATCGCCTTTAGTAACCACCTTCCAAACTTTGTAATCAACGGAAATTAGTTGAGCTTCCATCTGCTCGCACCATTTAGAGTAGTTTAGCTTGGTTAACTTGGGAGCCTTGACATTGTACGAACCCATCTTCACGATCTACCTTGAAGCGTTAGCCTCGAGCCAAGGTAACCTGCTCTGATACCACTTGACAGTTCGTAATGAGACCTCCAGTATACTCAGACTTGTACTGAGTTGTTAGTAGTAATTACTCGACAGATTGCGATCCAATATAGAAGAAAACTCAGTTACTAATATATATTAATAACGTGAAAAACTCCTCACCTGATCTGTTCAACACCTTGAACAATCACACTATAACCTATCACTCTTTGAATGATAAACACACTTGATCTAATGGAAAGAAGCACTCGTTCTTACCAACCAAAAGGGGTTTCGCCGTAAGGGATGATGATCTGTTTATAATACCCAAAAGCGTAACCCTAAACTATATCTATACAAGTATATATATACATGGGAATTTCCCAGAATTACGCAAAACTTCCCTCACGTAATATTCTAGTAATGATAGCGCTTAACAATAACTGAGGAGATAAAATAGGGTGAATCTTAACAACTTGATATTATATCTGATGTCACATGAGCGAGCCCGTTTCTGTTTGACGTTCATAGGGATTTTACCGAAAAACCGTATGCTGAGTACAAGACTGGTTCCGCATGGTTGTCACACATCAAAAACCATAAGTATGTATGGCGCACATACATTTACAGATAACAAACAAAACAGCAAAGAAAAGAGTGAATGACATACCTGATTATCTTCACCTCCTTGTTTTCGGTATTCCGTGATCACTTTTCGGTCAGTGATACAGCGTAATTAGTCTGATTATACACGATTACACACATTCTACTACAACAGAGAGGAGACAAGAATAGAAAGAGGAAAGGACTAAACAGGATGGCTACAACGAGAAAGCTTATGGGTCATTGCGAGAAACACATGGCAACCAACACGAGGTTGATGATGGGGGAAACGTTTCAGCATGATCTTCCTTCCTACAAAAATCAGCGGAGCGAAGCAAATCCTTGCCACGAGCACTGACCGTCTATACCTTTGCTTCTTGTTGTTTGACCTCCGGGTAGTAACGAGCCATGGAACTTCACGCTGAGAGATTGACTACATACGGGACCGTGAGGTTGACATATAGTTGACGAAGATGCAAGTATAATGTGGCGTACTTGGCTCTGGTGTTTGTCAAGTAGGCAGCAACTGAAAGCGGACGCCTCAAGTTGGAGTTTATCAACGACCAGCAATGGCTAGCAGGAAAAAGAGGTGGCAGACCGTCATGGAGAAGATGAGCGTGTGCTTGTTAGTAGAAATATGTGACTATCTCTACCTAGGCAGTGTACCTATCGTTTTGCGGAATAGTGAATAAGTGGGTTGTCGAACTCAGGGACCTCGTTCAATTAATTGACAATTTATTTACTAACTGAGAAACTAAACTAAGAAAATAGGAAACGTCACTTTTTCAGGTTTTACTTAATTTAATAAAAAGAAAGACTCAACAAACAAATATAAAATAATAAAACAGTAAAAACAAACTAAATAAAGATAGAAACTCTAAATAAAAGGAAGCACCCCGGATTGTTCTGCAAACCTTCACATTCTAATCTATTTATAAACTATTCCCTAACTTTGCAATAAACTCAGAAACTGTAATTAATTCGTCAAAGGCTAAGTCTAACGAATCCTAAACAATTGCTAGAACTAGCAGCATACTAATGCTCTAATCCGGACACAACTAATCGCATAAAGAATAGTTTCTATTTGAGACCGATTAACCTTTAGGCGGGATCACGCTTCTAGTCGTTAATCAGGTTTAATTCCTATGTCTTGTTATCTATCTCAGCTCTCGCGTGTTGATTAGAAAACTACAAAGATTGCTTTAATAATTATCTAGAGAATTAAAGCGCATGAAGAACTGGAATTAAACTACTACATTATTGAATTAGAGAAAACATCACAAAATAAATGTGAAGATCCGGTTTGCTACCCCAATCTGGGGAGCTAATCTAACTACTCCAACATAAATATAACATAAAAAAAAAAGAAAGACATTAATAAGTAACAAAAAAAAATATGTGGGAGTGGCGGTGGTGATGAAGTCACGGTGGTGATGTGGTGGTGGAACGGTGATGGAGTCACGGTGGTCAGGTGCGTGGTGTGTGGTGGTGTGTACGATGGTGATGGTGGTATGGAGTGGCGGTGGCGATGCTGCGTTGAGGGATATGGTGGTGTGAAGATGATGACGATGGTGAGTGATATGTGGTGATGGATGGATAGTGTGGTGGTGATGTAGCAAGGGAGGCGCGAGCCCCTGTACAGTGGCGTGATGAATGAAGAAAATGAGCGTGGAGGCCTAAAGCCCCCTGTGCTGGGACGTGGGATTATGCAAGAGGGTAAGCCCCTCCTGGGCTGGGATGTAGCCCGCGGCGTGAATGTAATTCCTCAAGTCTCTGTTGTATGCATGTATATATAGACTCTTCTTTATCTTTGCCGTGTGATAAATATCTATCGTATCTGCCTTTTATTTATCTTTCATTTTTTATCAATCCCTCATGCAGCTCCACATCAGCCCGTTTATTTATGGCTTCTCATCAGTCACGCCTATCTTTGTCTTATACTGCACTACCTCTCTGCCACAATGCAGCGTCTCCATGCAGAGCCAACGGGACCTCTTTCTCAAATCGGTGGCGGCCCCATTTGGCTGATCAAAATTGGATTGTTACTATTTTTTATCTTGAAAACTTCCGGTCCAATGCGGCTTACCAACAACGTCCGCTCACCTCTTTTCTCCAAAAAATGCAGCCTACCTTCTTTTATCAATTCAGCCCATGTAAAACAAATGGGAACAGCCCATGTATATACTAATATATACCAGCGTGAATGTAGAAAATGGCTTCCATATTCATGAAGTTCATGTAACGTAAATAACCTATATGCATGTGCCATGCGGACATGTCTCCTCACGTGCATATATATATATTTATATCGCTTATTGTATCGTGATTTTTATGAGATGATGAATGTAAATTTGAGATTTTTCCTGCATTTAACACATAAGATATCAGTTCTCATCTAAATACAAATTTAAAGAAAAACATATGATAAGTGAGAAATATGACATGAATTGTTACAAAATAGAAAGAATTATAGCTCTAAAAGTATATATATTTTACACTTATCAGTGCTCGGCGATGGTAGTAGTCACGCCCCATCTATCTTTGTTGTCGCTGATGAACTTGGCACTGGCAGGAAAAAACAATGTCCATGAGGCATAGAACGATGATCTAGCCTTGTCTTTTTTCTCGTTGGCGATGGCACACCAACCAGTGGATCAACTGAATGCTAGTGTGACGATGATGAAGGATCGTGTGGGAACAATGATCGTGCTCAGTAAATAGGGGAGGGGTGTTCTAGAGATAAAGGATGTAGGAATGTATACGGGAATGCAAGGATGTATACAGGAGTTTTTCCGTGACCTTGCTATTATGAAATATATGAATGCTCTCGCCCGTATTTTTTTTATATGAATTGTGTTGTGTATATGAACTGTCGTCTATTAAGGACCTACAATGGTGGGATAAGAATGGACAATAGCAGAATAAATCTAGAAATGACAGTTCAAACAATGAGACAACGGAGATGATTGTTTATCAGGATGAACGCAGAATGAGGCAGTGAAATGGTAGCGATGAAACGAACGAGTAGGAGCAGAATGCCCGTGTGTGAATGAGTGTGATCTGGCTGTATGAACTATCAGTCTGTGTCCCCTCTTAACAGGAGTATGGAGTGATTATATAAAGGACTGTAGATCAATTAAAGGCTAAAGAATCTTAACAATTTAACAAACTTTTGAATTTAAAAATAAACAAACTAATTAATAAAAAGTGAGAAATAAGATTGAAAAAGAAAAGTCACTAACTAGTAAAATAAAACGAGTAAAATACTAAAAGAAAACGTTAAATTACAAAAATACTAACGAGATTTTCAAAGTCACAAAAATGATAGAAATTTTGAAAAACATTGTTCTATTAATAAAATGAACAACTAGTAAAAATAGAAAAGATTTTTGTTGTTTTTTTTTGTTTTGAAAACAAATAGTTAAGAGAATAAAAAGGGATAAGGATGAAAAAAAATAGAAATTAGAAAAAAAATGAATAATCATTAAAAAAATGGAAGATAACTAACTAAAATAATATGAGTTTTTTCCTTGAAATCACGTTCAAACGTTTTCCTTTTTTCTTTTTTATTTGTTGGAAAGAAAATAAACTAGCAACCAAAAATAGGAAAGAAGCACATTTGTTTTTTTTTTTGGATTTTTTACTTTTCAAATAAACTCTGATTTTGAAAACTAGAAATAAAAAGAGAAGAGAAGAATGGAGAATTAAGTAGAAAGCAAAAACTATAAAAGTTGTTTATCATTAACCTTGAACCATTAACCTCTCACATTCTTTATGAGTCTCTCCCCTACCACTATGCCAATAAGATTTCTTGTCAAGCATACCACCTCAGTTTTCATGGTATTGCAATTCATGTCTCACCACCTTAAAGCTCTAGAAATGCTCCCTTTTGCTCAAATGAGGGTAAAGATTTTGGGGATAACAGGATTGCCCCCCGTCAACTTGATTTTGGAATGTCAATGAAAAGTCATGTTGACGCTTGATAATACCCCAAATCTTTACAAACCTTGTTACACATTGCTTGTCCTTTTTTCTGTTCAAAGTTGTTGACGACCTCAAAACAGAAATTTGAGCTTACCGAGCTAGTCGAGGGCACTAGAGACCCAAATGAGAAGCATGTCATTGTACCAAGACACTTCTAAGGGCCTAAACATATCCAAGAGATTAAATGCAAGCAAGTATCCAAGTGCTTCTTGGGATTGGAACCCGTCCTATATGTAAAATATGTCATGGGATTCGATGCTTTTAAAAAACAAAACTCGTTCGGAATGAAATGCAAGATGTGTGATGTGATTCAGATGCCTATGTGGACCAAAATCCATTCTGAATGAAATGCAAGAAAAATGTAACATTACTCGATGCTTCTAGGGACTGAAATCCGTTCAAAAGAAAATAACTCGGATGCCTTTGGGGACGGAAACCCGTCAAAAGAAAATAACTCGGATGCCTCTGGGGACCGAAACCCATTCAAAAATAAAATAACTCGGATGCCTCTGGGGACCGAAACCCATTCAAAAAGAAAATAACTCGGATGCCTCTGGGGACCGAAACCCATTCAAAATAAAATAACTCGGATGCTTCTGGGGACCGAAACTCATTCAAAAATAAAATAACTCGGATGCCTCTGGGGACCGGAACCCATTCAAAAGGAAAATAACTCGGATGCCTCTGGGGACCGAAACCCATTCAAAAATAAAATAACTCGGATGCCTCTGGGGACCGAAACCCATTAAAAAAAAATAACTCGGATGCCTCTGGGGACCGAAACCCATTCAAAAATACTCCATGTTGGTTTTCCAAGGGGACTTATTACCATCGCCTGCCAACTGGGTTGTTGGGATGAACTTCTAGTTTTCACAGGGGACTTATTGCCATCGCCCGCCAGTTGTTATCCAAAAAGTTGACATAGAAATGAGGACTTATTGCCATCGCCCCGCCAACTTGTACACATTGGCCAGTATACACCCTGCTTCAATTCAACGGGCAGCATACCTCCACCTGTACTCGTACACATTGGCCAGTATACACCCTGCTTCAATTCAACGGGCAGCATACCTCCACCTGTACTCGTTCACATTGGCCAGTATACACCCTGCTTCAATTCAACGGGCAGCATACCTCCACCTGTACTCAACCACTCGTACACATTGGCCACTATACACCCTGCTTCAATTCAACGGGCAGCATACCTCCACCTGTACTCGATAAAAACCATGCTTACTGGCTCGATGCAAGACATACCAAACACGCGTACTGTCTCAATACACAAACAAGCTTAATGACTAAATCAATATGCAAAATTGACTCGATGTTAATGTTAAAACAAACTGTCTAACTTCAGTGCTAAAATAAGCTCATGGACTTACTATGAAAACAAGATCGATTCAATTTTCAAAAACAAACATGGGTGACTCGGTGCCAAAACAAGATTGACTCAATTTTCAAAAATATTGTTGACCTAGTGTCAAGATTGGTGTTGACTCTACTGTCAAAAATTCAGATGTATAAGCAAATACTTCTTTCAGCTTAAATTCATGGAACACTCATTTTTCAGGAATGGACTTCGAGACCAAAATTTTGATCCTTCAAAACTGAACATGCTTCCGGGCTTTATGATTTTCTCAGGGTTGTGGAGCTCGAGGTTTTAAGATGCGGTGCTTAAGGCTTATGATAAGCCTAAGTCTTTGGGATTGCAATGTCAGAACATGGTGCTTAAGGCTTAAGGTTTTGGGACATGGTGCTTAGAGCTTATGACGGGCCTAAGACTTTGGGATTTCTTTGTGTCATCTATGGATTTTTCTGGAAACAAATGCCCTCAGTATTTCTTTGAGCTATCTGAGTTAGAAATTATGGCAATCGATCGAAACGATCGATTGCCCCCAGTATTATCTTTGGCTAAACATGTGAACAATTCTCATCCTCACAGGGTTAAGGTTTGCTTTGATGTGGTGCTTTTTCTACCTACACTCGATGTGTTTAACATTTGCACTCATTTCTCACTTACAGTCATAACTTCAAGACTTTTAAATTCGATATTTGATGGACTTACGCCTTCGATCTGTTACTTTCACTTGATTTAGACACATAACTATCAAGTCGGAAGTCTTTGAGGCTTATAATTGGGCCATTGGGTATGATGAATATCAAAGGGACCATGGAGGGATATTTTCGGTCTTGTGGGGCTTAAGGGTGACCAAAGATGCAACTTGACCTTCTCCCAGATTCGTCTTCCCGTCCTTACGTGTGAAGTAGTCTTGTTACTGCATGTGGACTTCCCTTCAAGTTAATGACCTTGGTGTCATCCTTGTTGCTACTTTTTTGTTGGAAACTCAAGGCTTTCAGATTCGCCTTTTCATCTTTGGGGTTCTTGTGTTTCCCGGTCTTAAATCTTTTGGAGTTACTTTGACTTGCCTTCAGGGTTCTTGTGTTTCCCGATCTTTTGGGGCTGTTGGAGCTACTTTGAATCATCTTCGGGGTTCTTGTGTTTCCCAAACTTTTGGAGCTGCTTTTGTTCAAGCTCTTGAATCCTGGGTCGCTTTGCGACCGTTTGCGGATTTGTGGTAGTGTTGCTTCTCATTTCAGACTTGTGGTGTCCTCATCTGAGAATTGGGCTCCTCGCTTCGTTTAGAAACAAGTGTACATAATCATCACGAGCTGGCTTTTTGTGAAGCTTTATTGATAAAAGAGGTTATACGAAAAGCTCAACGGGGGTGCCTAGGGTTTGATTTCAGGGTTTCACAAGCTTCTGGCTATGTGGTGTTTACCTAGGTGTTTCATCATTCCTGATAGTTATGTGTCTCTTCTTGTTACTTTTCACAGGTCTTGGTGTAAATTGACAAACTATCTCCTTCGGTCAGAGTCATGCTGCTTACCTCACATGTATGTGGCCTCACCACGTGTAAGGATGGCACGCGTTTTCTCTCATTGGTTTTTTCCACTCAAGACACTCTTGCACTCTTTTGCTCAAAGAGTTTCGTTCACACATATGTTAGAAGAAGTTTGGAATAAACGATTCTAACTCAGATTGCCCCCAGTATTGTGACGGGGATTTCAATAATTGTTTGATGACTTGGTGCTCTACTAACCATTATGTGGGTTGCTTTAGTGTTTTGGGATGTGCTTCGGTACTCGAATAAGCATGATCATGTTCTTAGAAACAAAGCAAGTCTTTATGTTCCACTGTCAGAAAATGATCGTTTCACAAACCTTAGTTTTGAGAGACACTTGTTTAGCAAAAATGGATGTTCCTTGCAAAGAAAGCTCAATCATGAATTTATCTTTTCATTTTGGAAAATTTTTGGATTTGAAAAAGTCATCTGCTTGTGAATATGAAGAAAATGATTTTACAAAACCAATGCTTCTTATGGTTGATGTCAAGAAATGTTCATTCAAAACAGTTTTTTCAAAACAATTGTTTGCAAAACCCTGATGATGCATTTGAAATATGAATGACAGTTTATAGCAACATTTTATGCATGTGAACCCTGATCTCCTTTATGAACTCGAGTACCGCCAATCTGCATGATGTTGACGCACAGAAGACTCGAGCTTTCTGCCATGATGTACCTTTGGGAGGACGTAGAAATGTCTGTGATCCTTTTTTCTTTTTTCCTTTTTTTTGAAGTCAACAAAAGAAAAAGAGCTAACGAATGACAAAACGTCCTAAAAATTTGTAACCTAAGAAAACACAACAATGAAATCTGATGTATTATTAGAGGGCTCTTGGGCTGAAAAATCTAGACTAGGAATGTCCCTTAACTGTGAATGAGGCCCTTAGGCCGGAATGCTCTTTGGGCTGTGGATAGGCGCTCGGGCCTGAAAGCTCAAAAACTTGAAGTGAGACATATGGGCCGGGATGCTCTCGGATTGTGGAAAGGCACTTGAGCCCGAATATATGTGGACTGAAAGTGAGGCACATGAGACTGGATGCATGGGCCTGAAAATCTGTGGACTAAAAGTGAAGCACATGGGCAGGGATGCATTAGATTTATGGATAGGCGTATGGGCCTGAATATCAGTGGAATAAAAGAGAGGCACATGGACTGTAGATAGGCACTTGGGCCTAGATATCATTAGACTAAAAGTGATGCACATGGGCCGGGATGCATTTGGACTGTGGATAGGAGCTTGGGCCTGAATATCAGTGGACTAAAAGAGAGGCACATGGACTGTAGATAGGCACATGGGCTTAGATATCATTTGACTAAAAGTGAGGAACATGGGCCGGGATGCATTTGGACTGTGAATAGGCGCTTGGGCCTAAACAGTGTCATGATTGTGGATAGGCGCTTGGGCCTGACAGATTTTAATTGTGAGTGAGGCACTTGGCCCGAAACACTTTGAGAATGAGGCCTTGGGCTGAAATAATTTCTAATTGTAGATTGGCGCTTGGGCCGAAATGTTTCAGACATTGAGTGGAGCGCTTGGGCCGGAATGTCATTTGAATTGTGAATAGGCACTTGTGCTTGAACATCTTGAATTGAAAGTGCCATACATGAACCGGAAGAAATTATATGGAATATGAATGGGTTACTGGACCGAAAAAGTTTTCAATGTTCAGGTGAAAGACCTAATCCCAGTTCCTGATGGGCCTTTGGTCCGGAATGTAAACATGATTCATAAATCAATTTTCAAGTCTTATGAATTTTTGCAAATTCAAATGGATTTTTTTTTGCCTAACCCTGAATGGATCAAAATGGATGATTCAGATTTACACATTTTTGGGCTGAAAGAGACCACCTTGATCTAAGGTTTCTAGGCCGAAGCCGAAGTGAATAGTTCACCTAGACTAGAATGGGCCTTTGGGCCGAAAGGTAAAGATCCAATAAAAGATTATTTATTTCAGCTACTAACCAACACACAATCAAGCTTATCAAAGAAGCATGGAATCACAAAGATATAAAGAGAAAATATGCATGTCCTCACAATGCAAGTTTCTTCGAATGGGTATGGATACATCCGAAGAGTGCTTAGGGCTTTGGGCCCAGGTAGTGAAGGGATAAGGCTTGCACGTCATCCTCTTCATTTCCCCCACCTTTACACATCACCCTAGAGTGTTTGTCTCAGGACGGGTCATGCCTTGGCTAGACCAATATTTGGTTTTTGGGTAAGGGTACGTTCGGAGAGGTGCTTGGGGCTTTAGGCCCAGGTAGTGAAGGGATGGGACTTGCACGCCATCCTCCTCATTTCCCCCACTTTTACACATCACCCTATAGTGTGTGTCTCAGAACGGGCCATGTCTAAGCATGACCGATGATTGGTTTATTTGGACCCTCATCTCTCGTATGAGCAAGATAATAAAAATGCATAAGCTAAAAAAGGATAATATCATAAAAAGTAAGCCTTAAAAATATAAATTCAAGTTAAGCCCTCTTTCCTAAGTTTAAAATTTTAAAACTTAGGTGGTGGTCCCCAGCAGAGTCGCTAGTCTGTGGGCGTTGTTTTGAACCCTTTTAAGTATTGAGCTTAAGGCTTCGAGGTTCGATTTGCAATTAGAATAACTAAACCGAAATTATAAAATTAAAGCTTAATTATTCTAACTGGCCCACACAAAGCTAAATAGAGTCGCCACCTAAATTCTAACCTTTTAAACTTGGAAAGGAAATGTCACGATTTTTGGAGTGTGGGTCCGGGGGCTTGATGTCAAATTTATAAGGGTTCAGATTCCTTTATTACCCCTAAAAATTACTTTTCCTCTACTATTATAATTTCTAAGGGGTTTATGATATTATCCTTTTAATCATTTTAGTCGCAAGCATATCAGATCACTTGCTAACTGAAACAAACACTAATGTACATGCAACATACTAGCTCTAGAAGAACAACGTCCCTTTTTTTTCTACATAAGAATTTTGATGAAAATCCACTATGGCTCAACCATAATCCACTATGGCTCAACCATACTTTTATTTTATTTTATTCCCTTTACATATGTATACCACATCGCACATTAATCACACCCACATCCGATTTCACATTATGCCCGTACATACCCTTACCATTAGTTAACTGATATGAAAGTATGGTTTCTCCTCAATCTCAGCTTCGGACGTGATAACAAACAAAACAGCAAAGAAAAGAGTGAATGACATACCTGATTATCTTCACCTCCTTGTTTTCGGTATTTCCCGTTGATCACTTGTGGGTCAGTGATACAGCGTAACTTCATGTCGTGAGCTTTAGCAGCACCGATCTACTCCTCACTTCTTCTCTACAACAGGAGGGGAATCTTGGCCTAGAAAGGCAAAACGCTAACACAGCTTATGGGTCATTGCCGAGAAACGACATGGCAACCAACACGAGGTTGATGATGGGGGAAACGTTTCAGCATGATCTTCTCCTTCCTACAAAAAATCAGCGGAGCGAAGCAAATCCTTGCCACGAGCACTGACCGTCTATACCTTTCCTTCTTGTTGTTTGACCTCCGGGTAGTAACGAGCCATGGAACTTCACGCTGAGAGATTGACTACGTACGGGACCGTGAGGTTGACATATAGTTGACGAAGATGCAAGTATAATGCGGCGTACTTGGCTCTGGTGTTTGTCAAGTAGGCAGCAACTGAAAGCGGACGCCTCAAGTTGGAGTTTATCAGCGACCAGCAATGGCTAGCAGAAAAAGAGGTGGCAGACCGTCGTGTAGAAGATGAGCGTGTGCTTGTTAGCAGAAATATGTGACTATCTCTACCTAGGCAGTGTACCTATCGTTTTGCGGAATAGTGAATAAGTGGGTTGTTGAACTCAGGGACCTCGTTCAATTAATTGACAATTTATTTACTACTGAGAAACTAAACTAAGAAATATAGGAAACGTCACTTTTTCAGGTTTTACTTAATTTAATAAAAAGAAAGACTCAACAAACAAATAAAATAATAAAACAGTAAAAACAAACTAAATAAAGATAGAAACTCTAAATAAAAGGAAGCACCCCGGATTGTTCTGCAAACCTTCACATTCTAATCTATTTATAAACTCTTCCCTAATTCTGCAATAAACTCAGAAACTGTAATTAATTCGTCAACGGCTAAGTCTAACGAATCCTAACCAATTGCTAGAACTAGCAGCATACTAATGCTCTAATCCGGACACAACTAATCGCATAAAGAATAGTTTCTATTTGAGACCGATTAACCCTATAGGCGGGATCACGCTTCTAGTCGTTAATCAGGTTTAATTCCTATGTCTTGTTATCTATCTCAGCTCTCGCGTGTTGATTAGAAAACTACAAAGATTGCTTTAATAATTATCTAGAGAATTAAAGCGCATGAAGAACTGGAATTAAACTACTACATTATTGAATTTGAGAAAACATCACAAAATAAATGTGAAGATCCGGTTTGCTACCCCAATCTGGGGAGCTAATCTAACTACTCCAACATAAATATAACATAAAAAAAGAGAAAGACATTAATAAGTAACAAAAATAATATGTGGGAGTGGCAGAGGTGATGAAGTCACGATGGTGATGTGGTGTTGGAACGGTGATGGAGCACGGTGGTCAGGTGGTGGTGGTGTGGTGTGTGTGCGATGGTGTGATGGTGGTATGGAGTGGCGGTGGCGATGCTGCGTTGAGGGATATGGTGGTGTGAAGATGATGACGATGGTGAGTGATATGTGGTGATGGATTGATAGTGTGGTGGTGATGTAGCAAGGGAGGCGCGAGCCCCCTGTACAGTGGCGTGATGAATGAAGAAAATGAGCGTGGAGGCCTAAAGCCCCCTGTGCTAGGACGTGGGATTATGCAAGAGGGTAAGCCCCTCCTGGGCTTGGATGTAGCCCGCGGCGTGAATGTAATTCCTCAAGTCTCTGTTGTATGCATGTATATATAGACTCTTCTTTTATCTTTGCCGTGTGATAAATATCTATCGTATCTGCCTTTTTATTTATCTTTCATTTTTTATCAATTCCCTCATGTAGCTCCACATCAGCCCGTGTATTCTTGGGTCTTCGACCGCCTATCTTGATTCTTTATTTGCAGCGTTTATCTCCATGCAGAGCCAACGTGGACCTCTTTCTCAAATCGGTGGCGGCCCCATTTGGCTGATCAAAATTGGATTGTTACTATTTTTATCTTGAAAACTTCCGGTCCAATGCGGCTTACCAACAACGTCCGCTACCTCCTTTTCTCCAAAAAATGCAGCCTCCCTTCTTTTATCAATTCAGCCCATGTAAAACAAATGGGAGCAGCCCATGTATATACTAATATATACCAGCGTGAATGTAGAAAATGGCTTCCATATTCATGAAGTTCATGTAACGTAAATAACCTATATGCATGTGCCATGCGGACATGTCTCCTCACGTGTATATATATATATATATATATTATATCGCTTATTGTATCGTGATTTTTATGAGATGATGAATGTAAATTTAAGATTTTTCCTGCATTTGACACATAAGATATATCAGTTCTCATCTAAATACAAATTTAAAGAAAAACATATGATAAGTGAGAAATATGACATGAATTGTTACAAAATAGAAAGAATTATAACTCTAAAAGTATATATATTTTACACTTATCAGTGCTCGGCGATGGTAGTAGTCACGCCCCATCTATCTTTTGTTGTCGTTGATGAACTTGGCACTGGCAGGAAAAAACAATGTCCATGAGGCATAGAACGATGATCGCCTTGTCATTTTTCTCGTTGGCAATGGCACACCAACCAGTGGATCAACTGAATGCTAGTGTGATGATGATGAAGGATCGTGTGGGAACGATGATCGTGCTCAGTAAACAGGGGAGGGGTGTTCTAGAGATAAAGGATGCAGGAATGTATACGGGAATGCAAAGATGTATACAGGTGTTTTTCCGTGACCTTGCTATTATGAAATATATGAATGCTCTCGCCCGTATCTTTTTTTTTATATGAATTGTGTTGTGTATATGAACTGTCGTCTATTAAGGATCTACTGTAACACCCCACCTAAAGCTATTCGTGGTGTTATCGCAAAACTGAACACTTAATCGAATACGTCGCAGCGGAAATAATAAACACCTGGACCTTGCCACGGTCTGATCGTTAGAATATACCGGCCTTAACATTTACAATACTTATCCAAAATACTTATCCAACTCAAAACATCACCAACCACAATACCACAACCAACCGAGTACAAGTAGCTTAAACATAATCTCAACCTTACATCAGTTTAAATATAAACAGTCGGGTGCACAGGCACAACCCGAACTCAAAATAAACATCCCACCCTAAGTCTAACCGCTCCTACTCTCGTAGTGCGTCCTCATGGGTCTCTTACCTGCAAGTGTAATAATAGCCCCCGAGGGGGTCAGCACGAATGCTGGTACACGCTCTCATGGCCCCCAAGCTAACGGGGCTACGACGACTAATTGTCGATAACATGGAAATTGATTACATACACAAGCACAATATGAAGTGCAATAACAATAGTCACAGATGAACACATATAGTTCACAAACAATGAACGACTCAAGCGTTCCCTTATCAAGTGGGTTAGTAACCCCTTCCTTAGTCCTCATTTCCTTAATCTCAGTTCCTTACCTTAATCTCAATCTCAACTCATTCTCAGTATACAAACCGTTCCTGGAAGGGAATGGTTGTAGCTTAATTCGAAACTGAGATTAGGTGATCCTACCGCACCATCTTAATGCCACCTACTCTGGACGGGAGTCCAGCGTAGCTGAGCTGGCAACCGGCCCTAGGCTACAAGTCCGAAGACAAGTCCTTAAGCGGAGGGCGGATCTGATTCAGATACCGTCCCCTTTTTCCTTAGCATGCATGACCGGAGATTGGTCCCGGTTTTTCCTCACTCAAGTTCTAGTTAGTAGACATCTTAATCACCATGTGCTAGCTAAGCTTAACGGGCATTAGCCAACCCATCAAACTTAACTCTTATTCTTAACTCAGTAAGTACTAAACTTGGTTAGTAACCATCTCAAGTCTCGCGGGTTAGTGTAAAGATAACACAAACACAACGAGAATAAATATAACCGGTTGCATGCTTTATCTTGTTTTAGTCATAGCAATTAAACAGATAGCACACAAGCCGAGGGACACCTCGTTAGCAAGCAGGTCACAAGAAGGATTGTACCGTTCACCGTTGATCGTTGTTTGTTTAACCTTCTTCGGGGTCCCAACTCACAAACCTAAAACATTCATTCATTTTTAGGTCATTAGTTATTTGCACCTTACTTAACTCACTTAGTCCCTAAGGATTCCCATTCAATAATCCTCTCAAGTCTTTGCCACTTAGCTTACAAACTTAACTTTAAACATTAAAATTATACTTAACTTAATTTAACTTAATCCCTAAGTTCTTAGGGTCCTAATCATTACCACCCTACCAAAGGTATACCTTATTACCAATTATCATTCTTAGAATTCAAAATTTCTTTTTTTTTTAAGTGTTAAGGGCCGTCCGACCCACCGTCCGACCCACCCTCTGGGTCGGACCATTCCAGTAACTTTCGGGTTTTGAAAAACTCTACATGTCCGACCCACGTCCGACCCAACCAACTGGGTCGGACCATTCCAGAAAATTTTCGTCTATAACCTCCCATGTCCGACCCACGTCCGACCCAACCTTTGAGTCAGACCATTCCAGAAACTTATCTGCCCTCTAAAACTCACCTGTCCGACCCAAGTCCTCTGGGTCGGACCATTCCAGAACCTTTCCCTGGCGTTAAACAGAGGCCGTCCGACCCAAACTTGGGTCGGACCCTGGGTCGGACGCCACCAAAACATGCCCAAACTTTGCCAAATCTTCACTAAACCTTTCCTCAAGCCATCCAATGTGTTCTAACATCATTTAGACCCTTAAACTCATCTTAAACCATCCTCCAAACTCATTCCCATCCTTTACACAATTCTTACAACAACTACTAACACTTAACACTTACTTCTTCCTACATTTCAACATTCCTTTCACCTAGCACTTCTACTAGCCCAAAGTTCCCTCCTTATGGACTTGGCCACACCACATACACCACTTTCATCTATCTTACACTTTCTAAGGTTTTCCTTAAATTCTAAACTCTAGTTTCTATCTAAATCATCTCGAAGTTTCACACTTAATCACACCAAACTTACCAAGGTTTCCTAGCTTCTTTTATCAACATTTACCTAAGTCCTAAATACTCAAATACATTCTTTTGATTCCTAAATCCTTCATGGTGGCTAAGTCATTATAAGTCATTAGAACACCTTAATCTCACCCTTTTTCATCAAGACAACCTCTAGAACATCCTAGTACTTCCTTAGTCATTCAATTCCCTTAGAATATCTTAAACACCTAAGTTCTCCTTTAAATTTTGCCATGGGTTCTCTAGTACATAGTACATACTAACACTTGGTTTTTCTCCATCAAACAACCAACATCACCCAAATTCTCATCACAACACCTTAACACACAATTTACACCAAAACCACACCACATCATCATATAGTGCTTAAACTTAAAATGCTTGGCACTTAGGCCCTTAAATGACAATAATCTTAACCACTGAATTTCCATATATTTGCCTTTAACCTACGAATACACACAACAAGGCTCCCATTGAAATAAAATGCTTCTTATAATTCATCTCAACATTATTTTGCATTTTAAACTATTTCTTCTTCTCATTTGGCTCTTTCGTCACAAGTTCACAAGTATAGTCATTATTTATCCTAGGTTATATATAACCCCTTTTTAATTATAAACTCATCACATATCTAAATCTCATTCCCTTAACAATAAAACACCTTAAGGTAAGTAATTTACCTTGTTCTTTTTACAAGCTTAAAAAGCTTTCTTCCTTAGGTTTTCCTTTAGCTCAATCTCGGTCACCAATATATATCTCCTGCCAATGTTCTAACCAATATCCAAAACTCCAATGAGTACTAGATAATACATTAACCCTAAGGAACAAACCCTAGGTTAAAAATGTGTTTGCTTTAAGGCATTAAGGTGATTGTTTTACCTTGGTTTCTCAAGACAAAGCTTGGATATGAAGCAAGAAGGACTCCTCAATCCTTTGAAGAGTAGAAAACAAGCTAGAACAAGGCATAAACATGGAGTCCCATGAGTACAAATTTTCAGACAGGAAGAAAATGATGGAACCTAGATTTTCTTACACTTTTCTTTACCTTAAGAGAATGGAGAAGCCAATGGAGTCTCCAAACTTGAAATTTCCTCCTCTAATGGTGGTTTGACTTGGCACCAAAATGAAGCTCTTGAAGTTTGAAAAGATAGGAGAGAGAGGCTTGAGCTAACTAAGGAGAATATGTAATTTGTTTTGGCTTTGGAGCTAAAATGAGTGAGTTGTGTGCAAGGCTAGATGAAGCTAGCATGGAGGTGTTGCTTCACGTTAATGGAGAAGGGAGAGAGAGCAAGAAAACCGTGGGAACAAAGGAGAATGAAGAAGTGAGGAGAGAGAGAACTACTAAAGTGTGATATTTATGTTAAAAAGTGAATAGTACATTTGCTTTATAAGTCTTTATTTACTTAATGAGTCATGAAGGTGGTGACTCACCTTACAAGAAACCGGCCCCCATTAGTAACAAGGGGTACTTAGTCATTGTTGACCAAATATCTCACTTATATTGACTTATGTTATAAACTAGCTTAAATAAATTATATTCACAAAACAAGGCACATTGTTGGGAAATTTTTTATTTCCCATTGATGTAGACTTCCAAATGTGATACTATATAGTACACATGTTAATTAAAGAGTATGATGGATTTAGCCATTCAAAACTCATTTACAAGACATTTTTCAAAAACGTGCTTTAAGACTCCTTAAAGCACATTTTGTGTTTTAACTTGTTTTAAAGCTTGGTTTTCTTTGGTATTGATTTAAAATGACCATTAGGATATTACTAAGGTCTTAGAACAAATTTGGGTTACTCTCCCAAGTCTCTCCAAGCTTAGAGCACGTTTTTGCTTAACCTGCTCTTTTGGAGTTTCCTTATATTTCTTTGGTTAGAATGGTTTCTAAGGCATTATTTAGCCTCCTATATCTTATTTTATCATTTAAACACCATATCTAAGTTTGGGGTATTTCAATCTACCCCCCTTAAAAGAACTTTGTCCTCAAAGTTCACATATGTGCTTAATCATTCACGGTACACAATTGTCCTTAATCTTAACACCACATCTTATATTCACATTCACACATCTCAAGACTCAAAGGTCAATCTCAAATACAATACATAAGTATTATACATAACTCAAACTTACACCGAAGGTAGCAACTTACACAAATTCACATCTTAAACAACCAAACAAACGACAAACATGATCGTTTCCTAACTCAAAAGCGAGGAAGCTCTACCCCCCTTAAAAGGGGGTACGCCTCGTACCCTATATAGATGATCTAGTCAGTAAACAAAGAAGGGTACTTCACCCTCATCTTATCCTCTAATTCCTACGTAGCCTCTTCGACATCCTGGTTAGACTAGAGAACCTTCACCAGTCGCACTGACTTGTGGCGAGTGTCCCTAGTCTTACTGTCCAAGATTCTCTGAGGAGTCTCCACGGATCTCATATTTCAACTTCTTAGGTTCTAACACATGGGAGGGGTGGTGCATGTATTTCTTTAGCTGTGAAACATGAAAAACATCATGCATTTTACCCAGCTCAGCAGGTAAATTCAACCTGTAAGCAACCGGGCCCACCTGCTCCGTAATCTCATAGGGACCAACAAATTTCGGGCTTAACTTGCCATTCTGCCCAAACTTGAATACACCCTTCATCGGTGAAACTCGCAGAAATACCTGGTCGCCCACTGTGAACTCCAGGTCCCGTCGTCGAACATCAGCATACGACTTCTGCCTATCTTGAGCAGCTTTCATGTTCTCCCCAATTTGCTGAACTTCAGCCTTAACTTGTTCTAAGTACTCTGGTCCTATAATGACCGTCTCACTCGACTCATCCCAGCAGAGCGGTGTACGACATGGTCTACCGTACAGCGCTTGAAAAGGTGCCATCTTGATCGAAGCGTGATAGCTGTTGTTGTATGCAAACTCGATCAGATGCAATCTGTCAATCCAACTGCCCTGGAAGTCTAAGGCACATGCTCTCAGCATGTCCTTGAGTGTCTGAATAGTACGCTCAGTCTGACCATCTGTCTGAGGATGGAACGCGGTACTCAGCTTGAGTTCTGTACCCAACGCTTCTCTGGTAGCTCTCCAGTACCTCGAAAGGAATCTGGTATCTCTATCTGACACTATGGTCTTTGGTATGCCGTGATGTCTCATGATTTCATTCTCAATAACTCAGCTAATTTGGTCACCTTCCAAGTATCCTTCATCGGTATGAATCGGGCTACTTTGGTAAGGCGATCCACCACCACCCATATCATGTTGAGACCTCCCCTAGCAGGTGGAAGCCCAACTACGAAGTCCATGGAGATATCATGGAACTTCCACTCCGGAACTGCATCGACTGTACCTCCGCCCGGTCGTCGGTGCTCGAATTTCACCTTTGGCATGTGAGACACCTCAAGACGAACTCGTGGTGTAACATTCTGACCTCAATCTAGTAACATCGGTCTCATCCCCGACCACCAGAAGTATCTCTTCATGTCTTTGTACATTTTAGAGGCTCCCGGATGGATGGAAACTGAAGAACAGTGTGATTCTCTAAGTATACGGTCTTTCAGATCCGTGTTGCCCCGTGGTATACATAACGGCCCTTAAGTCTGATCAAATCATCATCATGAAGTCTGAAGTCGTATTTCTGACTCTCAAATGGTACCATCTGTCAGCTTCTGTCTGACCTCTCTCATGTACTCATCTGTCCTCTGAGCCTCTCGCACCTCATCAACCAAGCTGGAGAAAGAAACTAGCGAATGGAGTGAGTGTGCTCGACGGCTCAGGGCGTCCGCTACAACATTGGCCTTCCCCTCTTTGTATTGGAGGTCAATGTCATAGTCTTTCAGAAACTCTAACTATCTCCTCTGTCGAAGATTTAACTCCTTCTGAGTGAATATGTATCTCAAACTCTTGTGATCGGTGTAGATCGTGACACTAACCCCATATAAGTAGTGGTGCCATATCTTCAAAGCGAAGACTACAGCTCCCAGCTCTAAATCATGTGTGGGGTAGTTCTCCTCATGTTTCTTCAACTGACGTGAGGCATATGCCACCACCTTGCCATGTTGCATGAGCACGCAACCCAGCCCTCTGCCGGATGCATCACAATAAACCTCAAAGCCCTCTATACCGTCTGGAATGGTCAGAACGGTGCAGTGGTCAGTGAGTCCTTCAAGCGCTGAAATGATCTCTCACAGTCAACTGTCCACAAGAACGGTGCATCTTTCTTCATCAGACTGGTCATCGGTTTCGCGACCTTGCTGAAATCTCTAACAAACCTCCTGTAGTAACCTGCCAGACCAAGAAAGCTCCGGATGTCGGTAACAGTCTTCGGCCTTGGCCAAGTACGTACAGCATCAATCTTTGCTGGATCCACTGCGATCCCAGCATCTAAGATGACATGACCTAGGAAAGAGACCTGGTCAAGCCAAAACTCACACTTGGAGAACTTAGCATATAGCTGGTTCTCCCTCAGTATTTCCATACCCTCCTCAGATGTTCCTCATGTTCAACCTTAGACTTCGAGTATATCAAAATGTCATCAATAAAAAACCACAACCGACTTGTCCAGCTGCTCCCGGACAAGCGGTTCATCAGATCCATAAATTTCGCCGGTGCGTTCGACAAACCGAACAGCATCACTGTAAACTCATAGTGGCCGTATCGTGTCCGGAATGCCATCTTCTCAATGTCTCCCTCCTTAATGGCTATCTGATGATACCCCGATCTGAAATCAATCTTGGAGAACACATATGCTCCCTTCAACTGATCGAACAGATCGTCAATGCGGGGTAGTGGGTACTTATTCTTCACTGTCACTGCATTCAGCTCTCTGTAGTCGATGCAGAGGCGGAGACTACAATACTTCTTCTTCACGAAGAGGACTGGCGCTCCCCATGGTGAAACACTTGGTCTAATGAATCCCTTATCCAACAAATCTTTCAATTGTTCTTTTAACTCAGCCATTTCTGCTGGAGCCATACGGTATGGTGCCTTGGCTATCGGTCCGGTACCAGGTAGCAGCTCGATGGTGAACTCTACCTCTCGAGTGGGTGGCATGCCGGGCAGTTCCCATGGAAATAAGTCGGGGAACTCCGACACTACAGATAAGTCGGGGTCGAACTCAGGGTCTCTCTCTATGTCCTGTACATAGCAGAGGTACACTTCTTCCTTTTTCCTTAATTAATTCGTATACATTGCCATGGCGGTGATAATCCTAGTCGAAGGCTCTCTGGGCCTCTGGCGGTATGATATTGTTACCCCAGACGGACTCCTGAGCAGCAATCTATGCTCGGCGCAGAGGATATGTCCCTTGTGCCGCTCCAACCAGTTCATCCCGAAGATAACATCAAATCCTAGCTTACTGAACTCAATGAAACTGACTGAAAAGTCTTCTCCCTTAATTCTGATAGTGGCTCCTCGGTAATAACGAGTGCAACGAACCTTCTCCTTAGACGGGAGCGTAACCGTGAAGTCGGGTAGCTCATCAGCATCTAGCCCCAACCTGCTCGCGAATGATGCCGAGACAAAGGTATGCGAGGCCCCTGAGTCGAAGAGAACTGATGCCTCAATCCCATTAATCGAAAAGGTGCCGGTGAGGATAGTACCGCTGGCGTCGGCTGTGCCTCTGTAAGTATGCTTAGTGCACTTCCGTACCGAGTCCATAACCTAATTGTGTTCACAAGCTTCATGAGTATTGATGGTATAACAAGAGTCGTAACAATTTATATGAACAACACTGTTATCTTATTCATGACCATCCTGTTTACAAATGTGCTTCAATATTACATCTCATTCCTCATCTCCTTCTAACATTACATGGCTAATATTGTCTAAAGGTTAGGTTTAATCTTCTGGTCTCATATGCGTCGCATTGATTACTGCTGACGATTGTGTATTCAGCTTGATTCTCTTAATCCCATGGTATAACATCCTTGATTCTCCTCCCATAATTAACACATCACCTGACTTAAGTACTAACTTATCTGCACGGTCCGCACGCTTCTGCTCGCCGTATAAAAACTCCGCATCATCTCCAATGGACAAAGACACTACGGGTATCCCTCTTTCGAGAGACTCCGTTGTCTCGTCCTTATCCTGGTGTAGTCCCAGCTTCCCATCCTTCTCGTAGAAGTTACAATGCAAATGTCTGCCTGGATGTCTGGAATCGGTTCAGCTTCCAACTGCTGAGCGATTTCCACGACTTGTGTAATCACTGGATGGAACTCTTCGGGTATTCCCGGTGGCGAGACTCCATCTTGCACCCTCATGGTTTGGTAATTCCTGGCATACGGATTCCAATCCTTGCCCAAGCTCATCATCTTTAATTTCATCCTTGCTCCCCCTGGGTACTCCGGTGTGTAAAACCTCCCGGTCCATTCCTAGTTGATTGCATCTTCTGATGATGGCTATTTGTGCTTCGGGTGTCAGGTATCCCCTTAATAAAATCGTACCTGGGCGGATAACCTGACATTGTTCAGTTGGAAAGTCTATGGTTTCGATGTCGGTGTGCTCCGGGTTGGTGTGTAGATGGTATTGGGTAGCAGATGTTGAATCTTCCTAAAGTGGTAGTAGGTTATATCTTACTTAAGTCCTAATCTCATCTTATTCTTACTTAACTCATTTATTCACCAAACATGCATGATAATGCGGTAAGCAGGAATTTTTATTACTAAATGGTTATAGTGGTACCTGGCCTCGATGAGGGTTCAGGCTCATCGTCCGGTCCACCATGTGTAAAGTGGGTCCCGACTTCTGGGTCACCCGTGGGTTCTTGTCCGCCGGCTGCTGCACCTTCCTCTGACCGTCAGATCCAGCTCCCTGGTCGGTCTTGCCCTTGCCCCTGGTATCGGGCCTATAGGCTCTGCTAGCAGGGTTCCGGTAACACTCATATGCCCGGTGTCCATAAACTCCACAAAAGTTGCACTCCACCTTGTTCCCTTTACAGTCGAGCCGGGGTGGTCCTTGTGACACCACCTACAGATGAAGCGTCGCTGGTAGCCACCACCGGCTCCCTTCTCAGTCTCAGATCCTGATGATTATAATGTCAATTCTCATATCTCAAATGGTTACTAATTTGTTTCTTAACACATTCAATATCAATTCCTTACCCTTTGGCGCCCTAGAGCGCAGGGGTGTAGCTGCAATAGCATACGTCAACTTCAATGGCTCTTCCGGAGCCTTCTCCTTTTCCTCCTTTCCCTTTGGGTTCTGATTTTTCTGGGCCTGAGGCTGGTACTTTGTTTCTTGTACCCTCCTTGCCCTTGACTCTCTGAGCTCTTACCATCACTCTTCCTCTTAGCATTCTCCTCGTCCCTCAGCTGGACGGTTATCTCAACCTTAGCAGCGGCATGATAGCACTCCTGCTTTCCATAGTATTAGTCACTCTTATTTCTCATAATCTAAATCTTACTCATTACTTACTCAAATCTCAATCATTCTTATTACCTGCAAGGTAGTGTAACTCGTCGGCCCCATGCCGTAGTGGAGTCGATGGCTTAGCCTGCCATAGAAGCGGTCCACCAAGATCTGGTCAGAGTATCCAAGACCTGGCAGAAGACGGAGCAAGGCAGTGAACTCTGAGTAATACTCATCCACTGTCATCTTGTCCGTCTACTTAAGCGCATCCAACTGTAAGCGCTTCTTCGTCTGGACATGGGCGGGGTAGTACTTTGCTCGTAGCAAGGCGGTGTACTGCTCCCAGCCGAACTCTGGATTGGCCACATGCTTGCCCTCACCAGCTTCCACCAATCGCCTGCCGCCCCCTTCAGATAGAAGGCAGCAGCTAGACGCACCTTGATCCCAGCAGGGACATCAAGGGTCTCGAAGGCGGTCTCCAGCTCGGAGATGTACGCCTCAAGCTTGGCGGGATCGGTCTCCCCCTTAAAGTGCGCGGGTCGAAGATCTGCTAGACTCTTCACCCAGTTTGGTTCCCTAGGTTGTGGCGGTGGAGGTGGTGCACCCACACCAGGCTGATAGCCCATATACCCTAATGCGGCAGCTACGATCTCTGCGATCGTCTGCCCTCCAGGTATTCCTGAAGCATCATCACCCTGGCCGCGACCTCGGCTTCCCTAGGACGTCCTGCCATCTGAACAAGCATAACTCACATTAGATTTGTATTCACCACTGTTTCGGTTAACGAATTTATAACGTCCGTAGACGATAAAGACGATCCACACTTATTAGTGGTCATCTGACTCTACTCGCTCTAACTTCTCACACCCTTAACCCATCACTTATTCCTTAACTTATATCCTAACTCGGTGGTTACTCATGTCCGGTATTTCTTGATCAGAGCGTAGTACGCTCTGATACCACTTTTTGTAACACCCCACCCAAAGCCATTCGTGGTTATCGCAAAACTGAACACTTAATCGAATACGTCGCAGTGGAAATAATAAACACCTGGACCTTGCCACGGTCTGATCGTTAGAATATACCGGCCTTAACATTTACAATACTTATCCAAAATACTTATCCAACTCAAAACATCACCAACCACAATACCACAACCAACCGAGTACAAGTAGCTTAAACATAATCTCAACCTTACATCAGTTTAAATATAAACAGTCGGGTGCACAAGCGCAACCCGAACTCAAATAAACATCCCACCCTAAGTCTAACCGCTCCTACTCTCGTAGTGCGTCCTCATGGGTCTCTTACCTGCAAGTGTAAAAATAGCCCCCAAGGGGGGTCAGCACGAATGCTGGTACACCCTCTCATGGCCCCCAAGCTAACGGGGCTACGACGAATAATTGTCGATAGCATGGAAATTGATTACATACACAAGCACAATATGAAGTGCAGTAACAATAGTCACAGATGAACACATATAGTTCACAAACAATGAACGACTCAAGCGTTCTCTTATCAAGTGGGTTAGTAACCCCTTCCTTAGTCCTCATTTCCTTAATCTCAGTTCCTTACCTTAATATCAATCTCAACTCATTCTCAGTATACAAACCGTTCCTGGAAGGGAATGGTTGTAGCTTAATTCGAATCTGGGATTTAGGTGATCCCACCGCACGATCTTAATGCCACCTACTCGGGACGGGAGTCCAGCGTAGCTGAGCCGGCAACGGCCCTAGGCTACAAGTCCGAAGACAAGTCCTTAAGCGGAGGGCGGATCTGATTCAGATACCGTCTCCCTTTTTCCTTAGCATGCCTGACCGGAGATCGGTCCCGGGTTTCCTCACTCAAGTTCCAGTTAGTAGACATCTTAATCACCATGTGCGAGCTAAGCCTTAACGGGCATTAACCAACAACCATCAAACTTAACTCTTATTCTTAACTCAGTAAGTACTAAACTTGGTTAGTAACCATCTCAAGTCTCGCGGGTAGTGTAAAGATAACACAAACACAACGAGAATAAATATAACCGGTTGCATGCTTTATCTTGTTTAGTCATAGCAATAAAACAGATAGCACACAAGCCGAGGGACACCTCGTTAGCAAGCAGGTCACAAGAAGGATTGTACCGTTCACCGTCGCGTTGTTGTTTTAACCTTTCGGGTCCCAACTCACAAACCTAAAACATTCATTCATTTTTAGGTCATTAGTTATTTGCACCTTACTTAACTCACTTAGTCCCTAAGGATTCCCATTCAATAATCCTCTCAAGTCTTTGCCACTTAGCTTACAAACATAACTTTAAACATTACAATTTATACTTAACTTAATTTAACTTAATCCCTTAAGTTCTTAGGGTCCTAATCATTACCACCCTACCAAAGGTATACCTTATTACCAATTATCAATCTTAGAATTCAAAATTTCTTTTTTTTTTAAGTGTTAAGGGCCGTCCGACCCACCGTCGGACCCTTCCAGTAACTTTCGGGTTTTGAAAAAAACTCTACATGTCCGAACCCAGTCTGACCCAACCAACTGGGTCGGACCATTCCAGAAATTTTCCGTCTTCTAAAAACCTCCCATGTCCGACCCACGTCCGACCCAACCTTCTGGGTCGGACCATTCCAGAAACTTATCTGCCCTCTAAAACTCACCTGTCCGACCCAAGTCCTCTGGGTCGGACCATTCCAGAACCTTTCCCTGGCGTTAAACAGAGGTCGTCCGACCCAAACTTGGGTCGGACCCTTGGGTCGGACGCCACCTAGAGATGCCCAATGATGAAATACCCCAAACTTTGGTATGTTGACTAAATGATTAAATGTGTATCTAAAGGCTAAAAAGTGCCTTAGGAACATCAGGGTATAGTTTAAACCATGGTAAAACACAATAAAACACTAAGACACGGTTTGAGCAAAAACATGCTCTAAGGTTGGAGTGAACTTGGTTAGGACCCAAAGGGCCTACCAAGACTTGATAACATTTAATTATGATTTAATAAGGCTAAATAAGTCCTTAGGAAACTTTGGTAGACAATGAAACCAAATAAAACACAAGGTAATACCTTAAGTCAATATGAGCAAAAATGTGCTCTAAGCTTGGGATGAGTGTGTATAAGACCTAATGGTCATACCTATACCTTATTTATATGGTAATGAACATATTAAATCAATTACCAAAGAAAACCAAGCTTGAAAACAAGTTAAAACGCAAAATGTGCTTTAAGGAGTCTTAAAGCACGTTTTTGAAAAATTGTCTTGTAAATGAGTTTTGAGTGGCTAAATGTCCATCATTACTCTTTAATTAACATGTGTACTATATAGTATCACATTTGGGTGGCCATATTAGTGGGAAATCAAAAATTTCACTTCTATGTGCCTTAGTTGGTGAATAGTGATTTTTATAACTAGTTTGTAACATATAATGTGATAAGTGAGACAATTGACTAATAAAGTCTAAAGTACCCTTAGGCACTATTTGGGGCCGGTTTTTAAGGTGTTGTGACTCACCACCTTTGTTAGTTTACAAAGAAAAGAAAGAATGACTAATTAGTATACTATTTGCTTTATAAGGATAAATATCTTAACAAAAGCAAACTTACCTTCTCATTCTCTTCTTCCCTTCATTTCCCACGGTGGTTTTCTCTTCCTCCTCTCTCCATCGGTTTCCAAACAGAGCCATGCCATTCTCATCCTTCCTCACTTGTAACTTATGACTCCATGCTCCGAATTTAATTCCGAGACTACCGTTCTCTTAGTTGGAGCAAGCTCTTCAACCTTGTCCTTTCAAATCCTCAAAACCACCATTTCGGTGCCAAGAGGAATCACCATGGGAGGAGCTTGAGCTCACCTTTTCACATATTCTTGTTCTCCTTTGCTTCAAGGTAAGGAAACTCAAAGAAAAATGACATTTCCTTCATGTTTTGTCATAACCGAAAATGCACCTTGTAATGGTGTCTTTCTTGTCTTGTTTTAGCTTCATTTGAATCTCCCAAGGGCTAGGTGGAGTCCTCTCTTGATATATATTCAAGCTCTCTTTCCATTCCAAGGTAAAACAATCATGTTAATACCTTAAGATAATATATGTAACTAGGGTTTACAATGAGATAAAGCTTAAAGCTTATATACTCATTTTAAAGTTGGTATATTGTTTAGTTGTTGGCAAGGAACCAAATGCCCTACCGGTTTTACAAGGAAACAAGAAGGAAATTTGTGAGGAAAAGAGGTAAACAAGCTATCTCAATGTGGTTTAATGCCTTAGGAGAAATAAGCTTATAATGCTTGTTAAAATCACCTAAAGAGCAAATGGTAAACGAGCTAGTAAAATGCTCTCAAGGGGTTTATTAAAGGCATATGAATTGTTGGATGTATTTGCAGGTCAAAGGCATTATTATGTGGGAAATTCAGTGTTTAAGGATTATGCAATTTAAGGGCCTAAGAGCCATGCTATTTAAGGGCCTAAGTGCCAAGCAATTTAAGTTATGCACTATATTGTGATGTAGTGCTTATGTGTGAAGTTGTGTATAAAATGTGTTTGATGGATTTTTAGGTGTTCTTGAATGAATTAAGGTTAAAACCTAAGTGTTTGGATGTGGGTATATACTAGAGAAGCTATGGCCAAATTTGGGAAATGTGTAAGAAGTTGTTTAAGGTTTAGGTAATGTTGATGTTCAAGGAACAAGTGATGTTTAGGTATGATGTAAAAAGGAGATTTAGTTAGTAAGAAAATGATGCTTAAGAGATGATGTTAAGATGAGGAGAAAGTGTTTTGGGATAGTAGTTATGATAGGTGAAATGCCACCTAGAAATTATAAGGAGAAAACATTGTAAGTGTTAGGAACTTTGTGGAGATATAAGTAAAGGTTTAAGGAATTAGGAAACATAGTTTTTGTGAGTGCTTAAGATATCTTGAGGGTGTGTTTTGAAGTGCCAAATGATGTTAGAACACATTAAGAGGTCTTAGGAGAAGTTTGGTAAAGATTTGACAAGTTTGGGTAAGCTTAGGAGGCGACCGACCCAGGGGCCGACCCAGTTTGTGGGTCGGTCGAGCCTCTGTAAAATGTTTGGAATGTGTTCGGTAATGGTCCGACCCAAAGGGTGGGTCGGACATGGGTCGGTCGGTCAAGTTACAAAGGTGGAAAAATGTTCGCACATGGACCGACCCAGAATGGTGGGTCGGACGTGGGTCGGACGGGCATGTTAATAAGGAAGTAAAAGGGGTCTGTGATGGACCGACCCAGATGTGGGTCGGTCGGTGGGTCGGTCGGACCAAAAACATGGTTTAAGGTTATGAAATGAAATGAGATGATGGGGATTGGTAGGTAATGATGATAATGATATAAGGATGTTAAGGACTGTTAGGTGAGTTTAATGACAATAAAGTGGGCTAAAAGGTGTATTAAAATGAATGGAAAGTAAACAAGTTAAAAGTAATGTTAAGATATATAAATAAGTTAACGGGGGAAAATTAAGCATTGACATTAAATAATCAAGCAAACCCCGATGTTAATGAAAACACATGTGTTAACAGTTGTTCGAGAGTTTGCTCGAGGAACATAGGTGGACGTGGTAAAGTGGACCCCGGTGACAGGTATGGTTTCTTGCAACCTGTGTCCTAACGGATTACACCGGCTTGTATGCCAATATGTTTTATTGAATGTTGCCACCTTGTAAGATTAAAACATGTAATGAGTTTATAGTAATTCATTTATGTGGCGAATTTGGTATCCGATGCCGTTTAACCTCAAATATGTGTAAACCTTAGCTAACTAAAACTAGGAACACATGAGTGATCGGTATTCGGAGTTGACGGCCCAAACCTTGGGAACGTGCTAACCACGGCTATGTGTGAGTTGGTTGGATATTGTTGTTGTATGCAAGTGTGTGAACCTCCCTTGTGTGCTTAACTCGGTTATGATACCGCATGGTGTGTGGATGTGGTAGGCTCCATAATGGATCCCTAACTACTTATTTATATGGTATATGTACTAACGGGGGTGAGGAGTCCGGATTGTTTCCGGCCACGCGTGTGATGGACGGGAGTCGTTATCTTATCCGGTTCGGCTCTCTTGGTGTATGTATAGGTGGTATTCCAATTTGGTTTCTACCTTCCCTTAGCTTATCCAAAGCTAGTTACTGACTCACGTCGGGCCACAGGGCATGCGTTATGTTATTTCGGTGTGCTTGGGATTACTATATCCGACACACCTTGGGTATAAGTTAACCGTTCTATATAACCGGACGGTAACGAGGATGGTAACGAGCTTAACATGGGATTGGTAATAATCTCTAGGCTCACTGGTATACTAACTATGGTGGAAGGTTCCTTGTGAGAACCGATTTTATGGTGTATGTAATGTTATAGTGCTATGCAAATTCCCTTGCTATGCTTTGATATATATATATATATTGGGTGTTTAAATGAATGCAACGTTGTCATGTGTACATCGAAGCAAGAAAGGTTTGTTATTTTTGTTATGTGTGGAATGAGATATGTTGTAGGATATGGAATGTTGGATCATGGAAATGAATCCCAGTTGTGACAAGAGGCGTTTAAGGATAACCCGATTAATGGGTACATGTCGTCTGTTAAGGAAGTAGCTCCGTTTTGGAGGAGAGCCACTCTAGGGTTTAAGGAATCATTGGATGGTTGGTTAAGTGTGGATGTTTGGTTATAGATTGAGCCCATTGAGGCGAAATATTATGTTTGTATGGATATGGCTTGTATGCATGATTTAAATATAATCAACTGCATGCTAAGACGACAATTAGTTGTGCGTGGCCCGGTAGCATGTGGGCTGCGGGATTACCATACCAGCAAAGGTGCTGAGCCCCTTGGGGCCACCCTTTCTCTTCTTTTCTGTTTCAGGTACGGAGAGCTGGAAGCCGTTCGAGAGTAGGACGGGGCAGATAGATGTTATATATGGGTAGCCATTTAAATGGCATGAATATGATAGGCGTAGTAAGACCGAAATTGTTATCGGCAGTAGTGTAAATACTCGGTACAGGGGAAGTGTATGTATATAATAAATGCTGAAGATGGAATGAGTATTGTATTGAGTAGTTGCTCGGGAATCTAGTCCATCAGACCGATACAAATGTACATGTATTAGCCTTGTTAGCCACGTAGGTGGTTAACGGCGTGTAACACCATTGGAATAAGTAATGTGATGAGTTGAATTTCCGCTGCGAATTGTTATTATGTGTTGGTTGTTGGATGGGGTGTTACAAAAAGTGGTATCAGAGCGAAGTATCGCTCTGATGACTGAATTACCGAGCTTAGGAAATACCGAGTTAGGATTTAAGTACTTTGGGTTAAGGGTTGAGTGATAGCGTGAGAGATACGCTAGATAGGAACTACCAGTGACTACTGGAAACCTACAATATCCATCCCACCCTCCACAATCCCTGTTTGATAACTTGGGAAAGAACGCCAGAGAGATGGAAGTCCTCTCTTACTCGGGAATACCCGATCTGGCTGTTATTAAATACCCTTAGGGTACGGAGAACCTGTCATACGGTAGGTCCCGGAAACTGGGAATCCCGGAGACGGTCTCCATCTGAATAATGTTAACCACATTCTATAGCGACAAATGAAGGATTTTGTGTAAAGAGGAATAGAATTTCTGGCAACCTCGGTCGACATGCCGAGCAGTCGAGGATGACCAGCTTGCAACGCACCAACCGTGCAACAGGCAAGAAATGGATTAATGGAATCCGAGACAAGAGTCTACGGAACACAGTTGATAAATAATACACCAACGGTATACCAACCGACAAGGAACTACAACGTAGTGCCCAAACAAGAGACAAGTCTCAGTAACACAAGTGCGTGGAACGGGCTACAAGTGAGTATAATACTAAGACAAAGGGTCTCCCAGAATAGGAAACACCCTAGTGAATGATTATTACGTGTGGAAACAGTGAGAAGTCACCTAGAGGAGTATCCATCAAGGCAGTAAGATCAGTGTGGGCCAACAAGGCCACTGAGGACAATATGTGTCAAAACAATACCACAATCGGTAGGTGTCAAACCGATAGCCAGTTAGCATGGCGCACTTGCCATAGCAAGTGCTGCTATAACAGGGCTGTTCGGGAAATTCATAACCACTACAGGTACTTGGAAAAGTACCATGGAGTTAAATGTGATCGTCATAACAGTGGAAGGGCCTGTTAGCCTAACCTCTGTAATTGGAAGTACACCAGTCAGCAAGAAGCTAGACTTGGCTAAGGTGAGAAGATGTTGTGAAACCATGGAAATTTTCTTTCAAACCTAATCTTTCCCAAACCCTTTTCTTTTCAAACCAGATTTTCTTTCAAACCAACACTTCTTTCCAACTTTTTTAAACCAAACCAGTGAAACCAAGAGCGACTGACAAGGATGCGACAGTGGATAAACCTTCCCTCGATTAAGTTCGGGAAGTAAGGAATGAATATTGTCACGGGACAATATAAGGGCGTTGACAACAGAATACTTCACCTAGGCGTGTGACGGACACTACAAGTGTACCAACTGTGTTGTGGGACGACCGCACTCCGATAGGAGCATGTGGACCTGACAGACCTACTTATAGGTTAGTTAGGTAAGTAGTAATGTATCAGTATGATACCCCATATATGTATACGAGTAGAGTCCGAACACGGGAAGTAGTCGACTCCGTCTACGGTCAGCAGTATTGAACAACAGGAGCTAGAAAATACAAGGAATGCTTGAAGTCAAGGAACTCAGTTAAGTTAACGAGACTAAAGGAATTAGTGAATTCCTTTCAAGGAAATGTTTTAAGAGTCAGGAAGTGCAAAGTGCACTGACTGTTATGTAAAGACAGCTTATGTGACTTAAGGATCCCCAGGGATAAACATGATAGCTGAAAAGCAGGGCAAGGCAGATGCCTAATGTGGACACATTAATGTGCAATGAACGGGATGAAACTCCCAGAATCAGTACCTACACTGTCTGGAAATGTTGATCTTTACAGAAGAAGATAATAACGGAATGTACCAAAAAGTGTGAAACAAATGTAAGGCATAACGTAGCAACACCCAGGAGCAATCCTCGAAGGGTGTGCGCATCAACAATTGTTGAACGAAATATATGACAGAAACACAAGGGTTGAAATTAACGCCCAGATTAGACATAAGTTGTCAGGAGACGGACTGGCAATCCTAAGGGGCATCCCATGAAAGGAAATGTGATGCAACAACCTTGTCATGGATGCCAATACAACCTCTAAACATGTAATGTTGTACAGAGAAGTACATGTGTGTGGACAGCCTACATAAGCCCAGCTCAAGGCAAATAAGGCTTATAAGCCATGAGTAAGATATGTTATACGAATTCGGTTGATTGTAGAAGTTTATGTGGTATAAGTGAATAGAGTGGTAAGCTAACCACTGCATTAAGAGTGGGATACCTCTCGATATTGTGAGACCGCAGGAGCGGTAGTTATGTGAATCAAGTTCAAGAGATGTGTGGAGGATGGACCACGTTGTTATTACCCCAGGGTGATTTAAATAAAATAACACGAAAGGAAGTGCTCGTACCAGTTGTGTACGCAGGAGTGTAATAAGTCTGATAGCAATCACCGTAGGTGTGTGAAGCTAAATGTGTAGCGAACAACGCTCAAGGGAAAGATAATGATATATTCAAAAATCAGCCAAATAAGTGGCCAGATAAACCTAGCTTAAAAGCAGAAGCTAATATAATAGCGGATACAGTATAAGTTGATGCTATATAATGAGTAAGGATACGGTGCGCAATAAGCGACCGTTGTGTGAATATTGTTAAATGATAAAATGGGAGTGAGCAGAGTTATGAGTTAAACCCAGTGGAGGTACAACATTAAGGGATAGCAAACGAACCGAGCAGTAAGCCGGTGGCAAGGGTTAGATGATAAGGATTTCAGTGAAAATTCTATCGCAATCGCATAAGAGAGTTGCTGTCAAGGGTTTACGCCTCTGCACTCTGTATGACTGAGTGTTTTGGTATTGCTCCTGCACAGTAATGAACGAGTGGGATAGCTAGGAATCCGAAGCATGGTAATGGTGGAAGAATAATGTTATAATGGCGGTTGCATAGGAAATGCAAGGCCGCACCAATGAAAGAATACATGTACAAAACCAAGGGTGGAGACATGATTAACAGTAAATAACTACAGTAACACTAAATACCAAAGGTCGGTATGAGATATACCCCAGGTGTGGGAAATAAGTGAGAGAGCACTACACATTAGGTAGTAGCTCAATCTCAACCGACAATAAGTCGGTAGAAGCAAGTCAATCATTGCGAATTACATAGTAGTTTATGCTGTAGAAATAGATGGAAAATTGTGAAACTCACCGAATTCGCTCAGGGTAAGAGATACCATGCATCGGTTGAGAAACCATTTTTCCCAAGATAAGGTAATACATTGGAGATGTACAATACATTAACAGTAACGAATGGGGCAAACCAGCTATAATTATCAGGGTTGCGCAACAGAGGCCAGTGAGCCCATGCGTCAGGGTACCGGATATATATTGGTGATATGAATAAATGACTAGTTATCATTACCTAAAAGCCTCACAGGCCCAGGACCGAAACCGGTTATGAGTTACAACTCCAATGCGAATTCTTGTTTATGGGACTAAAACCGCCAATATGGTTAAGATCCTAATCAGAATCCATTGGTAATGGACCGCGTGGAAGTTTAAAACACTTCACGACGGTTTAGGGTAGAACATTTTAAGCCAAGGTTAGTGATGATTACGTGGGGTAATCCCTTTTAGGGGGGGTAGAGCGCAAAAAAACCACTTAGTGTGTTTATCGTACAAGTGTACGTGAACTGGGTTGTGCATAGCACAAAATGATTGTTATGATGGTTGGCGCGTGTGTTATATAAACATACGCATTTATTTGTGGGTAAATTGAGGTGATTGCGCACAGAAGATGCGAATACCATTGTGGGAAGTGTGTTAGTACAAGTGGAAGGGAGTAAAGAAACTCCCGGGGAACTAAAACCCCGACGGTGAATAAGTACAAACCATGTATTGTATTTTGATAAAAATATATGTATATATATACAATGTTGTGATTTATGAAGGGTTATGAGACCGACATAGAACCTAGTGAGAATTAAATTCCCTAGGTAACTTGAATTAAGTTGGATTTGGATGATGATTGATAGACGGAGTTCTATCCCTTGGAGATGTAATGATTATGACTAGAGAGATTCAAAGATAGAAAATGGGATATGCTTGAATTAATTGTTGGTTGAAAATGAAGTGGGAGGTGAAACTTGATTATCATGAGATCAAGGGAAGCCGAACACAAATTGGGGTGGAAAGATAGTTCAACACGATGCTGATCACATCAGTGTTGGATGATTCTTGAAGCTCCCTATAAGTGATTACAAATAACCATGTTAAGAAAGATACAAGGAGCATAAACTGGACTTGGAGTTGTGTGGTGTTTTCAAAAGAATTTTCAATTGGTGTTTTAAAAACAATCGATTAATATCTTGAATAAAGATCTTCTTATATACTTAACCTAGTAAAGAATATTTTGTAGTACTTGCTCACGAGCTGAGGACGTATGAGCCTTTGTCTTCGGACCGGTGACATGAGAAGTACATATGTTAAAAATTAAGTGAATGTTTTGATCTCCCAAAGGAACGGGGACCAGAAAGTGTCCATCGCGACCGGGTTCCGCGGGATCACAATGTATATGTACTCAAAGTGGGATTCGAACCCATGGAGAGATGGAAAAGGTATTTCTGTTTGATATACATGCTATGACATGTTGTTTGGTATGGGTGATAAGGGTTATTTGACTTTGATCTCCTAAAGTGTGTGCTATCAAGACCTATGAGTCTAAATGTGTTGTGTTATCAAGACCTATGAGTCTAAACGTGGTTATGTCACCCAGACCTAAGAGTCTGAGGGATATTGTATGGGTGCAAGTGTGGTGAAGGTACCCGGACCATTGAGTCCGAGGTTACCATGTGAATATGATATTTTATGTATAAGGTGGATATGTTGCCCGGACCATTAAGTCCGAGGTTGGATGTGAAAGATGGTTGGTAATGGAAGTCTTGTGGCTATAAGTAATTCCCGTATTCTAATCCAATGATGCGAGGAAATGTGAACTTCGAGGACGAAGTTCTTTTAAGGGGGGTAGATTGAAATACCCCAAACTTGGTATGTTGTAAATATAAATGGTATCTAAAGGCTAAAAAGTGCCTTAGGAACATCAGGGTAATTTAAACCATAGTAAACAATAAAACACTAAGACACGGTTGAGCAAAAACATGCTCTAAGTTGGAGTGAACTTGGTTAGGACCCAAAGAGCCTACCAAGACTTGATAATTTAATTATGATTTATAAGGCTAATAAGTCCTTAGGAAACTTTGGTAGACAATGAAACCAAAAAAACACAAGGTAATACCTTAAAGTCAATTGAGCAAAAATGTGCTCTAAGCTTGGGATAAATGTGTATAAGACCTAATGGTCATACCTATGCCTTAATTATATGTTAATGAACATATTAAATCAATTACCAAAGAAAACCAAGCTTGAAAACAAGTTAAAACGCAAAATGTGCTTTAAGAAGTCTTAAAGCACGTTTTTGAAAAATTGTCTTGTAAATGAGTTTTGAATGGCTAAATGTCCATCATTACTCTTTAATTAACATGTGTACTATATAGTATCACATTTGGGTGGCCATATCAATGGGAAATCAAAAATTTCACTTCTATGTGCCTTGTAATTGGTGAATAGTGATTTTTATAACTAGTTTGTAACATATAATGTTATAAGTGAGACAATTGACTAATAAAGTCTAAAGTACCCTTAGGCACTATTTGGGGCCGGTTTTTAAGGTGTTGTGACTCACCACCTTTGTTAGTTTACAAAGAAAAGAAAGAATGACTAATTAGTATACTATTTGCTTTATAAGGATAAATATCTTAACAAAAGCAAACTTACCTTCTCATTCTCTTTTCCCTTCATTTCCCACGGTGGTTTTCTTCTTCCTCCTCTCTCCATCGGTTTCCAAACAGAGCCATGCCATTCTCATCCTTCCTCACTTGTAACTTATGACTCCATGCTCCGAATTTAATTCCGAGACTACCGTTCTCTTAGTTGGAGCAAGCTCTTCAACCTTGTCCTTTCAAATCCTCAAAACCACCATTTCGGTGCCAAGAGGAATCACCATGGGAGGAGCTTGAGCTCACCTTTTCACATATTCTTGTTCTCCTTTGCTTCAAGGTAAGGAAACTCAAAGAAAAATGACATTTCCTTCATGTTTTGTCATAACCGAAAATGCACCTTGTAATGGTGTCTTCTCTTGTCTTGTTTAGCTTCATTTGAATCTTCCAAGGGCTAGGAGGAGTCCTCTCTTGATATATATTCAAGCTCTCTTTCCATTCCAAGGTAAAACAATCATGTTAATACCTTAAGATAATATATGTAACTAGGGTTTACAATGAGATAAAGCTTAAAGCTTATATACTCATTTTAATGTTGGCATATTGTTTAGTTGTTGGCAAGGAACCAAATGCCCTACCGGTTTACAAGGAAACAAGAAAGAAATTTGTGAGGAAAAGAGGTAAACAACCTATCTTGATGTGGTTTAATGCCTTAGGAGAATAAACTTATAATGCTTGTTAAAAACCTAAGAGCAATGGTAAATGAGCTAGTAAAATGCTCTCAAGGGGTTTATTAAAGGCATATGAATTGTTGGATGTATTTGCAGGTCAAAGGCATTATTATGTGGGAAATTCAGTGTTTAAGGATTATGCAATTTAAGGGCCTAAGAGCCATGCATTTAAGGGCCTAAGTGCCAAGCAATTTAAGTTATGCACTATATTGTGATGTAGTGCTTAATGTGTGAAGTTTGTGTATAAAATGTGTTTGATGGATTTTAGGTGTTCTTGGATGAATTAAGGTAAAAACCTAAGTGTTTGGATGTGGGTATATACTAGAGAAGCTATGGCCAAATTTGGGAAATGTGTAAGAAGTTGTTTAAGGTTTAGGTAATGTTGATGTTCAAGGAACAAGTGATGTTTAGGTATGATGTAAAAAGGAGATTTAGTTAGTAAGAAAATGATGCTTAAGAGATGATGTTAAGATGAGGAGAAAGTGTTTTGGGATAGTAGTTATGATAGGTGAAATGCCACCTAGAAATTATAAGGAGAAAACATTGTAAGTGTTAGGAACTTTGTGGAGATATAAGTAAAGGTTTAAGGAATTAGGAAACATAGTTTTGTGAGTGCTTAAGATTATCTTGAGGGTGTGTTTGAAGTGCCAAATGATGTTAGAACACATTAAGAGGTCTTAGGAGAAGTTTGGTAAAGATTTGACAAGTTTGGGTAAATTTAGGAGGCGACCGACCCAGGGGCCGACCCAGTTTGTGGGTCGGTCGAGCCTCTGTAAAATGTTAAGTGTTCGGTAATGGACCGACCCAGAAGGTTGGGTCGGACATGGGTCGGTCGGTCAAGTTTCAAAGGTGGAAAATGTTCGCACATGGACCGACCCAGAATGGTGGGTCGGACGTGGGTCGGACGGGCATGTTAATAAGGAAGTAAAAGGGGTCTGTAATGGACCGACCCAGATGTGGGTCGGTCGGTGGGTCGGTCGGACCAAACATGGTTTAAGGTTATGAAATGATATGAGATGATGGGGATTGGTAGGTAATGATGTTATAAGGATGTTAAGGACATGTTAGGTGAGTTTTAATGACAATAAGTGGGCTAAAGGTTGTATTAAATGTGAAAGTAAAACAAGTTAAAAATGTAAAAATTTAACCAAGTTAACGGGGGAAAATATAAGCATTAGACTTTAAAACAACAACCCCAATTTAATAAAACACATGTGATGTCAACAGTTGTTCGAGAATTGCTCGAGGAACATAAGTGGACGTGGTAAAGTGGACTCCGGTGACAGGTATGGTTTTCTTGCAACCTGTGTCCTAACGGATTACACCGGCTTGTATGCCAATATGTTTTATTGAATGTTGCCACCTTGTAAGATTAAAACATGTAATGAGTTTATAGTAATTCATTTATGTGGCGAATTTGGTATCCGATGCCGTTTAACCTCAAATATGTGTTAAACCTTAGCTAACTAAAACTAGGAACACATGAGTGATCGGTATTCGGAGTTGACGGCCCAAACCTTGGGAACGTGCTAACCACGGCTATGTGTGAGTTGGTTGGATATTGTTGTTGTATGCAAGTGTGTGAACCTCCCTTGTGTGCTTAACTCGGTTATGATACCGCATGGTGTGTGGATGTGGTAGGCTCCATAATGGATCCCTAACTACTTATTTATATGGTATATGTACTAACGGGGGGTGAGGAGTCCGGATTGTTTCCGGCCACGCGTGTGATGGACGGGAGTCGTTATCTTATCCGGTTCGGCTCTCTTGGTGTATGTATAGGTGGTATTCCAATTTGGTTTCTACCTTCCCTTAGCTTATCCAAAGCTAGTTACTGACTCACGTCGGGCCACAGGGGCATGCGTATGTTATTTCGGTGTGCTTGGGATTACTATATCCGACACACCTTGGGTATAAGTTAACCGTTCTATATAACCGGACGGTAACGAGGATGGTAACGAGCTTAACATGGGATTGGTAATAATCTCTAGGCTCACTGGTATACTAACTATGGTGGAAGGTTCCTTGTGAGAACCGATTTTATGGTGTATGTAATGTTATAGTGCTATGCAAATTCCCTTGCTATGCTTTGATATATATATATATTGGGTGTTTTAAATGAATGCAACGTTGTCATGTGTACATCGAAGCAAGAAAGGTTTGTTATGTTTTGTTATGTGTGGAATGAGATATGTTGTAGGATATGGAATGTATGGATCATGGAAATGAATCCCAGTTGTGACAAGAGGCGTTTAAGGATAACCCGATTAATGGGTACATGTCGTCTGTTAAGGAAGTAGCTCCGTTTTGGAGGAGAGCCACTCTAGGGTTTAAGGAATCATTGGATGGTTGGTTAAGTGTGGATGTTTGGGTTATAGATTGAGCCCATTGAGGCGAGATTATGTGTTGTATGGATATGGCTTGTATGCATGATTTAAATATAATCAACTGCATGCTAAGACGACAATTAGTTGTGCGTGGCCCGGTAGCATGTGGGCTGCGGGATTACCATACCAGCAAAGGTGCTGAGCCCCTTGGGGGCCACCCTTTCTCTTCTTTTCCTGTTTCAGGTACGGAGAGCTGGAAGCCGTTCGAGAGTAGGACGGGGCAGATGATATATGGGTAGCCATTTAAATGGCATGAATATGATAGGCGTAGTAAGACCGAAATTGTTATCGGCAGTAGTGGTAAATACTCGGTACAGGGGAAGTGTATGTATATAATAAATGCTGAAGATGGAATGAGTATTGTATTGAGTAGTTGCTCGGGAATCTAGTCCATCAGACCGATACAAATGTACATGTATTAGCCTTGTTAGCCACGTAGGTGGTTAACGGCGTGTAACACCATTGGAATAAGTAATGTGATGAGTTGAATTTCCGCTGCGAATTGTTATTATGTGTTGGTTGTTGGATGGGGTGTTACACCCAAACTTTGCCAAATTTTCACTAAACCTTTCCTCAAGCCATCCAATGTGTTCTAACATCATTTAGACCCTTAAACTCATCTTAAACCATCCTCCAAACTCATTCCCATCCTTTACACAATTCTTACAACAACTACTAACACTTAACACTTACTTCTTTCCTACATTTCACATTCCTTCACCTAGCACTTCTACTAGCCCAAAGTTCCCTCCTTATGGACTTGGCCACACCACATACACCACTTTCATCTATCTTACACTTTCTAAGGTTTTCCTTAAATTCTAAACTCTAGTTTCTATCTAAATCATCTCGAAGTTTCACACTTAATCACACCAAAACTTACCAAGGTTCCTAGCTTCTTTTATCAACATTTACCTAAGTCCTAAATACTCAAATAATTCTTTTGATTCCTAAATCCTTCATGGTGGTACCTAAGTCATTAAAGTCATTAGAACACCTTAATCTCACCCTTTTCATCAAGACAACCTCTAGAACATCCTAGTACTTCCTTAGTCATTCAATTCTCTTAGAATATTTTAAACTCCTAAGTTTCCTTTAAATTTGCCATGGGTTCTTAGTACATAGTACATCCTAACACTTGGTTTTTCTCCATCAAACAACCAACATCACCCAAATTCTCATCACAACACCTTAACACACAATTTACACCAAAACCACACCATCATCATATAGTGCTTAAACTTAAAATGCTTGGCACTTAGGCCCTTAAATGACAATAATCTTAACCACTGAATTTCCACATATATTTGCCTTAACCTGCGAATACACACAACAAGGCTCCCATTGAAATAAAATGCTTCTTATAATTCATCTCAACATTATTTTAACTATTTCTTCTTTCATTGCTTTAGTCACAAGTTCACAAGTAGAGGTCATTATCTCCTAGGTTATATAACCCCTTTTAATAAAACTCTACACTAAACTCATCACATATCTAAATCTCATTCCTTAAACAATAAAACACCTTAAGGTAAGTAATTACCTTGTTCTTTTTACAAGCTTTAAAAGCTTTCTTCCTTAGGTTTTCCTTAGCTCAATCTCGGTCAAAATATATATCTCCTTGCCAATGTTCTAACCAATATCCAAAGACTCCAATGAGTACTAGATAATACATTAACCCTAAGGAACAAACCCTAGGTTAAAATGTGCTTTAAGGCATTAAGGTGATTGTTTTACCTTGGTTTCTCAAGACAAGCTTGGATATGAAGCAAGAAAGACCTCCTCAATCCTTTGAAGAGTAGAGAAAACAAGCTAGAACAAGGCATAAACATGGAGTCCCATGAGTACAATTTTCGGACAAGGAAGAAAATGATGGAAACCTAGATTTCTTACACTTTCTTACCTTAAGAGAATGGAGAAGCCAATGGAGTCTCCAAACTTGAATTTTCCTCTAATGGTGGTTTGACTTGGCACCTAAATGAAGCTCTTGAAGTTTTGAAAAGATAGGAAGAGAGAGCATGAGCTAACTAAGGAGAATATGTAATTTGTTTTGGTTTTGGAGCTAAAATGAGTGAGTTGTGTGCAAGGCTAGATGAAGCTAGCATGGAGGTGTGCTTCACGTTAATGGAGAAGGGAGAAGAGAGAGCAAAAACCGTGGGAACAAAGGAGAATGAAGAAGTGAGGAGAGAGAACTACTAAAGTGTGATATTTATGTTAAAAAGTGAATAGTACATTTGCTTTATAAGTCTTTATTTACTTAATGAGTCATGAAGGTGGGACTCACCTTACAAGAAACCGGCCCCCATTAGTAACAAGGGGTACTTAAGTCATTGTTGACCAAATATCTCACTATATGACTTATGTTATAAACTAGCTTAAGTAAATTACTATTCACAAAACAAGGCACATTGTTGTGAAATTTTTGATTTCCCATTGATGTAGATTCCAAATGTGATACTATATAGTACACATGTTAATTAAAGAGTAATGATGGACATTTATCCATTCAAACTCATTTACAAGACAATTTTCAAAAACGTGCTTTAAGACTCCTTAAAGCACATTTTGTGTTTAACTTGTTTTCAAGCTTGGTTTTCTTTGGTAATTGATTTAAAATGACCATTAGGATATTAATAAGGTCTTAGAACAATATTTGGGTACTCTCCCAAGTCTCTCCAAGCTTAGAGCACGTTTTTGCTTAAACTGCTCTTTTGGTGTTTCCTTATATTTTCTTTGGTTAGAATGTTTCTTAATGTTTCTAAGGCATTATTTAGCCTCCTTATATCTTAGTTTATCATTTAAACACCATATCTAAGTTTGGGGTATTTCATCTACAATGGTGGGATAAGAATGGACAATAGTGGAATAAATCTAGAAATGACAGTTCAAACAATGAGACAACGGAGATGATTGTTTATCAGGATGAACGCAGAATGAGGCAGTGAAATGGTAGCGATAAAACGAACGAGTAGGAGCAGAATGCCCGTGTGAATGAGTGTGATCTAGTTGTATGAACTATCAGTCTGTGTCCCCTCTTAACAGGAGTATGGAGTGATTATATAGAGGACTGTAGATCAATTAAAGGCTAAAGAATCTTAACAATTTAACAAACTTTTGAATTTAAAAATAAACAAACTAATTAATAAGAAGTGAGAAATAAGATCGAAAAAGAAAAGTCACTAACTAGTAAAATAAAACAAGTAAAATACTAAAACAAAGCGTTAAATTACAAAAATACTAACGAGATTTTCAAAGTCACAAAAATGATGGAAATTTCGAAAAACATTGTTCTATTAATAAAATGAACCACTAGTAAAAATAGAAAAGATTTTTGCTGCTTTTTTTTGTTTTGAAAACAAGTATTTAAGAGAATAAAAAGGGATAAGGATGAAAAAAATAGAAATTAGAAAAAAATGAATAATCATTAAAAAATGGAAGATAACTAACTAAAATAATATGAGTTTTTTCCTTGAAATCAACGTTTTCCTTTTTTCTTTTTTATTTGTTGGAAAGAAAATAAACTAGCACGAAAACTACAAAAGTTGTTTATCATTAACCTCGAACCATTGACCTCTCACATCTTCTTTATGAGTCTCTCCTCTACCACTCTGCCAATATGATTTCTTGTCAAGCATACCACCTAAGTTTTCATGGTATTGCAATTCATGTCTTACCATCTTAAAGCTCTAGAAATGCTCCCTTTTGCTCAAATGAGGGTAAAGATTTTGGGGATAACACCCGGTCTGATAAATAGAAATACCATACTTACAACAACATAGTTTACAACGCTTGATTACCGAGTACTAAGAGTATACCTTACATAATGATCTCTCAAGTCTTACAAAAGAATATAAGTTAAAACATCCCACTCATCCTCTCCAAGTTATCCACTATCCAACATGCCACGGGTGTACCACATAGTACACGACTACTCTAGGGCTACAAGCCCGTGTATAACTCGGTACACCACCATCTACATCTATCTAGCAAAAGTATAACAATCCGGTCCATCTTGACCATCAACCGTCTCGAGTACCTGGAAGAATGAAAAACATCGCCCCAAGGGGCTCAGCAAAGCTGCATATGATAATCGCATACCCCGCGTACTAGCGAGGGTACGCTAACTACTTGGTCGCCAACATGCGGTTCATTAATAATTAAGCAAGCATGCTAATATAAACAACAATATAACCATGTCGTATAATACACACACATAGAGCATATCACAATAATGGAAGCAACACAGGTAGTCCACACATTGGTCATTGAGGCCTTAAGATTCTCTCCTCAAGTTCTAGCCTCCACACATGTTAGCCAATTTTTCATCCGGGTTAGACGGATGTTCTTAAATCTTTGCTCATGATCATATGTCTCGCACAAGGCATGATCCACATTTAACCATCATTTATCTCTTGAAATAATTCACTGTTAAGTTGGGTGACCTCCGGGCAGAGATGAGGCATGCTCACTACATCTCACCACCGAGCTTTAGGGTTGGCCTACTTCCCCGGGTTGCGACCATACGGTTCGGAACCATGGTGGGAAGGTTAGGCCAGAACTCGGTAAGCAACCTCTTTTGCTACCTCATTCTCACGCGTGGCCGAAGCTATATCGGTCTCCTCTCAAATATAGTTACCCATTCTTATGTTTGGTAAGTCAGAAGGTTAGGGTGTTAGAGAGAACTTCTCAACACACAAGATTTTTCCTCAATCAAACATTTCATGAATTATACAAACTTGTCTTACAAGACATAGTTCAATCAAGTGCAAGGCAAGCACATGATATAAGGGAACACAATAATCATATTCATGCATTTATCATGATTAGGTGGTTGCAAGTAAATACACAAACACACAAATCAGGGTAACCAGGTTAGGATACGGGGCATGAGAAAATCATGCCATTCACCGCCGTTGTTCGCTTGTCGACTTTCTTTCGGTGACCGACTAATCGGATCCTATACATACATTAATTCGGGAGGTTAATTTTTTATAATTAACTTACTCGTCACATCTCTAACGTTTTCCCGAACTATACTTACTTGTTCATTACCTTTCAAGCTTAACTCATGCAAGTTCTTACTTCTCATTTTCGTTTAATCTTGTTTAAGCTCTTAATGACCCTCACATGTCCTTAATTAAGTCCTACTTAACTTATAATACCATTACCAATCCATTCCCTAGCTTAAACCCCACTTAAAAAACTTATTTTCAAGTTTTCGGGTTGGTCCGGGACTTCTTACGGGACTTAAGTCCCGGACCAGGCATGGTTTAAACTCACGGCCAATATTTTCACTTGGTCCGGGACTTCATGCAGGAGTCAAGTCCCGGACCATAATGCAGGCAAAGTCTCGGGTGGAAAACACAGGGTGGTCCGGGACATGGGCAAGGACTTAAGTCCCGGACCTATCAAACTGGAAACTCTCGGGGGTATTTTAGGGGGTGGTCCAGGACTTGGTCCTGGACCTAAGTCCCGGACCCTGTTGCAGTTTTGACAGATTTGGCACTTCCAAATCTGTTACGGCTCCATTCTTTCACCATTTGATTCTCCAATCTTCCCCACTTATAATATACATGTTTTAGCATCTAATTACCCATCTACCACCTTAAACTAATCTCCAAGTCCTCTCACTAACTCTTGATTAATTCACTCAAATTCACTTATATTTCATAACTAGGTTTCTTGTTCTTTTAACTTCTTGTAACAGATTTTGGTACCCTCTTCTTACCATTCAAACTTCCCTCACTAATGGCATTCCTAGCACTCAAATGACATTATTTTTACTCCTAACACACTCTACTTCTTAATTTGGTTTTCAAACCATTAACCACCCACTTAAACCTCTTAAACACACCTAGTTTCTACCTTAACATTTAACACTCAAGACTATCCATTCCTAGGTAAATTTTGACAGCACTTACTTACTTTCCTATGCATTTTCACCACACTAAAACAGCTCACAACACTTCTTCACCCCTGTTTGGTTTAGACATCAATAAACACATCAAATTCCCATTGTTCACACAATAAACTAGCTTAATTCCCAGGTTTAATTTGCACACTCGAACACATTAAATCATTCCCATTCAACTAACAACATTGTAGTATCATGACTACACAAGTTCAAGGTTATTTATACAACACTAACATAAGTTTCACAAGGCAAATAAAATCAACATAAGGTAAGCTCCTTACCTTGTTTATTTTCAGTTTTTACTCCTCTTCTTCCTCTTTCTCTTGTTCCCTGTTTCTCTTCTTGTTTACTCACCACACAAAGGATTATGGATTGCTAGCTACAACCATATCCCATTACACACAAAGCGACAAATCAATTTAGTTCAACTTTCCTCACAACCTAATATGTTAAGGAGCTATTTTTTAAAGCTTAACATAGGTATTAACTTGGAAAGTCCAAAAGGATAGCTTGGCAATCAATTGATGGAGTTTCCAACACTCCACAAGAGCATGGAGAATCGGCTGAAACGGGAGGATATTTTCAACGTGGGGAAAATGAAATACCCCAAACCTTAATATGTTAGTTAAATATATAATTATTATATTTTAAGGCTTATTTTAGTCATTAAGAACATGTGGGAAAAATTCCCGAAGGAAACGGATCCAAATAGTGGATTAAAAAGGCAAAACGAGCTTTAAAGCACGTTTTTCGAGAAACCCGGGAAATGTAATTTTAAACGGGTTTAAAGGACTAATAAAAAATTTATGGTCAACCATACGGCTATAATTAAATATTGGTCAAGGTCTAGGACCATAAAAATAAATAAAACAAAAATCCGGAAACCGGACCCGAACTGTTAAAACAGATAGTTCGGGAATTAACGGGTGTTATCTGCTAAATGACCATGTGCCACCTCATCTCTACTTTTACAAAAAAAATCTGATTCTTCCATTGTGCGAGGTAACTCACGTTTTGGACCCCCTCCCTCTCATTTATTAATTCTACTCTATGTACTAGAAGACAAAAACATAAAGTAAAGCACATTACCCCCTTTATTTTCTCTTTCCTCTACCTTTCCTTCCTGTCCGATTTCTTCTGCCCTGGCCATCGTTTTTCTCTGCTCCTGGTTCCCTCCTATGGCGATTTTTTGAGCAACTCCAGCTCCTTCATTCTCCTTCCTTGTTCCCTCACCAAACCAAGTCCAAATCGAAAATAAAATACATCAAAATACTCACCTTGCTTTGGAGATCATTTTCCACCTTTCAAAATCTCCAAACTCCACACTTGACTTCCATGGGTGTAGCTCATTTTGAAGAGGAAAACACCCATTCTTGAAGCTAATCAACCCTTTGATGGGTTAAGGTAAGAAACAACTCGAAAATCCCTCTTTTCCTCCATCTTCCTTGACCGATTTTGTTCTGTTTTGAGCTCCAGTTTTACTCCTTGTTTTAGCACATTTGAAGCCCCGATTAGGTGCTGGAGGTTGCCCATCTTTGTTCCTAAAAGCCCATTGTGAAGTAGAAGGTAAAAAAATCTCTACATTTCTATGCTTAAACACCCAACGTTTTTTTTAGGGTTGTGGCAAGAGCCTCATTTAAATTCTTGGTGCTTATTACCATTCATGGTGTTGGTCATTAGTGTAGCAAATAACCCCATTGGAAATCGGTTGTGGAACAAGAAGTGAGGAGGAGGGAAAATTGAAAGAAATCCAAGGTAAATAACTTACCTTAAGCTATGTGGTGTTTTAAGGACTTTGTGCTTTAGCTTGGTGCAAATATAAATGCTCAGTGAAATGCAGGTGTTGCTAATAATATGAGGAAATTCAGTGTTTAATTTAATGTTGTTTAAGGGCCTAAGTGCCAAGCTTTTAAGCTTCATGAATATTGAGGGCTATTGTGGTTTGAATGGTGAATTTTAAGTGTGTTTGATTCCTTGGATGAATTGATAGTTGGAGTGTTTTAGTGAGTTAAAAGATGTGTGTGAATATGTTAAAATTATGGGGAGACCATGTCAAAATTTGTGTAGAAACAAATGGTTTAAGTACACTTCTAGATGGGAACAAACTAGATGACTACAAGGTGCTATGAGAGGGAAATGTAGTATAAAAATCAAAAATTGGGTAACAAGTTTAGAAGATGATTTAGGCAAGTTTTAGAGGTTGTACTAGTGTTAAAATATGTCTAATTACATGTAGGAACCTTGGTGCAACAATGGGTGAAGTTAACAAGTGAAACAGGGATTGAAAATGTAATTTGTGGAGGTCTGTAACAGGGTCCGGAACTTAGGTTCCATACCAAGTTCCGGACCATACTATAAAAACTGGTCGAGAGTTACCCAGCGTTTTGGTTCGGGACCTAGGGTGAGCATGAAGTCCCGGACCACCCATACAAAACGGCCCGAGAGTTTTTCACACATTCTGGTTCGGGACTTAGGTTAAGTGTGAAGTCCTGGACCACCCCCATTAAAATGGCCGAGAGTTTCAACATGAATTGGTCCGGGACTTTAGGTAAGGACCAAGTCCCGGACCACTCTAAAAATCTTGTTTTAAGTTATTAAATAATGTCTAATGATGGGTATGGTTAGGTGTTGATGTTACAAGATTATTTAGGACATGTTTGGTGACTTATAATCACCATTAGGAGGGTGAACAAGTATAGGTTTAAGTGTGTAAGTGTACGAGATAGATATGTATAGTAATTAGCAAAACGGATGTCAAATAAGTTAATTAACCGATATTATATATATCATGTATAGGAACTACGTTTGGTGGAACACAATCACATCAAGGACCAAGGTATGGTTTTCTTGCAGTCCGTTGCCTACCGGTTTACACCGGCTTGTGTGTTGTATGTTTTTATGTGTGTTTACAACCTTGTAAGATTAAATCATGGAACGAGTTTACAGTTCTTATTATTATTGTGACGTGTGCGTACCGATACCGGTAACCTCGAATGCGTGCTAACTGTGAATTAACCAAAGCTAGGAAACGTAAGAGAACGGTATCCGGTAATAACGTCCCTCAACCTAAGGAACGTTCTAACCCGGCTATGTGTGTTTAGTTGTGATGTGTGTTGCTGAATTTATGCGCTTACTTCCCTTGTATGTCTAACTGGACTTAAACACTTACTTGTGTGAGATTATGATAAGCTCTCATCGTGGGACTTCTAATGAGTGCTAACCGGGGGAGTGAGGAATCCGGTTGTTCCGGTCACGCGTGTATGTATGGGTGTCGACATCTGCATCAGATTCGGCTCTCTCCTTATGTTCGGGTAGTTTTCCTTTTTATGGGGAATTCGACCTCCCATAGCTTAGCCAAAGCTGCCTACCTGACTTCCACTCGGGCTAGGGGGAAATTATGTGTTGATGTGTTCGGGTCACTACGCCCGTCTAATCTTTCAAGTTAAGTTATTCATCCGACTAACAAAACAGTAAAGTGACATGTGTTAAGCTTAACATGAGGATGAAGACATCCTCTAGGCTTACAAGTTGACTAACCATGTTGGTTGTTACCTAAAGTGAATTGTTTCCACTATGTATGTGTTGTTATTGTTCTACAATCATTCTTGTTAAGTATATGTATGTTGTATGATAAAATCAACGCCATGTTATCATGACAAATAGTTGCGTGTATCCCGGTAGTCAGCGGGCTGCACGTTAACCATGCCAGCAAAAGGTTGCTGACCCCCTTTGGGGGCTATGTTTATTTGCAGGATGAGGATCGAGGAAGCAAAATGGCTTTAGATCCTAGGCTGTTGATATTTTGTTATTTTTGGATGTTGAACCCGAGTAGTGTTTGTACACTCGAGGTCATTTACTTTTGGTGGATGTAAAGCTAGTTAGTGGTTTTTGAACAGTTACACTCGGTATATTGTCATTCTTTTTGGATTGGTGATTTTTGTAAGGTTGTAATTATGCTCGGCATTCTCGTAATCAGACCGATACATTGTAAGTAACAGCCTTGTTAGCCACGTGGGTGGCTAACGGCGTGTAACACCGCCTTTTTTGGTATATGTTTAAGTAATGATTTCCGCTGCGATTATTGATTAAGTGTGAAGGTTATGGTTGGGGTGTTACAAAAAGTGGTATCAGCGTGAAGTATCGCTCTGATTACCGACAACCGAGCATAGGAATATACCGAGTTAGGAAATTTAAACCTTGCCGTCCAAAGGACGTTAAAAACAAGTGATGCGATAAGTTTGTAAGCACAATACTAATGTGCTCTCATGTATGTTCAGATGGCAGGGCGACCGCGGGGACGAGGCCATGGAGGGCCAGGTCCAGGAGACACGGGGGATACCCCCACCGCTCAGATGATGGCCGAAGCTGTAGCGGCCGCCCTAGCACAAGTAATACCTCAAATAGTGACTGCAGTGCAGCAGGGGCAGCAACAGCCCGGGGGAGAGGGTCAGCCAGAACCACCACCACCACAGCCACGCGAGACCAATTGGGTGAAAGCGTTGGCCGACTTGAGGCCCCCGTCTTTCAAAGGGGAGACCGACCCTTCTAAACTAGAGGCGTATATCTCGGAGCTTGAGACCGCCTACGAGACTTTGGACGTTCCTGCTGAGGCCAAGGTCCGTCTTGCTGCGTATTATTTGAAGGGTTCGGCTTGAAATTGGTGGAAACTTGTGAGGGCCGAGAAGGTGGCCGATCCAGATTTTGGATGGGAGCAGTACACGGCATTGCTAAGGGCCAAGTACTACCCAGTGCATGTGCAAGAGGCGAAGCGCCTGGAGCTTGACAGTCTAAAACAAGGGGACAAAATGACGGTGGACGACTACTACACCGCCTTCACTGACCTTGTTCATCTTCTACCCGACCTTGGTTACTCAAACCGGGTCTTAGTAAACCGATTCTACAGTGGGTTGAGCCACCGCCTATGCTATGGCATGGGGCCAGCCGAGTACAATACCTTGCAGGTAAATTTCCAATAATGTCTAAGTGTGAATGAGTAATGTTGTATGGAGTGTGTAAATGTGTTGCGGGGCATGACTAACACCTTGATACTCAGGAGTGCTATCATGCCGCTGCTAAGGTGGAGATCACCGTCCGTCTAAGGGACGAGGAGAATGTGCATAAGCGCAAGGTCTCGAGCGAGGGCCAAAGCTCGCAAGGGTACCAAGGAGGGAAGAAGAGGAAACCTTACCCTCAGCCCCAGAAGGGCCAGCAGCAGCAAGATGGCAAGGACCAAGCCCCGCCCACTACCACTGAGGAGCCACTGAAGCTCACTTATGCCTACGCGGCTAAGCCCTTACGCTCTCACCCGCCCAAGGGTTACTGATTAATTTCAAATACCGAATTCAAATATGTATTGCTATATTGTGAAGTGTGTATTGATCGCGTGTTGTGATAGCAGCCAGTACGGGCTCTGGACCGGAGCGCCACTACTTCTGTAAGTGGTGCAAAGGTGACCATCCCGGTAAGGACTCCAAAGGGAATGATGTGCAGTGCCATTACTGCAAGAAGCTGGGGCACCGTGACTTTGAGTGCTACAGCAACCCCGATGGCAGAAACTATAGGCCTAGAGGGCAATGGAAGGGTAAGGCCACTGCGACCACTGAAGGCCCGAAGACTACTTATCAGCCATCCCTGGGGCAAGGGAATACTGAGTCCCAGAAGGGGAAGGGGCCGGGAGCAGGCAAGGCTGCCTTGAATGTGGTGGACCGGTCAGAGGCACCAGGATCGTCTTCTAGACCAGGTACCCCCTTAAACTGTTAAGTGAGATTAGTGTTTGCTTACCGCATTCCATGCATGTGTGTTAGTGGGTCCAAATGTATAACCACATAAGTAATGAGTTAAAGTATAATGTGAAAACCACCTAAATTAGGAATTTATAAACCTTAGGAACTTTCAATATTTGTTATCCAATCCCACCCACACCGAACCCCGGAGATACCACCATCGACATTGCCGACTATCCGACAGAACAGTGTCAGGTTATCCAACCAGGTATGATATTATTAAAAGGATACTTGACACCCGAAGCACAAATCCATATCAGTCGACGATGCAACGAGCTTGGAGCAGCACCAGGAGGTTTCTACACACCCGAGTACCCAAGTGGAGCGAAAATGAATTTAAAGATGATGTGCATGGGTAAGGATTGGAACCCTTATACCAAGTCATATCAAGACACACGAGCTGAAGATGGAGCTACCATACCGAGTGTACCTGAGGAGTTCCTTGCGGTTGTTAACCATACCGTGGGAATTGCTTAGCAAGTTGAACCGAAACAAATTCCAAATATCAAGGCAGATTTATGTATTGTCAATTTCTACCAAAAAGGTGGAAGATTGGGTTTACGCCAAGATAAGGACGAAACACCCGAGTCTCTAAGTAAGGGAGTACCCGTAGTGTCTTGGTCCATTGGTGATACCGCAGTGTTTATGTATGGCGAGCAGAAGCGTGCGGACCTTGCAAGGAAGTTGGTGTTAGAGTCTGGTGATGTGTTAGTCATGGGTGGGCAGTCGAGGATGCTGTATCATGGTATCAAGAAGATCAAGTTGAACACAGCGCCTCCGACAATAATCAATGCCACACACATGAAACCTGGACGTTTGAACTTAACCTTTAGACAGTTTTGAAGTTATGAGTAATCATGTAAAGTGTGAAATCTGTTGTATGTCGAGTATGTGATGCAGTAAGTATGCTAAGTTATCAAGCTATGTAGCCAACGTAATACCATCATGATGTAACGATGAGTTTTATGAATAAAGCAGTGTGAATTCTTAAGCATTCCACCTGTGTTGTTACCAATATACTTATCAAGTTTATGAAATAAATTAGGCGCTGCACTCGGGACGGAAGGTACACTGAGTGTGTGTACAGAGGCAGAGGCCGGCAGAAGCGGCACTATCCTCACCGGTACCTTCCCAGTGAATGGCGTGGATGCGTCGATCTTGTTTGACTCTGGAGCCTCACATACATTTGTCTCACTCTCATTTGCGAGGAGACTGGGGCTAGACGGGGAGGAGATGCCTGACTTCCTAGTCACTCTCCCGTCTAAGGAGCGGATCAGATGCACCTGTTATTACCGAGATGCCACCGTTCAAATTAAGAATGAAGAGTTCCCGATAGACTTGATAGAGTTCGACGGGCTTGGTTTTGATGTAATTGTCGGAATGAACTGGTTGGAGTGGTACAAGGGTAGAATCCTATGTGCCGAGCACCGTCTACTTCTTAGGAGTCCGTCTGGGGTTGCCATTTCATACCGCCAGAGGCCCAGGGAGCCTTCGACACAGATCATCTCCGCCATGGCCATGTATCACGAAATCAGAAGGAAGAATGATGTATACCCCTGCTACGTCCACGACATAGAGAGAGACCCTGAGTTTAGCCCAGATGTGCCGGTTGTGTCAGAGTTTCCTGATGTCTTTCCTAAGGAGCTCTCAGGCATGCCGCCTACACGGGCAGTTGAGTTTGAGATTGACTTGGTACCGGGCACCGGACCTATAGCGAAGGCGCCCTACCGTATGGCTCCAGCTGAGATGACTGAGCTCAAGGAGCAGCTGAGAGACCTGCTTGACAAGGGATTTATCCGCCCTAGCGTTTCACCATGGGGAGCCCCAGTCCTTTTTGTGAAGAAAAAGGATGGGAGTCTCCGCCTCTGCATCGATTACAGAGAGCTGAATGCTGTGACGGTGAAGAACCGTTACCCATTGCCACGTATTGATGATTTGTTTGATCAGCTGAGAGGTGCATCTGTATTCTCCAAGATCGATCTGCGATCGGGTTACCATCAGATTGCTATCAGAGACAGTGATATTGAGAAGACCGCTTTCCGTACCAGGTATGGACACTACGAATTCACGGTCATGCCGTTTGGGTTATCGAATGCACCAGCAAAGTTTATGGACTTGATGAATCGTTTGTTTCGTGAGCAATTGGATAAGTCAGTGGTTGTCTTCATCGATGATATCCTTATTTATTCTAAGTCCAAGGTGGAGCATGAAGCTCACCTGAGGAGTGTGTTGCAGACATTGAGAGAGAACCAGCTTTATGCGAAGTTCTCAAAGTGTGAATTTTGGTTGGACCAAGTCTCTTTTCTTGGTCATGTTATTTCTGAGGCCGGGATCGCTGTGGATCCGGCCAAGATTGATGCTGTGCGCACCTGGCCTAGACCGAAGACGGTTGCCGACGTCCGAAGCTTCCTTGGTCTGGCGGGTTATTATAGGAGGTTTGTGAGGAATTTCTCTAGTGTTTCGAAACCATTGACATCCTTAACGAAGAAGGATGCACCGTTTGATTGGACTGTGGACTGTGAGAGCTCATTTCAGAAGCTCAAGGATGCTTTGACTTCTGCACCAATTCTTACTATACCAGAGGGTACTGATGGTTTTGAGGTGTACTGTGATGCGTCAGGTAAAGGAATGGGCTGTGTTTTGATGCAACACGGGAAGGTCATGGCTTACGCCTCCCGACAGTTGAAGTGACATGAAGAAAATTATCCTACGCATGATTTGAAATTGGGGGCCATTGTCTTCGCTTTGAAGATATGGCGACACCATTTGTATGGAGTGAATGTGACGATCTATTCAGATCACAAGAGTTTGAAATATCTATTCACTCAGAAGGAGTTGAACATGAGGCAAAGGAGATGGGTTGAGTTCCTTACCGATTACGATATTAACCTTCAGTACAAGGAAGGTAAAGCAAACATCGTAGCTGATGCATTGAGTCGCCGAGCACACGCTCTCCATTCGCTTATCTCTCACTCTAGCTTGGTTGAAGAGGTGCGGAGTGCTCAAATGTCAGATCAGTACATGCAAGAGACCAAACAAAAGCTTATCGACGGCACCTTCGAAGGTCAGAAGTATGACTTCCGACTTCATGATGATGGTTTGATCAGGCTGAATGGCCGACTTTGTATTCCACGAAGTAGCGCTGAGTTGAAGGAGCGCATACTGAGTGAATCACACTGTTCTTCTACTTCTATTCACCCCGGAGCTTCAAAAATGTACAAGAGTATGAAGAGATATTTCTGGTGGACCGGTATGAAGAAAGATGTGACAGATTATGTTGTTAGGTGTCTCACTTGCCAGAAGGTCAAGTTTGAGCACCGTCGTCCTGGTGGCATGGTACAGCCAATGCCCGTTCCTGAATGGAAGTTCCATGATATTTCCATGGACTTCGTTGTTGGGCTTCCGCCTACTATGGGAGGCTTGAACATGATATGGGTCGTTGTTGACTGACTGACCAAGGTGGCCAGATTCATTCCGATGAAGGACACCTGGAAAGTGGCGAAGTTAGCAGAGCTCTTCGACCGTGAGATAGTACGACATCATGGTGTACCGAAGACTATTGTGTCTGATAGGGATACCAGATTCCTCTCGAGGTACTGGAGAAGTACACGGGAAGCACTTGGTACCGAGCTGAAGTTGAGTACGGCGTTTCACCCACAGACAGATGGTCAGAGTGAGTGCACCATACAGACGCTTGAGGATATGTTACGTGCATGTGCACTTGACTTTCAGACCAGCTGGATTGATAAGTTACATCTGATCGAGTTTAGCTACAACAGTTACCATGCTTCGATCAAGATGTCTCCCTTCCAGGCTTTGTACGGTAGACCATGCCGCACGCCATTATGCTGGGATGAGTCGAGTGAGACGGTCATTATAGGACCTGAGTATTTAGAGCAAGTACAAGCAGAAGTACGTCAGATCCGAGCTAACATGAAAGCAGCTCAGGATAGACAGAAAGCATACGCCGATGTGCGCAGACGTGACCTGGAGTTCGCCGTGGGCGATCAGGTATTCCTTAGCGTATCCCCCATGAAGGGAGTGTTTCGTTTTGGCCAGAAAGGCAAGTTGAGCCCGAAATATGTGGGGCCTTATGTTGTGACGGAGCGGATAGGCCCGGTAGCCTACAGACTTGATTTACTTGCTGAGTTGGGCAAGGTACATGATGTATTTCATGTGTCCCAGTTGAAGAAATATATGTCTCATCCGTCTCATGTACTTCAGCCCGAGAGGCTAACACTAGAGCCGACCATGCGATCAGTGGAGACTCCCATACAGACCCTGGACACTAAGACTCGAGACACTCGCCATAAGTCTGTGAGATTGGTGAAGGTTCTCTGGTCTAACCAGGAAGTCGAGGAGGCCACTTGGGAGCTGGAGGAGAAGATGAGGGCGAAGTACCCGTCGTTGTTTACTTCTTAGTTTCGTATGTATAGGGTACGGGGCGTACCCCTATTTAAGGGGGGTAGAGCCGTTTCGGTTGTGTATGTACGACATGTATTGGAAACACATGTCTATGTTGTTATGTTATAGACCTTAGTCTAAGTGATGTTTTGTTATGAGGACCTTGAGTCCGATGTGATGTAAAGAATGTTGTGTTTTGTATGGAAGCGTTGTTTCAAAGTAATCCCCGTGTTCTAATAATTAAGATGGTGGGAAGTGTGAACTTTGGGGACAAAGTTCTTTTAAGGGGGGTAGATTGAAATACCCCAAACCTTAATATGTTAGTTAAATATATAATTATATATTTTAAGGCTTATTTTAGTCATTAAGAACATGTGGGAAAAATTCCCGAAGGAAACGGATCCAAATAGTGGATTAAAAAGGCAAAACGAGCTTTAAAGCACGTTTTTCGAGAAACCCGGGAAATGTAATTTTAAACGGGTTTAAAGGACTAATAAAAAATTTATGGTCAACCATACGGCTATAATTAAATATTGGTCAAGGTCTAGGACCATAAAAATAAATAAAACAAAAATCCGGAAACCAGACCTGAACTGTTAAAACTGACAGTTCGGGAATTAACGGGTGTTATCTGCTAAATGACCATGTGCCACCTCATCTCTACTTTTACAAAAAAAAATCTGATTCTTCCATTGTGTGAGGTAACTCACGTTTTGGACCCCCTCCCTCTCATTTATTAATTCTACTCTATGTACTAGAAGACAAAAACATAAAGTAAAGCACATTACCCCCTTTTATTTTCTCTTTCCTCTACCTTTCCTTCCTGTCCGATTTCTTCTGCCCTGGCCATCGTTTTTCTCTGCTCCTGGTTCCCTCCTATGGCGATTTTTTGAGCAACTCCAGCTCCTTCATTCTCCTTCCTTGTTCCCTCACCAAACCAAGTCCAAATCGAAAATAAAATACACCAAAATACTCACCTTGCTTTGGAGATCATTTTCCACCTTTCAAAATCTCCAAACTCCACACTTGACTTCCATGGGTGTAGCTCATTTTGAAGAGGAAAACACCCATTCTTGAAGCTAATCAACCCTTTGATGGGTTATGGTAAGAAACAACTCGAAAATCCCTCTTTTCCTCCATCTTCCTTGACCGATTTTGCTCTGTTTTGAGCTCCAGTTTTACTCCTTGTTTTAGCACATTTGAAGCCTCGATTAGGTGCTGGAGGTTGCCCATCTTTGTTCCTAAAAGCCCATTGTGAAGTAGAAGGTAAAAAATTTTCTACATTTCTATGCTTAAACACCAACGTTTTTTTTAGGGTTGTGACAAGAGCCTCATTTAAATTCTTGGTGCTTATTACCATTCATGGTGTTGGTCATTAGTGTAGCAAATAACCCCATTGGAAATCGGTTGTGGAACAAGAAGTGAGGAGGAGGGAAAATTGAAAGAAATCCAAGGTAAATAACTTACCTTAAGCTATGTGGTGTTATAAGGACTTTGTGCTTTATCTTGGTGCAAATATAAATGCTCAGTGAAATGCAGGTGTTGCTAATAATATGAGGAAATTCAGTGTTTAATTTAATGTTGTTTAAGGGTGTAAGTGCCTGATAAGTGCAAAACATATAGACTTATTAGGGTTTAATCACCTTATAATTTGTAGCATTTTTAGTAATGTTTCTCACTTGTCTAGGGTTTTTCCTATAATTATGTTGTTATATTAACTGATGTATTTTATGTGTTAAAATGCAGGAAAAATACCTAATACACACATATGTTTATAGGGTTTATAACAAGGTCATGCGTAAGGTAGGTGCAGTGGTGTGTCCGCCCCTGCAACCGCCTAGGGTTAGGTGGACAACACTAGAGGCAACCGCCTCCATTAGGGCGGACGTGAATAAGTGAGTGCATGCGGACGTGAGTAAGGGCGTGAATTAGGGTAACCGCCCTTGCAACCGCCCCTTGCAAGGCGGGCAAGATAGAGGAGACCGCCTCCACTACCGCCTCTATCAACATGCGGGCGTGAGAGGAGGGAGAACCATGCAACCGCATGCATATAGGCGGACACCATGCGGACATGTGTAAATTACAGATCTGGAAATTAACGTAACGGGTTATCTTCTTCGCCAACTCGCTCTGCAACTTGATTCCGCCATATCAGTCGGCGCCTACCTGAAATTACTCACGTGTTTGTTCCTGTCTCCGGCAATCAATGAGGCTGCAATCAACGAGCTCAATCAATGAGCTGCAACTCTGCATCTTCTGCTTCCTCTATAGATACAACGCTCAATTTACCTTCTCCAGTGTCCTTCCAAAGGTTCCGTCCGTGGTTCCTCCTGGAGTTCCAATTCACACCATCATTCCATCTTCGTACCACTACACTTTCACTCACTCGTTCATTTCACTTCTAATCTCCCGCTTCTCCATTTGTTTTCTTTTCATCTCATTATTCTTACCTCTAGTCTCACGTATTTAAATAGAAGATCAAACTATTTAATATGTTAGGCTAGTTTACATATACTCTGGGAATAATTATTATGTATCTGTATTAATTATGCAATATGTTTTACTGGTTTTAATTTTAATGAAGTTTGTTACGCTTAAAGGTTTTCTCGCATCTTTTTAATAAATGTCATGAGTTTATTAAATTGCTTTTCTAAGTCTATTTTGATCAGACCAGGTGATAAATAGATAGGTTAATTAAGCCGTAAATCTGGAGAAAGCTTATTATGATTTAATAAGTTAGTATTTTCAAGTTGCAAGAATAGAATCCTCATACTCCTCTGCCGTTCACCAGTGGGTGCTTGAGTTTTCATCGGACCTTGCACAACTGGAACGAGTTCTTAAGAGTCTATGACTTAGTCCTTAGGATAAAAACAGGATCTTGCCAAACAATTATAATTAAACCAGTAGACCTAGCATGAAAGAGCAGATATTATATTAACGTGAACCAGAGTCCCATTTAGTTTATCTGCTTACTTAGTTAATTTATCTACTATTTTTATTATTTAAAACAAGTCAATTAATCCCCCTTTTGTGACACTTAGGTACTATAATATGCACATTGTCCCACGGTTCGACATCCGGTCGCTTACATTTTTACTATACTACCACGACCGGGATTTTGTTTACAGCCCGACGTTTATTTTGAGTTTTAATTTCTTTTCTTTTATTTTTACATCAGTTTAACCACACACTTTATAACGTCTGCAAAATGGCGCCGTTGCCGGGGACTAGATTTATTCTAGTCACTAAGCCCCGGATTATTCACCTGTTTAATTATAAATATTCTGTTTAAATTCTGTTAATATTATGTTCATAATATTTTATTTACTGATTTAATTAATTATAATATTTTGTTTAATATTATGTCCATAATATTTTGTTTATTGTTATTATTAATTATCTACTATATTTTGTTTATGTTATTTTGTTGTTAATCTAACTTCGGACATCTAATTTCGGACATCTGACTTCTAACTTTGGACATCTGACTTCTGACTCCTTACTATTATTGACATTTAATTTCCATTGTCTCTAACATTTAATTTCAATTGTCCTTAACATTTAATTTCCATTGTCTTTAACATTTTAATTTCCATTGTCCTTAACATTTAATTTCCATTGTCTCTAACATTTTAATTTCCATTGTCCTTAACATTTAATTTCCATTGTCTCTAACATTTTAATTTATGTAAATTAACTACTAACTTTTAATTTATGTTATCTAATTACTAACTTATAATTATATGTCTTTTATTTTCTAACTCATAATTTTATGTCAATATATTTGTTGTTGTTTTAATTAGGATTAAAAATCAAAAAAAAAATGTAACAGGGGGCTGTCTGCGTGGACAACCGCCCCGTCTCATGCGGACAGCATGCAACCGCCCCGTGTCTGCCTCCGAAACCGCCCCTGTGTCCGCCCCATATAAAGCGGACGTCCAAGCGGACGTCCCATTACCCTGAAAAAAAAGGAGCTTTAAGCTCCGCGTTTTACAAACACATTCTTCCCCAAATCTGCTCTATCACAACCCGATACCGAAGAAGAACACAGCCTCGCGCGCGACTCCCTTCTTCTTCAGTTTGCCATTTCTTCCTCGTTTCTCCACCAAATCAAGCAAGGTTAGTACCGAAATCTTCGTTTTTCAATTCTCTACGTTTCTATAGCTTCAAATCTGTAAATGATGAACCACACTAGGAGAAATTAGGAGCTGAAGTTTCGAATCCCTAGTTCCATTAATTCGAAATTTTGGAACTTAAATTGCTAATTTTGCCTCGAATTTGTCCTCTATTAATCATAATATACATTTACAAGGTTAAATCTTCACTTATTACACTTAGATTGGGTGTTTTTGATGAATTCTAAAATTGGTTATATGTAGTTACGAATTGCTTGTTAAAGAACTAGCATTTTCCAATTTTATTTGGCCTTGTTGTTATTTAAAGAATAGATTATGATTATGGGTTGTTATTTATGGATTTGCTTGATGACGGTATTAAAATACCTTGAATCTGACTGAATTGATTGTGGAGAAACGAAGAATTTTAGGGGAGACTCTATCGAATTTTCGACAGAATTTTTTGTTGTTTATTTTTGTTTGTGTTTTATTTTATTTATTCTACTTGTTTTCTATTTTTGCTAAATTTGCTAAAATGTTTATGTCAAATATTAATGCTTTGTTATTAATGTTAATTTTTATGTTGTTTTTAGGAAAAATTACATCGCCCACCCATGACGTTTGGCGAAATTACACAGCCCACCCACGAGGTTTCAAAAATTACTTTGCCCACCCATGTGGTTTCCACAATTTTACATCCAGCAACTTTTCTAATATTTGATCAACTTAAAAGATGGTTAAATGATATCCAAATTTGATGAAACTTTACATGGACGATATTAAAGTGTTATATTTTGGTAAAACATGAAATCCAACGTTTTTTAAGCTCATATATGATCTGTGGGACCCGATGAACATGTCTCATGTTTCATTGGGTCCCACAGGTCATATATGACCTTAAAAAACTTTGGATTTGTCATTGAACAAAAATATAACACCTTAGCATCGTCCATGTAAAGTTTCATCAAATTTGGATATCATTTAACCATCTTTCAAGTTGATCAAATATTAGAAAAGTTGTTGGATGTAAAATTGTGGAAACCACATGGGTGGGCAAAGTAATTTTTGAAACCTCGTGGGTGGGCTGTGTAATTTCGCCAAACGTCATGGGTGGGCGATGTAATTTTCCCTTGTTTTTAATATTAATATTTATGTTGCTATTAATATTAATTTTTATGTTGCTTTTTGTTTATTAACTTTTTGTTAACTTTTTATGTTGTTGTTGTTTATTTATTTTTCATGTTTTTATTGTTTGTTAATTTTTGTTGATTTCTATGTTGCTTTTATTTGTTAATTTTCATGTTATTATTATTATTACTCTGTTTAATTATTTAATAATAATTGTTATGATGTTAATTTTTGTTTGCTTCAAATTTCCAAAAATATAAGTATGCCTCCTCGTATGCGTGGTGGTCTATCTGGTTCTGGATCTGCTAGGGGCAACTGCCCCGGGGCATCATCTTCTTCTGCTCCTCTTCGTCACCCGGATCTTTGGGATGACGGGTTTATTTCAGCAGAAGCCCGGGCCTGGTTCGATCTAGGCAAGGACGTTATTATGGAGAGGAGATTTGCTCCTGAAGTGCTAGAGGCTGCAGGGGTGGACACCCTGTTTGCCAGACATGGACTTTCTCTGGTCCTGAAGTTAGGTGCGGGAATCTTTTGTGAGGAGCTAGTGAGAGAGTTTTATGCGAATGCCCGGGCGGGCAATCTGAGCATTACCTCTTACGTACGCCATCAGCCTGTGGAGATCACACCCTCGACATTCTCATCTATCCTACAGATCCCGATTAGTCCTGACGAGTACCGGGGATTCACAGAGGACCACATGCATATGTCGAAGTCGAGGTGGCTTCAGGATGTAGGTCGGAGGATCCGACATCGAGGGGAGGAGGACAAGGAAGTCCTCCCTTTCGCGAGCTTCCCTACACTGCCGCAGAGGCTTCTCTTGGACATCATTGGCCATCAGATTCGCCCATCTGCGGCGCATGATGCTTCTGATGAGGACTGCGCTTTACTAGACTATTTCCTCTCTCCTTTTCCACCTGCACAGCGCCTCTCCTTCAGCCACATCATGTTCGGCCAGCTCCATAAGGTGGTCTCGTATCTGAGGACGAAGAAGAAGAAGATCACTCCCATCTTTCCCTTCTTCATCTGGTACCACCTTTTCACTGTCCTTCCCACAGATGTCACACGAGCTGCAGAGCTCAAGACAGGAGAGCGCCCAGTCACACTGCAGACTGTGCGGCGCTGGGGCTTTACGTGCTTAGACGACGGTACTTGGGTGAAGGGTAGCGCTGCCCGGTCTTCCACTGCTGTAACACCCCTACTACGCACAACACATTACTTGGAATCGCAGCGGAAAATAAACAACTAAACAGTAACTAAACGAATGGTGCTACAATGCCGTCAACCACCCACGTGGCTAACAAGGCTGAATAAATACAATTGTACCGGTATGATGATCAGACTCCCGAGCATAGAACTAATAACCATATATATACATCAACATAATACCGAGTGTTTACAAAATTCTTCACTGTATACCGTCACTGTAACCCATCATAAACAAGTATATAACACGCCACGGGAAGCACAGGCGCAACCCGGGCAACATCCAAAAGTACTCCAAAAGTAAACTACTCTCTAGGATCTAGAGCCACTCTGCTTCTTCGATCCTCATCCTGCAGTATAAGAAATATGGATCCCCCGAGGGGGTCAAAACCCTTGGCTGGCATGGTTAACGCGCAGCCCATCGACTACCGGAATGCGCGTAACTATTTGTCATGATGACATGGTATTTATTTTAAAACACACAACACATACATATATAACATAACACGGGTATTGCACACATCATAACACACATCACAAACATACAGTTCCTTTTAGGAAGAGAACCAACATAGTTAGTCCCCATTAAGAGCCTAGAGAATGTTGCCACGCTCATACTTAGCTCGTTACTTAACTCGTTACCGTCCGGTTAGATTGAACGGTTAACTTAACACAAGGTGCCTCGAATATAGTGATCCAAGCACACCGAAATAACACATAGTATGCCCCTGTGGCCCGACGTGAGTCAGTAAAATAGCCTTGGTTAAGCTAAAGGGAAGGTTAGAAACCAAATTGGAAACTTAACCATAACATACAGAGAGAATCGAACCGGTTATGACATCGACTCCCATACCCACACGCGTGGCCGGAACAGACCGGACTCCTCACTTCCCCCGTTAGCCCTTGTTAATAGTTCATCATCGAACACAACAAACAATTCACAATCACAGGTCAAGTCTTGTTAGACACACACAAGGGAAGAAAGAGTCACACTCAAACATAATGATATTTAACAACGGTAAACTCTTTACATGGTTTAATCTTACAAAGTCATAAACACAGAAAAACAAACAACACACAAGCCGGTGTAAACCGGTTGGCAACAGACTGCAAGAAAACCATACCTTGGTCCTTGCCTCGACTGATTTCCACCTTGAGAGAATCCTAAACACATTAGTAACGTCGGTTAATTATTTATTTAACTTCAAACTTACTAAGTATTTAACATGATTGTATGACATGTTTAATGTCTATCTTACCCTAGGTTACCTTCATTATACCCTAGGGTTAACTACATAAGTTACATCCTTTTCTGTTTTTTTTTTTTTTACAAGTTTTGGTCCGACCGGACTTGCCGACCGGACTTGTCCATGTCCGGTCGATTCCAGAGAGTTTTTCCCCTTCGGAAATTAACCCGACCGGACTTGCAAGTCCGGTCGATTCCAGTAACTAAATCCTACACAATTTACAAGCCCCCGACCTTGTAAGTCCGGTCCCAAGGTCGGTCCATTCCAGAAGCCAATTCTCGCAGGGGGTAAACAGGTCCCGACCGGACTTGCAGTCGGTCGCAAGTCGGTCTGCCCAAATCTTTGTTTCCTTTTACATTCAACTCCAAACTTCACCCCATATAACCTAGTACTCCCTAACCTCATTTGGGCACTTTAAACACACCTTAAGACATCCTTAAACACTCATAAAACTCATTTCCTAATTCCTTAAGCCTTTACTTATTTCTTCACAAAATTCCTAACACTTACAATATTTTCTCCTAGTTTTTCAAGTGGTGTTTCATACCTATGATAACTACTATCCCAAAATGCTTTCCCTTATCTTAACATCATCTCCCAAGCATCATTTTTCACAACTAATCCCTTATATCCTTCTTGAAACTCTTTTTCCTAGTGTACACTTCTCCTTATTTTACCAAAGTTTGCCTAGGTATTTACCTAAGTCCCAAAGTGACTTTGGTACTTACTAAATCTCAAGATCATGCCTAAGTCCTTATTACACTCTAGAGTACTTCCTAGCTCATCAAAATTCCTTTACAACATCTTGAACTCCTTATTCATTTCCTAAGTTTTCTAACTCACCAAACCTTATGAAACACTTAGAACTTACTTCTTACCTAAATTTTGACATGGATTCCCCTAGAACATTACTAAGCCTAAACACTTTGTTTTCTCCATTAACCACACAAAAACATCTAGAAACTTTCTTACACAACTTCACCAAATTCACACTACACACAATATAGTGCATAACTTAAATTGCATGGCACTTAGGCCCTTAAAATGCATGGCTCTTAGGCCCTTAAAGTGCTTAAATCATAAACACTGAATTTCCACAATATATTTGCCTTTAACCTGCAAATACACTCAACAACACATATGCCTTTTACTAAGCTTTTGAGAACACTTTACTAAGTCATTCACCATTTGCTCTTTAGGTAGTTTTAATAAGCATTTATAGGCTCATTTCTCCTAAGGCATTAAACAACATTAAGTTAGTAGATTTACCTTTTCCAAAACACTTCCTTCTTGTTTCCTTACAAAACCGTATGGTATTTGATTCCTTGTCAAGTTCTAGACAATGTAAAACATTATAATGAGTATTCAAGCTATAGGCTTCATCTCATTGTAAACCCTAATTTTACATTGTTTCAAAAACATTAATGTAGTTATTTTACCTTGATCTTTGAAGGGAGTTTGAATATATAACAAGAGAGGACTCCACCTAGTCCATGAAGAGTTGAAATGAAGCTAGAACAAAGTCACACAAAGAGCTATATCAATGTGTATTTTCGGTCAAGGTAAGAACATGGAGGGAAACATGACTTTCTTTGAGATTCCTTACCTAGAAGCAAAGGAGATCAACAATATGTCAAAATACAAGCTCAAGCTCCTTCAATGGTGGAACACCTTGGCACCGAAATGGGGCTCTTGGAGTTTTGAGAAGATAGGAATGAAGAGCTTGAGGAGAGGAAGAGAAAATGGTGGTGTTGTTTTGATTTGGACAAGTGAGCAAGATTTTACAAGAGGTCAAAGTGGGAGTTCTAATGTGGTAGTGGTATTACCGAGAGAAAGAGCAAAGAAGAGAGGTAGAAGATGGTGTTTGGAAACCGTGGGAATGAAGGAAAGAAATGAGAATGAGATAGGATTTGCTTTTAAGAAGATATTTATGCTTATAAAGTAAAAAGTAAGTCTACTTTGTTTTCTTTACTTACTTATTTTATCAACTAAAGAGTGGTGAGTCACACACTTAGAAAACCGGCCCCCTTTATTAGTGTGAGGGTGTTTTAGTCTTTGTTTGTCAATTTAATTACTTAATACAACATATGTTATAAACTAGCTTATAAAAAGCACTATTCACCTAAACAAGGCACTTAGAAGTGAAATTTTTGATTTCCCATTAATATAGCCACCCAAATGATACTAATATACACATATATATATAAATAAGTAGTAATGATGGACATTTAGCCACTCAAAACTCATTTACAAGACAATATTTCAAAAACGTGCTTTAAGACTTCTTAAAGCACATTTTGTGTTTTAATTTGTTTTCAAGCTTGGTTTTCTTTGGTAATTGATTTAATATGTTCATTAGTGTGTAAATGAGGTCTTGGTAAGTTCATTAGGTCTTAACCAAGTTTATCCCAAGCTTAGAGCACATTTTGGCTCTTATTGACTTTAAAGCACATTTTGTGTTTCCTTTTGTTTAAATTTGTTTACTAATGTTTCTAAGACTCTTTTTGGTCTTATTACACCCTATTTAGGTGTTTAAATAACATAAATAGGTTTGGGGTATTTCAATCTACCCCCCTTAAAAGATCTTTGTCCCCAAAGTTCATACTTCCACATAACTTAAACATTAGAACATGAGAACACATATCAACAACACTTCTATATCACATTAACAACATCTTTACATCATATCGGACACATGGTCCAAACAACAAAACATCACAACATCATTCAGACTCAGCGGTCTGTAATATTAACAACATGACAATACAACACAGACAATGTATTCGAATACATGTCATACACCTAACCGAAACGGCTCTACCCCCCTTAAATAGGGGTACGCCCCGTACCCTATACATACAAACACTAAGAAGTAAACAACGACGGGTACTTCGCCTTCATCTTATCTTCCAGCTCCCAAGTGGCCTCCTCAACGTCCTGGTTAGACCAGAGAACCTTCACCAGTCTCACAGACTTATGGCGAGTGTCTCGAGTCTTAGTGTCCAGAATCCGTACCGGAGTCTCCACTGATCGCATGGTCGGCTCTAAAGTTAGCCTTTCAGGCTGAAGCACATGAGACGGATGAGGCATATACTTCTTCAACTGGGACACATGAAATACATCATGTACCTTGCCCAGCTCGGCGGGTAAGTCAAGTCTATAAGCTACCGGGCCGATCCGCTCCGTCACAACGTAAGGCCCCACATATTTTGGGCTCAACTTGCCTTATGGCCAAAACGAACACTCCCTTCATGGGGGATACTCTCAAAAATACCTGATCGCCCACGGCGAACTCCAGGTCACGTCGGCGCACATCTGCGTACGACTTCTGTCTATCCTGAGGCTGCTTTCATATTATCCCTGATCTGGCAAACTTCTGCCTGAACTTGCTCAAGATACTCTGGTCCTATAATGACCGTCTCACTCTCGACTCATCCCAACATAATGGCGTGCGGCATGGCCTACCGTACAATGCCTGGAAGGGAGACATCTTGATCGATGTGCATATAACTGTTGTTGTAACTGAACTCGATCAGATGTAACTTATCAATCCAGCTGGTCTGAAGTCAAGTGCACATGCACGTAGCATATCCTCAAGTGTCTGGATGAGTGCGCTCACTCTGACCATCGGTCTGTGGTGAAACGCCGTACTCAATTTCAGTCAGTACCCAATGCCTCTCGTGTAGACTTCCAATATCTGGATAAGAATCTGTATCTCTCGTCGGATACAATCTTTGGGTACACCATGATGTCTTACAATTTCTTTATCGAATAGTTCTGCCAATCTTTCCACTTTCCAGGTGTCCTTCATCGGCATGAAACGGGCCACCTTGGTCAGTCGATCAACTACCACCCAAATCATATTCAGACCTCCCCTTTTAGGCGGAAGCCCTACTACGAAGTCCATAGATATGGCATGGAACTTCCACTCCGGCACTGGCATTGGCTGTACCATACCACCAGGCCGTCGGTGCTCAAACTTGACCTTCTGACAAGTGAGACACCTCAACACATAGTCATTCACATTCACATCCTTTTTCATTCCACCCACCAGAAATATCTTTTCATACCTTTATACATCTTTGAAGCTCCGGGGTGAATCGAAGTAGTAGAACAATGGGATTCACTCAATATGCGCTCCTTCAGCTCAGCGCTACTCCTCGGTATACATAATCTGCCATTTAGCCTAATCAGGTCATCATCGTGGAGTCTGAAGTCGTACTTCTGACCCTCGAATGTGCCATCAATAAGCTTCTGTCTAATCTCCATCATGTACTGATCCGTCATCTGAGCACTCCGCACCTCTTCAACCAAGCCAGTATGAGAGACTAGCGAATGGAGAGAGTGTGCTCGGCGACTCAATGCGTCAGCTACCACATTTGCCTTACCCTCCTTGTACTGTAAATTGATGTCATAATCATTCAGAAATTCAACCCACCTTCTTTGTCTCATGTTCAACTCCTTCTGAGTGAACAAGTACTTTAAACTCTTGTGGTCAGAATAAATCATCACACTTACCCCATACAAATGATGTCGCCATATCTTCAGTGCGAAGACAATGGCCCCCAATTCTAAATCGTGGGTAGGGTAGTTCTCCTCATGCTTCTTCAGCTGTCGGGAGGCGTAAGCCATGACCTTCCCGTGTTGCATCAACACACAACCCATACCCCTGCCTGATGCGTCGCAATAGACCTCAAAACCATCTGGACCGTCTGGTAATGTCAGAATCGGTGCAGATGTCAGAGCATCCTTGAGACTCGTGAAAGCCCTCTCACAGTCGATTGTCCACTCGAATGGTGCATCCTTTTTCATCAAGGAAGTCATCGGCTTCGAGACACTGGAGAAGTCCTTCACAAATCTCCTATAGTAACCTGCCAGACCGAGGAAGCTCCTGATGTCTGTAACTGTCTTCGGCCTAGGCCAGGTGCGTACTGCATCTATCTTTGCCAGATCAACAGCGATCCCGGCCTCAGAAATCACATGTCCAAGGAATGATACTTGGTTCAACCAAAATTCACACTTAGAAAATTTAGCATACAGCTGATTCTTTCTCAACGTCTGCAATACATCTCTCAGGTGGCTTTCATGCTCACCTCTCGATTTCGAATATACAAGTATGTCATCAATGAAGACTACCACTGATTTGTCCAACTGATCTTGGAACAAACGGTTCATTAAGTCCATGAACTTTGCTGGTGCATTTGACAAGCCAAACGGCATAACTGTGAACTCATAATGCCCATACCTAGTTCTGAAAGCTGTCTTTTCGATATCACTGTTTCGGATGGCAATCTGATGGTATCCGGAACGTAGGTCTATCTTGGAGAATACTGATGCTCCCCTCAGCTGATCAAATAGATCGTCGATGCGTGGTAAGGGGTAACGGTTCTTTACCGTAACAGCATTCAGTTCCCAGAAATCAATACATAGGCGGAGGCTACCGTCCTTCTTCTTCACGAAGAGGACCGGCGCTCCCCATGGTGAAACACTGGGGCGGATAAAGCCCTTGTCGAGTAGGTCTCTCAGCTGCTCCTTGAGCTCTGTCATCTCTGCTGGAGCCATACGGTAAGGTGCTTTCGCAATGGGTCCGGTGCCCGGTACTAGATCAATCTCAAACTCAACCTCTCGTGCTGGCGGCATGCCCGGCAGTTCCTTAGGAAATACATCAGGAAACTCCGACACTACCGGCACATCTGGGCTAAACTCAGGGTCTCCTCTATGTCCTGGACATAGCAGAGGTATACATCACTCCCTCGTCGTAACTCGTGATACATAGCCATGGCGGTGATGATCTGAGTCGAAGGCTCTCTGGGCCTCTGGCGGTAACATATGGTAACCCCAGATGGACTCCTAAGAAGCAGTCGATGCTCGGCACACAGGATTCTGCCCTTGTACCGCTCCAACCAGTTCATCCGGACAATCACATCAAAGCCTAGTCCGTCGAACTCTATTAAGTCGATCGGAAACTCTTCACCCCTGATTTGTACAATAGCATCTCGGTAGTAGCGGGTACATCTGATCCGCTCCTTTGACGGGAGAGTAACCACGAAGTCTGGCATCTCTTCACCATCTAACCCCAGCCTCTTCGCAAATGATAGCGAAATGAAAGTGTGTGAGGCTCCAGAGTCGAACAAGATCGATGCATCCACGCCATTCACTGGAAAGGTACCGGTGAGGATCGTGCCGCTCTTGCCGGCTTCTGCCTTATTGCAGACACTCAGTATACCTCCCGTTCCGAGTGCACAGCCTAATTCATTGGCAAACTAATAAGTATTGGGTAACAACACGGTTTATATGCTTCAAACAACTCCACTTTATTCATTAACACACTCTTTTTACAACATTCATAGGCTCATACTGTCGCCATGATTCACACTTACAACATCCTTAATACATACTGGTTTGTCACATAATTATACAAGGCTTAAAACTGTCTGAAGGTCAAATTCAAACGTCCGGGTTTCATGTGTGTGGCATTGATCACTGCCGACGGTGCGGTATTCAGTTTGATCTTTCTGATGCCATGGTATAGCATCCTTGATTGCCCACCCATGATTAGTACATCTCCCGATTTCAGCAGTAGCTTCTTTGCGAGGTCAGCACGCTTCTGCTCGCCATACACAAACACTGCGGTATCACCAATGGACCAAGACACCACGGGTACTCCCTTACTTAGAGACTCGGGTGACTCGTCCTTGTCTTGGTGTATACCTAACCGTCCACCTTTCTGGTAGAAGTTAACAATGCATAGATCTGCTTTTACACTTGAAATTGATTCCGTTTCAACTTGCTGAGCAATTCCCACGGCGTGGTTAACGACCGCATGGAACTCCTCTGGTATACTTGATACTGTTGCTCCATCTTCAGCTCGCACTTCTTGATATGACTTGGTGTAAGGGTTCCAGTCCTTACCCATGCACATCATCTTCAATTGCATCCTTGCTCCGTTCGGGTATTCGGGTGTGTAAAACCCTCCTGGTTTTGCTCCAAGTTCGTCGCATCGTCTGATGATATGGATTTGTGCCTCCGGTGTCAGGTATCCATTTAAAAGTATCATACCTTGCTGGATGACCTGACATTGCTCCAATGGAAACTCGGTGATGTTGATGGTGGTTTCTTCAGGGTTTGGTGTGGGTGGGATTGGATAACATATATTGAAGGTTCCTTTAAGTTTAGAGTACTCTAATTAGGTAAATCTCACACTATACTTCATTTATTTACTCACATGGTTGTTTATCTAAACTCACTCACACACATGAATGAAATGCGGTACGCAGACACTTATTTCATTTAACAATTTAGGCGGTACCTGGTCTAGAAGAGGGCCCTGGCGCCTCAGACCGGTCCACCACATTCAGGGTGGCCTTGTTGGACCCCGACCCCTTCCCCTTCTGGGACTCCGTGTACCTCTGATCTGGGGGTGGCTGGTTCGCCGTCTTCTGGCCATCGGTGGTCGCAGTGGCCTTACCCTTCCATTGCCCCTTGGGCCTGTAGTTCCTACTGTTCGGGTTCTGCCAGCATTCATGGTCGCGGTGACCCATCTTCTTACAGTATCGGCACTGAACATCGTTACCCTTGCAGTCCTTGCCGGGGTGGTCTCCGTTGCACCACTTGCAGTAATAGTGGCGCTCCGGTCCAGAGCCCGTGCTAGCTGCTATCACAATACACAATCAACACTTGTTCCACAACTTACTAACATATACTCTAACTTATCACACAGGATTAGACAATTACCCTTAGGTGGGTAAGAACGTAGGGGCTTGGCCGCATACGCATAGGTGAGCTGCAGAGGCTCCTCAGCAGTGGTGGTCTGGGTCTGGCCCTTGCCACCCTGTTGCTGTCCTTTCTGGGACTGGGGGTATGACTTCTTCTTCTTCCTTCCCCACTGCCCTTGCGTGCCTTGGCCCTCGTTCTGAGCCTTGCGCTTGAGCGCGCTCTCCTCGTCCCTCAGACGGATGGTGATTTCCACAATAGCAGCGGCATGATAGCACTCCTATATTCAGGGTGTCAGTTATGCCCCGCCCAACAAACTCACAACACATCAACACATTGTACACACTTATTCACATTACACTGTAGTTCCTTTACCTGCAAAGTGGTAAATCCTGTAGGCCCCATGCCGTAGCGTAGGCGATAGTTCAGTCCGTTGTAGAAACGGTTCACAAGGATCCGGTCTGAGTAACCCAGATCCGGTAGCAGGTGGATAAGTCCGATGAAGGCTGAGTAGTACTCATCTACCGTCATCTTATCCCCTTGTCTCAGATTGTCCAACTCCAGGCGCTTGGCCTCTTGCACATGTATAGGGTAGTATTTGGCTCGCAGCAGAGCCGTGTACTCCCTCCACTGAAAAGTCGGGTCAGCAACTCTGCCCTCTCGCACAAGCTTCCACCAGTTTTGTGCCGAGCCCTTCAAGTAGTAAGCAGCAAGTCGTACCTTGACCTGCTCAGGTGGTGCTAGGGTTTCGAAGGCGGTCTCCATTTCGGAGATGTATGCCTCGAGCTTACGGGGATCGGTCTCCCAATGAATGAGGGCGGCCTCAGATCAGCCAACGCCTTGACCCAATTGGTCTCTCGTGGCGGTGGTGGTGGTGGCTGAACTCCGGGCTGTCGCCCTTGCTGTATAGCAGCAACTAAGTCGGGTACCAGCTGAGCTACGGCGGCTGCAACTGCCTCAGCCATAGTCTGTGCCGTAGTATCATCACCCTGGTCACCCATACCTCCAGTACCGCGCCCGCGGCCTCTACCTCGTGGTCTACCTGCCATCTGAATTCATATGAACATCTCATTAGCATTATGCTTGCACACTTATCGGTCCAACGATCGTAACGCTTCCCGATAATAAGGTATCTCCACACTTAGTTAGTGGTTAACCTTTCCAAATCTGTTCACTTAGGTATCTGTAGTTAGGTTTCCTAACTCGGTATATCCCTAAGCTCGGTATTCTAGTCATCAGAGCGATACTTCGCTCTGATACCACTTTTTGTAACACCCCTACTACGCAAACACATTACTTGGAATCGCAGCGGAAAATAAACAACTAAACAGTAACTAAACGAATGGTGCTACAATGCCGTCAACCACCCACGTGGCTAACAAGGCTGAATAAATACAATTGTACTGGTCTGATGATCAGACTCCCGAGCATAGAACTAATAACCATATATATACATCAACATAATACCGAGTGTTTACAAAATTCTTCACTGTATACCGTCACTGTAACCCATCATAAACAAGTATATAACACGCCACGGGAGCACAGGCGCAACCCGGGCAACATCCAAAAGTACTCCAAAAGTAAACTACTCTCTAGGATCTAGAGCCACTCTGCTTCTTCGATCCTCATCCTGCAGTATAAGAAATATGGATCCCCCGAGGGGGTCAGCAACCCTTGGCTGGCATGGTTAACGCGAAGCCCATCGACTACCGAAATGCGCGCAACTATTTGTCATGATGACATGGTATTTATTTTAAAACACACAACACATACATATATAACATAACACGGGTATTGCACACATCATAACACACATCACAAACATATAGTTCCTTTAGGAAGAGAACCAAACATAGTTAGTCCCATTAGAGCCTAGAGAATGTTGCCACACTCATACTTAGCTCGTTACTTAACTCGTTACCGTCCGGTTAGATTGAACGGTTAACTTAACACAAGGTGCCTCGAATATAGTGATCCAAGCACACCGAAATAACACATAGTATGCCCTTGTGGCCCGACGTGAGTCAGTAAAATAGCCTTGGTTAAGCTAAAGGGAAGGTTAGAAACCAAATTGGAAACTTAACCATAACATACAGAGAGAATCGAACCGGTTATGACATCGACTCCCATACCCACACGCGTGGCCGGAACAGACCGGACTCCTCACTTCCCCCGTTAGCCCTTGTTAATAGTTCATCATTGAGCACAACAAACAATTCACAATCATAGGTCAAGTCTTGTTAGACACACACAAGGGAAGAAAGAGTCACACTCCAACATAATGATATTTAACAACGGTAAACTCTTTACATGGTTTAATCTTACAAAGTCATAAACACACAGAAAAACAAACAACACACAAGCCGGTGTAAACCGGTAGGCAACAGACTGCAAGAAAACCATACCTTGGTCCTTGCCTCGACTGATTTCCACCTTGAGAGAATCCTAAACACATTAGTAACGTCGGTTAATTATTTATTTAACTTCAAACTTACTAAGTATTTAACATGATTGTATGACATGTTTTAATGTCTATCTTACCCTAGGTTACCTTCATTATACACCCTAGGGTTAACTACATAAGTCACATCCTTTTCTGTTTTTTTTTTTTACAAGTTTTGGTCCGACCGGACTTGCCGACCGGACTTGTCCATGTCCGGTCGATTCCAGAGAGTTTTTCCCCTTCGGAAATTTAACCCGACCGGACTTGCCAAGTCCGGTCCTATGTCCGGTCGATTCCAGTAACTAAATCCGTACACAATTTACAAGCCCAACCGACCTTGTAAGTCCGGTCCCAAGGTCGGTCCATTCCAGAAGCCAATTCTCGCAGGGTAAACAGGTCCCGACCGGACTTGCAAGTCCGGTCGCAAGTCCGGTCTGCCCCAAATCTTTGTTTTCCTTTTTACATTCAACTCCAAACTTCACCCCATATAACCTAGTACTCCCTAACCTCATTTGGGCACTTTAAACACACCTTAAGACATCCTTAAACACTCATAAAACTCATTTCCTAATTCCTTAAGCCTTTACTTATTTCTTCACAAAATTCCTAACACTTACAATATTTTCTCCTAGTTTTTCAAGTGGTGTTTCATACCTATGATAACTACTATCCCAAAATGCTTTCCCTTATCTTAACATCATCTCCCAAGCATCATCTTTCACAACTAATCCCTTATATCCTTCTTGAAACTCTTTTTCCTAGTGTACACTTCTCCTTATTTTACCAAAGTTTGCCTAGGTATTTACCTAAGTCCCAAAGTGACTTTGGTACTTACTAAATCTCAAGATCATGCCTAAGTCCTTATTACACTCTAGAGTACTTCCTAGCTCATCAAAATTCCTTTACAACATCTTGAACTCCTTATTCATTTCCTAAGTTTTCTAACTCACCAAACCTTATGTAAACACTTAGAACTTCTTACTTCTTACCTAAATTTTGACATGGATTCCCCTAGAACATTACTAAGCCTAAACACTTTGTTTTCTCCATTAACCACACAAAAACATCTAGAACACTTTCTTACACAACTTCACCAAATTCACACTACATCACAATATAGTGCATAACTTAAATTGCATGGCACTTAGGCCCTTAAAATGCATGGCTCTTAGGCCCTTAAAGTGCTTAAATCATAAACACTGAATTTCCACAATATATTTGCCTTTAACCTGCAAATACACTCAACAACACATATGCCTTTTACTAAGCTCTTGAGAACACTTTACTAAGTCATTCACCATTTGCTCTTTAGGTAGTTTTAATAAGCATTTATAGGCTCATTTCTCCTAAGGCATTAAACAACATTAAGTTAGTAGATTTACCTCTTTTCCAAAACACTTCCTTCTTGTTTCCTTACAAAACCGTATGGTATTTTGATTCCTTGTCAAGTTCTAGACAATGTACAAACATTATAATGAGTATTCAAGCTATAGGCTTCATCTCATTGTAAACCCTAATTTTACATTGTTTCAAAAACATTAATGTAGTTGTTTTACCTTGATCTTTGAAGGGAGTTTGAATATATAACAAGAGAGGACTCCACCTAGTCCATGAAGAGTTGAAATGAAGCTAGAACAAAGTCACACAAAGAGCTATATCAATGTGTATTTTCGGTCAAGGTAAGAACATGGAGGAAACATGACTTTTCTTTGAGATTCCTTACCTAGAAGCAAAGGAGATCAACAATATGTCAAAATACAAGCTCAAGCTCCTTCAATGGTGGAACACCTTGGCACCGAAATGGGGCTCTTGGAGTTTTGAGAAGATAGGAATGAAGAGCTTGAGGAGAGGAAGAAAATGGTGGTGTTTGTTTTTGATTTGGACAAGTGAGCAAGATTTTACAAGAGGTCAAAGTGGGAGTTCTAATGGTGGTAGTGGTATTACCGAGAGAGAGCAAAGAAGAGAGGTAGAAGATGGTGTTTGGAAACCGTGGAATGAAGGAAAGAAATGAGAATGAGATAGGATTTGCTTTTAAGAAGATATTTATGCTTATAAAGTAAAAAGTAAGTTTACTTAGTTTTCTTTACTTACTTATTTTATCAACTAAAGAGTGGTGAGTCACACACTTAGAAAACCGGCCCCCTTTATTATGTGAGGGTGTTTTAGTCTTTGTTTGTCAATTTAATTACTTAATACAACATATGTTATAAACTAGCTTATAAAAGCACTATTCACCTAAACAAGGCACTTAGAAGTGAAATTTTTGATTTCCCATTAATATAGCCACCCAAATGTGATACTATATAGTACACATATATATTTAAGTAATGATGGACATTTAGCCACTCAAAACTCATTTACAAGACAATTTTTCAAAAACGTGCTTTAAGACTTCTTAAAGCACATTTTGTTTTAATTGTTTTCAAGCTTGGTTTTCTTTGGTAATTGATTTAATATGCATTAGTGTGTAAATGAGGTCTTGGTAAGTTCATTAGGTCTTAACCAAGTTTATATCCCAAGCTTAGAGCACATTTTGGCTCTTATTGACTTTAAAGCACATTTTGTGTTTCCTTTTGTTTAAATTTGTTTACTAATGTTTCTAAGACTCTTTTTGGTCTTATTACACCCTATTTAGGTGTTTAAATAACATAACTAGGTTTGGGGTATTTCAACTGCATCATCCACAGCAGCAGGACCCTCTACGGGAGCTACACCTTCTACTGATCCCGACCACCCGTCCGCTGAGACTGCACAGGGAGAGGAGCCCTACGTGCCGACTACTGATGTACCTTACTCGACAGATCTACAGAGTCAGCTCCAGGCCTTCCATCAGATGCAGCAGCAGATGCATCAGCGCTTTGAGAGTTTTGAGCAGAGGATGCTGGCTGAGCAGTCACGGGTGCATCAGCGCTTAGACCGGAGTGACGAGCTACATGCGCAGGCAGCGCAGCAGCATGAGTGGACCGCTCAGCTCCTGCAGCGTCTCCTCGATCAGACAGGCCAGGGACCAGCACAGCCTACACCACCACCGCAGTGATTTTATTTTTATCTTTATTTTATTGTATTTTATTTTGCTCTGTTGTTTACTAACATTTTGTAGACTAATACTGTTTAAACCTTATCGAACTTCAGGAAGGTAACAGTTCAGTTTGCTTCGTGTTTTAATTTAATGTAGTACTTTATTATTTTTGCTTAAGTTATTTATGGCTAATTATTTATGTTTTTCATATTATTATTTTCTTTTTGTGCTACTTGAGTTCTGCTGGCTATATTTGATTTTCTTTTCAGAATAAATATTCGAACATATAGCTGAACTCGCCTATGGGAGCAACCTCAGTTGCTCTAGGAATTTCGATATCTTCGGTTGAACACTTGCGCAAACTTAAGTGTGAGGAACGTCTCACCCCTACCCAAGCTTTAAGTGTGAGGAAGGGTACCTTCCTCAATCTACAATACAAGGGGAGTTTCAATTCTTCCTTTATTATATTGCTGTTCAACCTATATAAGTTTAATCCTTTATGAGTCTGTCATAATTTGAAAGGTCATTTTCTTGATTTTAATTCTGAACAATGAGGACATTGCTCCTCTTAAGTGTGAGGAAGGAGAGACCTTTCCCTGAAAATATGACAGTAGTTCGATAATGCCACACTCAATTTTTGCTACTCTAAACTGCCTAAATTTAAAAAAATTGATAAAAATGAGATAAAATAATTGTAGAAGTGTCTGAAATTATGTCAGGTGACAACTGAAAGATAGTTTTATTTTAAGAAGTTTGTATAAAATTATTTTCCAACAAAATACTCTATTTTCACTCAAAAAATGATAGATCTGCTGATTATAAAAACCAATTTAGTTTAGCTTGGGATTATGGAAATATGTGGGAAGTCAAGGAAAGAAAAGGATAAAGACAAGGTACTCCACTGTTTATGAATTTTTCTAAACCAAAAACAGGCCTCGTCTATCCGGTTATTAAGTTCTTTGGGGTGCTTTAACACCTATCTACCTAAGGTCTCGTGACCTGGGATAGAAGACCCAACACCGCTACTAGGATAGAGAGAAAAGTCTGGGGTACAGAAAAAATAATGCAATTCAAAATATATATATATATATATAATAATATATGCTTTGTATACACAATTTGCACATTCAAAAAAAAAGTTGTAAATAATAAATTGCAATTTATTTTTATAAACATGAGTACGTGGTGTTGAAAGGTATTGCAGAATAAGGCATTACTTCACACCCCTTGTCATCCCGGGTTAGAGAATTGAAATTGGTTGAAGATCCCAGGTTAATCTAACTTGTTTTCTGCAGTCTAGTTTTTCTATGCTTTTATTAAATTGTTCTTCTTCACGTTTATAAAAACCTACTTCTAAGAGCAGAATTATTCTTTCAATTGTCACTTTGTCTAAATTCCCTTCTACACTTATTTAATCTTGTTTTATTATTATGGCTTAGAGATAATTATATTCCTTATTTTCTTGAGGACAAGCAAAAGTCAAGTGTGAGGAAGTTTGATAACTGCAAAACATATAGACTTATTAGGGTTTAATCACCTTATAATTTGTAGCATTTTTAGTAATGTTTCTCACTTATCTAGGGTTTTTCCTATAATTATGTTGTTATATTAACTGATGTATTTTATGTGTTAAAATGTAGGAAAAATACCTAATACACACAAATGTTTATAGGGATTAAAACAAGGTCATGCGTAAGGCAGGTGCAGTGGTGTGTCCGCCCCTGCAACCGCCTAGGGTTAGGCGGACAACACTAGAGGCAACCGCCTCCATTAGGGCGGACGTGAATAAGTGAGTGCATGCGGACGTGAGTAAGGGCGTGAATTAGGGTAACCGCCCTTGCAACCGCCCCTTGCAAGGCGGACAAGATAGAGGAGACCGCCTCCACTACCGCCTCTATCAACATGCGGACGTGAGAGGAGGGAGAACCATGCAACCACATGCATATAGGCTGACACCATGCGGACATGTGTAAATTACAGATCTGGAAATTAACGCAACGGGTTATCTTCTTCGCCGACTCGCTCTGTAACTTGATTCCGCCATATCAGTCGGCGCCTACCTGAAATTACTCACGCGTTTGTTCCTGTCCCCTGCAATCAATGAGGCTGCAATCAACGAGCTCAATCAATGAGCCGCAACTCTGCCTCTTCTGCTTCCTCTATAAATACAACGCTCAATTTACCTTCTCCAGTGTCCTTCCAGAGGTTCCGTCTGTGGTTCCTCCTGGAGTTCCAATTCACACCATCATTCCATCTTCGTACCACTACACTTTCACTCACTCGTTCATTTCACTTCTAATCTCCCGCTTCTCCATTTGTTTTCTTTTCATCTCATTATTCTTACCTCTAGTCTCACGTATTTAAATAGAAGATCAAACTATTTAATATGTTAGGCTAGTTTACTTATACTCTGGGAATAATTATTATGTATCTATATTAATTATGCAATATGTTTTACTGGTTTTAATTTTAATGAAGTTTGTTACGCTTAAAGGTTTTCTCGCATCTTTTTAATTAATGTCATGAGTTTATTAAATTGCTTTTCTAAGTCTATTTTGATCAGACCAGGTGATAAATAGATAGGTTAATTAAGCCGTAAATCTGGAGAAAGCTTATTATGATTTAATAAGTTAGTATTTTCAAGTTGCAAGAATAAAATCCTCATACTCCTCTGCCGTCCACCAGTGGGTGCTTGAGTTTTCATCAGACCTTGCACAACTGGAACGAGTTCTTAAGAGTCTATGACTTAGTCCTTAGGATAAAAACAGGATCTTGCCAAACAATTATAATTAAACCAGTAGACCTAGCATGAAAGAGCAGATATTATATTAACGTGAACCAGAGTCCCATTTAGTTTATCTGCTTACTTAGTTAATTTTATCTACTATTTTTATTTATTTAAAACAAGTCAATTAATCCCCCCTTTTGTGACACGCTGAGGTACTATAATATGCACATTAGTCCCACGGTTCGACATCCTGTCGCTTACATTTTTACTATACTACCACGACCGGGATTTTGTTTGCAGCCCGACGTTTATTTTGAGTTTTAATTTCTTTTCTTTTATTTTTACATCAGTTTAACCACTCACTTTATAACGTCTGTAGTGCCAAGCTTTTAAGCTTCATGAATATTGAGGGCTATTGTGGTTTGAATGGTGAATTTTAAGTGTGTTTGATGCCTTGGATGAATTGATAGTTGGAGTGTTTTAGTGAGTTAAAAGATGTGTGTGAATATGTTAAAATTATGGGGAGACCATGTCAAAATTTGTGTAGAAACAAATGGTTTAAGTACACTTCTAGATGGGAACAAACTAGATGACTACAAGGTGCTATGAGAGGGAAATGTAGTATAAAAATCAAAAATTGGGTAACAAGTTTAGAAGATGATTTAGGCAAGTTTAAGAGGCTGTACTAGTGTTAAAATATGTCTAATTACATGTAGGAACCTTGGGGCAACAATGGGTGAAGTTAACAAGTGAAACAGGGATTTAAAATGTAATTTGTGGAGGTCTGTAACAGGGGTCCGGAACTTAGGTTCCATACCAAGTTCCGGACCATACTATAAAAACTGGTCGAGAGTTACCCAGCGTTTTGGTCCGGGACCTAGGGTGAGCATGAAGTCCCGGACCACCCATACAAAACGGCCCGAGAGTTTTTCACACATTCTGGTCCGGGACTTAGGTTAAGTGTGAAGTCCCGGACCACCCCCATTAAAATGGCCGAGAGTTTCAACATGAATTGGTCCGGGACTTTAGGTAAGGACCAAGTCCGGACCACTCTAAAAATCTTGTTTTAAGTTATTAAATAATGTCTAATGATGGGTATGGTTAGGTGTTGATGTTACAAGATTATTTAGGACTTTGGTGACTTATAATCACCATTAGGAGGGTGAACAAGTATAGGTTTAAGTGTGTAAGTGTACGACATAGATATGTATAGTAATTAGCAAAAACGGATGTCAAATAAGTTAATTAACGATATTATATATATCATGTATAGGAACTACGTTTGTGTGGAACACAATCACATCAAGGACCAAGGTATGGTTTTCTTGCAGTCCGTTGCCTACCGGTTTACACCGGCTTGTGTGTTGTATGTTTTTCTGTGTGTTTACAACCTGTAAGATTAAATCATGGAACGAGTTTACAGTTCTTATTATTATTGTGACGTGGCGTACCGATACCGTAACCTCGAATGCGTGCTAACTGTGAATTAACCAAAGCTAGGAAACGAAGAGAACGGTATCCGGTAATAACGTCCTCAACCTAAGGAACGTCAACCCGGCTATGTGTGTTTAGTTGTGATGTGTGTTGCTGAATTTATGCCTTACTTCCCTTGTATGTCTAACTGGACTTAAACACTTACTTGTGTGAGATTATGTTAAGCTCCCATCGTGGGACTTCTAACGAGTGCTAACCGGGGGAGTGAGGAATCCGGTCGTTCCGGTCACGCGTGGTATGTAGGGTGTCGACATCTGCATCAGATTCGGCTCTCTTTATGTTCGGGTAGTTTCCTTTTTATGGGGAATTCGACCTCCCATAGCTTAGCCAAAGCTGCCTACCTGACTTCCACTCGGGCTAGGGGGAAATTATGTGTTGATGTGTTCGGGTCACTACGCCCGTCTCATCTTTCAAGTTAAGTTATTCATCCGACTAACAAAACAGTAAAGTGATATGTGTTAAGCTTAATATGAGGATGAAGACATCCTCTAGGCTTACAAGTTGACTAACCATGTTTGGTTGTGTACCTAAAGTGAATTGTTTCCACTATGATGTGTGTTATTGTTCTACAATCATTCTTGTTAAGTATATGTATGTTGTATGATAAATCAACGCAATGTTATCATGACAAATAGTTGCGTGTACCGGTAGTCAGCGGGCTGCACGTTAACCATGCCAGCAAAAGGTTGCTGACCCCCTTTGGGGGCTATGTTTATTTGCAGGATGAGGATCGAGGAAGCAGAATGGCTTTAGATCCTAGGCTGTTGATATTTTGTTATTTTTGGATGTTGAACCCGAGTAGTGTTTGTTACACTCGAGGTCATTTACTTTTGGTGGATGTAAAGCTAGTTAGTGATTTTGAAAGTTTACACTCGGTATTATTGTCATTCTTTGGATTGGTGATTTGTAAGGTTTGTAATTATGCTCGGCATTCTCGTAATCAGACCGTACATGTAAGTAACAGCCTGTAGCCACGTGGGTGGATAGGCGTGTAACACCGCCCTTTTTGGTATATGTTTAAGTAATGATTTCCGCTGCGATTATTGATTAAGTGTGAAGGTTATGGTTGGGGTGTTACAGAAAATTTCCCAAATTACAAGAAGAAGCTAAGAATGAGTAAAACTCTTGCTTATTATTACCTTAAGGCATCAAGGAGGTGAAGGAGAGTCAAAATCAGCCCTTCAAGCTTGAAAAGGCCCAACACCCATGGAAGTGAAGATGGAGATATCAAGATTTTGTTGGGTGGAAAACGAAGCTCTCACCGAAAGGAATCTAGCGGTACAATTTTTTTGTGATTTGGTGGAGAAACGAGCAAGATAATGGAAGGAGGAGATGGAGGTTGTATGCTCACTTTGGAATCGGCTAGTTACAGAGGAGGAAGAAGAAGATAGACAGAGAGCTGGGCAAAACGTGAAATGAGGAAGAAAGAAAGGTGAGAGGGTAAGTAATCACTTTTTACTATTTCACTTTTTGCTTTATTTATTTATCTTGTCATCTTATTACTAAATAACTAGCAAGCTTATTAATGTGTGTGTACACACTAATTAAAACCGGCCCATATTAATTAGTAGCCCGGGTCGTTTTTCATCTTTTCGAATTAAACCCGTTTCGTCTCCCGGTTTCAACACTATTCACTCCCGGGACCCGTTTTCCGAAATTTTCCCGTTTAATTAATTTTAATTGCTCTAGACCCTCACTATGGTCTATTTATAATTATTTAACCATCTATAATTATTATGAGTTTATTAATCCCGTTTAAAATCACGTTTTTCCCGGTTTACTCAAAAACGCGTTTTAAAGCTCATTTGGATTTTTAACTCGTTTTCCGGATCCGTTTTCTCCAGGAATCATTCTCACGTATTTATTTAGGCCTATTTAAGCTCTTAAATATTCTGATAGCCTAATTAATCACTGTTTTTAAACCCGGGTATTTCAATCTACCCCCTTAAGAAACTTTACCCTTAAAGTTGGTCAAAGTTGGTGGTTTACTAACTTAACTCATTTGACAACACCTTTGTCAAAATCCACACTACACACACTTTACAGATATCACATCTGTCAACAAATCCACATACATATGTTCATTACAAACATATCACACATACACATTGTGCAATCACACACCATACCATGCAAGCTAAACACTGCAACCACTAACAGCACTACAACCAATGCACTGGTTGTTTCACCGTGTCAAACAAAATGTATACATATACATACAAGAAAGCTATCCCGAAGCAATTCTAAAACAAAATCGGTCTACCCCCCTTAAAAGGGGTACGTCCCGTACCCTCTCGACACTAGACAATCTAGTCTACAAACAGTGTCGGGTGCTTCGCCCTCATGGCATCCTCTAACTCCCAAGTCGCTTCTTCGACGTCGTGGTTTGACCACAAAACCTTCACCATTCGCACTGACTTGTTGCGAGTGTCTCTAGTCTTGGTGTCAAGGATTCGTAAGGGAGTCTCGACGTATCTCATCGCCGGTTCAAAGGATAGGTGATCAGGCTCTAAAACATGAGATGGGTCGGTTATATACTTCTTGAGCTGTAAAACATGAAAAACATCATGAACACGACCCAAGTCTGCAGGCAACGCTAGCCTGTAAGCTACCGCTCCAATCCTCTGCGTGATCGTAAAAGGCCCAATGTACTTCGGGCTTAACTTACCTTTCTGGCCGAATTGGAACACACCCTTCATAGGTGAGACACGCAAGAAGACCTGATCGCCCACAGTGAACTCTAGGTCACGTCGTCGCACATCAGCATCTGATTTCTGCCTATCTTGGGCGGCTCTCAGATTCGCTCGAATTTGTTCAACTTCGGCTTGCATTTGCTCAAGGTATTCCGGTCCTACAATGACCGCCTCGCTGGACTCATCCCAACACAATGGGGTACGACAAGGTCTGCCATACAAGGCTTGGAAGGGCGACATTTTAATTGATTTGTGATAGCTGTTGTTATATGAAAATTCAATCAAATGTAGCTTGTCAACCCAACTCCCCTGAAAATCTAAGGCACATGCTCTTAGCATGTCCTCCAGTGTCTGGATGGTCCGCTCTGTCTGACCGTCGGTCAGTGGGTGGAAGGCTGTTCTGAGCTTCAACTCGGTACCAAGCGCTTCACGTGTGGCTCTTCAATACCTCGACAGGAATCTCGTGTCGAGGTCAGACACAATCGTCTTTGGAACTCCATGATGTCGGATAATCTCCCGATCAAATATCTCAGCAAGCTTTGCTACCTTCCAGGTGTCCCTCAACGGCATGAAGCGGGCAACCTTGGTAAGGCGATCAACTATCACCCAGATCATGTTGAGTCCTCCCCTAGCAGCTGGGAGTCCAACAACAAAATCCATCGATATATCATGGAACTTCCATTCAGGGATCGGCATCGGCTGTACCATTCCACCCGGTCGTCGGTGCTCAAACTTTACTCTCTGGCAAGTGAGACACCTCAGGACAAACTCATTCACATCAGCTTTCATTCCCGACCACCAGAAATACCTTTTCATGCCTTTATACATTTTAGAGGCTCCTGGGAGGAGAGATAATGAAGAACAGTGGGCTTCTCGCAGAATGCGATCCCTCAGCTCAGCATTGCTTCGGGGAATGCATAATTTGTAGTTCAATCTGATCAAACCATCATTGTGGAGCTTGAAGTCATACTTCTTGTGCTCAAATGTGCCATCGATGATTCTCTGTGTGATCTCACTCATATATGGATCGTGCATCTGAGCGTCTCGCACCTCATCAACCAAGCTAGAAGAGGCTAGTAGCGAATGGAGCAAGTATGCTCGATGACTCAGTGCATTAGCTACGACATTCGCCTTCCCTTCTTTGTACTGAAGGTCGATGTCATAATCTGATAGAAATTCCATCCATCTTCTCTGCCTAAGGTTCAGTTCTTTCTGCGTGAAGACATACTGTAGGCTTTTGTGGTTGGAGTAGATGGTAACATTAACCCCATAAAGATAATGCCGCCATATCTTCAATGCGAAGATAATGGCTCCCAGCTCAAGGTCATGGGTGGGGTAGTTCTCCTCATGCTTCTTCAGCTGGTGGGAGGCGTAAGCTACTACCTTGCCGTGCTGCATGAGTACGCATCCAAGGCCTCTGCCTGATGCATCACAATAGACTTCGAATCCCTTTGTACCCTCAGGGATGGTGAGAACGGGTGCAGAGCTCAACGAGTCTTTCAGGCTCTGAAAGGAGATCTCGTAGTCATCGGTCCACACAAACAGTGCGTCCTTCTTTATCAGAGCTGTCATAGGCTTCGCAACTTTTGAGAAGTCTTTCACGAACCTTCTATAATAACCGGCTAGCCCAAGGAAGCTCTGGATGTCGAAAACATTCCTGGGTCTAGGCCACAAACGAACGGCTTCAATCTTAGCCGGGTCAACTAAGATGGCCGAGCTTGATATCACATGACCAAGAAAGGAGACTTGGTCAAGCCCGAATTCACATTTGGAAAATTTGGCATAAAGTTGGTTCTTGCGGAGTGTCTCAAGTACTCGCCTTAGGTGGCTTTCATGCTCTATTTTGGACTTGGAATATATCAGAATATCATCAATGAATACCACAACCGAAGTGTCTAATTGATCGCTGGACAATCGGCTCATTAGATCCATGAATTTCACAGGCGCATTTGACAGTCCGAATGGCATCACCGTGAACTCATAGTGGCCATATCTCGTTCGGAACACTATCTTCTCAATGTCATGTTCTCGTATGGCTATCTGATGGTATCCGGATCTGAGGTCAATCTTGAAGAATACAGAGGCTCCCTTCAATTGATCAAACAGATCATCAATACGTGGTAACGGATATTTGTTCTTGACGGTGACCGTATTAAGCTCGCGGTAGTCGATGCAGAGGCGGAGGCTACCCTCCTTCTTCTTCACGAAGACGACCGGTGCTCCCCAGGGGGATACACTCGGGCATATGAACCCCTTGTCAAGTAGATCTCGAAGCTGCACTCTTAACTCGGCCATCTCTGCCGGTGCTAATCGTTATGGTGCCCTAGCGATAGGTCCAGTACCAGGAAGGAGTTCAATCTCAAACTCAATCTCTCTCTGAGGTGGCATGCCGGGGAGCTCCTTCGGAAACACATCCGGGAACTCCGACACTACCGGGATGTCGGTGCTGAATTAAGGGTCTCTCTCATGGTCTTGCTCATAACAAAGGAACACTTCATGCCCTTTTCTGAGTTCTCGATACATGGCCATGGCAGTGATTACTTTGGTCGAAGGCTCTCTCGGCCTCTGGCGGTACGATACTACTACCCCAGATGGACTCCTGAGCAGCAATCTATGCTCGGCGCAAAGGATTCGCCCCTTATGCCGCTCCAACCATTTCATCCCAACTATCAAGTCAAAGCCTAGGCCACGAAATTCGATGAAGGAAATAGGGAACTGCTCTCCCTTGATTTGGATAGTGGCATCTCGATAGTACTTTGTACAACGAACCCGCTCCTTCGACGGGAGAGTAACCATAAAGTTGGGTAGCTATACCGCGTCTAGCCCCAACCTTCTCGCGAATGTCGGCGAGGCAAAGGTGTGAGAGGCGCCGGAGTCGAACAATACGGACGCTTCAATGCCATTCACCGGGAAGGTACCTGTGAGGATCGTGCCACTCTTATCGGCCTGTGCCTCAATAAGTATACTCAGGTTACCTTCCGTCCCGAGTCCACAACCTAAACATTCATAAGCTTTATGAGTTCGACAGTATCTTGCAAGTGGTACACTTGATAAACAACACTACTTTTATTATAAACCATTTAGGTTATACATGATGTTTCTTTTACAACATTACTAAGTATTACATGAGTTTCATGTCTAATACTTCCTAAAGGTGAGGTTCAGGCGTCCTGACTTCATGTGCGTGGCATTGATCACAGTCGATGGTGCCGTACTCAGCTTGATCCTCTTGATCCCGTGATACAGCATTCTCGACTCACCACCCATTATCAGGACATCTCCTGACCTGAGGATAAGCTTCTCCGCGCAGTCCGCACGCTTCTGCTCGCCATATAAGAATTCGGCGTTGTCTCCGATGGACCATGACACTACGGGCACTCCTCGTTTAAGGGTTTCCGCTGTCTCGTCCTTGTCTTGGTGAAAGCCAAGTCGTCCTCCTTCTTGATAGAAGTTAACGATAAATGTCTGCTTCGAGTGCAGGTACAGGGTCAGCTTCAAGCTGTTGTGCAATTTCTACGGCTTGTGTGACAACTGTTAGGAATTCTCCAGGTATTTTCGGTGGTGTTGCTTCACCTTCTGCTCGTTGCTCTTGGTAGGTGCGGGTGTAAGGATTCTAATCCTTCCCCATGCACATCATTTTTAATTTCATGGTTGCTCCGCCGGGGTATTCTGGTGTGTAAAATCCTCCTGGTCTTGCTCCAAGTTCACTGCATTGTCGGATGATGGTGATTTGTGCTTCGGGTGTCAGGTATCCTTTTAATAATATCATACCTGGATGGATAACCTGACACTGTTCAATGTCGTAGTGGTGGGTGGTGATGTCGGGCTCTTCGTGGTTTGGTCTTGTCTGTAACGGGTAACAGATATTGAAGATTCCGAAGTGGTGTGTTCCTTCTTATGAGTTCTAGTTTTTACTAGTCAATTCATACTCTATTCATACCAGAATGCTATGTCATTTGGTCATACAAGTAATTTAAACGGTAAACATGCTCTCAAGGATTTAAGGTATGTGGAAGTACCTAAACCGGTCGTCGGACCAGCTCCATCTGAGCGATCTATGATATGCAGGGCGGACTGCCTCTGCGGCGCACCTTTATGAGCGCCTCTAGGCCCTTGCCCCTGCTGGCCCAGCTCGTTCGGTGCTTCACCGGTGGCTATCCCTTTGCCCTCTCTCTGCTTGAACTCCTGGTTGTTGCCCTTCTTGGTCGGGCACTCATAAGCACGATGTCCCATCTTGTGGCAGCTAAAGCATCTGGCCTCTCTTCCCTGGCAATCAGTGCCCGGGTGGTCATTCTTATAGTACTTGCAACTGAAGGCTCGGCCGTCGGAGTTGCCCTTGCCTGATCCAGACCCAGAACCTAAGCATTGAGAGTTAGCAAAACTCGGCATTCTAAGCTTACTTATGTACACTTGTGGCTTAACGGAAGTCTTACCCTTGGGTGGGTGAGACCTCAGGGGCTTAGCCACTACCGGTGCGGTATAGCCAAGCTGTAGAGGCTCGGCTGCCTTGCCCTTCACAGCATAGGCACCGCTCTCTCCGGAGGTAGTCTTTTGGGTTTGGGTCGGGTGGGAGTACTTCCCTTTCTTCCTTCCCCAGCCTTTTCCTTGGGTCTGCTCACAAGAGCCAGCACCCTTGTTGCTGATCTTGCGCTTCTGTGCATTCTCCTCATCCCTTAGCTGGACGGTAATCTCAACCCTCGATGCGGCATGGTAACACTCCTGATATTAGGTCATTAGTTGGGTTTCTCACATAATATGGTATTGTTTATATTGACTACGGCATAAGAGTTTCAAATCGATGTTTACCTGAAGAGAGGTAAACCGCGTAAACCCCATGCCATACCGGAGGCGATGGCTCAGGCCGCCATAGAAGCGGTCGACCAAGACCTGGCCGGCATACCCGAGGTCGGGTAGCAGTCGGAGGATAGAAGTAAAAGTGGTGTTAGTACTCGTCGACGGTCATCTTATCCGTCATTCTCAACGCATCAAGCTCCAGCCGCTTCTTTGTCTTAACATGTTCGGGATAATATTTAGATCAAAGGAGGGCAGTGAAGGCGTTCCAATCGAATGCGGGGTCAGTGACGTACTTGCCCTTGACTAGCTTCCACCAGTCCATAGCGGCACCCTTCAGATAATAGGCAGCTATTCTCACCCTCACTCCAGCAGGAGTCTCGAGGGTCTCGAAGGCAGTCTCCATCTCGGAGATGTAAGCTTCGAGCTTAGCCGGGTAGCTTTCACCCTTGAAGCTGGCTGGTCGAAGTTCGGCTATGGCTTTCATCCAGTTTGTCTCTCTGGGTGGTGGGGGTGGGGGCGGGTCAGCCTGTGTCTGCTGGTTCTGCTGTGTCTGCTGCACAACTGCAATAACTTGTGGTAGCATCTGAGCTACCGTGGCCGCGATGATCTCAGCTATTGTCTGCGTGCCCGGCTCCTCAGCCGTCTCCCCACGGCCCCGACCTCTACACGGCCTCTTCCTGACATCTGAACAAGTAACGGTTTACATCAGGTGGTGTAACCAAATGGTCTCAAGTTAAACAGTTGTATCGTCATTACAGACGTTAAAGGATCTCCATTAATATTAACGGTCACTCAAGGTTAGGTTTCTACTTCTTCGTTACTAAACGGGTTGAAATCCTAACTGGTAATCACTACATCCGATATTTCTTTCTACCAGAGCGAGGCTTCGCTCTGATACCATTTTTGTAACACCCCATCCGATAATACTCTAATCATGGCCTAAGCATCACAAACTTAGCTCATCGCAGCGGAAATACTCTCGACTACCGGGGGGTGATACAATACCGGCAGCCTTCCATAGCTAACAGTCCTAACTAAAAACAGTCCCGGTCTGATAAATAGAAATACCATACTTACAACAACATAGTTTACAACGCTTGATTACCGAGTACTAAGAGTATACCTTACATAATGATCTCTCAAGTCTCACAAAAGAATATGAGTTAAAACATCCCACTCATCCTCTCCAAGTTATCCACTATCCAACATGCCACGGGTGTACCACATAGTACACGACTACTCTAGGGCTACAAGCCCGTGTACAACTCGGCACACCACCATCTACATCTATCTAGCAAAGTATAACAACCTGTTCCATCTCGACCATCAACCGTCTCGAGTACCTGGAAGAATGAAAAACATCACCCAAAGGGGCTCAGCAAAGCTGCATATGATTCGCATACCACGCGTACTAGCGAGGGTACGCTAACTACCTAGTCGCCAACATGCGGTTCATTAATAATTAAACAAGCATGCTAATATAAACAGCAATATAACCATGTCGTATATACCCACATAGAGCATATCACAATAATGGAAGCAACACAGGTAGTCCACACATTGGTCATTGAGGCCTCCAGATTCTCTCCTCAAGTTCTAGCCTCCACACATGTTAGCCAATTTCTCATCCGGGTTAGACGGATGTTCTTAAATCTTGCTCATGATCATATGTCTCGCACAAGGCATGATCCACATTTAACCATCATTTATCTCTTGAAATAATTCACAGTTAAGTTGGGTGACCTCCGGGCAGAGATGAGGCATGCTCACCACATCTCACCACCGAGCTTTAGGGTTGGCTTACTTCCCCGGGTTACGACCATACGGTACGGAACCATGGTGGGAAGGTTAGGCCAGAACTCGGTAAGCAACCTCTGCTACCTCATTCTCACGCGTGGCTGAAGCTATATCGGTCTCCTCTCAAATATAGTTACCCATTCTTAAGTTAGGTAAGTCAGAAGGTTAGGGTGTTAGAGAGAACTTCTCAACACACAAGATTTATCATCAATCAAACATTTCATGAATTATACAAACTTGTCTTACAAGACATAGTTCAATCAAGTGCAAGGCAAGCACATGATATAAGGGAACACATTAATCATATTCGTGCATTTATCTTGATTAGGTGGTTGCAAGTAAACACACAAACACACAAATCAGGGTAACCAGGTTAGGATACAGGGCATGAGAAAATCATACTGTTCACCGCCGTTGTTCGCTTGTCGACTTTCTTTCGGTGACCGACTAATCGGATCCTATACATACATTAATTTGGAGGTTAATTTTTATAATTAACTTACTCGTCACATCTCTAACGTTTTCCCGAACTATACTTATGTTCATTACCTTTCCAGCTTAACTCATGCAAGTTCTTACTTCTCATTTTTGTTTAATCTTGTTTAAGCTCTTAATGACCCTCACATGTCCTTAATTAAGTCCTACTTAACTTATAATCCATTACCAATCCATTCCCTAGCTTAAACCCCCTTAAAGAACTTATTTTCAAGTTTTCGGGTTGGTCTAGGACTTCGTACGGGACTTAAGTCCCGGACCAGTCATGGTTTAAACTCTCGGCCAACATTTTCACTTGGTCCGGGACTTCATGCAGGAGTCAAGTCCGGACCATAATGCAGGCAAAGTCTCGGGTGGAAAACACAGGGTGGTCCGGGACATGGGCAAGGACTTAAGTCCCGGACCTATCAAACTGGAAACTCTCGGGGGTATTTTAGGGGGTGGTCCGGGACTTGGTCCTGGACCTAAGTCCCGGACCGTGTGTTGCAGTTTTGACAGATCTGGCATTCCAAATCTATTACAGCTTCATTCTTTCACCATTTGATTCCCTAATCTTCCCCACTTATAATATACATGTTTAGCATCTAATTACCCATCTACCACCTTAAACTAATCTCCAAGTCCTCTCTCACTAACTCTTGATTAATTCACTCAAATTTACTTATATTTCATAACTAATTTTCTTGTTCTTTTAACTTCTTGTAACAGATTTTGGTACCCTTTTCTTACCATTCAAACTTCCCTCAATAATGCCATTCCTAGAACTCAAATGACATTATTTTTACTCCTAACACACTCTTCTTCTTAATTTGGTTTTCAAACCATTAACCACCCACTTAAACCTCTTAAACACACCTCGTTTCTACCTTAACATTTAACACTCAAGACTATCCATTCCTAGGTAAATTTTGACAGCACTTACTTACTTTCCTATGCATTTTCACCACACTAAAACAACTCACAGCACTTCTTCACCCCTGTTTGGTTTAGACATCAATAAACACATCAAATTCCCATTGTTCACACAATAAACTAGCTTAATTCCCAGGTTTAATTTGCACACTCGAACACATTAAATCTTTCCCATTCAACTAACAACATTGTAGTATCATGACTACACAAGTTCAAGGTTATTTATACAACACTAACATAAGTTTCACAAGGCAAATAAAATCAACACAAGGTAAGCTCCTTACCTTATTTATTTTCAGTTTTTACTCCTCTTCTTCCTCTTTCTCTTGTTCCCTCTTCTCTTCTTGTTTACTCACCACACAAAGGATTATGGATTGCTAGCTACAACCATATCCCATTACACACAAAGCAACAAATCAATTTAGTTCAACTTTCCTCACAACCTAATATGTTAAGGAGCTATTTTTTTAAAGCTTAACTTAGGTATTACCTTAGAAAGTCCAAAAAGATAGCTTGGCAATCAATTGATGGAGTTTCCAACACTCCACAAGAGCATGGAGAATCGGCTGAAATGGGAGGAAATTTTCAACGTGGGGAAAATTTCCCAAATTACAAGAAGAAGCTAGGAATGAGTAAAACTCTTGTTTATTATTATTACCTTAAGGCATCACGGAGGTGAAGGAGAGTCAAAATCAGCCCTTCAAGCTTCAAAAGGCCCAACACGCATGGAAGTGAAGATGGAGATATCAAGATTTTGTTCGGTGGAAAATGAAGCTCTCACCGAGAGGAATCTAGCGGTACAATTTTTGCGTGATTTGGTGGAGAAACGAGCAAGATAATGGAAGGAGAAGATGGAGGTTGTATGCTCACTTTGGAATCGGCTAGTTACAGAGGAGGAAGAAGAAGATAGACAGAGAACTGGGCAAAACGTGAAATGAGGAAGAAAAAGGTGAGAGGGTAAGTAATCACTTTTTACTATTTCACTTTTTGCTTTATTTATTTATCTTGTCATCTTATTACTAAATAACTAGCTGTAACACCCCAACTTAATCTAGATGTGGTCTCGCAACTTAATAGTATATATATAAACATGTCACAGCGGAATTCTTTACGGTCCAGGACCTTGCCACGGTCTGACTACAGAATATACCGAACATTAGTACATAACATCCTTAACCAAATACATATTCTTCTTACAATCCTCTCACAACCTATACATCTTACTAACTCAATTGCCATACGAGTGTACATGCACAACCCGTAGGCCTCACTTAATCCCTAACACTTGTACCCCTTCTTACTCTCGCGACGGCCGCTTCCTGATATACCTGTGTAGTAAAAACAGCCCCCAAAGGGGGTCAGCACGAATGCTGGTACGATCCCCTCATGGCCCCCAAGCTAACGTGACTACGACGACTAATTGTCGATAGCATGGAGGTTGATTAAATGCAAAACATAATAGTAAATGCTGTAAACAACAATCCATATACGAACAATCAAAGTTCACACACACAATGAACGGCTTAAATGCGTTCCCTTAATTAGAGAGTTAGTTATTTAACTCCTTAAGTAATGTTCCCTCTTAGTCTTAGTCCATCCTTATCTCACCTCACTCTTAGTCTTATCTTAATCTTAGAAACAACCATCCTTTAAGAAGGAGTGGATGTCGCTTATCTTAATCTTAATTATACAAACCATCCTTTAAAAAGGAATGGTTGCAACTTATCTTAACCTCACCTTAATCTTAATCTTAATAATACAAACCATCCTTTAAAAAGGAATAGTTGCAACTTATCTTAACCTTACCTTAGTCTTAATCTTAACTTAATCTCAATATACAAACCGTTCCTGGAAGGGAATGGTTGTAGCTTAATTCGAACCTGGGATTTAGGTGATCCCACCGCACCATCTTAATGCCACCTACTCTGGACGGGAGTCCAGCGCAGCTGAGCCGGCAACCGGCCCTAGGCTACAAGTCCGAAGACAAGTCCTTAATCGGAAGTCGAATCTGCTATAGATACCGCCACCTTTCCTTAGCATGCATGACCGGAGATCGGTCCCAGGTTTCCTCACTCAAGTTCCAGTTAGTAGTAATCTCAAGACCATGTTTGTTGGTTAACCTCTTTCGGTTCATATCGTCCCTCATTAGGGGGTTCCTTAGTCTCACTCAATTCCTTACTAAACATTGGTTAGTAAGTTCTCACGGTATGTTGTGTTCGTTTTCAAATATCACACAACAATACAATAAATATAATATATTCCGGTTGCATGCTTTATCTTGTTTACTGAGCACACAAAAACAAATAGCACACAAGCCGAGGGACACCTCGTTAGCAAGCAGGTCACCAGAGAACTGTACCGTTCACTGTTGGTCGTTCAGTTGCTTACTCTCTTCCGGAGTCCAAATCCCCAAGTCCTAAAACATTCATTCAGTTTTAGGTTGTTAATCACTTAACTTAATCCAACTTACTTAACTTGCTTAACTTACTTAATCCCTTAATGATTCCCACCTAACACCTCTTAAGTCTTACAACTTAATCTCACAACTTAACCTTAAACTTTTAAGTTTATTCTTAACTTAACTTAATCCCTTAAGTTCTTAGGGTCCTAATCTTTACCACCCTACCAAGGGTATACCTTATTACCTATTACCATCCTTAGAATTCAAAATTTCTCTTTTTTTTTATTTTTAGGCCCGACCGAACTTCCGACCGACCTTACCTAAGGTCGGTCCATTCCAGAACACTTCATCGTTTGAAAATTCTACCCCGACCGACCTTGCAAGTCCGGTCCCAAGGTCGGTCCATTCCCGAGAGTTTCCCCGAGGGAAATTTAAGCTCGACCGAACTTGCCAAGTCCGGTCCCATGTTCGGTCGATTCCAGAGACTTATTACCGTACAAATTACATGCCCGACCGACCTTGCAAGTCCGGTCCCAAGGTCGGTCCATTCCAGAAACTTTCTCCGGTAGTGTAATTTGAGCTCGACCGACCTTGCAAGTCCGGTCCTAAGGTCGGTCGGCTCCAGAACCTTGTTTCTAAATTCTCTTTTCAACTCCAAACTTCTCCTCATATATCCTAATATGTTATAACCTCATTTGGGCACCTCAAATACACCTTAAGCCCTCCTCTAAACACATTAAATCTTCCACCAAGATCCACCTTAGTCATTATGCATTCTCCTTGTAATAATGCTAACACTTGTAATGTTTTCCTCTAGGTTCTAGGTGGTGGTTCATACCTAATGTAACCACTATGCCAAATGTTTTCCTCACCACTATAACATCATCTCCCAAGCATCTTTCACCATCGAAAATTCTTTTATGCATTTACTTAAAGTTCCTTCACAAGCTTAAGCTTCCACCCATCAACACCTTATTTCCTTCCTAGTTGTTTACCAACATTTGCCTAAGTCCTAAATACTCAATTACATTCTCTTGATTCCTAAATCCTTCAAAGTAATGCCTAAGTCATTATAACTCATTATAACACTTTATCTCACCCCTTTTTCATCAAGACAACCTCTAAGACTTCCTAGTACTTCCTTAGTCATTAAATTCCCTTAGAACATATCTAAATCACCTTAAGCATTACACCTTCTCCTTAAACTCATGCACAAGTCTTACATTCCTCATCTCATGATTTTGGTGTGTTCAAAAACACTCACCAATCCTCTAATTCCTCCTAGACATCTCTAGGTCATTCTAAACCTCAAGAACTCTCTGGTTAACTAATCTCCACTCAAATTCCTCATAGTGACTCCTAGTAAATCCTAGGTCATATTAATTCACCACCATCACCTAAACACTTATTTTCTACTCAAATTTCGCCATAGCTTCTCTAGTATCTTATCATGCCCACACACATTATTTTTCCTCATTTAACCATCTCACTCACATCAAGTTCTTTCTCATCATATCTCATCACCAAACCAACTCATTCACAACAAACTCAATATTTTGCAATAATCTTAAATTGCATAGCACTAAGGCTCTTAAATGACGTGGCTCTTAGGCCCTTAAATGACTTAAACTTAAACACTGAATTTCCCACTTATATAAGCTTTCAACCTGCAAATACACTCATCAATCTCATAGTAGTTATAATGCTCTTAAAATCCACCTTAAACTTATATTACTAACTCATTCTCATTAGCTCCTTAATCACAAGTTCATAAGCTTGTTTAAGTTCTTTTTCCTTAGGTTATATAACCCAATACACAATGTAAGCTCTAAGCTACATTGGTACTTATCTACAACTCATTCCTTAATCTTAAACCACCATTAGGTAAGCATTTTACCTTGCTTTCTCAAGCTTATCTTAATCTCCTCCTTAGACCTTCTTCTTGCATAGATCTCGGCCACCACTTAAATTCCCCTTGCCAATGTTCTAATCAATATTCAATGACTCATATGAGTACCAAACAATGCACTAACCTCAAGGAATGAAAACCTAGGTTAGAAATGTGTTCTAAAGCATAAAAGTGGATGATTACCTTGAAGTCTCAAGGTAGACTTGGGCATTGAATGAAATAAGACCTCCACTAGTCCTTGGTGAATAAATCAAGCTAGAACAAGGCATAAAAAATAGCCCCATGAGCCCCATGAATTTTCGGCCATGTACAAGAAATGATGGAAACATGGTTTTTCTTACATTTTTTACCTTAAGAGAATGGAGAAGCTAATGAGCTCTTCAAACTTGGTTTTCCTCCATCAATGGAGTTTCCTCTTGGCACCAAAATGGAGCTTTGAAGGATTTGAAAAGATAGAAGGATAGGTCTTGACCTAACTAAGAGAAATATGTGTTTAGTTTTTGATTTGGAGCAAAGATGAACACTTAGTGAGTGATTGAAGGTGGAGCACCCATGGATGGAGCTCTCTCGGTTTGGAGCAAAAGAAGATAAGAAGAAATCGTGTGAAGAAGAGAAATGAAGAGAGAGAAGAAGAAAAGGTGGCTTATAAGAGATATTTGCTTTAATAAAGCAAATAGTACTCTTTTACTTATCTCTTCTTTCCTTCCTTATGTGACTACTTATGGTGACTCACCCTCCTTTAGAAAACCGGCCCCCTACCTTAAATAAGGCTAGGCATGGTCTTTGTTGACCAACTAATTAGCTTATATTGATTAAAACTAAACTAGTTACTATTTGGCACTATTCACTGATTAGTGCACATATTTCTGAAATTTTTGATTTCCCATTGATTTAGGCTTCCTAATGTGATACTAATTAGTACACATGTTGATTAAAGAGTAATGATGGACATTTAGCCACTGAAAACTCAATTCTAAGACAATTTCTCAAAAATGTGCTTTAAGACTTCTTAAAGCACATTTTGTGTTTTAAACTTGTTTTCAAGCTTGGTTTTCTTTGCTAATTGATTTAAAATGTCCATTAGCATATTACTAAAGTCTTATAATGGTATTTGGGTGCTAATCAAAGTCACTCCAAGCTTTGAGCACGTTTTTGCCCTGATTGCCCTTAAGGCACTTTCTTGTGTTTTCCTTGGTTTAAATTGTCTACCAATCTTTCTAAGGCATATTTTAGCCTTACTACATCATAATTTGATGTTTGCTTAGCATACTTAGGTTTGGGGTATTTCACTAGCAAGCTTATTAATGTGTGCGTACACTTTAATTAAAACCGGCCCATATTAATTAGTAGCCCGGGTCGTTTTTCGTCTTTTCGAATTAAACCCATTTCGTCTCCCGGTTTCGATTCACTCCTGGGACCCGTTTTCTGGAATTTTCCCGTTTAATTAATTTTAATTGCTATAGACACTCACTATGGTCTATTATAATTATTTAACCATCTATAATTATTATGAGTTTATTAATCTCGTTTAAAATCACGTTTTTCCCGGTTTCTCGAAAAACGCATTTTAAAGCTCGTTTTGATTTTTAACTCGTTTTCCGGATCCGTTTTCTCTAGGAATCGTTCTCACGTATTTATTTAGGCCTAATTAAGCTCTTAAATATTCCGTTAGCCTAATTAATCACTGTTTTTAAACCCGGGTATTTCAATTAAAACTATAAACCTTTAATTTGATGGAACTAAGTTACATAAGAAATTATATTGATCTACTTTACCACACTAAAATATTAATATGTCATTTGAGGATAAGGTGTGAGGGTTTTTCATAATAGATTATCTTATTAAATATTTGGCAATTTCACTTATGAATGAGAATTTCATTCTTAGATAAATTCTACCTTATGTTAAGATATAATGCTTATTCTAAAACATAATAAAGGGAATTAACTTATTGAGTTATTCCTTTGAAACCTTGGGTTTTGTAAGCAATTTAAAACGTATTTAAGACTTAAGTTTTTTTGATGTTTAGTATCAAAGGATTTTACATAGTCTATGGAGGGAATGTGTGTAAAAATAAAACATTTAGGAAATTAAATGTAAGCAAGGATACATAAAAGGTTATCTGAAAACACCTTATTATATAGTTAATGATAAAGTAAATAATACACCTTGTGAATACTAAATGTAAGAGTTCGATGAGTCTAAGATAATTGGAATGTAGTTATTTCAAGATGAAAAGTAATTTAACATCTTAAGACAAAATTATTTAATGGTTGTAATAAAAGTCATTCTGAACTAAAGATAAGATGATTGAGTTTAGTACTGCAATTAAGTTATAATAAGATGCATCTACAATACTATGATTCCAATATACATGATGTAGACCCTAATTAAGTTGAGGCGAAGATTTAATCATAATGGGTTATCTTGTGGATATTGATAAAAGTACATAATCATTACCTTCTGAAATGATGGTATAGTATTCTAAGATTTATTGAATAAAATATAATGCACTTATGACATAAAGGTCTTAAATGTGAGAATTACAGTTAAGTATTAGTAAAGTGGATTAAGTGGACCAATTAACAAGTGTTAGTAAAATACATTCCTTGGTCTTACAACCTTGAGCTACACAACATTCTAAGATAAGTCCAAGCTTATACATAACATTTAAGTGAGGGCTTAAAAGACATTTGAGACTTAGAAATAAGAGTGAGGAATTTATTTAAGTTTAACTTAGGCTACAAGTTATTGATGATAGACTACCTTTAATATTCCTCAGAGTATTGTTGAATATTTGCACAAGTCGACTAGAACTGCTACAACATTAATCAGGTACAATTTCTCGTACTCAAAAAATTTTGCTAACGAACTTTATGGAATGTTTTGAGAAACGCTAACTGAGCTTGAATGGATTTCAAAGGAAACTATTTGTGTGACTAACTCAGCTTGAAGTGACTAACTGAGCCTTGAATGTACAACTCACATGATCATTGGTTCCTCTTATCTGGTTGTCTCATTAGATATTAACTGCTGAGGGTTTACGCCTCTACACTCTGTAGGACTGAGTGTTTTGGTATTGCTCTTGTGTAGTTAGTGATCTAGTGGGGTAACTGGGAATATAGGAAAATATCTAGTATTGGTAAATTCTGCCTTTGGATTATGGGTATTGTTTCATCCATGAGTCGAGTTTGATCAGCCTTATTGGGAATGGATTCTTTCTATTAGATATTAATTGCTGAGGGTTTACGCCTCTGCACTCTGTAGGACTGAGTGTTTTGGTATTGCCTTTGTGCAGTTAATAATCTAGTGGGAATATGGGAAAATGTCAATCTTCATATTGAGTATGAATTCTTTCTATTAAGTGGTGCACACACTTTTCACCGATGACCGAGAACGGGTCGGTGGCAGCGGAGGTCTGCTATACCTCGTCCAAGTGGACAACTGACAGCGGAGGTCTGTTTACCTCATCCTTGTGACAACTGACAGCAGAGGTCTGTTTACCTCGTCCTTGTGACAACAGACTAGCGGTGGGGGTCATCTCTCCCAATTGGTTTATTCCACTCTTGAGTATATTTGTCTATGGGAATCAACCTTCTGAAATGGTGGAGACATAAACTGTTTACCACGGGTTATGGATATTCATGTCATTCCTAGTCCTTTGTGACTACTTAAGTCTTTCTCTTCTCAACAAGAATTGGTTCTAACATCAACAATGGATGCTTACTAACTATATGGTGTGACTTCTTAAGTGGTTGACTTTGTTTTAAAGTTCTTTGTCTCTATCTTTGCCTTGTTCTCTTTCCTCTACAACTAGATTGTTCTGAAGTGCTTTTTCTCTGTTTTACTTTTAAGAGTTTGTTTTCATGTTACTGTCTTATTTAAAGAACTATGTTTTAATTTATTGTTTTGGAGAATTGTACCAGTTCCATTCCAGGGAATTGACTCACCCCTCCCGGGGTGGGCTGCTTGGTTTCATCTTGCAGGTACGAATTGTTATACAGGTGGCCACGAAGAGTATAAGTGATTGGGATGGGAATTAGGAATTTTGGAGAGCTGTTGTATTTTGTTATTATTATGTTTATATTATGTTTTCTCGAGTTCAGACTATAACATTTGTAAGTAGTAATTGGTGAGGTTTTGTACGGGGTGTTTGGAACCCGATGATCTGTAATCGCCATTAGAGATTTTATTCCGCTGTATTTATTTTAAATAGGGGTGTTACAGAAATTGGTATAAGAGCGTAGTTACGCTATGAACCCAAGAAAACAAGCCGAGTGAAATACTTAGAATATAGGTGCACTTAAAACTGGGGAATTGGGAAGTGAGGATTCTAGTAAGGCACGACTCCTAACCCTTCTCGAAATTGTGAATGATTCCTTCATACATTTTTTTATGAATGTCTGTTGAGAATGGTGTGTTGTCATACCGTTTGAATATGAAATTACAGTAAGAATATAAGTTTGGAAAATCGTATATTGAGTATGATAAGATTCTGGTTGGGATAAATCATACATTGGGCTATTTTTCAAAAGCCTACTTATGGGGAATACATTGCTAAAAATACAATCCTTTAAAAGCTAGTACACATGTTCCTAGATACTAGTGTTACCGCCATTAGTCACCCTCGTGACTAACAAGGCCTTACTAACTCCACTCGTAACGGTCTGACGACTGAATACATACTTCAAACTAAATTCCAAACATAATCCATAAACATACATACCGAGTTCTACTAAGTTCGTCTTTCCAAAATACAATACATTCGTCTTATGACAATACATAAGTTCTAACCATGGCAATACATAATCAAACGGCTCCCGGTCTAAAATCAACCCTACCTACTCTAGATCGGGTCAAGTCACCATCATGTACCTGAAAAATGTTATGAGGCCCCCAAGGGGCTCAGCACGATCGCTGGTATGAAATACGTGTAGTGCACAAGCTACTCGGCCACACACAGCTACTTGGTTATTAACATGCATCTGATTCATTTCTACAATATATATTAATACTGTAAACACACATCATGCAATGTATAACACTCATACAATCAGACATAACATTTTAACTCAATAGAATAACGAGACATCGATATAACAAGTTGATTAGTTGTTCATATAATCTTGTTACAGCCATATTTACTTGTTGTGGACAAACCGCAAAACGGAATTGCCACTTCTCAAGTCAATACTTAGCTTATATTGGGTACATTTAAATCCCGGTTAGAAGAGTAACAAAACTCTCTAATAACCACCGTCATTGTGATGTATATTGATTCGGGTATGAATATTCCCTCTTAGATGAGATGTAGACTCTCGTATATAACAACCGGGAACTTTTAAACCCGATGGGAGTAAAGTAAACTCCTTTAACCACCGTCAAAAAGAGACATACATTTAAGTCGGGTATGAAATGCCTCAAACCTAAATATGGTAATAAAACATCAAGTTATGATGTAATAAGGCTAAAACATGCCTTAGAAACATTGGTAGACTATTTAAACCAAAGAAAACACAAGAAAAAACCATAAAGTCAATTTAAGCAAATACTTGCTCTAGACTTGGTGTAACCTTGATTAGGACCCAAAGGTCATTCCTATACCTTAATAACATGCTAATGAACATGTTAAATCAATTACCAAGGAAAAACAAGCTCAAAAACAAGTTAAAACACAAATTGTGCTGTAAGACTTCTTAAAGCACATTTTTTAAAAATTGTCTTACTAATGAGTTTTGAGTGGCTAAATGGCCAAGATTATACCTTAATCAACATGTGTACTAATTAGTATCACATTTTGAAGCCTAAATCAATGAGAAACCACAAATTTCATAAATTTGTGCACTAATTATGAATAGTACCCAAATAGTGCCCAAAATAAGTTAAATGACTTCCTTAAGTGGTCAGTAGTCAAACTAGACATAAATATCAAGGGACACGGTTTCTTAAGGGATGATTCACCACATAAATCATTCAGAACTTATAGAAAAAGAGGGAGGGGAGGAAATTGACTATTCACTTACTTTTTGCATAAGTAAAGAAATATCTCATTTGCTTTCCTCTCTCCTCTCATTCCTTTCTTCTTCCAACCGGCCACCACGTTCTCCTCCCTTCTTCCTCACGTAAAGGAGCAGAACTCCATTTTTCTTCACGTTCTTCAACTTCAAATGCTTGCCAAATACAACTCCAAGTTCCAAATCAAAAACTGAGCACGTATTTGTCTTAGTTGAGTCAAGGCCTTCCATCCTCTCTTTTCAAAATTTCAAAAACAGAAGTTAGACTCCATTGAAGGAGCTACATTTGAAGAGGAAAATTCAGTTTCAAGACCTAGTATATGCTCTCTTTGGTTTAAGGTAAGAAAAGCTTAAGAAAAATGAAGTTTCCAGCCATTTTCATTAATGACGAAAATTGCCTCTTAAGATGGCTTGTTTTACTCCTTGCTTTAGCCTTGATTCATTCTTCAAAAGAATAAAGGAGGTCTTGCCTCTATTCTCTATCAAAGTCCATTCCAAATTCCTAAGGTAAACACCCATTTTAATGCACTAAGCAATCCTTTGTAACTTAAAGGTGATTCAATGAGTCTAGGTATATTACTTAGGACTCATTATACCTATTTGAATGTTGGTTAGAAGTTTAGCAAAAGAGGAACCTCCTTGGCCGATTTTCAATCAAGAAAAAAAACCAAGAGGAAGAGAATAAGTGAAAGGCTTGAAACATAAGGTAAATTGCTTGCCTTAATGTAATTGAGTGCCTTAAGAAAATGATGTTTATATAGATACCAAACGTAGCCTCGAGCTTACATTACAATATGGTTTATATAACCTAGGGAAAAAAATATGAGCGAGCTTAAGAACTTGTGAACTTGTGACTAAGGAGCCAATAGAAAATGAGTTAGTAAGATAAGCATAAGATGGATTATAAGAGCATTTATAATTGCCATGAGATGGAGTGTTATGTAAATCTCTAAATGTGGGAAATTCAGTGTTTAAATTCATGTCATTTAAGGGCCTAAGAGCCATGTCATTTAAGAGCCTTAGTTCTATGCAATTTAAGATTATTGCACTATATTGAGTTTGTTATGAATGGTTTGAATTGGGTGAGAAATATCATGAGAAAGGATTTGTGTGTGTGAGTTGATTGAATGAGAAAAACTAGGCATTTGGGCATGATAATATACTAGAGAGGCTATGGAAAATTTTGAGTAGAAAACAAAGTGTTTTAAGGAGATTTTATGACCTAGAACTTATTAGGAGTCATTAAGAGATAAATTGGTGCAAGTAAATGAACTAAGGTGTTCTTGAGGATTAGAATGACCTAGAGATGTCTAGGAGAAATTAGAAGTGTAATGGGAGTGATAATCACCTTTAAACTACAAGGGAAGGATTGCTAAGATTAATGAGAAGTTTAAGGAAATGTGGAGATGTTAAGAGATTGTCTAGTAGTGAATTTATAAGTATAACCTTTATAGTAATGGGTGGACTTGGGTGATGGAGGTGAAAACTGTAGGAGAATGTTATAATTGTCTAGGGAATGACTAAGAATGTATAAGAGTGTATAACCATGAAAAGGGTGAGTAAATTGAGTAAAGGAGATGGAAATGTTTAAGAGGAATTTAGAATGGTAAAGTTGAAGGAGTAATTGAAATACCCCTAATTAATTAAACATTTAATCAATTAAATTAAGGGCTAAACATGCCTTAAAATCAATTTAAAATTAACAGTGGTCAACATAAAGCAAATATTGCACCCCTTGACCATTTAGGGTAAATATATACCTAAATGAACTTCTTAGGACCTAAAATTTTGTCCTGAGAATTATAACACATAAATGAACGTAATAAAATTATTGGAAGACACTCCGACACAAAGAACAAGCATTAACATGCTGAAAAGTCACTCAGGGAAAAAATGTGCTCTAAGAAGCTTTGGGACCATCAGACAACCACCTCACCCTAATTCCTTAAGTGTGCACACCCCCTATGAAACAGCAGTAACATAGGGTAGATCAGAGGGCTTAACTGCAACAATGTGTGTAGCGCAAATAATAATAATGGGGAGCACTTATGGCTCCCAAACAGTGGAATGCATCCTGCGAAAGACTCCTAAAAATCCACAAATGAAATACCACAACACAATCCAATTCCTTCAATTCCAAACACGGGAAACAATCCCAATTTCCAAACACCAACCGAGAATCCATTAAAACACAGCCAAAGCCCTTTTTCTCCAAATTGTAAAACATCATTCAAATATCCATGAGCATAAAATTTACCTGAACAATCAATTCACCTCACGGACTCAACTCGTCAAAATTATTGGTAGCACCCGTCAATGTAAATGGAGTATAGGTAACCAATACAAACAATCAGAATCTACTAAAACAAACGAATAAAATTATACATACCTATGTAGAACACATTACCCAACGATTCACTAACTGGCACCAGGGAATTGACTAGACCTCGTCAGTAGATGGCATGAAATTGTCAAGAGCTTGAAGAAGAAGAGCGTGAATACTTAGCGTAGTATAAAATGGGAACTGTGAGAAACTGGAAAGGAAGGAGCGTAACGACAATACGATGTTGATGAAAAGTAGTAGGGATAGTCAGTCTTTTAAATAGGAAATATCTTGTCTAAATAAGAGAAATATAGTAATTAAAGATTTATGTTAAAAGGGATGAATAATTTAATAGTTAGGGAAGAGTTCTAACTATTAGTATTTAAATTATTTGTAAGAGATAGGAATTGTTGAAGTTAAGGAGATCAGTAAGCGGAAAATAGTAATGTAACTTAGGAAGAAATAAATCTAGAATCAATATGGTAGTAAAACGTGGTTTACCGTTGTAACACTGATCCGGATGAGAAACAAATATTTGAGAAATTAATTATTAAACCTTTTTTTGAAATAGGAAGGAGATTGAAATTAAATGAGTTGAATAAAGCAGAATAACATTTCCAGCAAACGGTTGTTATAATGTTAAGGAGGGTTGTAGAATTCTAATAACAACAAAATCACGAGAAGGATATTATTAATTTAAGGAAGTCAAATGGAATTTGAACTCTTGTAATTTGAGATAATTAATAATAGGAAGTAAAATCAGATTTGAACTCTAGAAATTGAATAAGTACAAAGAGAAAGTCAAATTGAATTTGAACTCTATGTATTAAAATTAATAAGTTTGAAAAGAAATTTCTAGAATTATATTTTGAAATTTTAAATAACGTAATGAAGTTAGAAAGGTGAAGTAATTTTTAGATGGTATGACAACGGAAATATTGCTAAGGTTAGTAAAAGTAAAACGTTATAAATAATCATTAACATTTTAGGGACAAGAATTAATCCAGTAAAAGGATGTCGTTAATTCCCTGGGCAGCCTTGATACTAATCCCGGACGTTTATTCATACTATATACTATTTTATTCCTAACTTGCAATTTCATGGGTATTTCATCCTTACCCACTGCGGCATCACCCTTTATCCCTCCTAAGCCAAACGCATTACCGAAACAGACATACTTGGTCAGATTCTATACAACAAAACTCCATCTTTTCAGATCAAGCCTGTCTCCAAACCACCTCCTTTTATACCCAAAATTTTAACCCCCTCGGAATAGTCTCTAAGGCATACGTGCAACAAAGGGCAAAAGGGTCAAAAAGCACCATGTCGGGATTTTCCAAGGACATTTTCAAGATTTTCTATTTTCATATGACTTGTTCATTATCTCCAAATACTTCCAAATATCATAGTCATTGTGAAAGGTATTTCATGATTTTCTGATAATATTTATTCTGGAAATTTAGCTGTTAATTCATATATAAGCTAATTTCTTTAATAATTAACACATGAAATAGCCTCAAAGTAGAAATAGAAAGAATTCCAAAATTAAAAAAAATTGTCACATGTTTAGCATGACTACATATAGTCATAAACTTGAAATTATCTTATTCGGAACCTTAGCCCAAAATTTTAAAGAGAAATTCAATCATTTTACAATTTCTCTGTCCTTTGGAAATACCGAAATCAAATCAAAATGTCATGAAATTTTAATACAAGATAGAGGATGGTGTTTAGAGACTAATTCCGTTGGAATTTCATTTTTGACTTTCCAATAATAAGTTTTGAATTATGGGAGATTCCAGATTTTGAGATTTTTATCTAATCGGTTATGTATCGAAATAACCTGGTTTTAACTCTCAAAATTCCTAAAACTTGTCTTTTATCTTTGGTTAAAATTTTAGAAATTTTATCGACCTGTAGCATGTTTTAAAAAATCAGTTTCTTAGAGCACAAAATCGAGATTTTAGATAAAAATTTGTTCTATCAACATGGCCTTGCTCTTTCTAAAAAGGACCTTCCAAAAACAACCTAGAGCAGAGGAGAACATTTCCAAAGTCAGAAGAGGCAGCCGTCAACCTTCTTCCCACGTTTTTGCACTTCTAAGTCTCAAATCTATACCGAAATCACAAAAAACACATTCTCTCTTCTCACATTGAGCTTCCTAGTACCAAAACACCAAAAATATAGAGCCAAACCATGGTCAAAACATAAGGAAGAAGGGGTCAGAAGCACGGGTCAAAGTCGAACTGGATTGGCCATCAACGAAGCATTGAAGATTCCCAGCATGAAAGAACAATCAAATCCCGAAGTCAAAACAGGTTGGAATTCGAATTCCTTAACTCCCCTAATCTTAATACACTTCTGGTTAAAATTTCTAATCGAATTGAATTTTCCTTGCTTCTAAATTAAGGTTTGTTTAAGTTTATGCCTTATAACTTGTTCACTAAGTTTCATATTAATTTTGACTTCAAATTGAATTCTTTCAATTACTAACGCGCTTATAATCTTCAGGCTACGTACGATAACATTTAAGCCAAAACACCACCAGGAACAGCTTCAACGCCGCCGTCCGAGGCCGGTCCGCAACGGACGCTAAGTCCGGGGTCCTGGACCCTGTCCGTAATCCCGCACTCCCCGGACGGGTGGCGGGACAATTTTATTTCAAAATTTATGGTTTTTCGACTTATGTCTGGGGCCCACGGACGCCTTGTCCGTGGCCCCGGACTTTTCAAAATTGTGTTTTCTTATAATTTGACTTTTCTGTTTATTCTAGATTAACTGGGGTTCGTGGTCTCGAACATTAGGTCCGTGGCTACGGCCATAATTAAAATTCGACCTAATTCTAACCTTCGAAACCCTAGTTTATGTAGTTTTAATTTTCACTTTATTCTGTTATAAAATCCAAAAAAATCAGAAGCGCTCACTTAGGCTAAAACGACTCGTAATAAGCCGTAATTAAACTAAGTAGAGTAAAAACAACTTTAGGGGTAATGAAAGTAATTGAACCCAAAACAAGTCGAATACCAAGCCCCCGAACCTGAACTCTCCTTTCATAATTTAATCTAGGTCAAAATTAGGTGGCGACTCATAAAGGTTCCAGTGGCTGACTTAAGATTTAATAATTAATGTTTTATGACATAGTATTAAGCTTAGGTATAAATGGACCTAGAAACCCGACCAGATCCTAATCAACTCGAATCAACCTAGGATAGGGTTTAAAAATCGGGGCTCACAGAATGGCGACTCTGCTGGGGACAAATTCTTAATATTAACTTGTTTAATTTTTCAAAAGAAGGCTTAACTCATAAAATTGTTTAATTATGGCTTTATTACATTGTTTGTTTACTTTCGTGCGCACTTTAATTTTCTGCACCCTTACATCATATGAGAGCGAGGGTCCACGCAAACCAATTTCACCCCGGGACCCGTTTGAGGGTCCCCTGTCAAGGACTCACACCTTTTTAGGTGAGGTGAATAAGTGGGGGAAAAGAGGAGGGTGTCGTCTAACCACACACCCTTAATGCCTGGGCTTTAGCCCCAAGCATTTTCCTAGCAGTGTCCTTACCTAACCTTGTTTGGTCATTCAAAGACCCGACTGTAGACACACACCTTCAGGTGATGTGAAAATAGTGGGGAAGCCCAAAGAGAATAGCGTGCAAGCCCTATTCCTTTAAGGTGACCTGTGCCCATGCCCCAAGCACGTCTCCGGATCGATCCATACCCGATTTGATTTAAACGTCTAGTAAGGACATGTTGAATTTGTGTGGGCCTTGTTTGCTTGTATGATCGGCCTACTACCCAGCCTAGAGGTTGATAAGAACTTCTCCTACATTAACCTAGCCCAACCGGAATTGGCAGCTTTATTTGTTTGCGGCCCAGAGGCCCTATTTGGTTTAGTATGTGAGTCTTTCGGGCTTTGGCCCAAAAGCCTAGACTTAGGTGATTTTTCTTCAGGCCCAATTTAAATTATCCAATTAGTTCTTGGCCCATAAAAAGAAATCCACCTGAACTTGAAATACCTCACAAGTCCTGAAAATAAAATCTTTTTGGCATAGCAACCATCTTCCTAGATCTAGGTGTCACCTCTCAGGCCCAATCAAAGCCATCTATTTAGATTTCATTGCAAATTCCAATTCATAGTCTGAAAAATACTCCGGCCCAAACACCTCATTTTCTGGGTATCCTGGCTCACTTACTTTCAATCTAATCTTTTTCCGGTCTTCAATCTACCTTGTGAAGCGTCATTCTCGTCCCAGTATCATTCAACCCACTTCCTTTTGTTAGCTAATAATGGACACCTTGGAAACAGGTAGACCCAAGTTCTAAGTGTGGTCCAATCAACATGGACGCCCAACTCGCAATTTTGGAACAAAAGCACATGGCCAACATTGATGCCATGGAGCAGAGACATAGTGCTGCCCTGGGACGCCGTGGAATCCAACTACGTCCCCATTATCGAAGAGTTGAAGGCAAAGGCTCTTTCCTTCGAGTCCGAACATCAAGCTCGGGACGAGTTAGTGGACAGGCTTCTCAATACCCTTTATGGCTGCATTGAAGTTGGCTCCATTAGGGTCCGAGGTTCGGAGGGGAATGTCAAAGAAATTGCTACAAAACTCAAGAGAGTGATCAGACAACCGGAAGCACCAACTTGCATCCAAAGTTGCACCCGTAAGAGGGAGGACCTATTCCGGACGTTGAAGCGGTAGAACCACCCCAATAGAACTCTCGTCAAAGAAGGTTTACAGACATCGGCCAAACGCCAAGTCAAGCACTTGAAGAGCTTCGGCGGAGATATCCGCTATGACCACGTGCGGTGAGGCCAGGAGCTACTCAGTTGGGGAGAAACCTTAACCAATTCTGTCATTTCCACGAGCTGGCCGGTCACGACACCGACCATTGCAGGGCTCTACAGCACAGGATTCAGGATCTAGTTGACCAGGGGCTTCAGTTCTCAGAGCGTAGAAGCATTTATGAGAATCTTACATCAGAGAACCACTAGGAGTTGTTCTTTTCAGCAGTCTTCATGCTTTTCTTTCATTTTACAATTGTTTTGATTTGTTTTGTTTTGCCTTAAATGGGTTTTATTTCTGGTTAAACTTGTCATCAATGTTATTTCTCTCATTTATCAATAAAGGGGTGTTTTCCTTTTGTCCATATTTCTCCTGTGAAAATCATGCATTCATTTAAAAACCAAAAACAAAAAAAAAACCAAAAAATTAATGAGCATCCTTAGCTTTTGAGAAAAGGACTGTGAAATATTCATTTCTCGACTATGGAACATAACGATTTGTCTTGCGCTTCTAAAAGGATGAACATGTCTAACCAAACACCACAACTCACCCCTAAACATCCAAATAAACCACATAATGGTTCAAAGTCTACATTTGTGGAATTGTCGTTATAAACCCTGGATTAATACTGGGGGCAATCTGAGTTTAAGTTCGTCATCTTTCATCTTTTGTCTATACGAGTGAACGAGTTTCTGAGTGAGAAATTAACGAAAGTGTTTTGAGCGGAAAAACCATGAGTGAATGAGCGTGTCATCAGTCCAAAGAAGTAACGTCGCTGTCGGCATGACGAAATGATCCACAAATGGTCCCAGAGTGATACAGGATCCAAAGAGCTCACATCAAAACAGCTCTCGAAACCCAAAACCGGGAAACACAAGAACCCCGAAGGCAAAGTCAAGAAAGGATAAAACAAAGAGGCAAACCCAAAGTACCTCAAGGAAATCCAAATGACAAAAAGAGGAGAAATAGTGTAAAGGACGACTTCAAAAGTCCAAGTCCAAGAGCTCGAAAGCAACGACAACACGAAGCAACTAGACGACTTCAAGACAAGGAAGATGAATTCGAGAGAAGAAGAAAGGTGAGGCTTTGGTCACCCATTTAACTCCACATACCTCAAATATCCCTCCATGGTCCCGTTGTCTTTCATCACACCACGGCCACGTTATAAGCTTCAAAGACTTCCGACTTGGTAATTGTGTATCTAATCATGTGAAAGTAATAGATCGAATGTGTAAATCCATCAAATATCAAATTCAATGGTCTAGAAGTTGTGACCGTAAATGAGAAATGAGTGCAAACACCAAACACGTCGAGTGTAGGTTAGGAAGCACCACATCTAAACATAATTGTTGACCATATGAGGATGAGACTAGTTCGCTTGTTTAATAAAAGAAAATACTATGAACTCTAGCTCAAATTGTCTTAAAAGAAAATACTAGGGGCAATTGTTAGTTCCAACAATTGCTATGACAACACCAATCAAAACCCAAACCTTAAGCACCACCGACACCATCACACAGGCCCACGTAAGCCCTTACCTCCACATCATACCACACAGGCCCTCATAAACCCTTACCTCCACATCATACCACACACAAGCCCACATAAACCCTTACCCCCACATCATACCACACAAGCCCACATAAACCCTTACCCCCACATCATACCACATAGGCCTACGTACGCCCTTACCTTCACTTCATACCACACAGGCCCACATAAGCCCTTACCTTCACATCATATACCACGGGCACCTCATAAGCCTTCACCTCCACATAAATTCCATGGCCCGTCATAAGCCTTGATTACCGCTCAAGAGATCTCCACATCAAACATCACACCACACCAGTGGCATGTTCATCTCCTAGGAGATAAATTACGAGTCTAAAATCTTTAGTCAGCAAACTAAAATTTCAATTTCCTTTTTAGTGGACATAATTTTCTTTAAATATTGCCACGTTTGGCACCTTTTTCAGTAACTTCTTGTCCTGAACAATTTTCTTTCAAACACTTCGGTTTCATAAATTCATTTGCCATCAATTTGCCATGTTGGCAATTTTCCAGCAATTTTGCTTTAAACAATTTTCAATTCTCATCAGTGTTTGGCACATTCCAGCAATTTCTTGCTTTAAACAATTTTCAATTTCTCATCATGGTGTTTGGCACATTGTCCAGCAATTTCTTGCTTTAAACAATTTTCAATTTTCATCATGGCCATGTTTGGCACATTTTCTAGTAATTTCTTGCTTTAAACAATTTTCAATTCTCATCATCACCATCTTTGGCGCATTTTCCAACAATTTCTTGCTTTAAACAATTTTCAACTCTCATCATTGTCATGTTTAGCACATTTTCTAGTAATTTCTTGCTTTTAATTCTCATCATTGCCATGTTTGGCACATTTTCCAGCAATTTCTTGCTTTGAGCTATTTTTAATTCAAATCATTGCCATATTTGGCACATTTTTCAACAGTTTCTTGCTTTGATCAAGTATTTTGCATGCACTGTGATTTCATTTTACAAGCTTTTGCATAAACCTCATCATCGCCACATTTAGCCCCTTTTACAATTGGTTTGCATTTTCGTCATTCAGTGCGAGACCCAAAATCAGTGCGAGATTCAGCTTTTTCTTCATTTAGTATGAGACTTCAGTGCGAGACCTATCATTCTCTTCAGTGTGAGACCTATTATTCTCTTCAGTGCGAGACCTCATCTTCATTCAGTGTGAGACAAGTATGAGACCAAGTATCAACATTAGTGCAAGACAAGTAATAGACAGTGTGTGATCCAAGTTGACGGGGCAGAGGCAATAAGTCTCCATCTTCATGTCGACTTTAAGGGAGAAACAACTAGAGGGCAGTGACAATAAGTCCCCTTGGTGATCTAGAAGTTATCCCAGCACCCCAGCTGGTGGGCAGAGGCAATAAGTCCCCATAGTATACTAGCAAGGAGCATTAGAACGTGTTTCCGTCCCCATAAGCATCCGAACATCATTTTCATACCATCCATATCATCTACATTTGCATCATTTTCATTATCTACATTTGCATTACTTTCATATCATCTACATTTGCATCATCTTCATATCATCCATCTGCATTATCCAGGCGCGTCACAAGACCCGACGACAGAAAAGTTGGCGAGGTTATGGCAATAAATCCTCCTGTGTGATGTCAACTTATTTTAGGATCAACGAATGGTGGGCGATGGCAATAAGTCCCCAGGGTTTTTACTAGGAGTTATCCCTGCACACCGGCTTGGGGGGCAATGGCAATAAGTCCACAATGGGTCCAGCCAGGAGCATTGGCACGGGGTTCGGTCCTCAGAAGCATCCCAGCATCATCAGCACCATCAGCACCGTTAGCATATCAGCAAACCATCTAGTCTTCACTTTTAGGTAGTCGACGCCTTTGAATAGCTCGACATTACTTCATTTTCGCTTATGGGTAGTCAACGCCTTAGAATAGCTTGACATTGTTTCGTTGATTATAGCATGACATTGTTTCGTTGACATCTTTTCATTCAGTTTAGGTAGTCGATGCCTTAGAATAGCTCGACATTACTTCATTTTCGCATATAGGTAGTCAACGCCTTAGAATCACTTGACATTATTTCATTTTTTTAATTGTTAGGTAGTCAACACCTTAGAATAACTTGACATCATTTTCAACATGTTTAGGTAGTCAACGCCTTAGAATAGCTTGACATAATTTTCATCACTTTAGGTAGTCAATGCCTTAGAATAGCTTGACATCATTTTCATCACTTTAGGTAGTCAGCACCTTAGAATAGCTTGACACCATTTTCATCACTTTAGGTAGTCAGCGCCTTAGAATAGCTCAACAACATATCATCATTTCAGGTTTTTGGCACCTTCGAATAGTTCAACAACATCTCCTTCTCCTTTAGGTAGTCAGTGCCTTCGAATAGCTCGACACAACCCACTAGATTTCAAACGACATACGAGGACTTTTAGGATCCAAAATTTTGGGGTATCACTCAAGAATCAACTAGAATTTTCATCTTCATTACAAAGCCAAGTTGTCGGGGGCAATCTATTATACCCAAAATTTTAACCCCCGTGGAATAGTCTCTAAGGCATACGTGTTACAAAGGGTAAAAGGGTCAAAAAGCACCAAGGCGGGATTTTCCAAGGACATTTTCGGGATTTTCTATTTTCATATGACTTGTTCATTATCTCCAAACACTTCCAAATATCATAGTCATTATGAAAGGCATTTCATGATTTTCTGATAATATTTACTCTGGAAATTTAGCTTTTAATTCATATTACAAGCTAATTTCTTTAATAATTAACACATGAAATAGCCTCAAAATAGAAATAAAAAGGTTTTCAAAATTAAAATAAAATTGTCACATGGTTAGCATGACTACATACAGTCATAAACCTTAAATTATCTTATTTGGAACCTTAGCCCAAAATTTAACAGAGAAATTCAATCATTTTTGCAATTTTCTCTCTCCTTTGGAAAATACCGAAATCAAATCAAACTATCATGAGATTTTAATACATAATAGAGGATGATTTTTCGAGACTAATGCAGTTGGAATTTCGTAATTTCAACTTTGCAATAGTAAGTTATGAATTATGGGAGATTCCAGATTGTGAATTTTTATCTAATCGGTTATTTATCGAAAAAATCTGATTCTAACTCTCAAAATTCCTAAAAATCCTCTTTTATATTTGGTTAAAATTTCAGAAATTTTATCGACCCGTAGCATGTTTTAAAAAATAAGATTCTCTTAGAGCACAAAATCAGGATTTTAGATAAAAATTTTGTTATATCAACAAGGCCTTCCTCTTTCTATAAAAGGACCTTCCAAAAACGACCTAGGGCAGAGCAGAACATTCCCAAAGTCAGAAGAGGCAGCCGTCAACCTTCTTCCCACGTTTTTGCACTTCTAAGTCTCAAATCTATACCGAAATCATCCCGAAATCACCAAAAACACATTCTCTCTTCTCGCATTGAGCTTCCTAGCACCAAAACACCAACAATATAGAGCCAAACCATGGTCAAAAACATAAGGAAGAAGGGGCCAGAAGCTCGGGTCAAAGTCGAACCGGATTGGCCATCAACAAAGCTCTTGAAGATTTCCGACGTGAAAGAACAATCAAATCCCGAAGTTAAAATAGGTTGGAATTCGAATTCCATAGCTCCCTTAATCTCAATACACTTCTGGTTGAAATTTCTAACCGAATTGAATTTTCCTTCCTTCTAAATTAAGGTTTGTTTATGTTTCTGCCTTATAACTTGTTTACTAAGTTTCATATTAATTTTGACTTCAAATTGAATTCTTTCAATTACTAACGTGCTTATAATATGTCAGGCTACGTACCCATAAAATTTAAGCCAAAAACACCACCGGGAACAGCCTTAACGCCGCCGTCCGAGGGCGGTCCGCACTTATGGACGCTAAGTCCAGGTCCCGGACGCCCTGTCCGTAAGCCCGGGACGCCCTCGGACGGCGGCGAGACAATTTTATTTTCAAAATTTAGGGATTTTCAACTTATGTCTGGTCCCACGGACGCCTTGTTTGTGGCCCCGGACTTTTCAAAATTGTGTTTTCTTATTAATTCGACTTTTCTGTTTATTCTAGTTTAACTGGGGTCTGTGGTCTCGGACATTAGGTCCGTGGCTACGGACATAATTAAAATTCGACCTAATTCTACCTCTGAAACCCTAGTTTAGGTAGTTTTAATTTTCACTTTTATTTTCTGTTAAAATATCCAAAAAAATTAGAAGCACGAACTTAGGTTAAAACGACTCGTAATAAGCCGTTATTAAACTAAGTAGAGGAAAAACAACTTCTAGGGGTAATGAAAGTAATTGAACCCTAAACAAGTCGAATACCAAGCCCCCGAACCCGAACTTTTCCTAATTTAATCTAGGTCAAAATTAGGTGGCGACTCATAATAGGTTCTAGTGAGCTGACTTAGGATTTAATAATTAATGTTTTATGACATAGTTATTAAGCTTAGGTTATAAGTCGACCTAGAACCTGACCAGATCCTAATCAACTACAATCAACCTAGGATAGGGTTCAAAAATCAAGGCTCACACCTCCTCCATCCAAAAAACTCCCTACTCCCAAACCTACTCCTACAGCTACAACTCTCGCTAAAAGAGTTACGGCCGTCGAGGAAACATTGTCCACCCTGGAATCTAAAGTAGATATGCTCATCGACGTTCTGAACGTCAATCATAAGAAGACGATGGATATCTTCGAAAGCGGAGTCAAGCTATTGGTCGAGGAGTTCAAAGAGAGTTTCAGTGAAGCGCTTACGGAGGCCAACACAATGGCGGATGCTGAGACTGTGGGGAAAGATGGTGCGATGGCTGATGATAAAGGCGAGGACCATGGAGATGTTTAACCGTTGCCCCCACTCCCCCCTAACACATAGTTGCTTAGGTTTTTTTTACTATCGACACTATCTCTTTAAGAATGTTTTTGTTATGCTCTGGTGGCTCTGTAAGACATTTATTACTGTGGTTTTTTTATAATGCTATGTGTTTCCCCTGATGTTGGCAAACGGGTGAAGCGGTGTATCCCGCGGGTGGTTTATGTGGACGACTATGTTTGGACAACGAGTGCCTCTGAAGGCCTCGAATTGTCATGGGTTGGTTTACTATTCTGTCAAGTAGATTGTTAGTGGTTTCATGCTTTAGTTTATCAGCTCTTTTTTAATTGCATCATCTTAAGAGGGAATGTATGTTTAAAATGGAACAAACAATGAGTTGTTTTCCCGAGATAGTTGCTCTGTTTTGTGATATTTTTAGGTACACTCGCTGGATACACCGAGTTTGCCATCATTAGCAAAAATGGAGAATTTTGTTGAAGACTTGGTTTTGTAGAAGATTGCCTCCTCAGTGAAAGCCGCATTGCAGAGCTACTAGCCCTCAAGATTTTCCAGTCTGAGTAGCGTTGCACATAGACTTCCACTGTCAACATGGATGTAGGATCGGACGGATGACTCAAACCAACTCACGGTGTTAGTCTGTGTGATGGTTTTACTCAATCATGCTAAGTTTGCAAAGCACTGATAATGTGGAAACACTCAATCAAACTAATCACGCGGAAGTAGTTACTCAAACTCGAAATGTGAAAATACTCAAACAAGCAAATTTAGATGTGCTCGAAAGATGGAAAAACTTAATCAAACTCAGCAGAATACAAAATATAAGTTATTTTATTTCCTTGTAAAACAAAATAACTTACACTGCCCACTAAGTAGAAAGGATCTACTTAGTGGAACTCACTCACTCACCCTATACATTATCTGATTAGCTCTTTGATAAGTGTAGTAAGCCTAGGAACACCCTAGATTGAGTCTGTCGATAAAGCACAAACTATCATAACTAGAAATGACAGAAAAAACTCTTGTTCTTGGTGACTTTTCCCTAACATAGGAAGAATTGGGATGAAAAAGCACAAATGCAACGAAGAACTCTATCTCTTTATATAGCAAAGCATCTGGAGCCATTGAGGAAGTCTGTTTCCAAAATGTTTGCTTTTTGAATGTTGTAGTTACTTGTAGTTGCTTAAAAATCGGTCCTAACTTCTTTGTGAATGTTGCTAAGCCTTGGCCCTTAATTTTTAGACAATTACCTAGCCATTGGATGACTTGGCAACACTCAATGATTATTCTCACGTCTGATGTACCTCACTGACTCTGTTAGTTCCAAAATTTTAGGACCTTAATGTCCATATTGCTATATTTTCAGATTTAGCACGTTGCTCACTTGACTGAGCTTACTTGTAACACCCCTACTAATCCTGCTCCTAAAAACAATATAATCGCAGCGGTAAATAACAGACTGTCGCTCTAGGGTGTCACTTTTATCACTCGCCCATACGGGTGATAACGAATTACCTGATAATCAACATGCGAAACGTATTCCCGCAGTGACCACAAGAGATAGATAGTAGAACTTAAACAATTTAAAACAATCCAACAACAACAATTATTACAGACCGTACTCGTGAGCATCTAACCAAATTACACCTCGGTTTACACAACCCGAGTCCAAAACGTCATCAGTATCAAACTGTACCAAGTTTAACCAACTGTAATATCACAAACGTCACGCCTCGCGTCGACCCCTCAGCAATCACCTGAAATAAATATGGTTTGTGGTATGGAATCAGCCCCTGCTGAGTATGTCATCACATGCCCCGTCATGCCCCCAAAGACCCCTCAATTATTTGGTCAAGAGCATGAGGTTCGTTACATGCAATACCGTTTTAATATTTAAAACTGTAAATCAAATAACATTAATATCCATACAATAACACAATCATCAACACACAATAAAACAACCACAAGTATAACCAATGAACAACAAAGCGAAACAACGAGAATAATAAACAAGTATTAAGTCTCGTCCATGGTATAGAAACCAATACTGTTCGCCACTGTATAATTCTCAAATGTATTATTTGTTCAGTTATACCTAGTGACAATGTCTCATTAAAACGACATGTCTCTAGTTACCCATGTATTATGGCGGGTCACCCACGGCAGTAGCCACTCCAACGGTAGAGTCTCCGACCAACGAGCCATTCTAGCTCACAGGAAATTTTCTTGATACTTGCGGACCCGTACGCGGAGATCCTGGTATCGTTTTTGTGATCACAACGCGCACCAAGAGCCACATCCTCCTGGCTTTACTTCCATTCATTAATTAATTATACCATCGCATCACATTACCATTTTTTTCCTAACACAGCAGACCAAGGTCATTGGTCCAATCCGGAGTCTGTAAACTCGGGATCCAGTGTTAGATACGAGAGCGGCGTATAGAAAGGCCAATGCTCCGTATAAAAGTCTTGGATAATATTTATATTTTATTATCCTAGTGCTACAACGTTTTACTGACGTTTCTTATATTTCATATAAGATAGCACCATAGCCGCTAGTTCGTTTTATATATAGGTTCATATATACGAACCAATACTGTTAATGCAACAACAGTAAATAATAAGCAGCTATAAATATACAATTCATGCATATTAATTATCACATTCAGACAAACAATCTTATCACATATCACACAGAAGTCTGAACTGAGGAAGCCCTCAGAGACAATCAGAGACACATAACAACATACCGTTCACCCTAATGTATTACGGTGGAGTATGAATCAGCAAGTTCCTATGCTCCGCGTGTCGTCTCTAACAGTCTATACAATACATAATGCTATTGATTAGCATATTGTATGACAACTCAATCCTACGGTACCCCGTACCGTCACTAATGACTCCCGGTTAACCCCCCGTTATAAACTGTCAATGTTTGTCGGGTTATCGGCTTAACTCGAGATTGAAAAATTGTTATGTTACATGCGTAGTCTTGCCTTGTATATTAGTATACTTATTGTTGAACTTGTTATCGCATGTGACTTAACATACCCTTGTATGTCGTATAGTTTGTTTCCTTAATGCATGTATGATTCTTTGTCATGCACTATACATCTCATCTTAGTATTTATTTTTCTAAGGTTTGTTTCTTTCTTCCTTTTTTTAAGTGGTATAATTCATTTGTAAACAACACTTTGAGTTATATAAATCCTTATTATCACATGTACACTCTTAACATTAGAATTCCATATCTAATGTTTGTAATTCTTTTTCCTTTTATCATATGTCATTTTAATTATGAAAATACATGGTCATTAAACCATGTTATATTTTCCACCATAACATATATTTACTTATAATCATGTATTATGGAACTACTTCTTATATGGTAAGTCTTATAACATATATTCATTCTTTTTAATGAATACCTCTTATATTATAAATGTTATAACTCTTATAACATCAAAACCATATTATAAATTCCATTTAAAAATGTTACTATTTCCGAACAGCACTTATGTTCTTAAGTATTTACAAAATCCACCACATAGTTAACATAATGTTACATTCTAGTTATATAACTTATGTTATGACATTTAAGTCATTAAAACAATTATAACATATAGTTGTAAATTGTTGTAAAATACCAAACAACTCCTTATATTTTCGGTTTCCAAAATAAACCACTAAACTTCTATAAATCATAAATCAACCTCAATTATATTTCATTGTTACACTTATAACATATACCTTATATTATAATCCTTAAACCTTAAAATAATTATAACCTATAGTTTTTAAAGGCTATAATTTTCGAACATCCCCTAGGACTGTTTTAATTAAATTTCCACCACCAAATGTTTTATATTTATCAAATCCTCCCAATTTATAATACATAGTTTTCTAATTCCATTAAAACCATATATTATACATATGTCCGTATAAAACCTTATATATAATTCCAAAAATCACCAAACTATACCAAAAGGTTATAAATATTATTCCTAACCTTATACTTCCTTTAAATCTCGGTTTTTCCACATAAGTTGCCCATTTGTAACAATATCATAAAATACCTTATATTATACTTATATAATTCATATAAACTCCAAATTTAACCAAATCAACTTCTAAAATTCCTAATAACCCATGGTTTGTACTAAACTCCATTTAGTACCCCAAGTTTTCAGAAATTACATTATAGCCCATCTCTTTTAAATCTTTTACAAATTAATACTTATCTTAATATAAGGTTGTATTTTAATTTCTAAAATTCTCCAACTTGGTCAAAGTCTCCTATATAGTCAACTTTGACTTCTAATACCAAATTGGACCCAAACCTTTCGGTAATTACAAGACTTTACCTATACTTTTCTATTTTTACAATTTTGACCCAAAACTTTATAAAATGTTATAATTTTTATTAAATTCATTTAAAAACCCTAAATTCCTTTATATTAAGCTCTCGGCCTAATACTTTGTTAGTAATTACCGTTTGGCCCCAATTTTAATTATAAGCATAAATAAAACTAAATAAGCTTATAAACTTAAATTAAAATGGCCTAATGACATGGCCTTATTACAACCTTGAACTTGCAAAATAAATTACACAATAAATGTCTCAAAATATAATACATACTCACGGCCTCACTTGTATTTGATTATTTTTCCACATAAGGTAATAATGAGACCATTATGTTAATTAAATCTCTTAAATGACTAGCTTAATTTATCTTAGTCATTTTTTTTCCGTTTTTAGGTCAATATGACCCTTATTTAATATTTCACTCTCGGCAATATTAATATATAAGCTTAGAAATTATAAAAATCATAGATTTAAGGTGTTTATACCTTGATTTATCCTTGTATGCTCTCGGCCACTTGAAGGAAAATTCACCACATGATTTAGACATGTTTAATACACAAAAACAAGATATGGTTACACTCCAAGCTTGAGCTTAACCATAAGGAATAATTAATGTAAGATTTAAGGCAAAAATCACCTTAAAATGCAAGGAGAATTCAAGATGGTTTCGGCCTGAATCAAACACACCACAAGGTGTTAGATCCACCATATTGACATAGGAAATAGCTAGATCCCAACAAGCTGCCTTGTTATTAGGTTTTACCTTGGAAAAATGCCTTAAAAAAGGGTATTTCCTTTGGATCTCGGCCACCCTTGCTCCAAATGGCTATCCAACTGATTGAACATGTAAATATGAAGAGTATGAGTGTATAAACTCATAAAAATCAGAGGAATAAAATCGGATGAAGAGTAGAGAAGCTTAAGGTATGTTTTTACCTTAAAATGAGATTTTGAGCAAACTTGGTCTCTAAACTTGTTTCAACCGAATTTGATTGATGTTCTAACCTTAGAACACTGAGAATAAGCCATAGGAACTGATTAGCCACGAGATCTAAGCATAGGTGGTGAAGAGATGAAGAAAAGAGCCAAAAACAAGCCTTAAACCATTACTTAGAAGCTTAGAAGTTAGATTTACCTTCCCAACTCAAGGAGTTCAGTTGAGAGAGCTTGGGAGAGCTTGGAAGGTCAGCTTCAATGGTTAGAATGAAGCTAGGAGAGAGAGAGAGTGATTAGAATTGGTATTATTTGATTAGAAAAGTAAATTTGACTAGTTTATTGTCTTGTAATTGAATGATGACTCACCTAAGGGATAAGAGGGACAAGGAGTCGGCTGTGGAGAAGAAAGGAGAGGCTCACACGATTTCCCAGCTGGAGGAGTCAAATAATGGAGCCTAAAGGAGTGTATAAACTAATCTAAAGCTAAAAGGTGCCCTTAATTAAGGGAAACATGTTGGAGTGCTGTCCATGGTGTGTACAAGTGGTGAAATGGAGCCTCCTTGGCTTGTGGCTGCCGATCTCTTATGGTCCAAGGGGTCAACTTTGACCTCTTGACCAATCTTAGTCAATGTTGACTCATGTGGGCCCCCTTTTAGGGTTTTATTTAATATTAAATTTGTAAAAATTTGTAAAATTTGGAATTAAATTCCTAATATGATATAATGTGATATAATATCATATTTAAAGGTATTTATAACCTTTAAGCCCATTAAAAATCAATTTAGAAGGCAATTTCACAAAAATGTGCTTTAAGGAGTTTTAGTGCACATTTTGTGTTGCAAGGTGTTTCTGAGCTTAGTTTTCTTTGGGAACTGTTTTTTTGTGTTCCTTACTTCATTATAATACTTAGGAATCCACTTTGGATCCTATCTAAGGTCATACAATCTTTATGGGGTCTTAAAGCACCTTTTTGGCTTTACCGATCTTAAGACATGTTTTGCCTTGTTGAGATCTTTAGATTGTTCCCCAGTAATATTTAGGTGTTTATTAACCATCTTAGATCATTAATAGATCATTTAATTATATTTTAAAGGTTAGGGGTATTTCATTACTGAAGCCAATATTTAAGGCCAAAGGGGGTAAACATTGCTCCTTAATTTTCGGAACTGATTGACGGACTCTCTCAAACTATTAGAAAGTCAAGGCTTCAAATTTTACTCACATTTGCATGAATTTCGGACCAAGGCTGATGGTTGATAACCATTGTGGTTTAGTGAACGTTACTCCTTAAATTTCTCAACTGATGGATGAACCCACACGGATGGACTTACTCGATCTATCAGTAAAGACGAAGACTCGTTCGACCGAAGGACTCACTCGATCTTTCCGCAGGGACGAACACTTCTCTTGTTGATTGAATTACTCAATTGTAGGACTATCTCAGCAACACCTTCATACTCCAACAACGGATCAATACTTGACACGCACGCACACGTTCAGAACTAGTCAACTTCGAGAATTAAAGAGACATGGAACACAAACTCTATGGAGATCATGGAGAAGCAAGACCACTCCGATACTTGTGCATCTAAACTGAGCCTCACTCCACGATCAGTATCAGATATTTTAGCCTTTCTTTAGACTGTATATAAGCACACATTTGTAAAAAGAGAAGTACGCATCCGAGTTTACACCTTATAAGAGAGAAAAGGATTGTTTGAGAGACACAATATTTACGAGAGATCTTGGTGTGACTTAGTCACTCTAGCTTAGGTATTTATCACCTATAGAGCACACAAAACACTCCCTTTACTCCTTATTCCGTATTGATATACTTATAGAGTAGAGCGAGTGTTGGATGAGACAGAATACTTATGTCGAATCCCAAGATAGGAAGCTAGGTTGTAATTCGTCTTGAATTTCAATATAAGTGAAATCCTGTCTTGTTAAGTTTATACAAAAGCTTCTGTGTTATCATCTTTGGCAAATACTTGTCTCCAAGCAGGGTTGGTCTGAGACTAACACCTCAGAGCTACTCGGTCAACACCTTGATCCTATCAATCTTCCTCCATTGATGCTCCATGGAAGAACACCTTATGTTCTTGACAAACACTCCTCATAAACCCTTGTGTTTCCCTTAAATCTTCTCCTTTCTTCATCAAGAACAATACAACTCTTCTTCCTCTCTTCATTATACTTAAAATCTGTTGCTTTTAAGGTCAAAAATCAGAAGTAAGACAAGGGAAAGCTTGTCCCAGTCCAAGTAAAGTTAAAGGTAAGAAAGGTACTCTAAAACCCCAAGATCTTCCCACTTATTTGGAGGTCCAAAAATTTAGCACTGTTAAGATCATTTCCTTCAATATTTTCATTCAAGAACTTGAGCTTCTTCAACTCCTAAAAATAGCCAAAAGTTCCAAGGAAAACAAGCTCTAAACTAGGAAAGACTTCAACCAAAGGTACGGCTCAAAAACTATGGTTCCTTGTGCTTAATCTATCTTCAAAGCTTTAGATATATCTAATATATAACCATTTACCCCTTTTCCTAGTGCTGGCCAAAATTATTGGGAAAACTATTAACACTTGAGTTATAAGGTAAATCTTATTCCTTAAGGTTCATTTTGGTGCTTTAAGCCTAATATCTCCATTTGGTTATGTTAAGGAATACAATGACCCTAACATGTAACACCCCAACTCATAAAGCCATACTTATCTCATACACCTCCAGTCACTTATATTAACTTTGCAGCAGATTTCATACAACATTTGGTGCTACCGCCGTTAGTCACCCACGTGACCAACTAGGCATACTAAATTCTCCAAGATCTAGCTACGGTATGATGGACCCGAATATACCAAACATTAGTACTTACAAGCCTTAACTAATTACATAACAATCTTACAAACTCCTTACATCCTATACAACTTACTAACATCTTATACCCTTCACTAAATGAGTGTACATGCACAACTCGTACAACTAAAAGAAGACAACCAGAAGTAACTCTACCCGATCCTACTCTCAGGACTGTCTTCTTCTGTCATTCACCTGCAAAATATAAACAGTAGCCCCCGAGGGGGTCAGCACCTTTGCTGGTACGATTCTCTCATGGCCCGCAAGCTAACGGGACTACAACGACTAATTGTCGATAGAATGGAGATTGATTAGATGCACAATATAAATAAAAGTGCAATAAACAACAAGCCACATTTGAACACACATGGTTCACACACAAAGAACGACTTAAAAGCGTTCCCTTAATTAGTGAGTTAATCTTTTTACTCCTTAAAATATTATACCTCTTAATCTCAGTCCATTCTTACCTTACCTCAGTCTTAGTCCTTATCTCAGTCTCAATGTACCAACCGTTCTTTAATTAGAATTGGTTGTACTTTATCTCAAATCTTATCTCAAATCTTATCTCAGTTAAGTCAACTGTTCTTTAATTAGAATGGTTGTTCCTTAACTCATTGTTTATCTTGTCGGGTCATGTAACCCTAACCAATGAGTTATCAGCTCCATTGGCTTACATAAACAATATTTTTTAGAATTAGTTGGGATTTAGGTAGATCCCACCACACCATCTCAGTAAGCCTCCCTCCTAAAACAAGAAGTCCGAGGAGGTCGAGTCTATATATCGACTCTAGGCAACGAGTCCGAAGACAAGTCATATTTGGAAGTCGGGACCTGATAAGGATACCAACCTCCCCTAATACACATGTGCCGGAACAATTCCGGAATCCTCACTCCCCCCCCCCAAGTTCCAGTTAGTGGAAGCCTCAAAGTCAATGTTTGTTAGTTAGCCTCTTTCGGTTACTAATTAAACAATGCTAGGGAGTGTTCCTTAATCTCACACCATTGTTTACTAAACATTAGTTAGTAAGTTCTCAAGGTAAAGTTGTGTTAGTGCATCGCAATCACACAACAAACATAATATTCCGGTTGCATGCTTTATCTTGTTTAGTCGGCGCACATAAAAAAATATCACACATGCCGAGGGACACCTCGTTAGCAAGCAGGTCACAAGAAAACCATACCGTTCACCATTGGTCGTTCGGTTGCTTACTCTCCTCCGGAGTCTAAATTCTTAAACCCTAAAACATTGATCGAATTGGGTGGTTAATTTTTTTTAGTTAACCTAACTCATATCATCACTAATGATCTCCAACTAAATTGAAATATCCCTAAAATTTATTAAGTAAATAAAGCTTAATTGAATAATTAATTAAGCCAAAATGTATAATTAAGGTTATGAATTTTATTGAGATGGATTAGTCAATTCATACATTTAAGGAATTATTTAATTTACGAACGTGAGGATTAGGGAGGTTAATAAACCTCGCATAAAATAATGAAATAAAAATTAAGTATTAAAACAAAACATAAAATACTTATACTTAGGTGAATAATGGAAACTCACCGATAAGCTTAGTATATGTATAAAAATCGAGTTAACAAATATGGGGTTGTATAATCTAAAGTTTGTTACATAAAATAACGAATTAATAAACGTTATTAAAGGAGGAAATTAAATAATAAAATTAATAAAATCTATCATATATATAAAAAGTTATAAAATAATGTTATACATTAAAAAAACATTTCGGGATTTAATAACGAGCCCGAGCATTTACGAATTAATTGGCGGTTCAGAAACGACAGATAAGTCATTCAGACAAAAAAATTCCTCTTGTTGGACCATTGGGCTGATTCAGAAACATGTAAAAAAAATAAATAATGGGCCGACCAGCCCAAAGTTGAGCCAGCCGGCCCTCTCCCTCATTCGACTCATGTTAGTTTCTCCAACCCTAACTGTAACTTTCTAATACAAAAAGTTCCAACCCTAACTCTTTCCTTCTATCTTCCTTCTTCTCCTTCTGTTGGCGGAAAATCACCGCCGCCGACTCCTTTCCCTACTCCCATACGTTTCTCCTTCATCTGCAAGTTTTCATCTCCTTCTCTTGTAAGCTTCTTCCTCTCCTAAGTAAATCGGACTATATTTGTTCATTTGATGCAAATGGAATTGCGCCTCTCTTCCTCCATTCTCTTGACCGACGCCTACTCCCTTCTCTTCTCTGATCTGAATCCTGAACAAGGTAGCTTCTCATAAACTCGATTTTCCTTCCCCAATTAAAACTCTGAAAACTCACTTCCTTTCTTTCCTCTTCTATTTGGATTTTCGGAAGAAGAAAATGCGTCCAAAGCTAAGGTTTGTCGAAGGCGGAACCGAGAAGGAGAATCGGAGATATAAGGCCGCGTTTGGGTGCGCAAGGAAAGGTAATGAAGTAATGACTTCCTACCATGAATAATTCTCAGTTTTAGCTAGATTTAGGAACCAAAACTAGGAAAATCTTCCTAATTATCCTCGGTATGTTTGGCGCTATAGGAGCCCGATTTTTGCTTGTTAAAACTCTGTAAATCTTGGCTAGTTCCCGTGCGAATTATTAACGGTAATTAGGTTCTGAAATTTTTGCTAAACTGATATGTTGAACTCTCTGTAAAGGGACTTTGAAAACTCTGAACTATGGTTGTGTTGATATGCGAAACAGGGAACCTTTGAACAATTTTGCCTTAAAAAAATGTTTACTTATTCATGGTTGGAACCGTAAACTGTAGAAAAACAGAATTAAAGTTTCAATTTGAAATTAGGGTTCAAAATTATATAAATTAGGGTTTCAGACTGGGTTTAATTGAACTGGGGATAATTGAAGAAGTGGGAATTAGGGTTGATTTGATAAATTAGAATTTTGAAAAAAATAAATTAGAAGAGGAAGTTTTTATTGTGTTGAAATCGTAGATATCAAAATAAACTAGCTAGGGTTTCGATTCAAATTAGGGATTGGTTATCGATTAGGGTTTAATTAAATTGGTGCAAAATTGGTAAAATTTAGGTTTTCTGAAATTAAGGTTTCAAAATTTGGGTCAAGATTGGGAAATTAAAGTTTTAGAAATTTATTTAGGGTTTAAGTAAAAACCGATAATTATGGAAGAAATTGTGGTAAAATTGTAGATTAAGATAAATTAGGGTAAATATGGTAAACTGCAGTTTTTGAGGATTTGAAAATCTAGAAAAATTTAGGGTTTTTTATTCAAATTGGGGGCGTTCGAGTTAAGGTTTGAATGTGGATTAGGGCAAATCGGCAACTAGGGTTTTTAGAAATAATAATAATAATAATAATAATAATAATAACAATAACAGTAATAGTAATAATAATAATAATTCTTATTAAAATTAGTAGTTTCTGGAATTTATTAGGGTAAACTGGTAATTCTGAAGAAATAAGGGTAACAATCATAAATGAGAGGAGTTGGGGTTAAACTGCAGTTCGAGAAAAATTTTGGGGTTAAAATACACAATTGTCAAATTAGTGGTGTAAATGTAATTCTAGAAAATATTAGGGGCTATTTAATAATTTTTGAAAATTTACGGGGCCAGAATGTAATTTTGATATTTGAAACATGAATTAAGTATCAATAATGCGAAACGAATATTGTCAACATAAATCAAAATTATGATAATGGTTGGTCCAAAATTAGACTAGATTGGGTAGGTTAAATTTAGTCAGCACTTAATCTAGGTTAAAATTTGCTCAGCCCAGTAAGATGTCTAACAAAAAAAAAGAAAGAAAAGAAAAACTAAATAGGGTTAGGATATAACAGAATAGGATTGGGCTTTTAACAATGGGAGTTAAGGAAATGAAATTAATTTGGGCTGCTGTTGAGTTGATCCCAAACTAGCGTGACAAGGGAATTTGGTTGGGGTAGAATAAATCAACAACCCAAAAGTTAAACTAGGCTTAAAAAAATAATAATCCAATGGTGACCAAAGAATTAAGTTGGGCTTAGGGATGTGATTAAGTAATATGGTCTTTAGGAAATGAGCCTAAGTTTTGTAACTTAATAACTAGATACATAATTGGGCTAAGTAAATCAGCCTAACAAAAATAACGTAGAAGTTGGGTTAGAAAATTAATAATCGATATTGGGTTTACAAATAGTTAAACAAAATTTGAGATAGTTGGTTGGGTTGGAGATTTAGAAACACTGTAGTTGGTCTAATATGGTCAACAATCAAAATCTGTAAACTTGGATCAAGGAATATAAGGGTTGGAATAATCTCAATTTAACCAAAATTCTAGCAGTGGGCTTAATCCCAAAATAGGAAGGGTAAATTAGGGCCAACCCCAAACAACCAAACATAGCCTAATTAAGTTAGTAAAAACATAAAAGAGTTAACTAGAATAAATATATGAGACAAAGTTTAATAAATTTATAACTTGGTAAATATGACTTAGAGAAGTTGGGGATAGTGTCAAAGTTGAAGCCTAACCTTAGATAAGCAAAATTTAATGGGCCTTAGATCAAAGGTAATTTAGGACGAAGAAAACAAAGTTTAATAAACACTAGAAATTAAAACCGATTTTAGATTAGTGGTAAGTCTAGGCCGAAGGGAAGAGAAACCCGTAGGCTTATGAACATGAGGAAACTAAATAAAAATTAATGAAATTTAAGGAAAACATATACAAAGGAATTTAACGTGTTGGTTGAATAAGGTGTTACTAAATTCGAGTAACCTCAGAATTTGAAATAAACTCGAAGTTTGAGTAAGTGTTATGGACCTGTTAAGGATGATTGTAAATTTCTTAAATTATGATATAAGTTTTGAAGAGAATCTGAATAAGAAAACTAGTAATCAGTATAGGACTATTCTGTTCAAATAAATTAGACTTTTATTTGGGTCGCATTAAATACGTTGAGATTAAATAAAACTCTATTACAAAATACACGTTTCTGATTAAATTAACCACACACAAATTAAGCTATCAAATATAGCTTAAGGAGCGAATATTCGTAGGAGAATCTCGGTAGTAATAATTATAGATTCCTTACTACTAGTTTGGTGGAACAGGCAAGAAAAGGGTTAGATTACTTTAAATAGGAAGACTACCCAAAGAATAATAATGATGAAGATGAATTAACAAAGAAGTTTTCCCTCATACTTTAGGATTCAGGAAGTGGGGCGCCATGGAAAGATGTGGATGTTGGTATACTGATGGTTAGCATATTATAAAGCTGCATATTCCAGGTATGTTGTTGTGTGATCCGAATGGCCCGAAGGTTACCTCGGGTCCAGATAACTATGTGCTGTATGACAAGAAGATATGAGTGTTTAAATACTTCTGTGCAACATTATGTTGTTTACATATAGCATGTTGATTGGTGATGGTAACTCTAATTACTTACCTTATGATATGATATCACTACGACATCTGTGTGATTAATCAAATGAGAATGAGCTGTTTGCCAATTGAGTACTCTAATATGTAAATGGGATAGAGATACATGTAGTATCAAGATATATACATTAAGAGAATGTGTTACTACTGAGTAACTTGGAAAGAAACGTAACATGGTGTTACAATATTATGAGATGGAAAGCTTGCTTATGATGTTTATGGTATATCTTCCTAAGAATGACCTTTAGGAAGAAATTGGAAAGACCTTGACAATGCATTAACCCTATGATTTAAATGATCTGTGTTTTATATGTATGACTACCCTAACCAGTATTGGGCTAACGGGGTAGAATGGGGTTATGAGAGTAGCTTAGGAACAAGAACACCTACGGGGTTCTTGGTCGCGCGTTATGGTGCACCGAGTGGATGCCGACAAACTGGCCCACTCAAATATTGGTATTGGTATTGGTGATGGTTGGTATTGGTATGGTATGATGAGCGGATGACGACTAACCGGTCCACTCAGATGTTGGTATGATGGTATGATTCAATGAGGCCTATGTGCCGTTGATATTGGTATGATTCAATGAGGCCTATGTGCCGTTGATATTGGTATGATGGTATGATTAAATGAGGCATATGTGCCGTTGATATGTTAAGGGCCACTGCCCAGGTTGACCCACCTTCTAATAGGGTACGTGTCACTTCCTAACATGTGACACGTGTGAAACTATGTGAGGACACGCGCGATGGGAAATTGGAGGATCTATAACTAAAGCTAACAATCGCTAGAAGGCACTGACAACGATTGACTTGTTTTGATCTTTATGTGTGGAACTTGGTCATGGTGACTGAGATGTTTATGTTACGCCTGGTTTGCCTTGCTTGAACTTTATGTTTGGAACTTGAATATGATGAATGTGTTGCTTATGTTATGCCTTGTTATATGATATGCTTATTGCTATGTTTAATTTGCATGTTAAGCATGTTGTTATATATTTATAAATCAGAATTTGCATGAAATGAACCTGCATGCTCACTTGGCAAATACCTGGGTTGATTATGAGGGTTCAGTAAGATTGCATGATGACATACTCAGTAGCTGGGCTGACCCCTCCAACAATGTTTTTTTCAGGTGTGTAGATTGGAAATTTGAAGACGAAGAGCGGGCTGGGTTAGACTGATGTTTGGGATTTCTAATAAAACTTGGGCTAAGCCCTGAGTAGTAGAGTGGCTCACAGTTATAGTTAAAATTTGAATTAGGTTGTCACATGGTAAGCTATCTCTGTCATCACAATGTTGTTTGGTTGGTTGTTGGTTTGGGTTTGGAGGCCTTGTCATGTGCGTTGGGCACGTGACGGCGGTAACATCTCTTTTGGTTAAGCATTTGAATATTAGACTTCCGCTGTATTTGTCGAATATATATATATACTATATGGTGTGTAGATGTTAATCGGGTTTATGGAAAAGGGATGTTACAAAAGTGGTATCAGAGAATAGGAACGCTCTGATGACAAGAGATAGGATTTGGAAACTGTGTGCTTAGGATCTGGGATTGGGTGTGTGAATTTGTGTGTGATGTACGTTAGCATAGAATCATTTAGTGAATTAATAGTCCGCCTACTGGCATTATATAGAACACATTGCGCAAGAAATAATTATTCGAACTTAAAAGGTTGAATGGACTAAGAAAAGTCTGCCATAAGGGCGAAAGTCTGTCAAGGTGGCAGGAAGGTGTAGGAAAAGAACATAGTAACCCTGAAAAAATTGGTAAACCCACGGCTCCTTACGTTGTCGAGATTGTGATGTTAACAATGACACCTCGGGAAAACCATTACAATGAAGTGACCACACCCTCCAACCACCGCTCTGAATCCCTAGTAATGTCTATAAAACTGAATCAAATGAAGAATGTAGCTATTATGAGCTCAAACTGCATAACAATAAACGAACAATAGAGTTTTCTCCTTAAGTAGCCCACACAGAGACATTAAGTAGAGACTTTCTAGAAAAGCCCGTCTACCGCTTACTGCTGGTTAGGGAAGTAGATAACCACTATACTATCCATAGGTGCCAATACTAATTCTGAATGAAACTAATACTTCTTAATACGAGTGAACGCTCAAGAGGAAAGTGTAAGGAGCAAAAAAAAAATGTAATGGACAGAACTTTTCTCAAGAAAAGAGTAGAGTAAGGAAAGAAGGGTAAAGAGGTAACTCTAGGAGAGATTGTCAAGTGCGTACAAATACAAATAAGTAAAGAAGAAAATTAATGAAATAAAGAAGAGTAAATGAACCCATCAAAATGGTGAAGATAAGATAAGGTTTCCTAAATTATCCCATGGGATGTAGGAAACCCGACCATTGCAGTCTCTGCCCAAAGGATGCAAGAACCTTACCTTCAATTAAGTCATAAGTTAACAATTATTACACTCTCTCTATAACCACTACTACGACACGAGTAATTACCAAACAGTCCAGTTAAAAATACGATTATCGAGATGTACAACAAGAAATAAAGAAAATGAAGTGTTACAACGCTGCTACTAGCTGACCAACCCCTCATAGGTACTGAAAGCCTTGCTAAATTCGAAAAAAAAAATTAGTTAGGGCAGTAGAGCATTATGAGTGGTTAAAAATTCAATGCCGAGGCTAATGCACAGAGTAACATGAGAAATTTAGCCACAATGACTATGTATAAAATTACTTAACGAGTTCGTAACTTTTAATGTCCAAGCTATAGCTACGGGAAATATAGAGTCTTGGAAGAAAGGTTAGAAAGACCTTATCCACTAGGGCATTTCATGGATTAAAATGGGAACCTACATGAGAAAATTTTAGGAAAGGATGGAAACCCCAACTAGGGACGACAGGAAACACGACTAAGATGAGTTAGAAGACCTCATAGGCCTGAAGGATTACGAACCCTAATAGGAATCATGGCTGGAATCGCCCTATAGCTTAAATTTAATTATGTGTTGGAAATACCTACTAACGTTTATAATAAAATTCTATGGAGAAAGGAACGTCTAAACTCAAACCTAGAACGAAATGAGAACCCTAAACCCATAAGCAAAAGGAATTTCCGCTATGTCAGTTCCCATCCGATAGGATATTAGACTTTTATGTGAGAATCAGAGATAACCAAATTATGAAGTTGGGAAAGGAAAACACACTAGTTGTCTGAGGAGAGTCAAGGTGGTGACACCATTGGACTAAAGGGGTAAAACTGTAACACCCCTATAATAATAAAACAACAGCGGAAAATAAACTAAAGGTGCTACAGACCATCGGGCTCCAAACACCCGGTGCCAACCTCACCAATTACAACCATTACAATTAACTAAGTTACGGTCTGAACTTCGAGAAAACTTAACATTAACATAACAATAATAAAGTACATTCACTCTCCATAAGCCTAATCCCATCCCAATCACTCATGCTCTTCGTGGCCACCTGTAAATCAATTTATACCTGCAAGATGAAACCAAGCAGCCCACCCCGGGAGGGGTGAGTCAGTTCCCTGGAATGGAACTGGTACAATTCTCCAAAACAATCTTTAAAACATAACTCCTCAAAATAAACAGTAACTTGAATTTAAACTCTTGAAAGTAAAACAGAGATAAAGCACTTCAAAACAATCAAGTTAAAGAGAAAAGAAAACAAGACAAAGATATAGATAGAGAACTTCCAAAACAAGTCAACCACTTAAGTAGTCACACCACATAGTTAGTAAGCATCCATTGTTGATGTTAGAACCAATTCCCGTTCGGAGTATAAAGACTCAGATAGTCACGAAGGACTAGGAATAATAAGATAGATCCAAGAACCAATAACTCAAGAGTGGAATAATTCAATTGGGAGAGATGGCCCCCACCGCCAGAAATCAATGTCCATATGGACAAGGGATATACAGCCCCCTGCTGTCAGATTTAAATGTCCTGGTGGACGAGGGATATACAGCCCCCTGCTGTCAAATATAAATGCCTCTATGGGTGAGGGATATACAGCCCCCTGCTGTCAAATATAAATGCCCCTATGGGCGAGGGATATACAGCCCCCTGCTGTTACCATTGAAGACGCGCGCATGTCGAAACCTCCAGAACCAGCTCATGGATGAAACGATATCCAGAGTCAAAAGAAGAATTCCAAGATTGACCTTTTCCAAATTCCCACTAGACCACCAACTACCCAGAGCAATACCAAAACACTCAGTCCTACAGAGTGCAGAAGCGTAAACCCTAAGTAGTCAATGTCTAATGGAACAACCAAATAGAAGGAACCAATACCCAAGTGAGTTTCACATCCAAGGCTCAGTTAGTCACATAAGCTGGGTTAGTCACACAACCATTTCCTTGTTAGAAATTCCTCTTAAAGTCAGTTAGCGTTTTCCAAAACATTCCACAAGTCAATCAGCAAAAATATCGGAGTACGAGAAATCGTACAAAACATTCCATAAAGTCCAAAACACAACAAGCTGAGTACGAGAAATCGTACCTGGGTAACGCTGTAGCAGTTCTAGTCAACTTGCGCAAACAATCAACAGTACTCTGAAGAATATTAAAGGTAGTCTATCATCAATCACTTGTAGCCTATGTTACACTTAAATAAACTCCTTACTCTTATTCCAAAGTCTCAATTATGTTTGAAGCCCTCACTTAAATGTTATGTATAATCTTTGAGTTATCTGAGAACGTTGTATAGCCCAAAGTGGTAAGATCAAGGAATGTATTCGACTAACATTTGCTAATTGTCCACTCCTATCCACTTTATTCATACTTAACCACAATCCTCACATTCAAGACTTTTGAGACCTCTATATCATAAATGTGTTTATATAATATAATTAAATCTAAGAATTTCAATAATAATCTTAAGCTCAATACATTTGTTCTTAATTTAGAATAAACATTGTATTATGACCAATGATGGACTCATCTCATAATACTATACTATTAACTCACAATGTAAAGATTATGTATTTAAACAATATCTACTAGACAACCCATTATGATCTCTTAACCCTTAACTTAATTAAGATCTACATCTTGTATATTGGAATCATAATGTTGTAGATACAATTTATTATAACTTAATTGAGCCACTAAACTCAATTATCATATCCTTAGTTCAGAATGACTTCCTATTATAACCGTGTAATAATCTTGCCATAAGATGTTGAATTACCTCTCATATTGAAACAACTATATTATAGTTAACTTAGACTTATCGAACCCTTACATTTAGTATTCACAAGGTACATTATTTGCTTAATTATTACCTATATAATAAGGTATTTAAATATAACCTTTTGTGTATCCTTACTTACCTTTAATCTCCTAAATGTTTTATTTTTACACACATACACTCTATAGACTATGTATAATCCTTTTGTACTAACCTTCAATAAACTTAAGCCATAAATATGTTTTAAATTATTTACAAAGCCTAAGGTTTCAAAGGAATAACTTAATAAATTAATTCCCTTTATTGTATTTAGATTGGACAATAAATCTACATAGAGTAGAATGTATCAAAGAATTAAATTCTGGTTCGTAAGCGAAATTGTTAATTATATGAAAATTCTCATATCTTATATTCAAATAACCTATCATTAATTCCAATTACCGTAAAGTATATCAATATAATATCTGATGTAACTTAGTTTTATCTAACAAAAGGTTCAAAGGTTTTAAGTATCAAATTCCTATTTATAAACCTTCTATAAATTCTAACTACTAAATACCTCACTTAATTGTAAACTCACATCCTAAGTATTGGTAATAAATGTTATAAATGTATTTCATATGGCTTATCTAATGCCAGGAAACTTAAGGATTATTATTTAGATAAATTTCCAAATATAGTTTAATATAGTTTTATATCATAACCCTTTTAATGATTTTATCTTAAAACATTAAGTTATATTCCAATACCATAAATGTTAAGAAATGATTAAATCTAGACTTACTAATCCACCTCACATTTAGATGTAAAAGTATTTTATTTATTTTATTATTGTTTATATATTAAGAACATTTAGATGTAAAAGTATTACATTTATTCATTAATTATATAGTAAGTTCTATTTGTGTAAAATCTAATTACAAATATTCCTAAGTCCCAACTTATTAACTACCTAACCAAATTATAGATTTACATTGTGGTCATTGACTAAATATATACATGTATTTTAATACTGTTTATATAAATCTTAGAAATTCAAGGGTAACTCAAAACTCAATTCCATAATCATAAATTAATAACACCTCATATAATATTCTTTTATTAGTATCATGCAGAGGTTTAGTTTAACTCATAATTCCTTCATATTATATTTTCTATAAGGTATTTTATTCCTTTTATTTACTCATTTATTTTATGTGTATTTATTAGGATTAATTCAAGACATCCTTTATTTAGTTTTATTGTATTCAATTATTTAAATTAACCTTTACACATATCTATATCCAAAATATGGCTTATAAATAAAATATTTTCCTTAGTTTCAATTAAGCATATTAACTACTATATTATATAATTAATGTAAATCTAGATTAATTTAGTTCCTTGATTTAACCTAAGTTACTATTTTAATTCTTATATACATGTATATATATGTATATATGAAATACCCCAAACTTAGATATGGTGTTTAAATGATAAACTAAGATATAAGGAGGCTAAATAATGCCTTAGAAACATTAAGAAACATTTCTAATCAAAGAAAATTTAAGGAAACACTAAAAGAGCAGTTTAAGCAAAAACGTGCTCTAAGCTTGGAGAGACTTGGGAGAGTACCCAAATATTGTTCTAAGAACTTGGTAATATCCTAATGGTCATTTTAAATCAATTACCAAAGAAAACCAAGCTTGAAAACAAGTTAAAACACAAAATGTGCTTTAAGGAGTCTTAAAGCACGATTTTGAAAAATTGTCTTGTAAATGAGTTTTGAATGGCTAAATGCCCATCATTACTCTTTAATTAACATGTGTACTATATAGTATCACATTTGGAAGTCTATATCATGGGAAATCAAAAATTTCACAACAATGTGCCTTGTTTTATGAATAGTAAATTAATTAAGCTAGTTTATAACATAAGACAATATAAGTGAGATATTTGGTCAACAAAGACTTAAGTACCCCTTGTTACTAATGGGGGCCGGTTTCTTATAAGGTGAGTCACCACCTTTATGACTCATTAATCAAATAGAGACTTATAAAGCAAGTAAGTTAACTATTCACCTTTTTAACATAATATCTCACCTTTAGTGGTTCTCTCTCCTCACTTCTTCATTCTCCCTTGTTTCCCACGGTTTCTTGCTCTCTCTCCCTTCTCCATTAACGTGAAGCATACCTCCATGCTAGCTTCATCTAGCCTTGCACAAACTCACTCATTTTAGCTCCAAAACCAAAACAAATTACATATTCTCCTTAGTTAGCTCAAGCTCTCTCTTTCTATCTTTTCAAAACTTCAAGAGCTTCATTTTGGTGCCAAGTCAAACCACCATTAGAGGAGGAAATTCAAGTTTGGAGACTCCATTGGCTTCTCCATTCTCTTAAGGTAAAGAAAGTGTAAGAAAATCTAGGTTTCCATCATTTTCTTCCTTGTCCGAAAATTTGCACTCTTGGGACTCCATGTTTATGCCTTGGTCTATCTTGTTTTCTACTCTTCAAAGGATTGAGGAGGTCCTTCTTGCTTCATATCCAAGCTTGTCTTGAGAAACCAAGGTAAAACAATCACCTTAATACCTTAAAGCACATTTTTAACCTAGGGTTTGTTCCTTAGGGTTAATGTATTATCTAGTACTCATTGGAGTCATTGGATATTGGTTAGAACATTGGCAAGGAGATATATATTGGTGACCGAGATTGAGCAAAGAAAAACCTAAGGAAGAAAACTTTTAAAGCTTGTAAAAGAACAAGGTAAATTACTTACCTTAAGGTGTTTTATTGTTTAAGGGAATGGGATTTAGATATGTGATGAGTTTAGTGTAGAGTTTACATTAGAAAAGGGTTATATAAAACCTAGGAGAAACAATGACTATACTTGTGAACTTGTGACTAAAAAGCAAATGAGAAGAAGAGATAGTTAAAACAATGTTGAGATGAATTATAAGAAGCATTTTATTTCAATGGGAGCCTTGTTGTGTGTATTCGCAGGTTAAAGGCAAATATATGTGGAAATTCAGTGGTTAAGATTATTGTCATTTAAGGGCCTAAGTGGCAAGCATTTTAAGTTTAAGCACTATATGATGATGTGGTGTGGTTTTGGTGTAAATTGTGTGTTAAGGTGTTGTGATGAGAATTTGGGTGATGTTGGTTGTTTGATGGAGAAAAACCATGTGTTAGGATGTGCTATGTACTAGAGAACCCATGGCAAAATTTAAAGGAGAACTTAAGTGTTTAAGATATTCTAACGGGATTTAATGACTAAGGAAGTACTAGAAGCTCTAGAGGTTGTCTTGATGAAAAAGGGTGAGATTAAGGTGTTCTAATGACTTACAATGACTTAGGTATTACTATGAAGGATTTAGGAATCAAGAGAATGTAATTGAGTATTTAGGACTTAGGCAAATGTTGGTGAACAATTAGGAAGGAAATAATGTGTTGATGGATGGAAGTTTAAGCTTGTGAAGGAACTTTAAGTAAATGCATAAAAGAGTTTAGATGGTGAAAGATGCTTGGGAGATGATGTTATAGTGGTGGGGAAACATTTGGCATAGTGGTTACATTAGGTATGAACCACCACCTAGAAACCTAGTGGAAAACATTACAAGTGTTAGCATTATTACAAGGAAAATGCATAATGACTAAGGTGAATCTTGGTGAATGATTTAATGTGTTTAGAGGAGGGCTTAAGGTGTATTTGAGGTGCCCAAATGAGGTGGTAACATATTAGGATATATGAGGAGAAGTTTGGAGTTAAAAGAGAATTTAGAAACAAGGTTCTGGAGCCGACCGACCTTAGGACCGGACCTGCAAGGTCGGTCGAGCTCAGTTTACACTGCCGGAGAAAGTTTCTGGAATCGACCGAACATAGGACCGGACTTACAAGTTCGGTCGGGCATGTATTTTGTGAAGGAATTAAATCTTTGGAATGGACCGACCTTGGGACCGGACTTGCAAGGTCGGACATGCCAAGAATTTTGTACGGTAATAAGTCTCTGGAATCGACCGAACATGGGACCGGACTTGGCAAGTTCGGTCGAGCTTAAATTTCCCTCGGGGAAACTCTCTGGAATGGACCGACCTTGGGACCGGACTTGCAAGGTCGGTCGGGGTAGAATTTTCAAACGGTAATGTGTTCTGGAATGGACCGACCTTAGGTAAGGTCGGTCGGAAGTTCGGTCGAGCCTAAAAATAAAAAAAAAGAAATTTTGAATTCTAAGAATGGTAATAGGTAATAAGGTATACCTTTGGTAGGGTGGTAATGATTGGGACCCTAAGAACTTAAGGGATTAAGTTAAGATTAAGTTAAGTATAAATTTTAATGTTTAAAGTTAAGTTTGTAAGCTAAGTGGCAAAGACTTGAGAGGTTATTGAATGGGAATCCTTAGGGACAGAGTGAGTTAAGTAAGGTGCAAATAACTAATGACCTAAAAATGAATGAATGTTTTAGGTTTGTGAATTGGGACCCCGAAGAAGGTTAAACAAACAACGATCGACGGTGAACGGTACAATCCTTCTTGTGACCTGCTTGCTAACGAGGTGTCCCTCGGCTTGTGTGCTATCTGTTTAATTGCTATGACTAAAACAAGATAAAGCATGCAACCGGTTATATTTGTACTCGTTGAGTGTGTGTTACAGTTACACTAATCCGCGAGACTTGAGATGGCTGCTAACCAAGTTAGTACTTACTGAGTTAAGAATAAGAGTTAAGTTTGGTGGTTGTTGGTTAATGCCCGTTAAGGCTTAGCTGGCACATGGTGATTAAGATGTCTACTAACTGGAACTTGAGTGAGGAAACCCGGGACCGATCTCCGGTCATGCATGCTAAGGAAAAAGGGGGACGGTATCTAAATCAGGTCCGCCCTCCGCTTAAGGACTTGTCTTCGGACTTGTAGCCTAGGGCCGGTTGCCGGCTCAGCTACGCTGGACTCCCATCCAGAGTAGGTGGCATTAAGATGGTGCGGTGGGATCACCTAAATCCCAGGTTCGAATTAAGCTACAACCATTCCCTTCCAGGAACGGTTTGTATACTGAGATTAAGATTAAGATTAAGATTAAGGTAAGGTAAGGAACTGAGATTAAGGAAATGAGGACTAAGGAGGGGGTTACTAACCCACTTGATAAGGGAACGCTTGAGTCGTTCATTGTTTGTGAACTATATGTGTTCATCTGTGGTTATTGTTATTGCACTTCAGATTATGCTTGTGTATGTAATCAATTTCCATGCTATTGACAATTAGTCGTCGTAGCCCCGTTAGCTTGGGGGCCATGAGAGGGTGTACCAGCATTCGTGCTGACCCCCTTTGGGGGCTGTTTTTACACTTGCAGGTAAGAGACCCATGAGGACGCACTACGAGAGTAGGAGTGGTTAGACTTAGGATGGGATGTTTATTTTGAGTACGGGATGCGCTTGTGCACCCGTCTGTTTATATTTAAACTGTTGTAAGGTTGTGATTATGTCTTAGTGCAAACAGGTAAATTGATCTACTAAAAACTAAACAAACTAATCTAGAAAATAATAAATCAATAAGTCTGTCAGGTTGCAAAAATCCCGGTCGCAATAGTATAGCTAACAGAAGCAACCGGGTATCAATCCACGGGACTTGAAGAAATAAGCCTAATCCTAAGAAAACTAGAAGTTTAGGGGGTTGTGAATTGTTTTTGTAACTGAATTTAGTAAATGCAAATCAAAAACTAAATGAACGATTAATGAAAGTAACTTGATGAGTTCAGTAAAATGAATGGTACTCCGGGTTCGGGTTGTTCTTTACTGGATAAATCTAGCCAAACCTACAGTTTAATTATGAGAAACGGACAGGCCAATTCTTTTTTTTTACTCACTTCAATGCTAAATCCTAGTTCATTGAAGAGCTCACCTATCAGAACATGTCAACTCTAATCTAGAAGCTGGCAAAACACATATAGGCGGAATACGTGCAAAGAATTATTAGCATTTGCAGGAAAATTATCTATCCGACTAATCTTCCTACAAATCTCCAGATTAATTTGAACTTCCTGTTAATCACCTTATCTGATCAAAACAGGATTCGCAAAACAACTCTATAAATGCGCAAATTTAATAGAGAAGATGAATGATTAGCATTAACCTAGAAACAATCCGATACAATCTCATAACCAAATTACAGAAATTCTAACTATCTTGTATCCATTGCGAACAACCCTTCCCCGGAGTTATCCCTACTAGCCAAACATATTCACAAAACAGACAAAGAAAAGAGATTGAGAAATCATCTGGAATAGAAAACTTCTAAATTCGCTCCGCTGTCCAAATCTGGAGTTCGCCGGGCTAGAGGTTGAAGATGATGGTGGTGATGGTGATGATCGATGATGATGGTGATGGAGCGAGGGGAGGCGTGATGTGAGAGCCTCTCTAGGCATCTGATGTGAATACATCTGTTCCCCCAACCCTCAGTGACTTTTTATAACAAAAATAGGCATTTTTAACTCTTAAAAATGCATATTTTCGAATTCTGTACGCGGTGTCCGAACTTGGAAGTTCGGACGCATGTTAGGACAAATTTTCGGAAAGTTTCGACCTCCGTCCGAACATTAAAGTTCGGACATAAGTTCGGACATGCCAGTATCTTGACGAGTGAAACTTGTTTCGGGCGTATATTCTTCGTTTGGACTCCGTTTTGCTCCCCGTTTGTTGCGTTGCGAAGCTTGTGAAGTGAAGAATGCAATTATATGACTTTTACCTGCATTTGATACATAAAATGCATCAATTCTTATCTAAACATAAATCAATTGGAAAAACACATGATAAGTGAGAAATATTGGCCAAACCACTACACAAAATAACCAAATTAAACCCTTCAAATGCTCTATATTTCACACTTATCAAACTTCCTCACACTTTGCTTTTGGTTGTCCTCAAGCAAATAAAGAACAATACTCACTGCAAGGCCGTAGTATCAAACCTCAGGATCAAACAAGTGTAGAAGGAAATCAAGCAAAATGGCATTCAAAAGAATAATCCTACTCTCAGTTGTAAGTTTTCACAAACAGTGAAAAAGAAAATTTTATAAAAGCATGGAGAAGTTAGATTGCAAAAACTAAACATAGAATAGCTTAGGATCTTCCACCAATTTCATTCCTCAATCTTTGAATGACAAGGGGTGTGAAGTAATGCCGTATTCCGCAATACCTTTCAACACCACGCACTCATGATCAAAATAGGAAAATTGCAATTAACTTTAAGCTTTTAAGGGCTAACCTATCTTTGCATTATTATTTTTCTTATTTTCTGCACAATTGTTTTCGTTCCCCAGACTTTTCTCTTTATCCATGTAACGGTGTTGGGCCTTCTATCCTAGATCCCAAGACCTTAGGTAGATGGGTGATGAAGCACCCCAAGGACTTAATAACCGGATAAACGAGGCCTGTTTTGGTTCAGAAAATTCATGATCAGAGGAGTACCTTGCCTTATCCTTCATACCAAACTTTCATATCATTCCCATAGTCACCAAGCCAAACTAATTTAATTTGAGCAATCATCTAATCCACCAGATTTCAGTGAAAATAGAATTAATTTGATAAAAACAATACATACGAACAACTTTAAGTAACAAGATTCTTGAGGTTTTCATCAGGCTCGATTTCAAAAACTTCCACAAAAATTATCACCCAAAAATTCAACATTTACTGGCACTTAAAGAAGTTTATCCTTCGTAGCATGAGAACAATCAAAAACTAGTGTGGCATTAAGTACAACTGGCATATTTTCAGGGAAAGGTCTCCACTTCCTCACACTTAAGAGGAGCAATGTCCTCATTGTTCACAAAATAAAATCAAGAAAAAAAGACTTTTCAAAATATGCCAGAATCGAAGGATTTCATTCAGCACATCACATACTAACAAATCAAATAAACATTAAAAGCATAATATGCTGAACATAAGCAACAAAGATTTAGAAACCGGGACTCCCTTGATATATTTAGATTGAGGAAGGTTCCCTTCCTCACACTTAAGCTTGAACAGCGGGGTAGAAACGTTCCTCACACTTGCGTCCAAGCAAGTGTCCAACCTTGGAGAGATAGGAATACCAACAAAAATTGCACCTACACACACTTAATAAAGCACCAAATAACACTAGAAGCGTTGCATTAGTAGCACATGCATCACCGCCACATCTGATTGAAATAAAACTAAAATAAATCTAGAAACAAAATAAAACTTAAAGAACCAAAAAGACAAAAAAATAATAATAAATTTTACCACTGGGTTGCCTCCCAGTCAGCTGCCCGACTTTATAGTCTTTGGCTAGACTCCCGCTTCGTTATCCCGGATCAAAAATAAAAGTTGACAATGGCGTCAACGGGAATAAGAAGTGGACATCAATCAAGATTAAACCACCTGGATCAAAACAAAATGTTACCTCAACAAATAGAATAGGAAAATATAAACTCCATAAAACCTGGTATTTTTGGAGGTATTGACGGTAACAGGTCTCAGGCAAAAGACCAGGTGCTGATTGTTGTTCTTCCTCAAATTGGAGGATGTAAACATTCTCCTTCTGTGGGTGAGGCTCAAAGAAATTGTGATAATGGCAGAGCAGTGGTGGCTCCTCTCTTACAAAATCTAGGATGTGGACATCCTCTTTGTCTGGAACCAAGGGTGGAGAGGGAGGGCAACTTGAGAATTCAATAGGCTGCTCATCTACATTGTTCAAGATTGAAGCCTGCTGTCGAAGAGCGAAGTTCTGCAGGTAGTCTGGTTGATTCTCTAACCACAACTGCTCTTGAAATTTGAGACAGTCTTCGAACTCATGAGGTCCCCCACAATATGAACAATATATATCCTGCGAATAAGATGATTCCTGTTCAAATTGCTCCTCAATCCGCCTCATCTCTTCAATTTCAGGGCAATCTTCAAACTCGTGATTACCCCCACACTGCGAGCAGCACAAATCAGAGGAAAATTGATCAAACGAACCAGAAGACACCTGCTCCATTGTCCAAACAGGAGTCTGTCCCTTAGTTAGTTGCTCTAGCATTTCCATCATACTGCTCATTGTGGTTTTCAATTGTGCCTGGTTAGCAACTATGTACTCAATCATGGGAACCGGAGTCCGGGAAGAACTAGCACCAACGGAATAAACACGACCATCGTTGGGGCTCCACTGTGCCATTATCAAAAGTAGTTAGATAATTAAAAACAAAGTAAACTGAAAAGTGAAAATATAATGAAACAAAAACAATTGAACATCCACACAAATCAAATTGGAACTAAAATAAAACAAGAAGAAACAAACTAAAAAATGGTGAAATATCTAAAAATAAAATAAAATAACAATGAAAATAATAAAATAAATGAAATAGCTAAAACAAAATAAACTAACAATAGAATATAAAAAAAAGACCGAAGTATAATAATTAAAAAAATTAAATAACAAAAAAAATTAAACTTAGAATAAAAAGAGTAATATGAAATTAAGAAAACAACTAAAACAAAACAATATAAAATAAAATAAATATAAACAACTAAGAATAACCAAATTAAAATTGCAAAAAAAAAAACACAAGAAACACAAAATTACAAAAATAAAATAAAACTAAGAAACACAACTAAATCAAAAATGAAAATTAGAACAAAACTAATATACACGAAATTAAAACTATAATGAAATTAAAACAAGAAAGAAATAAATAACGAAAATAAAATTAAATAAACATTTGAAAGTAAAGCAAAATAAATAAAAATAAAATAAAGTAAAAAACAATTGACAACCAGGGCAAAGGACTAGACAAAGTCAAGTCCCTGGCAACGGCGCCATTTTGCAAACAGGTAAATTGATCTACTAAAAACTAAACAAACTAATCTAGAAAATAATAAATCAATAAGTCTGTCAGGTTGCAAAAATCCCGGTCGCAATAGTATAGCTAACAGAAGCAACCGGGTATCAATCCACGGGACTTGAAGAAATAAGCCTAATCCTAAGAAAACTAGAAGTTTAGGGGGTTGTGAATTGTTTTTGTAACTGAATTTAGTAAATGCAAATCAAAAACTAAATGAACGATTAATGAAAGTAACTTGATGAGTTCAGTAAAATGAATGGTACTCCGGGTTCGGGTTGTTCTTTACTGGATAAATCTAGCCAAACCTACAGTTTAATTATGAGAAACGGACAGGCCAATTCTTTTTTTTTACTCACTTCAATGCTAAATCCTAGTTCATTGAAGAGCTCACCTATCAGAACATGTCAACTCTAATCTAGAAGCTGGCAAAACACATATAGGCGGAATACGTGCAAAGAATTATTAGCATTTGCAGGAAAATTATCTATCCGACTAATCTTCCTACAAATCTCCAGATTAATTTGAACTTCCTGTTAATCACCTTATCTGATCAAAACAGGATTCGCAAAACAACTCTATAAATGCGCAAATTTAATAGAGAAGATGAATGATTAGCATTAACCTAGAAACAATCCGATACAATCTCATAACCAAATTACAGAAATTCTAACTATCTTGTATCCATTGCGAACAACCCTTCCCCGGAGTTATCCCTACTAGCCAAACATATTCACAAAACAGACAAAGAAAAGAGATTGAGAAATCATCTGGAATAGAAAACTTCTAAATTCGCTCCGCTGTCCAAATCTGGAGTTCGCCGGGCTAGAGGTTGAAGATGATGGTGGTGATGGTGATGATCGATGATGATGGTGATGGAGCGAGGGGAGGCGTGATGTGAGAGCCTCTCTGAGGCATCTGATGTGAATACATCTGTTCCCCCAACCCTCAGTGACTTTTTATAACAAAAATAGGCATTTTTAACTCTTAAAAATGCATATTTTCGAATTCTGTACGCGGTGTCCGAACTTGGAAGTTCGGACGCATGTTAGGACAAATTTTCGGAAAGTTTCGACCTCCGTCCGAACATTAAAGTTCGGACATAAGTTCGGACATGCCAGTATCTTGACGAGTGAAACTTGTTTCGGGCGTATATTCTTCGTTTGGACTCCGTTTTGCTCCCCGTTTGTTGCGTTGCGAAGCTTGTGAAGTGAAGAATGCAATTTATGACTTTTACCTGCATTTGATACATAAAATGCATCAATTCTTATCTAAACATAAATCAATTGGAAAAACACATGATAAGTGAGAAATATTGGCCAAACCACTACACAAAATAACCAAATTAAACCCTTCAAATGCTCTATATTTCACACTTATCACTTAGCTATTTGTACTCGGTTGGTTGTGGTATTATGGATGGTGATGTTTTGGGTTGGATATGTATTTTGGATAAGTGTTGTAAACGTTAAGGCCGGTGTATTCTAATGATCAGACCGTGGCAAGGTCCAGGTGTTTATTATTTCCGCTGCGACGTATTCGATTAAGGGTTCAGTTTTGCGATAACCACGATTGGCTTTGGATGGGGTGTTACAAAAAGTGGTATCAGAGCGTAGTTACGCTCTGATCAAGAAATACCGGACATGAGTAACCACCGAGTTAGGATATAAGTTAAGGAATAAGTAATGGGATAAGGGTGTGAGAAGTTAGAGTGATTAGAGTCAGATGACCACTAATAAGTGTGGATCGTCTTTACCGTCTACGGACGTTATAAATTCACTAACCGAAACAGTAGTGAATACGAATCTAATGTGAGTTATGCTTGTTCAGATGGCAGGACTCCTAGGGGAAGCCGAGGTCGCGGCCAGGGTGATGATGCTTCAGGAATACCTGGAGGGCAGACAATCGCAGAGATCGTAGCTGCCGCATTAGGGCACATGGGTTATCAGCCTGGTGTGGGTGCACCACCTCCACCGCCACAACCCAGGGAACCAAATTGGGTGAAGAGTCTTGCAGACCTTCGACCCGCACACTTTAAGGGGGAGACCGATCCCGCCAAGCTTGAGGCATACATCTCCTCTGGAGACCGCCTTCGAGACCCTTGATGTCCCTGCTGGGATCAAGGTGCGTCTAGCTGCTTTCTATCTGAAGGGGGCGGCAGGCGATTGGTGGAAGCTGGTGAGGGCCAAGCATGTGGCCAATCCAGAGTTCGGCTGGGAGCAGTACACCGCCTTGCTACGAGCAAAGTACTACCCCGCCCATGTCCAGACGAAGAAGCGCTTACAGTTGGATGCGCTTAAGCAGACGGACAAGATGACAGTGGACGAGTATTACTCAGAGTTCACTGCCTTGCTCCGTCTTCTGCCAGGTCTTGGATATTCTGACCAGATCCTGGTGGACCGCTTCTATGGCGGGCTTAGCCATCGACTCCGCTATGGCATGGGGCCGACGAGTTACACTACCTTGCAGGTAATAAGAATGATTGAGATTCGAGTAAGTAATGAGTAAGATTTAGATTATGAGAAATAAGAGTGACTGATACTATGGAAAAGCAGGAGTGCTATCATGCCGCTGCTAAGGTGGAGATAACCGTCCAGCTAAGGGACGAGGAGAATGCTAAGAGAAAGAATGCTGGTAAGAGCTCAGAAAGTCAAGGGCAAGGAGGGTACAAGAAACAAAAGTACCAGCCTCAGGCCCAGAAAAATCAGAACCCAAAGGGGAAGGAGGAAAAAGAGAAGGCTCCGGAAGAGCCATTGAAGTTGACATATGCTTATGCAGCTACACCCCCTGCGCTCTAGGGCGCCAAAGGGATCTGAGACTGGAAGGGAGCCGGTGGTGGCTACCAGCGACGCTTCATCTGTAGGTGTTCACAAGGACCACCCCGGGCTGATTGTAAAGGGAATAAGGTGGAGTGCAACTTTTGTGGAGTGTATGGACACCGGGCATATGATGTTACAGGAACCCTGCTAGCAGAGCCTATAGGCCCGACACCAGGGCAAGGGCAAGACCGATCAGGGAGCTGGATCTGACGGTCAGAGGAAGGTGCAGCGGCGGCAGACAAGAACCAAGGGTGACCCAGAAGTCGGGACCCACCTACACATGGTGGACCGGGACGATGAGCCTGAACCCTCATCGAGCCAGGTACCACTATAACCTTCAGTAATAAAACTACCTGCTTACCGCATTATCATGCATGTTTGGTGAATAACTGAGTTAAGTAAGAATAAGATGAAATTAGAACTTAAGTAAGAAATAACCTACTACCACTTTAGGAAGATTCAACATCTGCTACCCAATGCCATCTACACCTAACCCGGAGCACACCGACATCGAAACCAAAGACTTTCCAACCGAACAATGTCAGGTTATCCGCCCAGGTATGATTTTATTAAGGGATACCTGAAACCGAAGCACAAATAGCCATCATCAGAAGATGCAATCAACTAGGAATGGGACCGGGAGGTTTTTACACACCGGAGTACCCAGGGGGAGCAAGGATGAGATTAAAAATGATGAGCTTGGGCAAGGATTGGAATCCGTATGCCAAGAATTACCAAACCATGAGGGTGCAAGATGGAGTCTCACCACCGGGAATACCGAAGAGTTCCATCCAGTTATACACAAGTCGTGGAAATCGCTCAGCAGTTGGAAGCTGAATCGATTCCAGACATCCAGGCAGACATTTGCATTGTAAACTTCTACGAGAAGGATGGGAAAACTGGGACTACACCAGATAAGGACGAGACAACGGAGTCTCTCGAAAGAGGGATACCCAGTGTCTTGGTCCATTGGGGATGATGCAGAGTTTTTATACGGCGAGCAGAAGCTTGCGGACCGTGCAGATAAGTTGATACTTAAGTCAGGTGTGTTAATTATGGGAGGAGAATCAAGGATGTTATACCATGGGATTAAGAGAATCAAGCTGAATACAGCACCGTCAGCAGTATTTGATGAGGTTATGGACTCGGTACGGAAGGTGCACTGAGCATACTTACAGAGGCACAGGCCGACGCCAGCGGTACTATCCTCACCGGCCGACGCCATGTAATGTTAGAATGAGATGAGGAATGAGATGTAAGATTGAAGCACATGTTGTAAACAGGATGGTCATGAATAAAGTAACAGTGTTGTTCATATAAATTGTTACGACTCTTTTATACCATCAATACTCATGAAGCTTGTGAACACAATTAGGTTATGTATGGACTCGGTACGGAAGGTGCACTGAGCATACTTACAGAGGCACAGGCCGACGCCAGCGGTACTATCCTCACCGGCACCTTTCCGATTAATGGGATTGAGGCATCAGTTCTCTTCACTCAGGGGCCTCGCATACCTTTGTCTCGGCATCATTCGCGAGCAGTTGGGGCTAGACGCTGATGAGCTACCCGACTTCACGGTTACGCTCCCGTCTAAGGAGAAGGTTCGTTGCACTCGTTCTTACCGAGGAGCCCTGTCAGAATTAAGGGAGAAGACTTTCCAGTCAGTTTCATTGAGTTCAGTAAGCTAGGATTTGATGTTATCTTCGGGATGAACTGGTTGGAGCGGCACAAGGGACGTATCCTCGCCGAGCATAGATTGCTGCTCAGGAGTCCGTCTGGGGTAACAATATCATACCGCCAGAGGCCCAGAGAGCCTTCGCTAAGATCATCACCGCCATGGCAATGTATAAAGAATTAAGGAGAAAGGAAAAGTGTACCTCTGCTATGTACAGCACATAGAGAGAGACCCTGAGTTCGACCCCGACTTACCGGTAGTGTCGGAGTTCCCCCTTATTTCCACGGGAACTGCCCGGCATGCCACCTACTCGGGAGGTAGAGTTCACCATCGAGCTGCTACCTGGTACCGAACCGATAGCCAAGGCACCATACCGTATGGCTTCGGCAGAAATGACTGAATTAAAAGAACAATTGAAAGATTTTTGGATAAGGGATTCATTAGACCAGTGTGTCACCATGGGAGCGCCAGTCTCTTCGTGAAGAAGAAGGATGGTAGTCTCCACCTCTGCATCGACTACAGAGAGCTGAATGCAGTGACAGTGAAGAATAAGTACCCACTACCCCGCATCGACGATCTGTTCGATCAGTTGAAGGGAGCATTTGTGTTCTCCAAGATTGATCTCAGATCAGGGTATCATCAGATAGCCATTAAGGAGGGAGACATTGAGAAGACGGCATTCCGGACACGATACGGCCACTATGAGTTCACAGTGATGTCGTTCGGTTTGTCGAACGCACCGGCGAAATTTATGGATCTGATGAACCGCTTGTTCCAGGAGCAGCTGGACAAGTCGGTTATGGTTTTTATTGATGACATTTTGATATACTCGAAGTCTAAGGTTGAACATGAGAACATCTGAGGAGGGTATTGGAAATACTGAGGGAGAACCAGCTATATGCTAAGTTCTCCAAATGTGAGTTTTGGCTTGACCAGGTCTCTTTCCTAGGTCATGTCATCCAGATGCTGGGATCGCAGTGGATCCAGCAAAGATTGATGCCATACGTACTTGGCCAAGGCCGAAGACTGTTACCGACATCCGGAGCTTTCTCGGTCGGCAGGTTACTACAGGAGGTTTGTTAGAGATTTCAGCAAGGTCGCGAAACCGATGACCAGTCTGATAAGAAGGATGCACCGTTCTTGTGGACATTGACTGTGAGAGATCATTTCAGCGCTTGAAGGACTCACTGACCACTGCACCGTTCTGACCATTCCAGACGGTATGAGGGCTTTGAGGTTTATTGTGATGCATCCGGCAGTGGGCTGGGTTGCGTGCTCATGCAACATGGCAAGGTGGTGGCATATGCCTCACGCCAGTTGAAAAACATGAGGAGAACTACCCCACACATGATTTAGAGCTGGAGCTGTAGTCTTCGCTTTGAAGATATGGCGCCACTACTTATATGGGGTTAGTGTCACGATCTACACCGATCACAAGAGTTTGAGATACAATATTCACTCAGAAGGAGTTAAATCTTCGACAGAGGAGATGGTTAGAGTTTCTGAAAGACTATGACATTGACCTCCAATACAAAGAGGGGAAGGCCAATGTTGTTAGCAGATGCCCTGAGCCGTCGAGCACACTCACTCCATTCGCTAGTTTCTTTCTCCAGCTTGGTTGATGAGGTACAAGAGGCTCAGAGGACAGATGAGTACATGAGAGAGGTCAGACAGAAGCTGACAGATGGTACCTTTGAGAGTCAGAAATACGACTTCAGACTTCATGATGATGATCTGATCAGACTTAAGGGCCGGTTATGCATACCACGGGGCAACACGGATCTGAAAGACCGTATACTTAGAGAATCACACTGTTCTTCAGTTTCCATCCATCCGGGAGCCTCTAAAATGTATAAAGACATAAAGAGATACTTCTGGTGGTCGGGGATGAAGACAGATGTTACCGAGTTCGTCTTGAGGTGTCTCACATGCCAGAAGGTGAATTCGAGCACCGACGACCGGGCGGAATGGTACAGTCGATGCCAGTTCCGGAGTGGAAGTTCCATGATATCTCCATGACTTCGTAGTTCGGCTTCCACCTGCTAGGGGAGGTCTCAACATGATATGGGTGGTGGTGGATCGCCTTACCAAAGTAGCCCGATTCATACCGATGAAGGATACTTGGAAGGTGACCAAATTAGCTGAGTTGTTTGAGAAAGAAATTATGAGACATCACGGGATACCAAAGACCATAGTGTCAGATAGAGATACCAGATTCCTTTCGAGGTACTGGAGAGCTACCAGAGAAGCGTTGGGTACAGAACTCAAGCTGAGTACCGCGTTCCATCCTCAGACATGGTCAGACTGAGCGTACTATTCAGACACTCGAGGACATGCTGAGAGCATGTGCCTTAGACTTCCAGGGCAGTTGGATTGACATATTGCATCTGATCGAGTTTTCATACAACAACAGCTATCACGCTTCGATCAAGATGGCACCTTTTCAAGCGTTGTACGGTAGACCATGTCATACACCGCTCTGCTGGGATGAGTCGAGTGAGACGGTCATTATAGGACCAGAGTATTTAGAACAAGTTAAGGCTGAAGTTCAGCAAATCGGGGAGAACATGAAAGCTGCTCAAGATAGGCAGAAGTCGTATGCTGATGTTCGACGACGGGACCTGGAGTTCGCAGTGGGCGACCAGGTATTTCTACGAGTTTCACAGATGAAGGGTGTATTCAGGTTTGGGCAGACGGGCAAATTAAGCCCGAAATTTGTTGGTCCTTATGAGATTACGGAGCGGGTGGGCCCGGTTGCTTACAGGTTAAATTTACCTGCTGAGCTGGGTAAAGTGCATGATGTTTTTCATGTTTCACAGCTAAAGAAATACATGCACCACCCCTCCCATGTGTTAGAACCTGAGAGGTTGACTTTGGAACCAAATATGAGATCCGTGGAGACTCCTCAGAGAATCTTGGACAGTAAGACTAGGAACACTCGCCACAAGTCAGTGCGACTGGTGAAGGTTCTCTGGTCTAACCAGGATGTCGAAGAGGCCACGTGGGAATTAGAGGATAAGATGAGGGCGAAGTACCCTTCTTTGTTTACTGACTAGATCGTTTGTATAGGGTACGGGGCGTACCTTCTTTTTAAGGGGGGTAGAGCTTCCTCGCTTTTGAGTTAGGAAACGATCATGTTTGTCGTTTGTTTGGTTGTTTAAGATGTGAATTTTGTAAGTTGCTACACTTCGGTGTAAGTTTTAGTTATGTAAATACTTATGTATTGTATTTGAGATTGACCTTTGAGTCTTGAGATGTGTGAATGTGAATATAAGATGTGGTGTTAAGATTAAGGGAATTGATACCGTGAATGATTAAGCACACATGTGAACTTCGAGGACAAAGTTCTTTAAGGGGGGTAGATTGAATACCCCAAACTTAGATATGGTGTTTAAATGATAAACTAAGATATAAGGAGGCTAAATAATGCCTTAAAAACATTAAGAAACATTTCTAATCAAAGAAAATATAAGGAAACACCAAAGAGCATTTAAGCAAAAACGTGCTCTAAGCTTGGAGAGACTTGGGAGAGTACCCAAATATTGTTCTAAGACCTTAGTAATATCCTAATGGTCATTTTAAATCAATTACCAAAGAAAACTAAGCTTGAAAACAAGTTAAAACACAAAATGTGCTTTAAGGAGTCTTAAAGCACGTTTTTGAAAAATTGTCTTGTAAATGAGTTTTGAATGGCTAAATGCCCATCATTACTCTTTAATTAACATGTGTACTATAGTATCACATTTGGAAGTCTATATCAATGGGAAATCAAAAATTTCACAACAATGTGCCTTGTTTTGTGAATAGTAAATTAATTAAGCTAGTTTATAACATAAGACAATATAAGTGAGATATTTGGTCAACAAAGACTTAAGTACCCCTTGTTACTAATGGGGGCCGGTTTCTTATAAGGTGAGTCACCACCTTTATGACTCATTAATCAAATAAAGACTTATAAAGCAAGTAAGTTAACTATTCACCTTTTTAAAATAATATCTCACCTTTAGTGGTTCTCTCTCCTCACTTCTTCATTCTCCCTTGTTTCCCACGGTTTCTTGCTCTCCTCCCTTCTCCATTAACGTGAAGCATACCTCCATGCTAGCTTCATCTAGCCTTGCACACAACTCACTCATTTTAGCTCCAAAACCAAAACAAATTACATATTCTCCTTAGTTAGCTCAAGCTCTCTCTTTCTATCTTTTCAAAACTTCAAGAGCTTCATTTTGGTGCCAAGTAAAACCACCATTATAGGAGGAAATTCAAGTTTGGAGACTCCATTGGCTTCTCCATTCTCTTAAGGTAAAGAAAGTGTAAGAAAATCTAGGTTTCCATCATTTTCTTCCTTGTCCGAAAATTTGCACTCATGGGACTCCATGTTTATGCCTTGTTCTAGCTTGTTTTCTACTCTTCAAAGGATTGAGGAGGTCCTTATTGCTTCATATCCAAGCTTGTCTTGAGAAACCAAGGTAAAACAATCACCTTAATACCTTAAAGCACATTTTTAACCTAGGGTTTGTTCCTTAGGGTTAATGTATTATCTAGTACTCATTGGAGTCATTGGATATTGTTTAGAACATTGGCAAGGAGATATATATTGGTGACCGAGATTGAGCAAAGAAAAACCTAAGGAAGAAAGCTTTTAAAGCTTGTAAAAGAACAAGGTAAATTACTTACCTTAATGTGTTTTATTGTTTAAGGGAATGGGATTTAGATATGTGATGAGTTTAGTGTAGAGTTTACATTAGAAAAGGGTTATATAAAACCTAGGAGAAACAATGACTATACTTGTGAACTTGTGACTAAAGAGCAAATGAGAAGAAGAGATAGTTAAAACAATGTTGAGATGAATTATAAGAAGCATTTTATTTCAATGGGAGCCTTGTTGTGTGTATTCGCAGGTTAAAGGAAAATATATATGGAAATTCAGTGGTTAAGATTATTGTCATTTAAGGGCCTAAGTGCCAAGCATTTTAAGTTTAAGCACTATATGATGATGTGGTGTGGTTTTGGTGTAAATTGTGTGTTAAGGTGTTGTGATGAGAATTTGGGTGATGTTGGTTGTTTGATGGAGAAAAACCATGTGTTAGGATGTGCTATGTACTAGAGAACCCATGGCAAAATTTAAAGGAGAACTTAAGTGTTTAAGATATTCTAACGGGATTTAATGACTAAGGAAGTACTAGAAGCTCTAGAGGTTGTCTTGATGAAAAAGGGTGAGATTAAGGTGTTCTAATGACTTACAATGACTTAGGTTACTATGAAGGATTTAGGAATCAAGAGAATGTAATTGAGTATTTAGGACTTAGGCAAATGTTGGTGAACAATTAGGAAGGAAATAATGTGTTGATGGATGGAAGTTTAAGCTTGTGAAGGAACTTTAAGTAAATGCATAAAAGAGTTTAGATGGTGAAAGATGCTTGGGAGATGATGTTATAGTGGTGGGGAAACATTTGGCATAGTGGTTACATTAGGTATGAACCACCACCTAGAAACCTAGTGGAAAACATTACAAGTGTTAGCATTATTACAAGGAAAATGCATAATGACTAAGGTGAATCTTGGTGAATGATTTAATGTGTTTAGAGGAGGGCTTAAGGTGTATTTGAGGTGCCCAAATGAGGTGGTAACATATTAGGATATATGAGGAGAAGTTTGGAGTTAAAAGAGAATTTAGAAACAAGGTTCTGGAGCCGACCGACCTTAGGACCAGACCTGCAAGGTCGGTCGAGCTCAATTTACACTGCCGGAGAAAGTTTCTGGAATCGACCGAACATAGGACCGGACTTACAAGTTCGGTCGGGCATGTATTTGTGAAGGAATTAATCTTGGAATGGACCGACCTTGGGACCGGACTTGCAAGGTCGGACATGCCAAGAATTTTGTACGGTAATAAGTCTCTGGAATCGACCGAACATGGGACCGGACTTGGCAAGTTCGGTCGAGCTTAAATTTCCCTCGGGGAAACTCTCGGGAATGGACCGACCTTGGGACCGGAGTTGCAAGGTCGGTCGGGGTAGAATTTTCAAACGGTAATGTGTTCTGGAATGGACCGACCTTAGGTAAGGTCGGTCGGAAGTTCGGTCGAGCCTAAAAATAAAAAAAAAAAGAAATTTTGAATTCTAAGAATGGTAATAGGTAATAAGGTATACCTTGGTAGGGTGGTAATGATGGGACCCTAAGAACTTAAGGGATTAAGTTAAGATTAAGTTAAGTATAAATTTTAATGTTTAAAGTTAAGTTTGTAAGCTAAGTGGCAAAGACTAGAGAGGTTATTGAATGGGAATCCTTAGGGACTGAGTGAGTTAAGTAAGGTGCAAATAACTAATGACCTAAAAATGAATGAAGTTTTAGGTTTGTGAATTGGGACCCGAAGAAGGTTAAACAAACAACGATCGAGGTGAACGGTACAATCCTTCTTGTGACCTGCTTGCTAACGAGTGTCCTCGGCTTGTGTGCTATGTGTTTGATTGCTATGACTAAAACAAGATAAAGCATGCAACCGGTTATATTTGTACTCGTTGAGTGTTTGTTACAGTTACACTAATCCGCGAGACTTGAGATGGCTGCTAACCAAGTTAGTACTTACTGAGTTAAGAATAAGAGTTAAGTTTGGTGGTTGGTTAATGCCCGTTAAGGCTTAGCTGGCACATGGTGATTAAGATGTCTACTAACTGGAATTGAGTGAGGAAACCCGGGACCGATCTCAGGTCATGCATGCTAAGGAAAAAGGGGGACGATATCTGAATCAGGTCCGCCCTCCGCTTAAGGACTTGTCTTCGGACTTGTAGCCTAGGGCCGGATGCCGGCTCCGCTACGCTGGACTCCCGTCCAGAGTAGGTGACATTAAGATGGTGCGGTGGGAACCTAAATCCCAGGTTCGAATTAAGCTACAACCATTCCCTTCCAGGAACGGTTTGTATACTAGATTAAGATTAAGGTAAGGTAAGGAACTGCGATTAAGGAAATGAGGACTAAGGAGGGGGTTAAACCCACTTGATAAGGGAACGCTTGAGTCGTTCATTGTTGTGAACTATATGTGTTCATCTGTGGTTATTATTATTGCACTTCATATGCTTGTGTATGTAATCAATTCCATGCTATCGACAATTAGTCATCGTAGCCCCGTTAGCTTGGGGGCCATGAGAGGGTGTACCAGCATTCGTGCTGACCCCCTTTGGGGGATGTTTTTACACTTGCAGGTAAGAGACCCATGATGAAACACCCCTACTAATTAAAATGCAGAAAATCGTGATTATGTTATGTCCGTGAATTTAAACGAGTCATAATGTAACATACGCATTGTGCCCAGCGGTTTTGACATTAACCGATACAATTGAGCAAATTAAATTATACCGTACTAGGACGTTTATGTACGAAACTAGTGTAGCACATTATGTAAATTAAGATAGATTGGGCACCTGTTGACATATGAAGATTGTACTGAATAACATATGCTACGAGAGTATAATATACGACTACGTTGTGGGATACAACATGTATAAGTGACATTATTATACCAGACGGGTGCTCGACCACCAATATAGATATTGAGCTGGGCATATATATTAAACGACCCAATTAACCCATGACTAAGCCATTTCGCTAGTCATCCAGAAGCTGCTTAATTCCAATATTAGGATAGGGAACAAAATTGAGACCCACCCATGTGATGTCCGAAAAATATTACAGGTCACTAACAATTAATTCATTACCCATTTCTACCTTGCATAACCGAGAATTCTTTAAGTCCCACAGAGTTAAAACCAATCCACACTCAGCCATGCACTATACCGATGTATTATCTAAACCGCTGTAGCTGTTCCATCTTCCCCATGTAAATTGCTCCCTCGTTCTCCAACCGTCACTCTTGTTTCCTCGCCAATGGTGTCTACAACCGATAAAGCCACTGAACTCTCCACCTTTCCCCAGTTTCGCATGTCTGGCGCAAGTTCAGAGGAGGAACTAGTCCCTCTTGGCGATCTATTCCTTTCCACATTCCCACCATGACTCAACCACTGGATCTCCCTCTCGCATGTCCCTCTCGCATGTCCAAACCGTGGAGCCGTTACTAGTTGTGAATCCAGAACAACACTCAACCAACAAGTAAGTCGTGCATGCATGCCACTGGATCTCCCTCTCGCATGTCCCTCTCGCATGTCCAAACCGTGGAGCCGTTACTAGTTGTGAATCCAGAACAACACTCAACCAACAAGTAAGTCGTGCATGAATGCAACCGCCTGGTATGATCTCTGGGAGGCTTGTGAACAGAAGTCTCTCCAAAACTCTTGAAAGTGTCGAAAAAATTCCCCCAAGAATCTACTCTACTCTTGCTCAAGTCTAGCGTAAGGTAAACTGTTTATAGTTTCAGTTGCCTCTGTTTTTGTTTCTTCGCTCTGGTCAGTCCGAGGATCCTAACTCAGATTCCTTAATCTTTCCCCTGCATGTCCGAGTTTGGGAGTAACTCCCTGTTGCGAAAGCCTGAAACGGGTGTGGTTTAGCGAGGCAAACTATGGCCAAACCCATTCTTCTTCTTCCATCGGTAAGTTGTCCGAGATGCCCTGAGTTACTCCTTCAGTCTTCCATGGATTTTTCTAACACACGTTTCTCCTCGTGCTCCTTGTGCATGTCCGAGTTCTGTGCCCAAATTCCTGAGAAAAATTGGAACAAGTTCATGTGAACGGACAAGGGTACCGAGGACACCCAATAACCCACGCCATCTCCGTTTATGTCTATCGCAAGGTAAAAAGTGCCACCGGTTCTGTTTGTGTTTACTTCCTTGTCTTCTGCTTCCTTTTCCCTGCTCTACTCCTCGGTCTCATCCTTTCTCTAATCTATTTTGAATGTCTTGCTTCCATCGCCATGCCATGGATCTGTAATAGAGCTCCAAACCCAGCTGATTTTTCATAGTGCCGAACAAAAAATGATGAGAACCAAAAACAAATCGGTAAAGCCTTGTTCTTCTCTGCAATTTCACATATGGAGTTTTCTTGAGTAGATCCATTTCTAACCTTGCTTCTTTTTACTTCGCAAGTCCTGAATCCACCAGAGAGGGTGTGAATTCGACCAGGGGTACAAACCGCAAAGAAAAAAAAAACAGAGAAACTTCAACTGATTTGAGGGTCTCTGTGAGTGGTAAGTGAATACTTAACTGGTTGTTGATTTTGAGTTTAAACTCTATGTTATTAACCAAAGAATTGTTGTTGAGTTGAACCTCTGAACATTCGGTTGTATGTGAATAAAACGATAATCTGAAGCAAATAGAGGTTTTGGTATTATGAAGTAATCTGGAGCAAAAGAAGATATATTAATGGTGTAATAGCTAGCCGGGGATATTTTTTTGTGTGGATGCGTGGCATAGAAATGGTTTTATGTGTTTTGGTTTGGAAATATGGTTGGAACACCTAGCTACATGGATGGAAACTTGGAACAGATCACAAAGAGCAGATTAGTGACCAACAGAACAGTAACAAAAGAAAGACAGAAGGAAGACTATACCAACTTCAGATTTCTGTTTCAGTTTTCTAGTTTCTGTGTAAATGAGTCCAGTAAAGTGGCCAACGTGTTTTATGTTGTTTCAGGTAAATAAGAACCCAGCTAAAGCACTTAACTAGGAGGGTATATACATTTTGGGGATTTGAAACCAGTTTAGGCGGGTTAAACTAATGCTAAATGAGGCAAGAAACAGGATGGTGGGCATCTGTTTCTGCACTTCGGTTTGTAAAAACAAATGACAGGTGGGATATGAGTGTGGTATGGGTCTGGAAATAAACTTTAAACCTTGCTAATTCATCTAATTCAATTTTGTTTAAAATACCTTGGAGTGAATAGAGAGTCAGGTTGGTGAACAACAAAAAAATATATGAGGATAAATTAGTTTCATGTATTAGTTTTCAGTTGCTGTAACCTTTCAATTTCTGTATAACTGTAATGCAAGTGAATTAAGACTATTGAAAGTGGTATCAGAGCGTAGCTACGCTCTGATGACTGGAACAGAGAAGTACCGAGTATAGGAAAACCTTGAATTAGGAATTCTGACAGTGAGCCAAGGGTTGGGGTAGTACGTGAGGCGCGTTATTTAGGGTTCCTCCCCAGTAATTACTGGATACCTAACAGACACCTAAACCCAACCTCCACGTCTCTAGGGTCCATTTCAATTCATAGGAAAATGCCAGAGAGGTGGAAAGCCTCCTCACACTCGGGAAAACCCGATCTGGCATCTACTTAATGTTATACTATCAACTCGAGAAGAAAAGACTATACTATACTTTAGGCGTTTGCCAAAAGGATAATACCCGTAGAGGGACCAAATTTAGCGACAACTTGGGTCGACATGCTTAGCAGTCGATAGGACCCTACCTCAAAAAAAAAAGAGAAGAAGAGGACTGCAATACCCTAAAATTTATGCAAAATAATAAAGCTCAAATAAGCAATTAATTAAGCTAAGAATGGTATTGAGATAAATACTGCGATTCGAACACCTGAGAGGGTAATTTAAGAAAAACCCCTCGTAAAACAATGAAATCAGAGGTTATAATTCGAGACGTAACTATACCATAAAATTGGTACGATCTATAACGCTGAATAAAGCATGACACAACTTTACACACTAATCTAATATTTCGGGACTCAATAAATTCCCTGCTTCTTCTTACGTTTCTCTTTATTCTCTGACGTAACAAATTTTCTAAGACACCAATTACAGTTCCTGAGAAAAACACATGGGTAAAGGGATCATAAAAAGAACTCTCGAACCTTGTAAATAGCCATTACCATGGGCACTAGTTACCCACCCAAACACAAATCAAACAGATAGGAAATGGCAATGAATAATGATAAGTGCGAAATATATAGACTTTTAAGGGTTTAATTACCTTACAATTTGTAGTATTTTAAGTAATATTTCTCACTTATCTTATGATTTTCCTAGATTTATGTTTTAATATGAATTGATATATTTTATGTAGGAAAAAGTGTTGGAATCAAGTAGTTTACTTCACAAGCTTCCCAACGCAACAAACGGCGAGTAAAACGGGCTTATAACGAAAAATCTGGAGCCCATTCAATTTAGTATACTCGTATTATATATATATATATATAATATATACCTACATCCTCTTATCTCGCGGACGTGAGACAGAAGACCGCGAGGCGGAACAGAGCATTGCAACCGCCAGGCGGAAGAGATAGAGGTGACCGCCTCTTTTCAGGCGGACGTGAGACAGAAGACCGCGAGCGGACATTACAGAGAGTACCGCCTCATATGAGGCGGACGACAGAGATGCAACCGCCTCGCGGTTGAGACAGAGATGACCGCCACTTAACAGGCGGACAACATAAGAGGAGACCGCTAGATAAGTGGCGGACGCGTGTAAATGTGTAGGAAATCAACGGGTTATCTTCTAGCCGACTCGCTCCGACTCGCTCTGCAACTTGAGACGGCGCCTACCATAAATCACGCCCGCGTTTCAGCTTTGTCCCCTGCGCAATCAATAGCTGCAATCAATGGGGAGCTGCAATCATCGAGCTCAATCAATGAAGCTGCTGCTGTGCTTCATCTTCCTCTATAAATACCAGCTTCATTCCTCCTCGTTAAGTGTCCTTCCGGAGGCTCCTTCCGTGGTTCCTCTGGAGTTCCAACTCACGCACCATCTCATTTCTCTCCTTCCGCCTTCTCCATTTTATTTATTTTACAGTCCACCAAATCCACCTCTAGCCTACATACACAAAATAGCAGAGCGAGACGGAGTGATTACGGATGATTTCTATCATTCTTGTTTCTGTTATTCTATTTAATATGTTAGGCTAGTTTACGTACGCTTTGGGAATAATTATTATATTCTGTATTAATTATGCAATGTTTTTACTGGTTTTAATTTAATGAAGTTTGTTACGCTTAAAGCTCATCTCTCGCCTTTTTAATAAATGTCATGAGTTTATTAAATTGCTTGCTAAGTCTATTTTGATCAGACCAGGTGATAAATAGATAGGTTGATTAAGCCGTAAATTTGGAGAAAGCTCTATTATGATTTAATGAGTTAGTATTTTCAGATGCAATTATATTTCCTGGAATTTAATGTCCGTTTACATAAGAGTGCTCGAACCTTGATTAGACCGGGCATTTCTGGTAAACGAGTTCTTATGAGGCTATGACTTAGTCCTTAAGATATTTTAAAAAGGAATTTTGCCAAACAATTATAATTAGACCAGTAGGAATAGCATGAAGAAGCAGATAATATTAATCTGAACCAGAGTCCCGTTTAGTTAATTTGCTTACTTAGTTAATTTTATTAACTGTTTTTATTTATATTTAACAAGTCAATTAATCCCCCCTCCTGTGACACGCTTAGGTACTATAATATGTACATTAGTCCCGTGGTTCGATATCCGGTCGCTTACATTTCACTATACTACTGCGACCGGGATTTGTTTGCAGCCCGACGTTTATTTTGGGTTTTAATTTCTTTTCTTTCTTTTAATAATTACACCACTTAAACCACTCACAATATAACGTCTGCAAAATGGCGCCGTTGCCGGGGACTAGATTTATTCTAGTTCCTAAGCTCCGGATTATTCACCTGTTTAATTATAAATATTTTGTTCTCTTAAATATGTTAATAATATTTCTATATTATTTTCGTTTGTTTATTGTTAATATTAATTATCTACTATATTTTGTTAATATTAATCCTCTAATAATCTGTTAATATTAATTGGACATTTGGACAATTGGACACGTGACTTTGGCCAACTAACTCCGGACATCTAACTTCTAACATTTTAATTTTGTGTATACTAACATTTAATATTCCATTGTCCTTAACATTTTATTTTCATTGTCCCTAACTTTTAATTTTCTGTAAATTAACTACTAACATTTAATTTTATGTAAATTAACTACTAACTTTTAATTTATGTTATCTAATTACTAACTTCTAATTTTATGTCATTTTTATTACTAACCCATTGCTTTATTCTTAATTATTTTGTTGTTCGTATAACCAAAAATCAAAAAAAAAAAAAAAAAAACAGGGGTTGTCCGCGAGGACAACCGCCCCCGTTCCAGGCGGACTCCACACTCTTGTCCGCCACTTACCGAGCGGACTCTACTCACGAGACCGCCTAGCGGACGTTTCCATCTTGTCCGCCTCTTAACCTCGAGGTCGTCTCACTCTTGTCCGCCAGATAACGAGCGGACGCCACATACGAGACCGCCTCGCGGACGTGACTCGGTATGGAAAAAAAAAAGAGCTGAACGCTGCGTTTTCCATTCCCGTTCTTCCCCAATTCCTACTCTCGAAATCGAACGACGAACAGAAGCGAAGAACACAGCCCCCCGCGCGACTCCCCTCCTCTTCAAATTGCCATTTCTTCTTCAATTCTTCATCAAATCTTGCAAGGTTAGTACCGAAATCTTCGTTTTTCAATTCTCTACGTTTCTATAGCTCCAAATCTGTAAATGATGAACTACATTAGGAGAAATTAAGGACCGAAGTTTCGAATCCCTAATTCCTTAATTCGAAAATTTCGAACTCTAATTGCTAGATTTGTCTCGAATTTGTCCTTTATTAATCATAATCTACATATACAAGGTTAAATCTTCACTTATTACACTTAGATTGGGTGTTTTTGTTGAACTCTAAAATTGATATGTGCTAGTTACGAAAATCCATTGTTAAAACTAGTTTTTTTTCAGTTTTATTTAGCCTTGATTATTAAACGAGTATAGATTATGATTATAGGTTATTATTTATAGATTTGATTGATGACGGTATTAATATACCTTGATTCTGACTGAAATTTTTTGTGGAGAAACGAAGAATTTTAGGGGAGACTCTGTCGAATTTTCGACAGAATTTGTGTTGTATAATTATTCTGTTTATGTTTTATTATTTGTTCATCTTGTTTTCTCTTTCTATTAATTTACGGAGTTGTTTATGTTAAATACTAATGTTCTGTTTGATATTGATTTATGTGTTGTTTATTAGTATTTTCGTTGTTATTAATTGTTAATGATATTCTTCTTGATTGATTTTTTATGTTGTTTTTGTTTATTAAATTTTATGTTATTATTGTCTAGTACTTTTCATGTTATTATTACTATGTTTAATATTTTATTGTTATGCTGTTAATGTTGTTTGCTTTTAATTTTAAATAATATATTAGTATGCCTCGTGGTGGCGACTGCCCTGGAGCATCATCTTCTTCTGCACCTAGTCTTCTGGACGATGGTTTTGTTTCAGTAGAGGCTCGTGCCTGGTTTGATCAGGGCAAGGACTTTGTCATAGAGAGGAAATTTGAGCCGGCAGTGCTAGAGGCTGCAGGGGTGGATGCTATATTTGCCAGGCTAGGACTTTCAGAGGTCCTAAGGTTAGGGCACGGTGTCTTTGCTCCGGACTTAGCTCGAGAGTTTTATGCTAATGCCCGGGCAGGCGATATGAGCATTACTTCTTATGTACGCCATAGCCCCGTGGAGGTCACACCCTCGACTTTCGCCTCTCTCTTGCACATCCCGGATAGTCCTGGTGATATCCGAGGATTCACAGAGGAGTACCTGCAGAGGTCGAAGTCCAGGTGGCTTCAGGCTGTAGGTCGGAGGACCCGACGTAGAGGGGAGGAGGCGAAGGATGTCCTCCCGTTTGCTAGCTTCCCGACGCTGACTCAGAGGCTTCTCCTGGAGATCCTCAGTCATCAGATTCGCCCATCTGGGGCGCATGATGCTTCTGATGAGGATTGTGCCTTACTGGACTATTTCCTAGGTCCATTTCCACCTGCTCAGCGCCTCTCCTTCAGCCACGTCATGTTCGGCCAGCTCCATAAGGTGGTCTCCTACATGAGGACGAAGAAGAAGAAGATCACTCCCATTTTTCCCTTCTTCCTCAGTCTCCACATTATCAGTACTGTCCCATTCCCAGCAGGGTTCAGGGAGACTTTAGATCTTCGTCCAGCGAAGCGCTCAGTGTCACTGCTGACTGTGCGGAGCTGGGGCTTTATGCGCTCAGATGACGGTACTTGGGTTAGGAGTGCCACTGCTCGGTCTTCCACTGCATCTTCCACAGCAGCGGGGACCTCTACTGGAGCTACACACTCAGCCGATCCTGACCCACCGTCCGCACAGGGAGAGGAGCCTTATAGGCCGACTACTGAGATGATGCAGACCCCTGCTCCTGTACCTTACTCGACGGATCTACAGGCTCAGTTCCAGACCTTCCATCAGATGCAGCAGCAGATGCATCAGAGGTTTGAGAGCTTTGAGCAGACTCAGCAGAGGATGCTAGCTGAGCAGTCACAGATGATGCAGCGTTTGGATCGGAGTGACGAGTTGTATCACCGAGTGGTACAGCGCTTAGACCAGGGTGACCAGTTGCAGGCACAGACCGCTCAGCTCATGCAGCGTCTCCTCGATCAGTCAGGCCAGGGACCAGCACAGCCTCCACCACCACCACAGTGATTATTTATTGTTATCTTTATTTTATTTTGATTTTCTCTGACTTTTTTGTAGACTATTACTGTTTAAACCTTGTGCTAACATTTGATATATTCAGGAAGGTAACAGTGTGGTACTTTATATTTTTATTTTATGAATTTTTATTTATGTTTTTCATTTAATGATTTTCTTTTGGTTCATTTGGAGTTCTGCTGGCTATATATGATTTTCTTTTCAGAACAAATCCTATGTCGAATATATAGCTGAACTCACCTTTGGAAAGCAACCTCAGTTGCTTTGGAATTTCAATATCTTCGGTTGAACACTTGCGCAACTCAAGTGTGAGGAACGTCTCACCCCTGCCAAGCTCTAAGTGTGAGGAAGGATACCTTCCTCAATCTACGATACAAGGGGAGTTTCTTCTCTTTATTATATTAATGTTCAACCTATTTATTTAATCCTTTATGAGTCTGTCATAATTTGAAAGGTCATTTTCTTGATTTAATTCTGAACAATGAGGACATTGCTCCTCTTAAGTGTGAGGAAGGAAAGACCTTTCCCTGAAATTATGACAGTAGTTCGATAATGCCACACTCACTTTTTGCTACTCTAAACTGCCTAAAATTAAAAAAAATTGCAAAAATGAGATAAATAATTGTAGAAGTGTCTGAAATTATGTCAAGTGACAACTGAAAGGTAGTTTTATTTCAAGGAGTTTGTATAAAATTATTTTCCTTCAAAATACTCTATTTTACTCGAAAAATGATAGATCTGCTAGTTGTAAAAATCAATTAGTTTAGCTTGGGATTATGGAAATATGTGGAAAGTCAAGGAAAGAAAAGGATAAAGACAAGGTACTCCGCTGTTTATGAATTTTTCTAACCAAAAACAGGCCTCGTCTATCTGGTTATTAAGTTCTTTGGGGTGCTTTAACACCTATCTACCTAAGGTCTCGTGACCTGGGATAGAAGACCCAACACCGCTACAAGGATAGAGAGAAAAGTCTGGGGTACAGAAAAATAATGCAATTAAAAAAATATATTATATAAATAATATGTGCTTTGTCTATACAATTTGCACATTCAAAAAAAAATGTAAAATAAATTGCAATTTATGTTTATAAACATGAGTATGTGGTGTTGAAAGGTATTGCGGAATAAGGCATTACTTCACCCCTTGTCATCCCAGGTTAGTGAATGAAATTGGTTGAAAATCCCAGGTTAATCTAACTTGTTTTCTGCAGTCTAGTTTTTCTATGCTTTTATTAAATTGTTCTTCTTCACTGTTTATAAAAACCTACTTCTAAGAGCAGAATTATTCTTTCAATTGTCACTTTGTCTAAATTCCCTTCTACACTTATTTAATCTTGTTTTTTATTAAGGCTTAGAGATAATTAATTCCTTATTTGCTTGAGGACAAGCAAAGTCAAGTGTGAGGAAGTTTGATAAGTGCGAAATATATAGACTTTTAGGGTTTAATACCTTACAATTGTAGTATTTTAAGTAAATTTTCACTTATCTTATGATTTTCCTAGATTTATGTTTTAATATGAATTGATATATTTTATGTAGGAAAAAGTGTTGGAATCAAGTAGTTTACTTCACAAGCTTCCCAACGCAACAAACGGCGAGTAAAACGGGCTTATAACGAAAAATCTGGAGCCGATTCAATTTAGTATACTCGTATTATATATATATATATAATATATACCTACATCCTCTTATCTCGCGGACGTGAGACAGAAGACCGCGAGGCGGAACAGAGATTGCAACCGCCAGGCGGAAGAGATAGAGGCGACCGCCTCTTTCAGGCGGAGAGACAGAAGACCGCGAGCGGACATTACAGAGAGTACCGCCTATATGAGGCGGACGACAGAGATGCAACCGCGAGGCGGTTGAGACAGAGAGACCGCCACTTAACAGGCGGACAACATACAGAGGAGACCGCTATAAGTGGCGGACGCGTGTAAATGTAGGAAATCAACGGGTTATCTTCTAGCCGACTCGCTCTGCAACTTGAGACGGCGCCTACCAGAAATCACGCCGCGTTTCAGCTTTGTCCCCTGCGCAATCAATAGCTGCAATCAATGGGGAGCTGCAATCATCGAGCTCAATCAATGAAGCTGCTGCTGTGCTTCATCTCCTCTATAAATACCAGCTTCATTCTCCTCGTTAAGTGTCCTTCCGGAGGCTCCTTCCGTGGTTCCTCTGGAGTTCCAACTCACGCACCATCTCATTTCTCTCCTTCCGCCTTCTCCATTTTATTTATTTTACAGTCCACCAAATCCACCTCTAGCCTACATACACAAAATAGCAGAGCGAGACGGAGTGATTACGGATGATTTCTATCATTCTTGTTTCTGTTATTCTATTTAATATGTTAGGCTAGTTTACGTACGCTTTGGGAATAATTATTATATTCTGTATTAATTATGCAATGTTTTTACTGGTTTTAATTTAATGAAGTTTGTTACGCTTAAAGCTCATCTCTCGCCTTTTTAATAAATGTCATGAGTTTATTAAATTGCTTGCTAAGTCTATTTTGATCAGACCAGGTGATAAATAGATAGGTTGATTAAGCCGTAAATTTGGAGAAAGCTCTATTATGATTTAATGAGTTAGTATTTTCAGATGCAATTATATTTCCTCGAATTTAACGTCCGTTTACATAAGAGTGCTCGAAGCCTGATAGACCGGGCATTTCTGGTAAACGAGTTCTTATGAGGCTATGACTTAGTCCTTAAGATATTTTAAAAAGGAATTTTGCCAGACAATTATAATTAAACCAGTAGGAATAGCATGAAAGAGCAGATAATATTAATCTGAACCAGAGTCCCGTTTAGTTATTGTTATTTAGTTATTTTATCTTTTTATTTATATTTAAACAAGTCAATTAATCCCCCCTCTTGTGACACGCTTAGGTACTATAATATGTACATTAGTCCCGTGGTTCGATATCCGGTCGCTTACATTTCACTATACTACTGCGACCGGGATTTGTTTGCAGCCCGACGTTTATTTTGGGTTTTAATTTCTTTTCTTTCTTTTAATAATTACACCACTTAAACCACTCACAATATAACGTCTGCAAATAATGCCACTATTGCGAAATAATCCCTCCAAACTCACTACATATCCAGGGACTCTAAACAAGATTTATCAAATCATATATATATACCAATGTACATAGATACATACCAGAAAAGACAAGTCACCAATAAAACCCAAGGAGTAAACGGGTTCAATTAAAGAAGCTCATGATTAGTAAATCAACCATACTTAACTTGAGTTAACAATACAACTCAACGATCGAAAATAATTAATAATGTCGCATCGTTATGTATAACTAAGACGCGACAAAATAAAAGGGGTCATATATATAACGCGATATATTATATAGTCCCACATATATATAAATAAACAAGTATATGGCTTATACAAAAAAAAGGGGAATATGCTCCCACTGAGGTTCAAACCCTGCAGCTCCCGTACTTTCCCCGAATACCTTAACCAGTTGAGCTGAGCTCGTATTCACTAACATAGTACACCTCTAGATATATGATAGTACCCAAGGTAACCGACTGATTGAGGACAGCACATCAATTCCATGTATGATTGAGGACAGCACACCTCTAGCTAATGTGTAAGAGTATTCTTAATACAAGAAACAGGATGGTTGGCGTCTGTAGCACCCGAATAGAGTAGGAACCGCTGCGTAGACATCTCATGTTACCATTAGGCGCGTCATTTAATTGTTGGTCGTTATTCGGGGGTGTTACAGAAAGTGGTATCAGAGCGTAGTTGCGCTCTGATGACTGGAACAGAGAAGTACCGAGTATAGGAAAACCTGGAATTAGGAATTTTGACAGTGAGTCAAGGGCTAGGGTAGTACGTGAGGCGCGCTAGTTAGGGTTCTTCCCCAGAAATTTCTGGATACCTAACAGATATCTGCACCCACCCTCCACGTCCCCAATTTCCTTTAAAATCATAGAGAGAACGCCGGAGAGGTAGAAAGCCTCCTCACACTCGGGAAAACCCGATCCGGCATCTACTAACGTTATCAACCTGTGAAGTTCAAAGACGTTGTCAAAGGGATAATACCCATAGAGGAACCAATTTTAGCGGCAACTTGGGTCGACATGCTTAGCAGTCGGTAGGACCCTACCTCACAAGAAAAGAGGACCGAAATACCCCAAAATTTATGAAATGAATAAAGCTCAATTTAGCAATTTATTAAGCCAAGATTGGGATTGAGATAAATCCTGCAATTCGAACATTTGAGAGGGTAATTTAAGGAATAATAATCAGAAAGTAACAAAAGGGTTACGAGACCGAGACAAAAATAATATGCATAACGGAATAATGTGTAAGTCATATACAATTGAGCCTAAACGGGCCAACAAGAAAAATCAGACAAATATTTATGAACGACTGGGTATCAGAATTTAGAAACTTTGAACAAAATTAAAGGGCGTAATGGAGAGATTAATTGATGAGCTAAGATGAGAAATGAATCATGCTGTAAATTCAGATATTTATTTGCAAGTGCGGAGGCTAATAGGAATAACATGAGGGTCGGGAAGTATACAGCTGTATAAACCCCATTGACGAACACAAAAATCCATGAGACCACATGCATATAGGAAACAAACATGAACATATCTACATATGGTACGAGGACTGGAATGTGAAGAACTAATAACACCTGGAGGGTATAAATGCATATACTAGAATATCATTAAACTTATTGAAATACTCATATGAGAACCTACGTACAATCAAGACGGTTATAACACACGAGTATATATATATACAGTTAAAGGATCTGAACAATTGATCTAAAGACTTGGATTTTAATACTAATCCATCAATTGATTTCTAGATGACTAGGAACAAGTGAGATAAGAACTTAAAACTGGTTAAATGGATTGGTCGCTTAAACTGGACGTGCAAGGTTGAACTTGACTCTGGCCAGGTCAAGTGACACCGAGCACAAATTGGGGTGAAGGGGTAGTCCAACACTTACGCTGATCACGTCAGTGTTGGATGATTCTCGAAACCCCCTTCAAGTGGTCACATAAACTACAAATAGGTGAGAAATTTTATAAGCTGGAATAGAAAGTTGCCAAGGAAGTGAGGTTGATGTCAGATAATACAAGAGTGTAAAATACATTGATACATGATTTGAAACTTGGAGGGTAAACACATGAGTATACGAATATGTGGAGGCTTGATATGAGGTGATGTTACTAATAACCTATTAGATAATACAAAAAAATATATGTACTACCGCAATCAAATCCAATATATTATCGGTAGTAGTCAATTAGTTTAGTTCCTGGCGGAACATAATAAGGACGATACACCTTGTGACGAAGCCAAGCTAATTAGCAAGCTGTTGCTTGATACAATAATAAGAACATCGATGATGGTAAGAAAAGTAAACGCCCCATGTTACATGGTTTGCAAACGTAAAAAAAAAAACTTATAACATGTACCATTAAGGTCAACCGGCAATGTCAAAGCCATAGTTGGCTGAAAAAGTGAAGGTTACTTGAAGACAAAGAAAAGTTTAATTGGTTGTACAGGTTAAGGTATAAAATAAACAACAATACTAAAATAAGTAACAACGGCACATTCGCAACACAAAGAATACTAAGCTCTAAGTATTCACTACAGAGAGTACACGAATATAAACCTAAAGGTCAACCAAAGGAACAATACCGACGCTTAAAAGCGCACTGAACACATGAACATCTGACCTCCAAAGAAAATGGTTAGACAAATCACAACCCGTCGGGTCCGTGTATAAATTGAAATACCCTATGTCGGTCAAGAGGCCTACACTCCTGAATTAAAAAGGTGTAATTAAGCCATGAACTACATTGGAAGGAATAGGATAAGAAAACTAAACCCTAAAATAATTAGAGTCGCACAGCAGAAGCTGGTGGACCGTCTCTCACATCTTCCAGTTGATTAACAAAACCCCAACCCGTCGGTAAACCGGTATGAATACCAATAATGGCCTTTTGATACAGAAACCAAGCCATTTACATGGTTAGGACCTCTGATGGGATTATAGTGAGAGCTACATTGCATAGAAGCTAAATAGCTCCAGGATACTTACACATCTTGAACCAAAGTTCAAGAATGATATAGTGGGGATTACGTGGGCGTAATCCATTTTTAAGGGGGGTAGGCGTGTTTCGCTTTTGCGGTGCTGTTGTTCGTTTGATGTGTTTGGATTTGTGACGCGATGCATGTTTGAACTGTGTTTGGATTGTGATGCTATGTGTGTGATCTGTGTATGAGTTGTTTTGGATGCATTGTGGTTAGGAACGAATGATTTGTTTTCTAGAGTACATATGAGTACAGTATATGAATATTACTGAATACTGGTACACTGGAATATTATTGAGAACTGGGTGAAGCCACAGATGTGGCGTGGTGCTTATAATCACAAATGGTGAAATAGAACTATGAATTTTGCGGGACATGATCCCTTGGCTAGTGATAATGAATTCAGGACTTGATCCCTGTTAGTAGCCAAAACACGAACATTAATTAACAAGACAAGACTTCGGGTCGAAGTCTCTTTAAGGGGGGTAGGTTGAAACACCCCTACTAATTAAAATGCAAAAAATCGTGATTATGTTATGTCCGTGAATTTAAACAAGTCATAATGTAACATACGCATTGTGCCCAGCGGTTTTGACATTAACTGATACAATTGAGCAAATTAAATTATACCGTACTAGGACGTTTATGTACGAAACTAGTGTAGCACATTATGTAAATTAAGATAGATTGGGCACCTGTTGACATATGAAGATTGTACTGAATAACATGTGCTACGAGAGTATAATATACGACTACGTTGTGGGATACAACATGTATAAGTGACATTATTATACCAGACGGGTGCTCGACCACCAATATAGATATTGAGCTGGGCATATATATTAAACGACCCAATTAACCCATGACTAAGCCATTTCGCTAGTCATCCAGAAGCTGCTTAATTCCAATATTAGGACAGGGAACAAAATTGAGACCCACCCATGTGATGTCCGAAAAATATTACAAGTCACTAACAATTAATTCATTACCCATTTCTACCTTGCATAACCGAGAATTCTTTAAGTCCCACAGAGTTAAAACCAATCCACACTCAGCCATGCACTATACCGATGTATTATCAAAACCGCTGTAGCTGTTCCATCTTCCCCATGTAAATTGCTCCCTCGTTCTCCAACCGTCACTCTTGTTTCCTCGCCAATGGTGTCTACAACCGATAAAGCCAATGAACTCTCCACCTTTCCCCAGTTTCGCATATCTGGCGCAAGTTCAGAGGAGGAACTAGTCCCTCTTGGCGATCTATTCCTTTCCACATTCCCACCATGACTCAACCACTGGATCTCCCTCTCGCATGTCCAAACCGTGGAGCCGTTACTAGTTGTGAATCCAGAACAACACTCAACCAACAAGTAAGTCGTGCATGCATGCCACTGGATCTCCCTCTCGCATGTCCCTCTCGCATGTCCAAACCGTGGAGCCGTTACTAGTTGTGAATCCAGAACAACACTCAACCAACAAGTAAGTCGTGCATGCATGCAACCGCCTGGTAGGATCTCTAGGAGGCTTGTGAACAGAAGTCTCTCCAAAACTCTTGAAAGTGTCGAACAAATTCCCCCAAGAATCTACTCTACTCTTGCTCAAGTCTAGCTGTTAATAGTTTCAGTTGCCTCTGTTTTCGTTTCTTCGCTCTGGTCAGTCCGAGGATCCTAACTCAGATTCCTTAATCTTTCCCCTGCATGTCCGAGTTTGGGAGTAACTCCCTGTTGCGAAAGCCTGAAACGGGTGTGGTTTAGCGATGCAAACAATGGCCAAACCCATTCTTCTTCTTCCATCGGTAAGTTGTCCGAGATGCCCTGAGTTACTCCTTCAGTCTTCCATGGATTTTTCTAACGCAAGTTTCTCCTCGTGCTCCTTGTGCATGTCCGAGTTCTGTGCCCAAATTCCTGAGAAAAACTGGAACAAGTTCACGTGAACGGACAAGGGTACCGAGGACACCCAATAACCCACGCCATCTCCGTTTATGTCTATCGTAAGGTAAAAAGTGCCACCGGTTCTGTTTGTGTTTACTTCCTTGTCTTCTGCTTCCTTTTCCATACTCTACTCCTCGGTCTCATCCTTTCTCTAATCTATTTTTGAATGTCTTGCTTCCATCGCCATGCCATGGATCTGTGAGCCTCGATTTTAAACACTATCCTATGTTGATTAAATTGATTAGGATCTAATCGGGTTTTAGGTCCACTTATAGCCTAAGATTAATAACTATGTCATATAACAATAATTATTAAAACCTAATCTAGCTCACTGGAACCTAATATGAGTCGCCACCTAATTTTAACCTAGATCAAATTAGGAAAGGAGAGTTCGGGTTCGGGGGCTTGATATTCGACTTAATTAGGGTTCAAATTACTTTCATTACCCCTAGAAGTCATTTTTCCTCTACTTAGTTTAATTACGGCTTATTACGAGTCGTTTTTAACCTAAGTGCGCGCTTATGTTTTTTTTATTTTTTAACGTTTTTTGACAGAAAACTAAAGTGGAAATTAAAATTACCTAAACTAGGGTTTCGGAGGCAGAATTAGGCCAAATTTTGTTTCCGTCCGTAGCCACGGACCTAATGTCCTAGACCACGGACCCCAGTTAACCTATATGAAAATAAAAGTCGAATTAAACAGAAAACAGAAAATTGTAAAGTCCGGGGCCACGGACAGGCTGTCTGTGGGCCCGGACATTATTAGAAAACCTAAATTTTTAAAATTTAAAAATCCCGCCGCCGTCCGTGGGCGTCCGAGCTTACGGACAGGGAGTCCGGGACCCCGGACATGACGTCCGTGGGTGCGGACCGCCCTCGGACGGCGGCGTTGAGGCTGTTCCCGAAGGTGTTTTTGGCTCAAATTTTATGGGTGTGTAACCTGAAGGATGTACAAGACGTTAGTGATTTAAAGTTTTCAATTCGAGTTCGAATTAAGCACGAAACTTAGTAAACAAGTTATTGGACAGAAGCTTAAACAAACAGCGATACAGAAGCGTACGAAGGTTAGTTTGAGCCCAAAATTTGACAGAGAGTTAATAAGGTCGTGGGGAATTAGAAAAGTGGAGTTGCAACCTGTTTTACCTTCGAATTCAAGGTGATTCTTCACACCGGGATTCGTCGAGTGCTTCGTTGATGGCAGACCCGAAAGGATTTCGAACCAAGCTTCTGGTTGTTGGTTGTTCTTGCTGTTCTTCACGTTTTGGTGGTGTTTTGTGGGGTTTTGATGACTATTGATGCTTTGGGGGTTGGAAAACGTGTTTAGATGGTGATTTCGGGGGATTTTCGGTATGATTTGGGTGGCCGGGTGTTGGAAAACGTGAGAGAGAGTGAGGAGGCCGTGTTTTCTGATTCTCTAGGGTTCTTGAGCATATGAGGTTCTCCTTTGATCATGGGATAAGGCTCCTTATATAGGCTTCCTTAAAGATAGAAAAATCCGGTAAAAACCGAGATTTACCGACGTTTTAGCTCAAGGGCTTTCAAAAGGAATTTGATTATGAAATTTTACACGTGGGCAAAGGATGATATTTCTGAATTTTCTAAAGTGGAATCGAATTTTTTGGATATTGGAATATTTTTAAATTCAATTTCTTGTCAGTTTCAGTTAGAAATTGCTAGAAAATTATTGGAAACTCGAAAAATCGAAATTCCAACGCCATTATGCCCAAAATGTCATCCTCTATCATGGGTTAAAATTTCAAAGAATTTTGAACTGATTTGACCCTTATTTGGAGGAGAGAGAAAGCCTATAGGGGGCTTAGGAGCCTTGAAAAATTACGAAAGTGCCCCTGGAGATGACTAAACTGCCCCTGGTACTCTGAAATGTTCCGATCGAACTGGGAACCCTTGCCACTTGACCAAACTAGCCTATTAGTTGAGACTCTCTCTTCCGGGGGGGTTGAAATTTTGGGTATAACAGATTGCCCCCCGTCAACTAGACTTTGTAATGGAAATGAGAAGGCTAGTTGATGCTTGAGTGATACCCCCAAAATTTTGGATCGTAAAACACCCCACATGCAATTGAAGTCCGACAAGTTGTGTCGAGCTGTTCTAAGGCGCTGACTACCTATGAGTAAAGTGGAAGGGATGTCAAGCGATTCTAAGGCGTTGACTACCTATGAGGATGATACGATGTCAAGCTATTCTAAGGCGTTGACTACCTATAATGACCGAAATGATGTCAAGCCATTCCAAGGCGTTGACTACCTAAAATGTGAAGATAAGATAATGTCAAGCGATTCTAAGGCGTTGACAACCTAACGAGTGAAAATTGGGTGGTATGCAAATGCGAGAATGCCGAAATGCTAGTGATGCTGATGATGCTGACGATGCTGATGATGCTGACGATGCTGATGATGCTGATGATGCTCGGATGCTTCTGGGGACCGAAACCCGTTCCAATGCTCCTGGTTGGTATACTATGGGGACTTGCCTCTGCCCACCAACTGGGGTGCTGGGATAACTTCTAGATTACCAAGGGGACTTATTGCCACTGCCCACTAGTTGTTTCTCCCAAGAAGTTGACATGAAGATGGGGACTTATTGCCTCTGCCCCGCCAACTTAGATCACGCTCTGTCTCGTACTTGTCTCGCACTGAAGATGATACTAGGTCTCGTACTGGTCTCGCACTGGATGATGACGATAGGTCTCGCACTGATGAAGATGATAGGTCTCGCACTGATGAAGATGATGGGTCTCGCACTGACGAAATTGATGGTCTCGCACTGATTCTGATGCTTGGTCTCGCACTGAAGATGATACTAGGTCTCGTACTGGTCTCGCACTGGATGATGACGATAGGTCTCGCACTGATGAAGATGATAGGTCTCGCACTGATGAAGATGATGGATCTCGCACTGACGAAATTGATGGTCTCGCACTGATTCTGATGCTTGGTCTCGCACTGAAGATGATGCTAGGTCTCGTACTGGTCTCGCACTGGATGATGACGATAGGTCTCGCACTGATGAAGATGATAGGTCTCGCACTGATGAAGATGATGGGTCTCGCACTGACGAAATTGATGGTCTCGCACTGATTCTGATGCTTGGTCTCACACTGAAGTCTCGTACTAAATGGATGAAGAAAAAGATGGATTCCGCACTGATTCTGGGTCGCGCACTGAATGAAGATGCTAGGTCTCGTACTGAATGAGTAAACTGCAGGGCCTCGCACCGTTTTGGGTCTCGAACTAAAAATGAGTTAGGAAGATAATGGTCTCGTGCAAATGATGAGAACTGATTACTGGAGTGCCAAACATGGCAATGATGATAAGATGTATGCAATCAAGATATATGAAAGATACTCGTTCAAAACAGGAAACTGTTGGAAAAGGTGCCGAACTTGGCAATGCTTGAGAAAAACCCTGCTGAGAAAGGAAAGTGAAATGATCATTTCCTGACTAAAAATTTCAAATCTGCAATTTGCTTCTTGAAAAATGAACATGCCATTGGTGGAAGTGTGTGGTGTTTGTTGTGGTGCTGAAGGCTTTTGCCGGTGTTCAGGATTTGTGACAGACCTGGGATTGGGTTGTGATTTTGGATGGAGGTCAGGGTTATGACGGGCCTGATGTTTTTGTGGAGGTAAGGCCAATGACGGGTTTGAGAGTGTGTGTGTGGTGGTAAGGGCTTATGTGTGCCTGTGTTGGGATGGTGGTGCTCGAGCTTTAGGTTTTAATTGGTGCTGACATGGCAATTGTTGGAACCAACAATTGCCCCAAGTATTTTTCCTTAGGATAATCTGAGCTAGAGTTCATGGCAATTGATCGGAACGATCAATTGCCCCCAGTATTTTCTTTGATTAAACATGCGAACAAGTCTCACCCTCACAGGGTGAGGCCTATGCTTTGATGTGGTGCTCCCTAACCTACACTTGATGTGGTCGGTGTTTGCACTCATTTCTCGCTCATGGTCATAACTTCTAAACCATTGAATTCAATATTTGATGGATTTACGCATTTGATCTGTTACTTTCACGTGATTGGAAACACAACTATCAAGTCGGAAGTCTTTAAAGCTTATAACGTGGCCATAGGGTGTGATGAAAGACGACGGGATCATGGAGGGATATTTGAGGTATGTGGAGCTTAAATGGGTGACCAAAGCTGCAACTTGCGTCTTCTCTCAGATTCATCTTCCTTGTCTTGAAGTCGTCTAACTGCTTCATGTTGACGTTGTTTTTGAGCTTCTGGACCTGGACTTTTGGAGTTGTCCTTTACACCATTTCTCTTTTTTTGTCATTTGGACTTCTTCGAGGCACTTCGGGTTCGCCTTTTTGTTTTATCCTTTCTTGACTTTGCCTTTGGGGTTCTTGTGTTTCCCGGTTTTGGGCTTCGAGAGCTGTTTTGATGTGAGCTCTTTTGATCCTGTGTCACTCTGGGACCATTTACGGATCACTTCGTCATGCTGATAGCGGCACTGCTTCTTCGGACTGATGATAATGTTATCCGAGAGTCGGGCTCCTTGCTTCCTTTGGTCACCGGGTCGGGCATTCATCATTGGCTGGGTTATTTTGTGGTGTTCATATTATCGAAAAGGGATATATGAAAGGCTCAACGGGGGTGCCTAGGGTTTAATGTCAGGGTTCACAAGTTTTTTGGCCATGTGGTGCTGTACCTAGGTGCTTCGTCATTCCTGATAGTTGTGTATCCGCTCTTTGTTACTTTTTGCAGATCTAAGCGTAAATTTACAAATTATCTCCTTCAGTCGGAGTTATGCCGTTTACCTCACCTTTGGATGTGGTCTCACCGGAGTCGTGTAAAAATGACACGCTCGTTCGCTCATGGTTTTCCGCTCAAGACACTCTCGTGAATTTCACTCAGAACTAGTTCACGCTTAAACGAAAGATAAAGATGACGAACTAAACTTAGATTACCCCGAGTATCGATTTGGGGTTGTGACAACAATTTAAAGATATGGATTTGAACCGCTTTGGGGTTTTGGATGTTTGGGATAAGATGTGGGGTTTGGTAGGCATGCTCAAAACTTCAGAAACAAGAGACAAGCCGTTCCATTGCATAGTCAGAAAATGATTGCTTCGTGATCCTTTTCCTTAAAAAACTATTTTGTTTTCCTTCTTTTTTTTGATGAATGAAAAATGGTTTGTACAGGAGTTGTGAAAATGGAACTATGATTTTATTTATGAATCATGAAAGAAACGTAAAGATTACAATCAGAGGTTACTGAAAACTAACTAATAAGCTACTAGGAAAATTTGAAGATGCAAGAAAACGATCTGCACACTTAGAAAAATTGGACTCCTTGTTCGAGGAGGTCTTGAATCTTGTGCTTCAATGCTAGGCAATTGTCAGCATAATGGCCAGGCAACTGATGGTAGCGGCAGAATTGATTAAGATGCCTCCCCAAATGAGTGGTTCCTGGCCGAGGGGCCAGGGGCTGTAGCAGGTTTCTCTTCTGAAGCTCTTCAAACGCCTGACTTGGTGCTCGGCCAATGTTGGTGAATTCCCTTTGCGATGAGTCTCGGCGTGGTAAGGGTACTGTCCTAAGGTTTTGATGCGGAGATCTAGGTCGTTGAACCATATTCACTTCTGGGAAACTGCTTTGAGCGCAAGCTACTGTCTGAAGATAAGCCTTTTCTGGTTCTGGCTTAGATAATTTGGAGCCACTGCCGGAGTTTCTTGAGCACTCGAGCTCCAAACCCTCCTTATGAATCCTCTCCTCTAGAATACCGACTTGTCCCATCAACATGTCCAAACTCGGGAAGTACATAAATTTTAGCTCATGGTTGTGTTGTTTTCGCATGTTCTCAATTATCATGCGGATTTGCTCCTGCTCGTCCATTCTGGTAGGCATGGCTGTAGCCTTTCTCCTCCAACACTTGATGAAGTCAGACATGGACTCACCGTCTTTCTGTCGAGTTCCTGCCAGATCGATTCTGGTGACCTCGAGGTTCTTAGCATACTCGAAATGATTTAGGAAAGCCTCGCAAACCTCCTCGTAGGTTTTGGTATTCATCTTCTGAGTGAGATACCAACGCTGAGGAGTCTCGTCTAGATAGCGTGCGAAAACTTTGGCTTTTTGCATATCGTTGAGCCCCAAGATGGACATTTCTCGATCGAACATAGCCAAGTGAATCTGTGGATCCGAGGAACCCTTGTACAAAGCGAGTGCAGGCAGCTTCAGCTTTAGGGGAAGATCAACTTCGGGATACGACGCCGTGGAGAAGTAATCGAAGCCAGCTGGTTTGTTGGTTTTCTCTATGCGCTCAATCCTTTTCAAAACCCTTTTGACCTCTGCAGCTAGCTGGTTGTCAGGAACATCCTTCCCCATACGTGTTTGAGGATCTTGGGCCCTAACAAAGTCAATCTCGATGTAACTACGATTAAGATTTTCATCCACAAGCTTTTCCAGAGTGTGCTGATTTGTCTCCTGGAGATTAGCCTTACTCCTCAGTTCCTCGACAATGGACTCCAAAACCTTGTACCCTTGCAGCACAACGGCCAACTGGGCCTCGGTGTTGATCGGATTTCCTCCTTCTGCCATATCTGGATTCGGGCTTGCCTGTTTCCAAGAAGTCCATTATTAGGTAACAAGGGGAAGTGGGTTGAAAGACACTAAGGTGATAATGACACTTCACAAGGTAGATCGAAACAGGCTTAGGCTGAAAGCAAGTGGGCCAAGATACTCAGAAAATGAGGTGCTTGGGCTGAAGTATCTCTCAGGCTATGAACTGGAATTTGGACTGAAATGTAAACAGATGGCTTTGATTGGGCCTGAGAGATGACACCTAGATCTAGGGTTTGGGCCAGGGCCCGAATAAGAAGTCTGCCTAGACTAGAATGAGCCCTTGGGCCGGAATATGTTTGGGCCTAGAGCAAAGCACATGGGCTGGGGTGGTCCCTAAATCACAAATGAGCTTAACTTTCTTTGGGCCAGAGAAGATGGTTGCTAAGCCGAAAAAAGATCTTATTTTCAGGACTTGTGAGTTATTTCAAGCTCAGGTGGATTTCCTTTTTTATGGGCCTAAAACTAATTGGATAATTCAAATTGGGCCAGAAGAGAAATCACCTAAGTCTAAGCTTTTGGGCCGAAGCCCGAACAAATAACTCACACATTCTAATCAAGCAAGGCCTTTGGGCCGCGAGCAATAAAGTCGCGATATCGGGTTGGGCTGAGTTGATGTAGGAAAAGTTCCTATCAATTTCTAGGCTGGGTAGTGGGCTGATCATACAGGTAAACAAGGCCCACGCAAATTCAACATGTCCTCACCAGACGTTAAAATCAAACCGGGTATGGATCGATCCGGAGAGGTGCTTGGGGCATGGGCCCAGGTCGCCACAAAGGAATAGGGCTTGCACACTATTCTCTTTGGGCTTCCCCACTTTTTTCACATCACCTGAGGGTGTGCGTCTACGATCGGGTCTTTGACTGACCAAACAATGGGCTAGGTAAGGACACTGCCAGGAAAACGCTTGGGGCTAAGGCCCAGGTATTAAGGGGATGTGGTTAGACGACATCCTCCTCTTTTCCCCCGCTTATTCGCATCAACTAAAAAGGTGTGAGTCCCTGACAGGGGACCCTAGATGGGTCCCGGGGTGGAACTGGTTTGTGTGGACCCTCGCTCTCATATGATGCAAGGGTGCAAAAATTTAAAGTGCGCACGAAAGTAAACAAACAAAGTAATAAAGCCATAAATAAACATTTTCGAGTTAAGCCCTCTTTCTTAAAATTAAAAAATTAAGAAGTATGTCCCCAGCAGAGTCGCCAGTCTGTGAGCCTCGATTTTAAACCCTATCCTATGTTGATTAAATTGATTGGGATCTAATCGGGTTTTAGGTCCACTTATAACCTAAGATTAATAACTATGTCATATAACAATAATTATTAAAACCTAAGCTAGCTCACTGGAACCTAATATGAGTCGCCACCTAATTTTAACCTAGATCAAATTAGGAAAGGAGAGTTCGGGTTCGGGGGCTTGATATTCGACTTAATTAGGGTTCAAATTACTTTCATTACCCCTAGAAGTCGTTTTTCCTCTACTTAGTTTAATTACGGCTTATTACGAGTCGTTTTTAACCTAAGTGTGCGCTTCTGTTTTTTTTATTTTTTAACGTTTTTTGACAGAAAACTAAAGTGGAAATTAAAATTACCTAAACTAGGGTTTCGGAGGCAGAATTAGGTCAAATTTTGTTTCCGTCCGTAGCCACGGACCTAATGTCCGAGACCACGGACCCCAGTTAACCTATATGAAAATAAAAGTCGAATTAAATAGAAAACAGAAAATTGTAAAGACCTAGTTGCATCCCTTTAGGCTCGTCATAAGACCTAGAACCATTTTTTGGCTCGCCATAAGACCTAGAACCATTTTTAGGCTCGCCGTAAGACCTAGTCACATTCCCTTAGGCTCGTCATAAGACCTAGAACCATTTTTAGGCTCGCCATAAGACCTAGAACCATTTTTAGGCTCGCCGTAAGACCTAGTCACATTCCCTTAGGCTCGTAGTAAGACCTAGTTGCATCCCTTAGGCTCGTCATAAGACCTAGAACCATTTTTAGGCTCGTCATAAGACCTAGAACCATTTTTAGGCTCGCCATAAGACCTAGAACCATTTTTAGGCTCGCCATAAGACCTAGCTGCATTCCTTTAGGCTCGTAGTAAGACCTAGCGTTACCCTTTAGCTTACCCACTCTTATCAAACATATTGCATTCATCTCATTCATATAGGCTCGTCGTAAGACCTAGTTGCATTATCCAGGCACGTCACAAGACCTGGCGACAGAAAAGTTGGCGAGGTGATGGCAATAAATCTTCCTTTTGCGATGTCAACTTATTTTCGGGATCAACGAATGGTGGGCGAAGGCAATAAGTCCCCAAGGTTTTTACCAGGAGTTATCCCTGCACACCGGCTTGGGGGGCGATGGCAATAAGTCCACATTGGGTCCAGCCAGGAGCATTGGCACGGGTTTCGGTCCCCAGAAGCATCCGAGCATCATCATCAGCATCATCAACATCATCATCATCATCAACATCATCAACATCATCAGCATCATCAACATTATCAGCATTATTAGCATCATCAACATCTCAGCATTCTTGCATTTGCATACCACCCAGTTATCACATTTTAGGTTGTCAACGCCTTAGAATCGCTTGACACTATCTCATTTTCACACTTTAGGTTGTCAACGCCTTAGAATCGCTTGACACTATCTCATTTTCACACTTTAGGTTGTCAACGCCTTAGAATCGCTTGACATCATCACATTCATTATAGGTAGTCAACGCCTTAAAATCGCTTGACAACATCTCATTCATTGTAGGTAGTCAGCGCCTTAGAACCGCTTGACAGCATCTCATTCATTGTAGGTAGTCAGCGCCTTAGAACCGCTTGACAGCATCTCATTCATTGTAGGTAGTCAGCGCCTTAGAACCGCTTGACATCATCTCATTCATTGTAGGTAGTCAGCGCCTTAGAATAGCTCGACACAACTTATCAGTTTTCTGATAACATGCAGGGTCTTGGAAACATTTGAAATTTTGGGGTATCACTCAGGCATCAACTAGCCTTCTCACTTTCATTACAAAGTCTAGTTGACGGGGGGCAATCTGTTATACCCAAAATTTTGACCCCCTAGTTAGGGTCTACAAGGTACTGGTGTTGTGAGAGGCATTTTAATCAAGCGGTGAGGGATCCCGGCCCGATCGGCACGTTCCATGGCATGGGGAGCAGCTTCGTCACTTTCAGGGGCGTTTTGGTAATCTTTAAAGGCTCCTAAGACCTCTTGTAAGCTTTCCTCTCCTCCAAAGGATGCCCAAATCAGCTTGAAACGCTTTGATATTTTAACCCATGATAGAGGATGACATTTTAAGCATAATGGCGTTGGAATTTTGATTTTTCGAATTTCCAATAATTTTCTAGCAATTTCTGACTGAATCTGACGAGAAATTCAATTTAAAAATATTCCAATATTCAAAAAATTCGGTTCCACCTCAGAAAATTCATAATATCCATCCTTGACATGTGGTTAAAATCTCACAGCAAAATTCATTGGGGAAGTCACTTAATTAAAATATCAAAAAATCTTACTTTCACTAGATTTTCTTTATCTTTAAGAAAGTCTATATAAGGGGATAGGTTTTTGGATAAAAGAAGAACCTGATATGCTCAAGAACCCTAGAGAATCAGAAAACACAGCCTCCTCACTCTCTCTCACGTTTTCCAACACCCGGCCACCCAAATCATACCGAAAATCCCCCGAAATCACCATCTAAACACGTTTTCCAACCCCCAAAGCATCAATAGTCATCAAAACCCCACAAAAACACCACCAAAACGTGAAGAACAGCAAGAACAACCAACAACCAGAAGCTTGGGTCGAAATCCTCTCGGGTCTGCCATCAACGGAGCACTCGACGAATCCCGGTGTGAAGAAACAATGTGAATCCGAAGGTAAAGCAGGTAGAAACTCCACTTCCCTAATTCTCCACGGTATTATCTGTCTTGCCTCAAAATTTGGCCTCAAACTAACCTTCGTACGCTTCTGTATTGCTGTTTATTCAAGCTTCTGTCCAATAACTTGTTTACCAAGTTAGTTCGTGCATAATTCCGAATTCAAATGAGGACTTTCGATCACTAACGCATTGTACATCTTTCAGGCTACGCACCCATAAAATTTGAGCCAAAAACACCTTCGGGAACAGCCTTAACGCCACCGTCCGAGGGCGGTCCGCACCCACGGACGTCATGTCCAGGGTCCCGGACTCCTTGTCCGTAAGCCCGGACGCCCACGGACGGCGGCGAGATTTTTAAATTTTAAAAAAATTTAGGTTTTTCTAATAATGTCCGGGCCCACGGACGGCCTGTCCGTGGCCCCGGACTTTACAATTTTCTGTTTTCTATTTAATTCGACTTTTATTTTCATATAGGTTAACTAGGGTCCGTGGTCTCGGACATTAGGTCCGTGGCCACGGACGGAAACAAAATTTGACCTAATTCTGCCTCCGAAACCCTAGTTTAGGTAATTTTAATTTCCACTTTAGTTTTCTGTCAAAAAATGCTAAAAAACACAAAAAAACAGAAGCTCGCGCACTTAGGTTAAAACGACTCGTAATAAGCCGTAAATAAGCCAAGTAGAGGAAAAACGACCTAGGAAGGGTAATGAAAGTAATTGAACCCTAATTAAGTCGAATATCAAGCCCCCGAACCCGAACTCCCCTTTCCTAATTTAATCTAGGTCAAAATTAGGTGGCGACTCATAATAGGTTCCAGTGAGCTAGCTTAGGTTTTAATAATTATTGTTATATGACATAGTTATTAATCTTAGGTTATAAGTGGACCTAAAACCCGATTACATCCTAATCAACTTTAATCAACATGGGATAGGGTTTAAAATCGAGGCCCACAACTATATTGTGATGTAGTGCTAAATGTGTGAAGTTTGTGTATAAAAATGTGTTTGATGGATTTAGGTGTTCTTGAATGTCTAATGGTGAAAACTATGAGTTTTGGAATGATGGTGTGCTAAGAGAACCCATGGCAAAATTTGTATAATGTATAAGGAGTTGTAAGTGCTTAAATGAACTTTGGTGAACTAGGATATGTTAGGAAAGGATAAATGTTTTACTAAGGAAGAAAACATGTTTTTAAGGTGTTCTAAAGTGCTACAAGGACTTTGGTATTGTCTTGGAAGTTCTAGGAATTCAATGAGTGTTTTAGGATGTAATAAAGTCTTGGAGAAGGTTGTTTAAGGTTTAGGTAATGTTGATGAATAAGGAGGGAATGATGTTTAGGTAAGGTTTTGAGAAAGGAATTCAAGAAGTTGTGAAAAGAGGATTTGGTTAGTAAGAGGAGATGCTTGGGAGATGATGTTATGAAGGTGAGGAAGCATTTTAGTGTAGTGATCATTTAAGGTGAAACACCACTTGGAAAACCAAAAGGAAATGTTACAAGTGTTAAGAGATTTGATAAGAAGATCGAGTAACAAGTTGGACAATGTTTTAAGGTGAATCAAAGTGATAGTAGTATTAGAATATGCCTAAGTTCATGTATGAAGCTTGGGTAGTCAATGGATGAAGATAATAGATGAAACAAAACTTGGGAAGTGAAGTTCTTGGCTGTCCGAACTACCGTCCGAATGTGGACGTTCGGACGTGCCTGTGTGCGCGTGAATATTCTGATCTTCGAACAGCGTCCGAACTACCGTCCGAACATGGGAAGTTCGGACACACCTATTTATTTCTCTGGTTTGGCCTCGAACAGCGTCCGAACTTGGGAAGTCCGGACGCAAGTTCGGACATTCACCAGTTTGCACCCATAGAGTCTCGAACGGCGTCCGAACTTGGGAAGTCCGGACACAAGTTCGGACAAGGCACTGTATGGACCAAAAACATTGTTTAAGGTATGGAAATGATGTGTAATGATGGGGATTGATGGTTAATGATGTTATGAGGTTGTTAAGGACTTGTTAGGTGAGTTTTAATGACAATTAAGTGGGTGAAAAGTTGTAATAAAATGTGAAAGTAAAACAAGTTAAAAAGTGAAGTTATGTAACTAAGTTAACGGGGGAAAGTTATAAGCATTAGACATTAAACAATCATGTTACCCCGAAGTTAATAAAAGTATATGTAATGTTATCAGTTGTTCGAGAATTGCTCGAGGAACATAAGTGGACGTGATAAAGTGGACTCCGGTGACAGGTATGGTTTTCTTGCAACCTGTGTCCTACCGGATTACACCGGCTTGTATGCCAATGTGTTTTTCTGTATGTTTGCCACGTTGTAAGATTAAACGTGTAATGAGTTTACAGTAATTCATTTATGTGGCGTGTACAACTCCGATACCATTTAACCTCGGAAGTGTTAACCTTAGTTGACTGAGTCTAGGATCACATGAGAGTTCGGTATTCGGAGTAAACGACCCGAACCATGGGACGTACTAACCACGGCTATGCGTGTGTTAATGGTGTGATATGTGTATGTGAATGTAGGGATCTCCCTTGTGTGTCTAACCCAGTTGTAATACTGTATGGTGTGTAGTTATGATAGACTCCATAGTGGGGTTCTAACTAATATCTAAAGTAAGTATGTACTAACAGTAGTGAGGAATCCGGTTTGGCCGGTCGCGCGTTGTTTGGGAGAGGGTATCCTTCTTAGCCTTACCCTTCTCTTTGTTATGGTTGTTTCCCTCATGGGTTATGATCTCCCATTAGCTTATTCCAAAGCTTAGCTATTCTGACTTATGATCGGTTTAGGGGGAACATGTGTTTGTGTGGTGTGTTCGGGCCTCCAAACCCGAACCGCCTTAACTTAAGTTACTCGTCCAACTATTAGGACGGTAATGAGTGTTGTTGTTATTGTATAACAAGCTTATCATGAGACTGGCAACATTCTCTAGGCTCACCAGTGTATAAACAATGTTTGGGTCAGTTCCTAAGAGAACCATTCCCGTTATGTTATGTATTTTTGTTGTGATGCAATATCTATTGCGGTGTTATGTTGTGCACGTTGAAACGTGCAAAGTGTTGTTGTGTGATGTTATGTAGTGTATGTTATATGTTGTAAAATGTGGAGTATGTGGATCATGGATATGAATCCCAGTTTGAGAAAAGAGGCGTTTAAGGATAACCCGATTTAAGGGTAAGTGTCGTCTATTAAGGAAGTAGCTCCATAGAGGAGGAACACTCTAGGGATAAGGGTTACTATGAGTGACTATTAAGTAAGGATATATCATCCGTTTGTTGAGCCGTTGAGGCGAAATGATTATGTGTTTTGTGTTTACAGTTGCATGCATGATTTAAATATAATCAACCGCATGCTAAGACGACAATTAGTTGTGCGTGGCCCGGTAGCATGTGGGCTGCGGGATTACCATACCAGCAAAGGTGCTGAGCCCCTTGGGGGCCACCCTTTCTCTTCTTTTCTTATTTCAGGTACGAAGTGCTGGAAGCCGTTCGAGAGTAGGACGGGTAGTCGTTGTACATGGGTAATCATTTAAGTGTATATATACAGTAGGTGTAGTAAGACCGAAATTGTTGTCGGCATCAGTGTATAAATACTCGGTATAGTTGAAAGGTGTATGTTGTTGTTGTTGTTAATGGAAAGGGATAATAATGTGTAGTTTCTCGGGAATTTAGCCCATCAGACCGGTACAATGTATATGGATTAGCCTTGTTAGCCACGTGGGTGGCTAACGGCGTGTAACACCAACGAGTTAAGTAATGTGATGAGGTTTGTTTTTCCGCTGCAGTTTATTGTAAGTGTGTTAATGTTGGATGGGGTGTTACACTTCCAAAACAAGTCATCCACTTAAGTTGTCACACCACATAGTTAGTAAGCATCCATTGTTGATGTTAGAACCAATTCCCGTTCGGAGTATAAAGACTCAGATAGTCACGAAGGACTAGGAATAAAAAGATAGATCCAAGAACCAATAACTCAAGAGTGGAATAATTCAATTGGGAGAGATGGCCCCCACCGCCAGATATCAATGTCCATATGGACGAGGGATATACAGCCCCCTGGTGTCAGATTTAAATGTCCTGGTGGACGAGGGATATACAGCCCCTGCTGTCAAATATAAATGCCTCTATGGGCGAGGGATATACAGCCCCCTGCTGTCAAATATAAATGCCCCTATGGGCGAGGGATATACAGCCCCCTGCTGTTACCATTGAAGACGCGCACACGTCGAAACCTCCAGAACCAGCTCATGGATGAAACGATATCCAGAGTCAAAAGATGAATTCCAAGATTGACCTTTTCCAAATTCCCACTAGACCACCAACTACCCAGAGCAATACCAAAACACTCAGTCCTATAGAGTGCAGAAGCGTAAACCCTAAGTAGTCAATGTCTAATGGAACAACCAAATAGAAGGAACCAATACCCAAGTGAGTTTCACATCCAAGGCTCAGTTAGTCACACAAGCTGGGTTAGTCACACAACCATTTCCTTGTTAGAAATTCCTCTTAAAGTCAGTTAGCGTTTTCCAAAACATTCCACAAGTCAATCAGCAAAAATATCGGAGTACGAGAAATCGTACAAAACATTCCATAAAGTCCAAAACACAACAAGCTGAGTACGAGAAATCGTACCTGGGTAACACTGTAGCAGTTCTAGTCAACTTGCGCAAACAATCAACAGTACTCTGAAGAATTTTAAAGGTAGTCTATCATCAATCACTTGTAGCCTATGTTACGCTTAAATAAACTCCTTACTCTTATTCCAAAGTCTCAATTATCTTTGAAGCCCTCACTTAAATGTTATGTATAATCTTTGAGTTATCTGAGAACGTTGTATAGCCCAAAGTGGTAAGATCAAGGAATGTATTCGACTAACATTTGCTAATTGTCCACTCCTATCCACTTTATTCATACTTAACCACAATCCTCACATTCAAGACTTTTGAGACCTCTATATCATAAATGTGTTTATATTATATAATTAAATCTAAGAATTTCAATAATAATCTTAAGCTCAATACCTTTATTCTTAATTTAGAATAAACATTGTATTATGACCTATGATGGACTCATCTCAGAATACTATACTATTAACTCACAATGTAAAGATTATGTATTTAAACAATATCTACTAGACAACCCATTATGATTAAGTCTTTCCCTTAACTTAATTAAGATCTACATCTTGTATATTGGAATCATAATGTTGTAGATACAATTTATTATAACTTAATTGAGCCACTAAACTCAATTATCATATCCTTAGTTCAGAATGACTTCCTATTATAACCGTCTAATAATCTTGCCATAAGATGTTGAATTACCTCTCATATTAAAACAACTATATTATAGTTAACTTAGACTTATCGAACCCTTACATTTAGTATTCACAAGGTACATTATTTGCTTAATTATTACCTATATAATAAGGTATTTAAATATAACCTTTTGTGTATCCTTACTTACCTTTAATCTCCTAAATGTTTTATTTTTACACACATACACTCTATAGACTATGTATAATCCTTTTGTACTAACCTTCAATAAACTTAAGCCTTAAATATGTTTTAAATTATTTTACAAAGCCTAAGGTTTCAAAGGAATAACTTAATAAATTAATTCCCTTTATTGTATTTATGATGGACAATATATCTACATAGAGTAGAATGTATCAAAGAATTAAATTCTGGTTCGTAAGCGAAATTGTTAATTATATGAAAATTCACATATCTTATATTCAAATAACCTATCATTAATTCCAATTACCGTAAAGTATATCAATATAATATCTGATGTAACTTAGTTTTATCTAACAAAAGGTTCAAAGGTTTTAAGTATCAAATTCCTATTTATAAACCTTCTATAAATTCTAACTACTAAATACCTCACTTAATTGTAAACTCACATCCTAAGTATTGGTAATAAATGTTATAAATGTATTTCATATGGCTTATCTAATGCCAGGAAACTTAAGGATTATTATTTAGATAAATTTCCAAATCATAGTTTTATATCATAACCCTTTTAATGAGTTTATCTTAAAACATTAAGTTATATTCCAATACCATAAATGTTAAGAAATGATTAAATCTAGACTTACTAATCCACCTCACATTTAGATGTAAAAGTATTTATTTATTTATTATTGTTTATATATTAAGAACATTTAGATGTAAAAGTATTACATTTATTCATTAATTATATAGTAAGTTCTATTTGTGTAAAATCTAATTACAAATATTCTAAATCCCAATTATTAAACTACCTAACCAAATTATAGATTTACATTGTGGTCATTGACTAAATATATACATGTATTTTAATACTGTTTATATAAATCTTAGAAATTCAAGGGTAACTCAAAACTCAATTCCATAATCATAAATTAATAACACCTCATATAATATTCTTTTATTAGTATCACGCAGAGGTTTAGTTTAACTCATAATTCCTTCATATTATATTTTCTATAAGGTATTTTATTCCTTTTATTTACTCATTTATTTTATGTGTATTTATTAGGATTAATTCAAGACATCCTTTATTTAGTTTTATTGCATTCAATTATTTAAATTAACCTTTACACATATCTATATCCAAAATATGGTTTATAAATAAAATATTTTCCTTAGTTTCAATTAAGCATATTAACTACTATATTATATAATTAATGTAAATGTAGATTAATTTAGTTCCTTGATTTAACCTAAGTTACTATTTTATTTCTTATATACATGTATATATATGTATATATATATATATATATTTACTTCACTTAAAAGTTTATACCCAAAAATATTTATTAACATTCTGTATTAAATGCTAGTTAGTCATATTATATTTTCCCTAACCTATAAAGTTCATTAATCAACTATACTTTAATTTTTGGTTACATTAAAAACCTTATATTATAGGTTATTCTTATGAAAAACTCATAAACACAATTTTTAAAACCTTTTACCATTGCCCAAAAATTCCCAAATTTCATATACAGTAACTATAACATTTTAGACATATTATAAAATTTTTATTTCATAAAAATATCTTTTTAATTTAGCCAAATAATTCCAGAAAACCCGTAACTTGCAAAAATCATAACTTATGTTTAAAAACTCCAAAACCATAATAATTTACATCAAAACAAACTAGATTAAATAAGGAATCTATGGTTAAAATTTCAAGTCAAAATACATTCGGGAAGATATTTAAATTAACCCAACAAGTTAGGACTATTTACTCGAATTTATAAAAACCTTTATAAACTTATTCTGGAATGTTTTAATCTCGGCCGTCCAATCTCTTAAAGCGAGATCGGACGGCCCCTGTACTCCGAGTTCATCAGCGAAAGTAATAAACAGATCGAGTACTAAATCTCGTTTTTCTCACAATCTACAGAACGAAATCGAGTGATTCTTGTTTCTATAGCTTCGTAATCAAATTTCGGTTCTATTGATACTGGTTTCCCCAATTATAATGCAGTATACACCAAGTTTCGAAATCGATTTGAGAGTTAGGGTTTATTTCGGTACAGAGTTCAATTCGAATGCAATTCATACAAATTCTCCTAATCTAACACGAAATTGACTAAATTGGAATATGGATTAGGTCGAAAACATGACTACGAACAACAATATCGGAGAAATTTGATCGGAGACTCACCGGATTGTGCGAATTGTGTGAATTCCAATTCGGAAAACTGGGAAAAACTCGAACTTTAAGCAGTTCGTGGAGCCAACTTTGAGGATCTATAACTAGCAGTACAAAACGAGTTAGACTATGTGTAAAGGCTCATTGGAAAGAGCAAACTTAGATCTACGTATTGACATCAAGAACTAAACCTAACTCGCACTATACAGAAAGAAATTGAAGTCGCAAATCACGAGTTTACCTCTCTGTTTCGATGTTATTTTATGTGCTGGCGAGACCGAAACTTTAGACCTCTATACCTCCCAACTGGTTACGAATCGGACTTGGGCATAAACACGAAAATTGTAGAGGGATTAGAGATCTTTACAACGAGCTAAAGAAATCGAATTTTGGTTGAGTAACGAAGAAGTTATGATCGACGCAAGTTACCTGAAAACGAAGAGAATCTGGAATTCTGGAAACACGTTTCGCAAGGTGGCTACTTTGACTCGATTTTCCGGTTGATTCAGAAGGAGTTAGGGTTTGTATGAGTTATAGTTGTTTAGAGGGAATGTAGGAGAAGACAACAAAGAAGACGGCATTGAAAAATATGGAAAGATGATGAACTTATAGCCATCTAAAGTTAGGTCAAAACACTGGAATCAGTTACCGAAATTCAGGGAAAGAATCGGCTAAGTGTGGGCGTCCCATTACAGAGTGACACGTGGCATCTCTTAAAATTTTGATTCAAAACTTCAATCTAGCATAACTTTGGCTAGGATGATCCGTTTTTGACGTTCTTTTTATCGATCTTCATGGTTTTCGATAACCTATTTATTGGTATAGGTTTCATGGCCTGATTTGACCATTCTCAAAAAGTCAACTCTAACAAGGCTTAATAAGCTTTAAGGTTTCTAGAATTTTATATTGACTTTTATGTTTCAAAACAATGTTTCAACACTTCCTAAAATCTTTATAATATAGTTGGAGTGTTTAGGAATTTTCCTAAGATTTATTGACTTATAAATCTTATTTTTAAATTCATAATACTATATAATATATAATAATTAGGGTTAAATAGGAGAAACCCCTAAACAAAATTTCACAATTCCATATAATAATTTAATATCATAATTCCATATAATAATTTAATATTTATAATTCCATATAACAATTTAATATTCATAATTCCATATAGTAATTTAATACTTAATAGTATTATTAAAGGTTTAATAAAAGAAATCCCCTAAATTAATTTAAATTAATTTAGGGGTATTTCCTGAGTGATGTTGTACTCACGCTAGCTAATGATACTTAAGCGCGACTAAAACATTGAAAATAGACTCGAAGAAGTGTCAAATTGAGGAAAAAAAAAATAGGCGTGGAAGGTATTATAACATTGTTATAGTGAATTAATAAGGGACGATTGAACCTTAAAGGTATACATTGTGAATGAACGTCAGAAGAACTTCATATTTTAGGCCAAGAATAGGACAAGAAAATACCAAAATTCAGGTGATGAAGCACATATCAAAGATAATAATAGAGTTACCGTTGATATGACTTATACCAAAAGAAAAAAAAATAATAAATAGAACACTAGACTAAGAATGCTACTAATATAACGCGCGGTAATTAATACCTACCTTATAATGATTTTGGTGCATCCATATTATTCAGTTTTGGGATCTCTAGGTAATTGGTATCTTTGTTTTCTGAAAAAAGTTGCAAACCACCCATAAAATTATAAGTGGAAGTATAAAAGTAAATTACAATGGGCAAAGTGCAAACTACCACTTAAGAGCTAGAAGATAATGTTATTATACGGTATTTATAAAGAACCTACAAATAGAGTGGTATTATCCTGTAAGTATTTTGGGAAATGAATGAAGGTAAACAACATGCTTTTGCTGTGCATACGATAATGACACAAGTATAGGATGAACCAAAAAGGATATAAGTAGTATTGAAGTTCATAAACGTAGCTTTCCAATGCATTATTGGGCAAGGGTTATTACTGAGACACCCTATTTGCTGACTTCAATAAAATTTGAACGAATTAACACACAATTGAATGACTCGTTGATAGGAGGGAAGATAGTGAATTCAATATGGAGTAACGATCGCCAAAGGCTGTCGACGATGGCGAACAACAACCAGTACCCTAGGTCATAAATAAATATATGATTGACTAGTTAAGAGAGAATCAATACCTTGTCAGAAACAGGCATTAAGAGTTTATAATGATATCAAGTGCTCCGACAAAGTTCACAATTTTATGCACCGTCTGTTAAGTAACAGTTGAATGTTTCCTTGTACGCTCCTTTGTCAGCATTAGGATATATCTCAGGTTTGAAGAAATATATATAAGGCCATAACAATCGGCTACCCAGTCAGGAGCAGGTGCTCAAATGGGCGATTAGTCTTTAAAAATTTGACGGTCGAAAGTAGGTTATCGAGGAGTTGATTAGAGAAGATGATGCATTGTGTAGCCCTAAGATCAGTTTAAATTTAAAGAAAATAATCTATCCGGAATACACCGTGTATCCTTACACACTCATCTAAGGTCCCTAGAAAAGTACTAAAAACATAAACATGAAATTTTGTTTGATTGTTTGGGATAATACATAATTAAATGTATGATATAGAGCTTAATCTATCAAGAAGGTAGATTGAAGCATAAGAGACCTAAGGGGACTATTGTAACACATGTTTAATTTAGAATGAAAATTGTGAACGTATTGAGAAAATTTGGCAGTCGTATTGCTGCTGGCTAAGGGGAACCAAAACCAAACTAGATTATTGTGGGCAAACTTATGAAAAGAAAGAAAATTTCATTTCTATGAAAGATTCACAAACCTATTCCACAAGAATATTACTAAACACTATGATATCTAATGTGGATTTCGGATTCTCAATTGATTATGAGAATAGGTACGGGAAGTTATGGAGTACAGGGCTGAAGCTAGTATTTTATGTCATCCCCTGATAGATGGTGATACTAAGATGCCCATTTAGATATTAGAAGATATACTATGTGCTTGTACTTAGAGTTTTTAAGACACTATTGTGCTAGAACAGAACCAGCCAAAGCTTGTCCCTAGACACAAATAATAAGAACAAGTAAAACAAAATACTTAAACGATACATGAAATATGAGAATTAAGATATCATAAAGAGGGACTTAGAATTCGTGATGAGCTACCAAGTCTTCCTCGAGGTATAAATTGAGATAAGCATCTTTAGGTTTGGGAAAAGGACAAACGAAGCCCAAATTATCTAGGGTCATATATTACACGGAGCGTGTGGGCCCATTGTTATACACATAGACTTACATACAGAGTTAAGGAAATATATAACAAATTCTATACTCTTTGGCTCAATAAATAGGTAACCCATTCATTCTACGCATTAAAACTTAAGAGACTAGAGCTGAATGAAGCTCTGTGATACTTTAGGACCCCCACCTTATATATTTGTTTCTAACATCAAATAAACTAGAGACACAATCGTTACAGTGAAGAGAGTGACTCCATGAGTACTTAGTATCCAGCACTCTGATTTGAGCGTCTTTGGTATGTGGGGTACGTGGGCGTAACCCCTTTTTAAGGGGGGTAGGGCCACCTGACATTGTCGTGGCGTTGTGTTGTTGATTGTATTTTTAGTGATGATTTGGTGTGTGTAAACATACATTGTGTATATGAATTGTGTCACCTTGGTGCATAATACCTTGGTGCATGTTGATTGACTTGTATTGATTGAGGCATTTCGATGCATGTGAGCAAGTTGTGTATCTTGACATACATTGACTGGTTGGTAATATTGTGGTTATATTCCACATATGGTTAGTGTGACTATGTTCCAAACATGGGTCTTAGTGACATGGTATGAGAGTGCTCATGGTAAAGATTACATGACACACATTGGTATGGTGGTGTATCAAGGAATTTGTGATCTTGTTGGTAATTGTTATTGTTAATGCACATGGGAATGTAAGATTGAGACACGTGCTTGATGGAATGTTACTCGGGATGAGACCGAGGTGGGAACTAGTTGAATCTAGTTCTACAATTATGTTGTGCTATTGGTGAATATATTGTTGTGATTGTGACTATGATTGTGATTGTGATTGTGATTGTGATTGTGATTGTGACTAGATTTACTATACTAGTTCGTGAATTGATCACCAGATGATTAGAAGTGTGTAGGGTAATAATTAAAATTGGTTAATTGTCTGTTTGCTTGAATTGGACGTGCGAGGTTGAACTTGACCCTGGTCAGGTCAAGTGATACTGAGCACAAATTGGGGTGGAAGGATAGTTCAACACTTACGCTGACCACGTAAGGGTTGGATGATTCTCGAAGCTTCCTACAAGTGGACACGTAAATTGCAAAATGGTGTGGATTTCATAATTCCGGATTATGGTAGTGTGATGGTAGTGGTGTTGATGGTAGCTAATGCGATCATGTAGAGTACATTGATACATGAATTGAAACATGCATGTTACACTTAGTGGGTAAACACAGAGTATATACAGGTATGTGGGAACTTGGTTCACTAGGTAGATTTGATTAGAGAAAAATCAACTTCGGGACGAAGTCTTTTTAAGGGGGGTAGACTGAAATATCCCTAAAATTTATTAAGTAAATAAAGCTTAATTGAATAATTAATTAAGCCAAAATATATAATTAAGGTTATGAATTTTATTGAGATGGATTAGTCAATTCATACATTTAAGGAATTATTTAATTTACGAACGTGAGGATTAGGGAGGTTAATAAACCTCGCATAAAATTATGAAATAAAAATTAAATGTTAAAACAAAACATAAAATACTTATACTTAGGTGAATAATGGAAAGTATAAAAATCGAGTTAACAAATATAGGATTGTATAATCCAAAGTTTGTTACATAAAATAACGAATTAATAAACGTTATTAAAGGAGGAAATTAAATAATAAAGTTAATACAATCTATCATTTATATATAAAAGTTATAAAATAATGTTATACATTAAAAAAAACATTTCGGGATTTAATAACGAGCCTGAGCATTTACGAATTAATTGGCGGTTCAGAAACGACAGATAAGTCATTCAGACAAAAAAATTCCTCTCGTTGGACCATTGGGCTGATTCAGAAACATGAAAAAAAATAAATAAATAATGGGCCGACCAGCCCAAAGTTGAGCCAGCCGGCCCTCTCCCTCATTCGACTCATGTTAGTTTCTCCAACCCTAACTGTAACTTTCTAATACCAAAAGTTCCAACCCTAACTCTTTCCTTCTATCTTCCTTCTTCTCCTACTGTTGGTGGAAAAATCACCGCCGCCGACTCCTTTCCCTACTCCCGTACGTTTCTCCTTCATCTGCAAGTTTTCATCTCCTTCTCTTGTAAGCTTCTTCCTCTCTAAGTAAATCGGACTATATTTGTTCATTTGCTGCAACTGGAATTGCGCCTCTCTTCCTCCCTTCTCTTGACCGACGCCTACTCCCTTCTCTTCTCTGATTTGAATCCTGAACAAGGTAGCTTCTCATAAACTCGATTTTCCTTCCCCAATTAAAACTCTAAAAACTCACTTCCTTTCTTTCCTCTTCTATTTGGATTTTCGGAAGAAGAAAACGCGTCCAAAGCTAAGGTCTGTCGAAGGCGGAACCGAGAAGGAGAATCGGAGATATAAGGCCGCGTTTGGGTGCGCAAGGAAAGGTAATGAAGTAATGACTTCCTACCATGAATAATTCTCAGTTTCAGCTAGATTTAGGAACCAAAACTAGGAAAATCTTGCTAATTCTCCTCGGTATGTTTGGCGCTATAGGAGCCCGATTTTTCTTGTTAAAACTCTGTAAATCTTGGCTAGTTCCCGTGCGAATTATTAACGGTGATTAGGTTCCGAAATTTTTGCTAAACTAATATGTTGAACTCTCTGTAAAGGGACTTTGAAAACTCTGAACTATGGTTGTGTTGATATGCGAAACAGGGAACCTTTGAACAATTTTGCCTTAAAAAATGTTTACTTATTCGTGGCTGGAACCGTAAACTGCAGAAAAACGAATTAAAGTTTCAATTTGAAATTAGGGTTCAAAATTATATAAATTAGGGTTTCAGACTGGGTTTAATTGAACTGGGGATAATTGAAGAAGTGGGAATTAGGGTAGATTTGATAAATTAGAATTTTGAAAAAAAAAATTAGAAGAGGAAGTTTTTATTGTGTTGAAATCGTAGATATCAAAATAAACTAGCTAGGGTTTCGATACAAATTAGGGATTGGTTATCGATTAGGGTTTAATTAAATTGGTGCAAAATTGGTAAAATTTAGGTTTTCTGAAATTAAGGTTTCAAAATTTGGGTCAAGATTGGGAAATTAGAGTTTTAGAAATTTATTTAGGGTTTAAGTAAAAACCGATAATTATGGAAGAAATTATGGTAAAATTGTAGATTAAGTTAAATTAGGGTAAATATGGTAAACTGTACTTTTTGAGGATTTGATAATCTAGAAAAATTTAGGGTTTTTATTCAAATTGGGGACGTTCGAGTTAAGGTTTGAATGTGGATTAGGGCAAATCGGCAACTAGGGTTTTTAAAATAATAAATAATAATAATAATAATAATAATAAAATAATAATAATAATAATAACAATAACAATAACAATAACAATAACAATAACAATAACAATAACAATAACAATAACAATAACAATAACAATAACAATAACAGTAATAGTAATAATAATTCTTATTAAAATTAGTAGTTTCTGGAATTTATTAGGGTAAACTGGTAATTCTGAAGAAATAAGGGTAACAATCATAAATCAGAGGAGTTGGGGTTAAACTGCAGTTCGAGAAAAATTTTGGGGTGAAAATACACAATTGTCAAATTAGTGGTGTAAACGTAATTCTAGAAAATATTAGGGGCTATTTAATAATTTTTGAAAATTTACGGGGCCAGAATGTAATTTTGATATTTGAAACATGAATTAAGTATCAATAATGCGAAACGAATATTGTAAACATAAATCAAAATTATGATAATGGTTGGTCCAAAATTAGACTAGATTGGGTAGGTTAAATTTAGTCAGCACTTAATCTAGGTTAAAATTTGCTCAGCCCAGTAAGATGTCTAACAAAAAAAAAGATAGAAAAGAAAAACTAAATAGGGTTAGGATATAACAGAATAGGATTGGGCTTTTAACAATGGGAGTTAAGGAAATGAAATTAATTTGGGCTGCTGTTGAGTTGATCCCAAACTAGCGTGACAAGGGAATTTGGTTGGGTGTAGAATAAATCAACAACCCAGAAGTTAAACTAGGCTTAAAAAAATAATAATCCAATGGTGACCAAAGAATTAAGTTGGGCTTAGGGATGTGATTAAGTAATATGGTCTTTGGGAAATGAGCCTAAGTTTAGTAACTTAATAACTAGATACATAATTGGGCTAAGTAAATTAGCCTAACAAAAATAACGTAGAAGTTGGGTTAGAAAATTAATAATCGATATTGGGTTTACAAATAGTTAAACAAAATTTGAGATAGTTGGTTGGGTTGGAGATTTAGAAACACTGTAGTTGGTCTAATATGGTCAACAATCAAAATCTGTAAACTTGGATCAAGGAATATAAGGGTTGGAATAATCTCAATTTAACCAAAATTCTAGTAGTGGGCTTAATTCCAAAATAGGAAGGGTAAATTAGGGCCAACCCCAAACAACCAAACATAGCCTAATTAAGTTAGTAAAAACATAAAAGAGTTAACTAGAATAAATATATGAGACAAAGTTTAATAAATTTATAACTTAGTAAATATGACTTAGATAAGTTGGGGATAGTGTCAAAGTTGAAGCCTAACCTTCGATAAGCAAAATTTAATGGGCCTTAGATCAAAGGTAATTTAGGACGAAGAAAACAAAGTTTAATAAACACTAGAAATTAAAACCGATTTTAGATTAGTGGTAAGTCTAGGCCGAAGGGAAGAGAAACCCGTAGGCTTATGAACGTGAGGAAACTAAATAAAAATTAATGAAATTTAAGGAAAACATATACAAAGGAATTTAACGTGTTGGTTGAATAAGGTGTTACTAAATTCGAGTAACCTCAAAATTTGAAATAAACTCGAAGTTTGAGTAAGTGTTATGGACCTGTTAAGGATGATTGTAAATTTCTTAAATTATGATATAAGTTTTGAAGAGAATCTGATTAAGAAAACTAGTAATCGGTATAGGACTATTCTGTTCAAATAAATTAGACTTTTATTTGGGTCGCATTAAATACGTTGAGATTAAATAAAACTCTATTACAAAATACATGTTTCTGATTAAATTAACCACACACAAATTAAGCTATCAAATATAGCTTAAGGAGCGAATATTCATAGGAGAATCTCGGTAGTAATAATTATAGATTCCTTACTACTAGTTTGGTGGAACAGGCAAGAAAAGGGTTAGATTACTTTAAATAGGAAGACTACCCAAAGAATAATAATGATGAAGATGAATTAACAAAGAAGTTTTCCCTCATACTTTAGGATTCAGGAAGTGGGGCGCCATGGAAAGATGTGGATGTTGGTATACTGATGGTTAGCATATTATAAAGCTGCATATTCCAGGTATGTTGTTGTGTGATCCGAATGGCCCGAATGTTACCTCGGGTCCGGATAACTATGTGCTGTATGACAAGAAGATATGAGTGTTTAAATACTTCTGTGCAACATTATGTTATTTACATATAGCATGTTGATTGGTGATGGTAACTCTAATTACTTACCTTATGATATGATATCACTACGACATCTGTGTGATTAATCGAATGAGAATGAGCTGTTTGCCAATTGAGTACTCTAATATGTAAATGGGATAGAGATACATGTAGTATCAAGTATATACATTAAGAGTGTGTTACTACTGAGTAACTTGGAAAGAAACGTAACATGGTGTTACAATATTATGAGATGGAAAGCTTGCTTATGATGTTTATGGTATATCTTCCTAAGAATGACCTTTAGGAAGAAATTGGAAAGACCTTGACATGCATTAACCCTATGATTTAAATGATCTGTGTTTTATATGTATGACTACCCTAACCAGTATTGGGATCACGGGGTAGAATGGGGTTATGAGAGTAGCTTAGGAACAAGAACACCTACGGGGTTCTTGGTCGCGCGTTATGGTGCACCGAGTGGATGCCGACAAACTGGCCCACTCAAATATTGGTATTGGTATTGGTGATGGTTGGTATTGGTATGGTATGATGAGCGGATGAGACTAACCGGTCCACTCAGATGTTGGTATGATTCAATGAGGCCTATGTGCCGTTGATATTGGTATGATTCAATAAGGCATATGTGCCGTTGATATTGGTATGATGGTATGATTAAATGAGGCATATGTGTCGTTGATATGTTAAGGGCCACTGCCCAGGTTGACCCACCTTCTAATAGGGTACGTGTCACTTCCTAACATGTGACACGTGTGAAACTATGTGAGGACACGCGCGATGGGAAATTGGAGGATCTCTAACTAAAGCTAACAATCGCTAGAAGGCACTGACAACGATTGACTTGTTTTGATCTTTATGTGTGGAACTTGGTCATGGTGACTGAGATGTTTATGTTACGCCTGGTTTGACTTGCTTGAACTTTATGTTTGGAACTTGAATATGATGAATGTGTTGCTTATGTTATGCCTTGTTATATGATATGCTTATTGCTATGTTTAATTTGCATGTTAAGCATGTTGTTATATATTTATAAATCGCGAATATGCCATGAAATGAACCTGCATGCCCTTGGCAAATACCTGGGTTGATTCTGAGGGTTCAGGAAGATTGCATGATGACATACTCAGTAGCTCGGCTGACCCCTCCAGTAATGTTTTTTTTTCAAGTGTGTAGATTGGAAATTTGAAGATGAAGAGCGGGCTGGGGTAGACTGATGTTTGGGATTTCTGATAAAACTTGGGCTAAAGCCTGAGTAGTAGAGTGGCTCACGTTATAGTTAAAATTTGAATTAGGCTGTCACATGGGTAAGCTATCTCTGTCATCACAGCGTTGTTTGGTTGGTTGTTGGTTTGGGTTTGGAGGCCTTGTCATGTGCGTTTGGCACGTGGCGGACGCAGTAACATCTTTTTAGTTAAGCATTGAATATTAGACTTCCGTTGTATTTATCGAATATATATATATACTATATGTGTGTGTAGATGTTAATCGGGTTTATGGAAAAGGGATGTTACATAAATACCACTAAATCATTGTAGTTCAAGGTTAACCACGTATGTTATTCACTTCTCATTTTACCTCACACTTGTTCACACCTCCAGTGGACATCAAATTCCCCAAAAACTCTTAACAGCCTTATAATTGATTATCCAACAAGCCCCCTTCATTTACCACCTAAAAAACACATTTCCATTGTAAAATAGCCTGGTCCGGGACATGGTCCGGACCTAAGGTCCCGGACCAATGTGTCTGATCACTCTCAGCTTTTTTTATGGGGTGCTCCGGGTCTTTGCACCTAGCCTATGTCCCAGACCACCTCTGAAACAGATTCTCGGTAGGTTTTGGTGCTGGTTTGGGATTATCCAAGGACCAAGTCTCGGACCACACTTTAAACTATTAAATTTTACAGTTTTAAACTTCATTCTCCACTTGTTTCTTTGTCCAATCATCTTCTAATCTTTCTCCATGTATTCACACATGTTCTAACACCATTTTAGCACTTAAAATCCTCCTAACTCATGGTTCAAATAACCTCCAATTCCTTGATCATTATTCTAGTTCTTACTAAACTCTTAAACTTATAACTTAATTCCTTACACTTACAACATGTTAATTTTTGCCTAAACTTCAACTAACCATAGTGTTTCCTTTCAACCAATATATTACTCTCAAAACATCATATTCATCCATCTTTCCTTTGCTATACTTTCCAAGGTTATCTTGCATCTCCATGCACAAATCTCTCTTCTACTATTTTTACTCATCACTCCTAAACATTAAACCATACCTATACATTTCTTTCCATCCTCTTAGCACCTAACCTTGTTTCTTCTTTACCTTGACCATACTTGCAAACGAGTTATTTGGGTATTAAAAGCCTAGAAATGATCCTAGAATTTAGTAATTCAATAAATCGTCAGGTTGCAAAAAATCCCAGTCGAAATAGGTATAGCAAATTATGAAGCGACCGGGGGTCAACCCACGGGACTTGATAAGTAGTCTAGCCTTAGGTAATGGTAAACTCAAAAAGGGGGTTTTGTTTTGGTTTGGATTTCACAATAGATAACAGAAAGAATAGCAGATAAATTAAAAGTGATAGTTTTGGGAGTGTGAACGGTACTCTAGGTTCAGGGAGTTGTTTCACTAGCTAGGTTCTGCATATTCTACTGCTTAAGTGGAGACTTGGATCGGCTTGTAATTCTCAATTATCTATTATGTATTAAGTCTTAATTCCGATAGCTCATCAAGACAGGGCATGAGTTCTAGTCTAGACTAGCAAGTATATCTAGATGGTTTTATGCACAGAATTACGTCTGGTTTTAATCCCGGACTAAAAGCTTCTAGTGACTAAAGTAATCTATCGATTGCAATTATACACAGGTAACAGGTTAATAGGACCGTCAATGCTAATCACCTTATCTGATCATAACATGATTCGACGGGCTTATAATAAATTCATGACGTTTATTAAAAGCACTTAAAAGCATTAACCGAACAATCCAAATTGTCTCAACAACTAAGTAAAATAATGCAGAGTTAAAATTACCAACATCCTCTGTAACACCCCATCCAAAGCTTATCGTGGTTATCGCAATCTGAACACTTAATCGAAAAACGTCGCAGCGGAAAATAAACAACACCTGGACCTTGCCACGGTCTGATCATTAGAATATAACGGCTTAATATATACATACTTAACCAAAATACTTTATCCAGCTCAAAACATACTAACATCCACAATCCCACGACCAACGAGTACTAGTATCTGTCTAAACGTAATCTCAGACTTACAACAGTTTAATATAAACAGGTCGGGTGCACACAGGCGCAACCCGAATTCAAAATAATGTCCCCTCCTAAGTCAACCGCTCCTAACTCTCGTAGTGCGTTCCTCATGGGCCTACTGACCTGCAATGTTAAAAAATAGCCCCGAGGGGGTCAGCACGAATGCTGGTACACCCTCTCATGGCCCCCAAGCTAACGGGGGCTACGACGACTAATTGCGATAGCATGGAAATTGATTACATACACAAAATAATATGAAGTGCAACAACAATAACCACAGTATGAAACATATACAGTTCAACAAATAATGAACGACTACTCAATGAGTTCCTTAACAAGTGGGTTAGTAACCCCCTCCTTAGTTCTCATTTCCCTCTAATCTCAGTTCCTTACATTACCTTAATCTTAATCTCAATCTCAATCTTATATTGCCAACCTCTCCACTATTAGATTGGTTAGCCCTTAATTGGTTGCTTATCTTTGTAGGGCTTGGTAACCTACTGAGCGGTAGCAGTGCACTATCCGACGATAAGCTCCCTTCCTTAATTTATTAGGGAGTAGGCTTGATCCCTCCACGCCTTCCTTAATGTGCCTCCCACTCAAACAGTAGCCGGGTGGTCGGGTCGATTTGTTGTCCTCAGTGCGACGAGTCTATTATGACCAGTCTTATTTGGAAGTCGGATCTGATTCAGATACCGATTCCCCCATATACACATGTCCTGGGTACCATCCGGATTCTCAATCCCCACCCCAAGTCATGGTTAGTGAAAGCCTTAATTACCAAGTGTTAGTTAAAACCTTGACGGTGTAAAACCAACAATCCACCGTACTTAGTTCTTAACTTAACTCAGGTAATAGTACTAAACTTGTTAGTAGTAATCTCAAGTCTCGCGGGTTAGTGTAAATAAATAACAGATCCACAACGAGACAAATAGACCGGTTGCATGCTTTATCTTGTTCTAGTCATAGCAAAATAAACAGATAGCACACAAGCGAGGGACACCTCGTTAGCAAGCAGGGTCAAGAAGGATTGTACCGTTCATTCCGTCGATCGTTGTTTGTTTTTAAACCTTCTTCGGGGTCCCAATTCACAAACCTAAACATTCATTCATTTTTAGGTTATTAGTTATTTGCCACCTTACTTAACTCACTTAGTCCCCAACGGACTTCCATTCACTAACCCTCTCAAGTCTTTATCACTTAGTCTTACAACCTTAACTTTTAAACATTTAAAAAAACTTATACTTAATCTTAAACTAATTCCTTAAGTTCTTTCTAGGGTTCCCAATCATTACTACCCTACCAAGGGCATACCTCATTACCCATTACCATTCTTAGAATTTGAAATTTCTTTTTTTTTTTTATTTTTAGGCTCGACCGGACTTACCGACCGGACTTGCCAAGTCCGGTCCATTCCAGTACCTTTTACCGTTGGAAAATTCACTCCGACCGGACTTACATGTCCGGTCCTATGTCCGGTCGATTCCAGAGACTTATAATCCGTACAAAATTCATGCCGACCGGACTTGACAAGTCCGGTCCCATGTCCGGTCCATTCCAGAAACATTTTCCCTCTCACAAAACAAGCCCGAACGAACTTGTAAGTCCGGTCCCCCAAGTCCGGTCGATTCCAGAGACATCTTCCGGTAGTGTAACAGAGCCCGACCGACCTTGCAAGTCCGGTCCTAAGGCCGGTCGGCTCCAAAAACTTGTTTCTAAATTCCTTTTCAACTCCAAACTTCTCCTCATATATCCTAATATGTTATAACCTCATTTGGGCACCTCAAATACACCTTAAGCCCTCCTTAAAATACCTTAAATCATCCACCAAGCTTCACCTTAGTCATTATGCATTTTCCTTGCAATAATGCTAACACTTGTAATGTTTTCCTCTAGGTTTCTAGGTGGTGGTTCATACCTAGTGTAACCACTATGCCAAATGTTTCCTTCACCACTATAACATCATCTCCCGAGCATCTCTCACTATCTAAAACTTTTTTAAACATTTACTTAAGGTTCCTTAACAAGTCTAAACTCCCATCATCATCACATTATCTCCTTCCTAGTTGTGCATCAATATTTGCCTAAGTCCTAAATACCAAATACACTCTTTTGATTCCTAAATATTCCATGGTGATACCTAAGTCATCATGAGTCATTAAAACATCTTAACTTCACCCTTTTTCATCAAGACAACCCATAGAACATTCCTAGTACTTCCTTAGTCATTAAATTCCCTTAGGATATCTTAAACACTTAAACTCTCCTTTAAATTTTGCCATGGGTTCTCTAGTATATAGTACCTCCTAACACATTGTTTTTTTCAACAAACAACCAACATCACCCAAATTCTCACCACAACAACTTAACACCCAATTTACACCAAAACTTCACCACATCATCACATATTGCTTGAACTTAAAGTGCTTGGCACTTAGGCCCTTAAATAACAATAATCTTAACCACTGAATTTCCACATATATATGCCTTCAACCTGCGAATACACTCAACAAGGCTCCCATTGAAATAAAATGCTTCTTGTACTTCACCTTTATATTCTTTAAACTATCTCTTTTCTCATTGCTCCTTAGTCACAAGTTCACAAGAATAGTCATTGTTTCTCCTAGGTTTTATAGCACCTTCCCAATATAAACTCTACACTAAACTCATCATTTACCCACATTTCATTCCCTTAAACAACAAGACACCTTAAGGTAAGTAATTTACCTTGTTTTCTCACAAGCTTAAAAGCTTTTCTCCTTAGGTTTTCTTTGTTCAATCTCGGTCACCAATGTGATTCTCCTTGCCAATGTTCTAACCAATATCCAATGACTCCAATGAGTACTAGATAACACATTAACCCTAAGGAACAAACCCTAGGTTTAAAAATATGTTTTAAGGTATTAATGTGATTGTTTTACCTTGGTTTCTCAAGACAACTTGGATGTGAAGCAAGAAGGAGCTCCTCTCTCCTTTGAAGAGTAGAAACAAGCTAGAACAAGGCATAAACATGGAGTCCCATGAGTATATATTTTCGGTCAAGTGAAGAAAATGGTGGAAACCTAGATTTTCTTACACTTTCTTTACCTTAAGAGAATGGAGATGCCAATGGAGTCTCCAAACTTGAATTTCCTCCTCTAATGGTGGTTTGACTTGGCACCAAAATGAAGCTCTTGAAGTTTTGAAAACATAGGAAGAAGGAGCTTGAGCTAACTAAGAGGAATATGTGTTTTGTTTTGGATTTGGAGCTTAAATGAGCAAGTGGTGTGCAAGAGAAGGTGGAGCTTTCATGGAGGTGAGCTCTACGTGAATGGAGAAGAGAAAGAGAGCAAGAAATCGTGGGCAACAAGGGAAAATGAAGAAGTGAGGAGAGAGGTAAGCAAATGTGATATTTATCTTAAAAGGTGAATAGTGTTTTATGCTTTATAACTTACTTATTTTGCTTTCTCTTTACTTAGTTAGATAAGTGTGGTGAGTCACACTTAAAGAAACCGGCCCCCTTTAGTGAATGAGGGTAGTTTAGTCTTTGTTGACCAAATGTCTCACTTATATAGACTTATGTTATAAACTAGCTTAATAAATTCACTATTCATCAAAAACAAGGCACATTGTTGTGAAATTTTTGATTTCCCATTGATATAGACCTCCAAATGTGATACTATATAGTACACATATTAATTAAAGAGTAATGATGGACATTTAGCCATTCAAAACTAATTTACAAGACAATTTTTCAAAAACGTGCTTTAAGACTCCTTAAAGCACATTTTGTGTTTTAACTTGTTTTCAAGCTTGGTTTTCTTTGGTAATTGACTAAAAATGACCATTAGGATATTACTAAGGTCTTAGAACAATATTTGGGTACTCTCCCATGTCTCTCCAAGCTTAGAGCACGTTTTTGCTTAAACTGCTCTTTTTGGTGTTTCCTTATATTTTCTTTGATTAGAAATGTTTCTTAATGTTTCTAAGGCATTATTTAGCCTTCTTATATCTTGGTTTATCATTTAAACACCATATCTAAGTTTGGGGTATTTCAATCTACCCCCCTTAAAAGAACTTTGTCCTCAAAGTTCACACATGTGTTTAACCATTCACGGTACACAGTTCTCTTAATCTTAATTCCACATCTTATATTCACATTCATGCATCTCAAGACTCAAAGGTCAATCTCAAATACAATACATAAGTATCATACATAACTCAAACTTACACCGAAGTGTAGCAACTTACACAAATTCACATCTTAAACAACCAAACAAACGACAAACATGATCGTTTCCTAACTCAAAAGCGAGGAAGCTCTACCCCCCTTAAAAAGGGGTACGCCCCGTACCCTATACAGACGATCTAGTCAGTAAATAAAGAAGGGTACTTCGCCCTCATCTTATCCTCTAATTCCCTAATTCCCACGTGGCCTCTTCGACATCCTGGTTAGACCAGAGAACCTTCACCAGTCTCACTGACTTGTGGCGAGTGTCCCTAGTCTTACTGTCCAAGATTCTCTGAGGAGTCTCCACGGATCTCATATTTGGTTCTAAAGTCAACCTCTCAGGTTCTAACACATGGGAGGGGTGGTGCATGTATTTCTTCAGCTGTGAAACATGAAAGACATCATGCACTTTACCCAGCTCAGTAGGTAAATTCAACCTGTAAGCAACCGGGCCCACCCGCTCCGTAATCTCATAAGGACCAACAAATTTCGGGCTTAGTTTGCCCTTTTGCCCAAACCTGAATACACCCTTCATCGGTGATACTCGCAGAAATACCCGGTCGCCCACTGCGAACTCCAGGTCTCGTCGTCGAACATCAGCATACGACTTCTGCCTATCTTGAGCAGCTTTCATGTTCTCCCTGATTTGCTGAACTTCAGCCTTAACTTGTTGTAAGTACTCTGGTCCTTTAATGACCGTCTCACTCGACTCATCCCAGCAGAGCGGTGTACGACATGGTCTACCGTACAACGCTTGAAAAGGTGCCATCTTGATCGAAGCGTGATAGCTGTTGTTGTATGAAAACTCGATCAGATGCAATCTGTCAATCCAACTGCCCTGGAAGTCTAAGGCACATGCCCTCAGCATGTCCTCGAGTGTCTGAATAGTACGCTCAGTCTGACCATCTGTCTGAGGATGAAACGCGGTACTCAGTTTGAGTTCTGTACCCAACGCTTCTCTGGTAGCTCTCCAGTACCTCGAAAGGAATCTGGTATCTCTATCTGACACTATGGTCTTTGGTATGCTGTGATGTCTCATGATTTCTTTCTCAAATAACTCAGCTAATTTGGTCACCTTCCAAGTATCCTTCATCGGTATGAATCGGGCTACTTTGGTAAGGCGATCCACCACCACCCATATCATGTTGAGACCTCCCCTAGCAGGTGGAAGTCCAACTACGAAGTCCATGGAGATATCATGGAACTTCCATTCCGGAACTGGCATCGACTGTACCATTCCGCCCGGTCGTCTGTGCTCGAATTTCACCTTCTGGCATGTGAGACACCTCAAGACGAACTCGGTAACATCTGTCTTCATCCCCGACCACCAGAAGTATCTCTTCATGTCTTTATACATTTTAGAGGCTCCCGGATGGATGGAAACTGAAGAACAGTGTGATTCTCTAAGTATACGGTCTTTCAGATCCGTGTTACCTCGTGGTATGCATAATCGGCCCTTAAGTCTGATCAGATCATCATCATGAAGTCTGAAGTCGTATTTCTGACTCTCAAAGGTACCATCTGTCAGCTTCTGTCTGACCTCTCTCATATACTCATCAGTCCTCTGAGCCTCTCGCACCTCATCAACCAAGCTGGAGAAAGAAACTAGCGAATGGAGTGAGTGTGCTCGACGGCTCAGGGCATCTGCTACAACATTGGCCTTCCCTTCTTTGTATTGGAGGTCGATGTCATAGTCTTTCAGAAATTCTAACCATCTCCTCTGTCGAAGATTTAACTCCTTCTGAGTGAATATGTATTTCAAACTTTTGTGATCGGTGTAGATCGTAACACTAACCCCATATAAGTAGTGGCGCCATATCTTCAAAGCGAAGACTACAGCTCCCAGCTCTAAATCATGTGTGGGGTAGTTCTCCTCATGTTTCTTCAACTGGCGTGAGGCATATGCCACCACCTTGCCATGTTGCATGAGCACGCAACCCAGCCCTCTACCGGATGCATCACAATAAACCTCAAAGCCCTCTGTACCGTCTGGAATGGTCAGTACCGGTGCAGTGGTCAGTGAGTCCTTCAAGCGCTGAAATGATCTCTCACAGTCGACTGTCCATAGAAATGGTGCATCTTTCTTCATCAGACTGGTCATCGACTTCGCGACCTTGCTGAAATCTCTAACAAACCTCCTGTAGTAGCCTGCCAGACCGAGAAAGCTCCTGATGTCGGTAACAGTCTTCGGCCTTGGCCAGGTACGTACGGCGTCAATCTTTGCTGGATCCACTGCGATCCCAGCATCTGAGATGACATGACATAGGAAAGAGACCTGGTCAAGCCAAAACTCACACTTGGAGAACTTAGCATATAGCTGGTTCCCCCTTAATATTTCCAACACCCTCCTCAAATGTTCCTCATGCTCTACCTTAGACTTTGAATATATCAAAATATCATCAAAAAAACCACCACCGACTTGTCCAGCTGCTCCCGGAACAAGCGGTTCATCAGATCCATAAACTTCGCTGGCGCGTTCGACAAACCGAACGGCATCACTGTAAACTCGTAGTGGCCGTATCGTGTCCGGAATGCCGTCTTCTCAATGTCTCCCTCCTTAATGGCTATCTGATGATACCCCGATCTGAGATCAATCTTGGAAAACACAGATGTTCCCTTCAACTGATCGAACAGATCGTCAATGCGGGGTAGTGGGTACTTATTCTTCACTGTCACTGCATTCAGCTCTCTGTAGTCGATGCAGAGGCGGAGGCTACCATCCTTCTTCTTCACGAAGAGGACTAGCGCTCCCCATGGTGACACACTTGGTCTTACAAATCCTTTATCCAACAAATCTTTCAGTTGTTCTTTTAACTCAGTCATTTCTGCCAGAGCCATACGATATGGTGCTTTGGCTATCGGTCTGGTTCCAGGTAGCAGCTCAATGGTGAACTCTACCTCCCGAGTAGGTGGCATGCCGGGCAGTTCCCGTGGAAATAAGTCAGGGAACTCCGACACTACCGGTAAGTCGGGGTCGAACTCAGGGTCTCTCTCTATGTCCTGTACATAGCAGAGGTATACTTCTTCCTTTCTCCTTAACTCTCTATGCATTGCCATGGCGGTGATGATCTTAGTCGAAGGCTCTCTGGGCCTCTGGCGGTATGATATTGTTACCCCAGACGGACTCCTGAGCAGCAATCTATGCTCGGCGCAGAGGATACGTCCCTTGTGCCGCTCCAACCAGTTCATCCCGAAGATAACATCAAATCCTAGCTTACTGAACTCAATGAAACTGACTGGGAAGTCTTCCCCCTTAATTCTGATGGTGGCTCCTCGGTAGTAACGAGTGCAACGAACCTTCTCCTTAGACGGGAGCGTAACCGTGAAGTCGGGTAGCTCATCAGCGTCTAGCCCCAACTGCTCGCAAATGATGCAGAGACAAAGGTATGCGAGGCCCTGAGTCGAAGAGAACCGATGCCTCAATCCCATTGATCGGAAAGGTGCCGGTGAGGATAGTACCGCTAGCGTCGGCCTGTGCCTCTGTGAGTATGCTTAGTGCACCTTCCGTACCGAGTCCATGACCTAATTGTGTTAACAAGCTCCATGAGTATTGATGGTATAACAAGAGTCGTAACAATTTATATGAACAACACTGTTATTTTATTCATGACCATCCTGTTTACAACATGTGCTTCAATCTTACATCTCTCATTTCTCATCTCATACTAACATTACATGGCTAATATTGTCTAAAGGTTAGGTTTAATCTTCCTGGTCTCATATGCGTCGCATTGATTACTGCTGACGGTGCTGTATTCAGCTTGATTCTCTTAATCCCATGGTACAACATCCTTGATTCTCCTCCCAAAATTAATACATCACCTGACTTAAGTACTATCTTATCTGCACGGTCCGCACGCTTCTGCTCGCCGTATAAAAACTCCGCATCATCTCCAATGGACCAAGACACTACGGGTATCCCTCTTTCGAGAGACTCCGTTGTCTCGTCCTTATCCTGGTGTAGTCCCAGTTTCCCATCTTTTTCGTAGAAGTTTACAATGCAAATGTCCTGGATGTCTGGAATCGGTTCAGCTTCCAACTGCTGAGCGATTTCCATGACTTGTGTAATAACTGGATGGAACTCTTCGGGTATTCCCGGTGGTGAGACTCCATCTTGCTCCCTTGTGGTTTGGTAATTCTTGGCATACGGATTCCAATCCTTGCCCAAGCTCATCATCTTTAATTTCATCCTTGCTCCCCCTGGGTACTCGGTGTGTAAAAACCTCCCGGTCCCATTCCTAGTTGATTGCATCTCCTGATGATGGCTATTTGTGCGTCGGGTGTCAGGTATCCCCTTAATAAAATCATACCTGGGCGGATAACCTGACATTGTTCGGTTGGAAAGTGTATGGTTTCGATGTCGGTGTGCTCCGGGTTAGATGTAGATGGCATAGGGTAGCAATGTTGAATCTTCCTAAAGTGGTAGTAGGTTATATCTTACTTAGGTTCTAATCTCATCTTATTTTTACTTAACTCATATATTTCACCAAACATGCATGATAATGCGGTAAGCAGGTAGTTTTATTACTAATGGTTATAGTGGTACCTGGCCTCGATGAGGGCTCAGGCTCATCGTCCCGGTCCACCATGTGTAGAGTGGGCCCCGTCTTCTGGGTCGCCCTTGGGTTCTTGTCTGCAGCTGGTTGCCCCCTCCTCTGACCGTCAGATCCAGATCCCTGATCAGCCTTGGCCTTAACCTTAAAACTGGGTCTGAAATTCTTACTCTCCGGATTCCCGTAGCACTCATATGCTCGGTGTCCAAGTACTCCGCAGAAGTTGCACTCTACTTTGTTCCCCTTACAGTCGAGCCCGGGGTGGTCCTTGTGACACCATCTACAGATGAAGCGTCGATGGTAGCCACCACCGGCTCCTTTCTCAGTCTCAGATCCTGATCATTCACAATGTCAATATTCACATCTCAAATGGTTACTAGTTGTTTCTTAACTTATGTAATACCAATTCCTTACCCTTCGGCGCCTTAGAGCGCAGGGGTGTAGCTGCATAAGCATATGTCAGCTTCAATGGCTCTTCCGGAGCCTTCTCCTTTCCCTCCTTCCCTTCGGGTTCTGATTTTTCTGGGCCTGAGGCTGGTACTTTGTTTCTTGTACCCTCCTTGCCCTTGACTCTCTGAGCTCTTCCCAGCACTCTTCCGCTTTGCATTCTCCTCGTCCCTCAGCTGGACGGTAATCTCAACCTTAGCAGCGGCATGATAGCACTCCTGCTTTTCCATAGTATTAGTCTCACTTATTCTCATAATCTAAAGCTTATTCATCACTTACTCAATTTCAATTGTTCTTATTACCTGCAAGGTAGTGTAACTCGTCGGCCCCATGCCGTAGCGGAGTCGATGGCTAAGCCCGCCATAGAAGCGGTCCACCAAGATCTGGTCAGAATACCCTAGACCTGGCAGAAGACGGAGCAAGGCGTGAACTCTGAGTAATACTCGTCCACCGTCATCTTGTCCGACTGCTTAAGCGCATCTAACTGCAAGCGCTTCTTCGTCTGGACATGGGCGGGGTAGTACTTTGCCCGTAGCAAGGCGGTGTACTGCTCCCAGCCGAACTCTGGGTTGGCCACATGCTCGGCCCTCACCAGCTTCCACCAATCGCCCGCCGCCCCCTTCAGGTAGAAAGCAGCTAAGCGCACCTTGATCCCAGCAGGGACATCAAGGGTCTCGAAGGCGGTCTCCAGCTCGGAGATGTACGCCTCAAGCTTGGCGGGATCGGTCTCCCCCTTGAAATGAGCGGGTCGAAGATCTGACAGACTCTTCACCCAGTTTGGTTCCCTAGGTTGTGGCGGTGGAGGTGGTGCACCCACACCAGGCTGATAGCCCATGTGCCCTAAAGCGGCAGCTACGATCTCTGCGATCGTCTGCCCTCCAGGTATCCCTGGAATATCCTCACCCCGGCCGCGACCTCGGCCTCCTCTAGGGCGTCCTGCCATCTGAACAAGCATAACTTACATTAGATTCACATTCACCACTGTTTGGTTAGTAAATTTATAACGTCCGTAGACGGTAAAGACAATCCACACTTATTAGTGGTCATCTGACTCTACTCACTCTAACTTCTCACACCCTTAACCCAACACTTATTCCTTAACTTGTATCCTAACTCGGTGGTTACTTATATCCGGTATTTCTTGATCAGAGCGTAACTACGCTCTGATACCACTTTTTGTAACACCCCATCCAAAGCCTATCGTGGTTATCGCAATCTGAACACTTAATCGAAAACGTCGCAGCGGAAATAAACAACACCTGGACCTTGCCACGGTCTGATCGTTAGAATATACCGGCTTAATATACAATACTTAACCAAAATACTTATCCTCTCAAAACATTAACATCCACAATCCCACACCAACCGAGTACTAGTATCTCAAACGTAATCTCAACTTACAACAGTTTAATATAAACAGTCGGGTGCACAGGCGCAACCCGAATTCAAAATAAATGTCCCCTCCTAAGTCTAACCGCTCCTACTCTCGTAGTGCGTCCTCATGGGCCTCTTACCTGCAAGTGTAAAAATAGCCCCCGAGGGGGTCAGCACGAATGCTGGTACACCCTCTCATGGCCCCCAAGCTAACGGGGCTACGACGACTAATTGTCGATAGCATGGAAATTGATTACATACACAAACATAATATGAAGTGCAACAACAATAACCACAGATGAACATATACAGTTCACAATAATGAACGACTCAAGCGTTCCCTTAACAAGTGGGTTAGTAACCCCCTCCTTAGTCTCATTTCCTTAATCTCAGTTCCTTATTACCTTAATCTTAATCTCAATCTCAATCTTATACTTGCCAACCTCTCCACTATTAGATTGGTTAGCCCTTAATTGGTTGCTTATCTTTGTAGGGCTTGGTTAACCCTAGCCGGTAGCAGTGCACTATCCGACGATAAGCTACCTTCCTTAATTTATTAGGGATGTAGGCTTGATCCCTCCACGCCTTCCTTAATGTGCCTCCCACCTCAAACAGTAGCCCGGGTGGTCGGGTCGATTTGTTGACCCTAGGCGACGAGTCTAATGACCAGTCTTATTTGGAAGTCGGATCTGATTCAGATACCGACCTCCCCCAATACACATGTGCCGGTACCATTCCGGATTCCTCACTCCCACCCCAAGTTATGGTTAGTGAAAGCCTTAATTACCAAGTGTTAGTTAAACCTTGACGGGTAAAACCAACAATCACCGATACTTAGTTCTTAACCTTAACTCAGTAAGTACTAAACTTGGTTAGTAGTAATCTCAAGTCTCGCGGGTTAGTGTAAATATAACACAATCACAACGAGACAATATAACCGGTTGCATGCTTTATCTTGTTTTAGTCATAGCAAATAAACAGATAGCACACAAGCCGAGGGACACCTCGTTAGCAAGCAGGTCACAAGAAGGATTGTACCGTTCACCGTCGATCGTTGTTTGTTTAACCTTCTTCGGGGTCCCAATTCACAAACCTAAAACATTCATTCATTTTTAGGTTATTAGTTATTTGCACCTTACTTAACTCACTTAGTCCCTAAGGACTTCCATTCAATAACCTCTCAAGTCTTTATCACTTAGTCTTACAACTTAACTTTAAACATTAAAACTTATACTTAATCTTAACTTAATTCCTTAAGTTCTTAGGGTCCCAATCATTACTACCCTACCAAGGGCATACCTCATTACCCATTACCATTCTTAGAATTTGAAATTTCTTTTTTTTTTTTTTTAGGCTCGACCGGACTTACCGACCGGACTTGCCAAGTCCGGTCCATTCCAGTACCTTTTACCGTTGGAAAATTCACTCCGACCGGACTTACATGTCCGGTCCTATGTCCGGTCGATTCCAGAGACTTATAATCCGTACAAAATTCATGCCGACCGGACTTGACAAGTCCGGTCCCATGTCCGGTCCATTCCAGAAACATTTTCCCTCTCACAAAACAAGCCCGACCGGACTTGTAAGTCCGGTCCCCAAGTCCGGTCGATTCCAGAACATTTCCGGTAGTGTAACAGAGCCCGACCGACCTTGCAAGTCCGGTCCTAAGGCCGGTCGGCTCCAAAAACTTGTTTCTAAATTCCTTTTCAACTCCAAACTTCTCCTCATATATCCTAATATGTTATAACCTCATTTGGGCACCTCAAATACACCTTAAGCCCTCCTTAAAATACCTTAAATCATCCACCAAGATCACCTTAGTCATTATGCATTTTCCTTGCAATAATGCTAACACTTGTAATGTTTTCCTCTAGGTTTCTAGGTGGTGGTTCATACCTAGTGTAACCACTATGCCAAATGTTTCCTTCACCACTATAACATCATCTCCCAAGCATCTCTCACTATCTAAAACTCTTTTAAACATTTACTTAAGGTTCCTTAACAAGTTAAACTTCCATCATCATCACATTATTCCTTCCTAGTTGTGCATCAATATTTGCCTAAGTCCTAAATACCCAAATACATTCTTTTGATTCCTAAATATTCCATGGTGATACCTAAGTCATCATAAGTCATTAAAACATCTTAACTTCACCCTTTTTCATCAAGACAACCCATAGAACATTCCTAGTACTTCCTTAGTCATTAAATTCCCTTAGGATATCTTAAACACTTAAACTCTCCTTTAAATTTTGCCATGGGTTCTCTAGTATATAGTACCTCCTAACACATGGTTTTTCTCCACAAACAACCAATCACCCAAATTCTCATCACAACACTTAACACCCAATTTACACCAAAACTTCACCACATCATCAATAATGCTTAAACTTAAAATGCTTGGCACTTAGGCCCTTAAATGACAATAATCTTAACCACTGAATTTCCACATATATATGCCTTCAACCTGCGAATACACTCAACAAGGCTCCCATTGAAATAAAATGCTTCTTGTACTTCACCTTTATATTCTTAAACTATCTCTTTTCTCATTTGCTCCTTAGTCACAAGTTCACAAGAATAGTCATTGTTTCTCCTAGGTTTTATAGCACCTTCCCAATATAAACTCTACACTAAACTCATCATATACCCACATCTCATTCCCTTAAACAACAAGACACCTTAAGGTAAGTAATTTACCTTGTTTTCTCACAAGCTTAAAAGCTTTTCTCCTTAGGTTTTCTTTGTTCAATCTCGGTCACCAATGTGATTCTCCTTGCCAATGTTCTAACCAATATCCAATGACTCCAATGAGTACTAGATAACACATTAACCCTAAGGAACAAACCCTAGGTTTAAAAATATGTTTTAAGGTATTAATGTGATTGTTTTACCTTGGTTTCTCAAGACAACTTGGATGTGAAGCAAGAAGGACCTCCTCTCTCCTTTGAAGAGTAGAAACAAGCTAGAACAAGGCATAAACATGGAGTCCCATGAGTATATATTTTCGGTCAAGTGAAGAAAATGGTGGAAACCTAGATTTTCTTACACTTTCTTTACCTTAAGAGAATGGAGATGCCAATGGAGTCTCCAAACTTGAATTTCCTCCTCTAATGGTGGTTTGACTTGGCACCAAAATGAAGCTCTTGAAGTTTTGAAAAGATAGAAGAGGAGCTTGAGCTAACTAAGAGAATATGTATTTTGTTTTGGATTTGGAGCTTAAATGAGCAAGTGGTGTGCAAGAGAAGGTGGAGCTTTCATGGAGGTGAGCTCTACGTGAATGGAGAAGAGAAAGAGAGCAAGAAATCGTGGGCAACAAGGGAAAATGAAGAAGTGAGGAGAGAGGTAAGCAAATGTGATATTTATCTTAAAAGGTGAATAGTGTTTTTGCTTTATAACTTACTTATTTTGCTTTCTCTTTACTTAGTTAGATAAGTGTGGTGAGTCACACTTAAAGAAACCGGCCCCCTTTAGTGAATGAGGGTAGTTTAGTCTTTGTTGACCAAATGTCTCACTTATATAGACTTATGTTATAAACTAGCTTAATAATTCACTATTCATCAAAAACAAGGCACATTGTTGTGAAATTTTTGATTTCCCATTGATATAGACCTCCAAATGTGATACTATATAGTACACATATTAATTAAAGAGTAATGATGGACATTTAGCCATTCAAAACTCATTTACAAGACAATTTTTCAAAAACGTGCTTTAAGACTCCTTAAAGCAATTTTGTGTTTTAACTTGTTTTCAAGCTTGGTTTTCTTTGGTAATTGACTTAAAATGACCATTAGGATATTACTAAGGTCTTAGAACAATATTTGGGTACTCTCCCATGTCTCTCCAAGCTTAGAGCACGTTTTTGCTTAAACTGCTCTTTTGGTGTTTCCTTATATTTTCTTTGATTAGAAATGTTTCTTAATGTTTCTAAGGCATTATTTAGCCTTCTTATATCTTGGTTTATCATTTAAACACCATATCTAAGTTTGGGGTATTTCACATCCCTTCCCCTAGAGTAAATCCTCTTAGCTAGACATAGCGATTATAATAATAAATGAGAGAGAGTTAGAAGAAATCATCTGTTACGAAGATCTTCTTGCTCGCTCCGTCCTATGTCCTTGCGCTATGCTGGCTTGAAGGTTGGTCTTGGTGATAATGGAGTGAATTGGGTGAAATGGGGCGAAAATGGAAGTTTTAGTGAGTTTTGTGAGGTGTCCGGCTGAAGAGGGTCGGACAGAGAGGTGGACGTGAGATGTCCGGATCTGTCTAGGTCGGACGCGATCCGGACGTGGGTGGAATGAGTGTGTCCGGATCCGGACAAGGATCGGACACGGCTAAAATGTCACGAAATGGATACGGGTGTAACACCCCAACTAACAACCATACATTTAACAACACATTGCAGCGGAAACTCAACTCATCACATTACTTTATTTCAATGGTGTACACGCCGTTAACCACCCACGTGGCTACAAGGCTAATACATGTACTTTGTATCGGTCTGATGGACTAGACTCCCGAGCAACTACACGTTACATTTGCTTCCCTTAACAACAACCCATATACTTTATACATTCCAACCGTACAAGTATTTACAAACTAATGCCGATAAACAATTTCGGTCTTACTACGCCTACAATGCTTACGCCATTTAAATGGCTACCCTGATATAAACATCTACCCCCCCGTCCTACTCTCGAACGGCTTCCAGATCCTAGAACCTGAAATAGAAAAGGAGAGAAAGGGTGGCCCCCAAGGGGCTCAGCACCTTTGCTGGTATGGTAATCCTGCAGCCCACATGCTACCGGGCCACGCACAACTAATTGTCGTCTTAGCATGCAGTTGATTATATTTAAATCATGCATACAAACCATAAACACACAACACTTTGCATACACCCAACAATAGGGCTCAACATATATCCAACACATCCACACTTAACAAATCATCCAATGATTCCTTTAACCCTAGAGTGGCTCTCCTCTAAAACGGAGCTACTTCCTTAATGAACGACACGTACCCATTAATCGGGTCATCCTTAAACGCCTCTTGTCTCAAACTGGGATTCATTTCCATGATCCACACACTCCATATCCTACAACATATCTCATTCCTCACATAACAAAACATAACAACACCTTTCTTGTTTTGACATACACATGATAACATCGCATTCATTTTAAACACCTAACGTATACATACCATAGCATAGCAAGGGAAATTGCCTAGCACAATAATCAACACAAAACATCATAAGGTCGGTTCACACAAGGAACCTTCCACCATAGTTAGTATACATAGTGAGCCTAGAGATTAATGCCAATCTCATGTTAAGCTCGTTACCAACCTCGTTACCGTCCAGTTATATCGAACGGTTAACTTAAACCCAAGGTGTGTCGGATATAGTAATCCCAAGCACACCGAAATAACATTCGTATGCCCCTGTGGCCCGACGTGAGTCGGTAATTAGCTTTGGATAAGCTAAGGGAAGGTAGAAACCAAATTGGAATACAACCTATACATACACCAAGAGAGCCGAACCGGATATGACATCGACTCCCGTCCATCACACGCGTGGCCGGAACAACCGGACTCCTCACCCCCCATTAGTACATATATACTTATAAATAAGTAGTTAGAGATCCATTATGGAGCCTACCACATCCACACACCATACGGTATCATAACCGAGTTAAGCACACAAGGGAGGTTCACACACTTGCATACAACAACGATATCCAACTAACTCACACATAGTCGTGGTTAGAACGTTCCCAAGGTTTGGGTCGTTAACTCCGAATACCGATCACTCATGTGTTCCTAGTTCTAGTTAGCTAAGGTTTAACACTTATTTGAGGTTAAACGGTATCGGAGATTAAAAGCGCCACATAAATGAATTACTATAAACTCATTACATATTTTTATCTTACAAGGTGGCAACACTTAGAAAAACACATTGGCATACAAGCCGGTGTAATCCGGTAGGACACAGGTTGCAAGAAAACCATACCTGTCACCGGAGTCCACTCTATCATGTCCACTTATGTTCCTCGAACAATTCTCGAACAACTGGCACATTAAAGTTACCTTCATTAACATTGGGGTAATGTGTTTGTGTAACGTCGAATGACCATTGTTAACCCCGTTTACTAATTAAATATCTTTGCATTTTTAACATGTTTCACTCTTTCATTTTACTTCAACTTTTCACCCACCAAATTGTGACTATAACTCACCTAACATGTCCTACCCAACCTTATAACATCATTTTCCATCAATCCCCATCATTAGACATCTTTTAATAACCTAAAACAACATCTTTGGTCCGACCGACCTTGCCGACCGGACTTGTCCATGTCCGGTCGATTCCAGAACATATTTCCGCCAAAATTTTCTACTCCGACCGACCTTGTAAGTCCGGTCGCATGTTCGGTCTTTTCCCGAGAGTTTCTTCCCTTTGGAAATTTAGCCCGACCGGACTTGCCAAGTCCGGTCCTATGTCCGGTCCATTCCAGAAGCTAATTCTCGCAGGGTAAACTGGGCCCGACCGAACTTGCAAGTCCGGTCGCAAGTCCGGTCTGCCCCAAACCCTTGTTTTCCTTTTTACATTCAACTCCAAACTTCACCCCATATGACCTAGTACATCCTAACCTCATTTGAGCACTTCAAACACACCTTAAGATATCCCTAAACACTCACAAAACTCTTTTTCTAATTCCTTAAACCTTTACTTATATCTTCACAGAATTTCTAACACTTACAATGTTTTCTCCTAGTTTTTCAAGTGGTGTTTCATCCATAATAACCTCTATACCAAAGTGTTTCCTCACCATCATAACATCATCTCACAAGCACCTTCTCTTACTAACCAAATCTTCTTTTTCACAACTCCTTAAAGTTCCTTTCTCAAAACCTTATCTATACATTATTCCCACCTTGCACATCACATAACCTAAACCTTAAACAAACTTCTCCAAGACTTTAATACATTCTCAAAACACATATTGAATTCCTAGAACTTCCAAGACAATGTCTAAATCCTTATAGCACCTTAGAACACCTTAATGCATGTGTTCTTCCTTAGTGAAGCATGTATCCATTCCTAACAATTCCTAGTTCACCCAAGTTCATTTAAGCACTTAGAACTCCTTATACATTTTACAAATTTCGCCATGGGTTCTCTTAGCACATCATCATTCCGAAACTCATAGTTTTTACCATTAAACACTCAAGAACGCCTAATTCCATCAAGAACACTATCACTCACAAAACTTCACCAAATTTACACTACATCACAATATAGTGCATAATTAAACTTGCTTGGCACTTAGGCCCTTAAATAACATGGCTCTTAGGCCCTTAAATTGCATAATCCTTAAACACTGAATTTCCACAATACATAAGCCTTTGACCTGCAATTACACACACCAAGACATATGTTCCTTTACTAGTCTCCTTGAGAACACCTTACTAAGTCATTCACCATTTGCTCTTTAGCTAGTTTTAGCAAGCATTATAAGCTCATTTCACCTAAGGCATTAAACCACATTGAGATAGCATATTTACCTCTTTTCCACTCAAACTTCTTTCTTGTTTCCTCTTAAAACCGGTAGGGCATTTCACTCCTTGTCAACTACTTAACAATATACAAACATCATAATGAGTTTTCAAGCTTTAAGCTCCATCTCATTGTAAACCCTAATTACATATATTGTTTTAACACATCAAGGTAATTGTTTTACCTTTGAATGGAAAGAGAGCTTGAATGAGTATCAAGAGAGGACTCCTCCTAGCCCTTGGAAGATTTAAATGAAGCTAAAACAAGACAAGAGAAGACACCATTACAAGGTGCATTTTCGGTCAACACCAAAAATGAAGGAAATGGAGTTTTCTTCGGGTTTTCCTTACCTTGAAGCAAAGGTGATCAACAAGGCATAAAAATATTAGCTCAAGCTCCTTCCATGGAAGTTCTCCTTGGCACCGAAATGGTGGTTTTGATGATTTGAAAAGACAATGTTGTAGAGCTTGCTCCAACTAAGAGAACGGTAGTCTCGGAATTAAATTCGGAGCATGGAGTCATAAGTTACAAGTGAAGAAGGATGAAGAATGATATGGTTCTGTTGGAAACCGATGGAAGGAGAGAAGATGGCCACCTGGGAAATGAAGGGAAAGAAGAGAATGAGGAGATAAGTTTGCTTTGTTAAGATATTTAAGTAAAGTAAATAGTGTTTTACTTCATCAATTTCTATCTTATCAATTTAACAAAGGGATGACTCATTCCCTTATGAGAAAACCGGCCCCAAATAGTAGCAAGGGGGTATTTTAGTCTTTGTTGACCAATTTAATTACTTATAACATTACATATTACAAACTAGCTTATAAAAGTTACTATTCATGAAAACAAGGCACATTGTTGTGAAATTTTTGATTTCCCATTGGTATAGCCACCCAAATGTGATACTATATAGTACACATGTTAATTAAAGAGTAATGATGGACATTTAGCCATTCAAAACTCATTTACAAGACAATTTTTCAAAAACGTGCTTTAAGACTCCTTAAAGCACATTTTGCGTTTTAACTTGTTTTCAAGCTTGGTTTTCTTTAGTAATTGATTTAATATGTTCATTAACATATAAATAAGGCATAGGTATGACCATTAGGTCTTATACACATTTATCCCAAGCTTAGAGCACATTTTAGCCCATATTGACCTTAAGGTATTTATTTGTGTTTTGTTTGGTTTCATTGTCTACCAAAGTTTCCTAAGGACTTAATTAGCCTTATAAAGTCATAATTAAATATTATCAAGTCTTGGTAGGCTCTTTGGGTCCTAGCCAAGTTCACTCCAAGCTTAGAGCATGTTTTTGCTCAAACCGTATCTTAGTGTTTTATTGTGTTTTACCATGGTTTAAATGGTTCATTTATGTTTCTAAGGCACTTTTTAGCCTTTAAATACCATAGTTTAACATTTACACAACATATCAAGGTTTGGGGTATTTCAATCTACCCCCCTTAAAAGAACTTCGTCCTCGAAGTTCACATTTCCTCACATCATTGGATTAGAATACGGGAATTACTTATAGCCATAAAACTTCCATTACCAACCACCCTTTACATCCGACCTCGGACTTAATGGTCCGGGCAACATATCCACATTATACATAAAATATCATACTCACATGGTAACCTCGGACTTAATGGTCCGGGTACCTTCACCACACTTGCACTTACATAATATCCCTCAGACTCTTAGGTCTGGGTGACATAACCACATTTGGACTCGTAGGCCTGGGTAACACAATCAATTCAGAACCCACCCACATTAGAACTCAAGGTCTAAAATAATATTTATTACTTATTCCACACAACATGTCTTAGCATGTATATCAAACAGAAAAACCTTTTCCATCTCTCCATGGGTTCGAATCCCACGTTGAGTACATATACACTGTGATCCCGCAGAACCCGGTCGCGATGGACACCTTCTGGTCCCCGTTCCTTTGGGAGATCAAAACATTCACTTAATTTTTAACATATATACTTCTCATGTCACCGGTCCGAAGACAAAGGCTCATACGTCCTCAGCTCGTGAGCAAGTACTACAAAAATATTCTTTACTAGGTTAAGTATAAGAAGATCTTTTATTCAAAATATTAATCGATTGTTTGAAAACACCAATTAAAAATCCTTTTGAAAAACACAACACAACTCCAAGTCCAATTTATGCTCTTATATTTTTCTTAACATGGTTGTTTATGACCACTTACAGGGAGCTTCAAGAGTCATCCAACCCTGATGTGATCAGCATCAGTGTTGAACTATCTTTCCACCCCAATTTGTGTTCGACTTCCCTTGATCTCATGATAATCAAGTTTCACCTCCCACTTCTTTTTCAACCAGCAACTAATTCAAGCGTATCCCATTTTCTATCTTTAAATCCTTCTAAACATAATCATTACATCTCCAAGGGATAGAACTCCGTCTATCAATCATCACCCAAATCCAACTTAATTCAAGTTACCTAGGGAATTTAATTCTCACTAGGTTCTATGTCGGTCTTATACCCCTCATAAATCACAACCCTATATATACATATATACATATTTTAATCAAAATACGATACATGCTTCACATTTATGCACTGTCGGGGTTTTAGTTCCCCGGGAGTTTCTTTACTCCCATCCACTTGTACTCTCACACACACTGTTAACTAAAATAAACACACTTTCCACAATGGTATTCGCATCTTCTGTGCGCAATTACCACAATTTAACCATAAATGAGTGCGTATGTTTGTATAACACACGCGCCAACCATCATAACAAATCATTTTTGTGCTATGCACAACATAGTTCACGTACACTTGTACGGTAAAACACACTAAGCGGCTTTACGCTCTACCCCCCTTAAAAGGGATTACGCCCACGTAATCAATCACTGAACATTGGCTTTAAATGTTTTGCCGTCGTGAAGTGTTTTAACTTCCACGCGATCTGCTATACAATGCGTTCTGGTTAGAGGATCTTAACCATATCGGCGGTTTAATCCTTCAACCAAGAATTCTCCTTGGAGTTTATCTAACTCATAACCGGTTTCTGTCCTGGCCTGTGAGGCTTCTAGGCATTGATAAGTAACCATTTATTCATATTCACAATGTATATCCGGTATCTGACGCATGGGCTCACTGGCCTCTATTGCGTAACTCTGATAATTATAGGGCTAGTTTGCCCCATTCGTTACTGTTACTGTATTGTACACCTCCAATGTATGGTATCTCTTACCCTGAGGGAATTCGGTGAGTTTCACAATTTTCCATCCACTTCTCCAATAGCTTACAGCGTAAACTACTATGTAATTCACAATGATTGACTTGCTTCTACCGACTTACTGTCGGTTGAGATTGAGCTACTACTTAATGTGTAGTGCTCTCTCAGTTATTTCCCACACCTGGGGTATATCTCATACCAACATTTGGTATTTAGTGTTACTGTAGTCACTTACTGTTAATCATGTCTCCACCTTTGGTTTTGCACATGTATTCTTTCATTCCTGCGGCCTTGCATTACCTATGCATCGGCCATTATAACATTATTCCTCCACAATCACCATGCTTCTGATTCCTAGCTATCCCACTTGATCATTACTGCGCAAGAGCAATACTAAAACACTCAGTCATACAGAGTGCAGAGGCGTAAACTCTTGATAGTAAATCTCTTATGCGATTGCAATAGGAGTTTACTCTGTGTTTACTGGAATTCTTATCACATATCACTTGCTTCCGGCTTACTGCTCGGTTCCTTTGCTACTACTTACCGTTGTACCTCCACTGGGGTTAGCTCATAGCTCTGCTCACTCACCATTTATCATCTAACAATACTCATACAACGGTCGCTCATTATACAACATCAACTTATACTGCATCCGCTATTATATTAGCTTCCGCCATTACACTGGGTTTATCTGGCCACTTATTAGGCTGATTTGTGAATATACTATATATTTTTTTTTGAGTCTTTAAGTTCCTTGAGCGTTGTTCGCTACTCATTTAGCATCACACACCTATGGTGGTCGCTATCAACTTATCTTTCTTCCTTTCTACACAACTGGTATAACACTTCCTTTTGTCTTATTCTTATTCAAATCGTTCTAGGGTAATAACAACATGGTCAATCCCTAACATATTCCTCGAACTTAGTTCATATAGCTACCGCTCCTGCGGTCTCACAATATCGAGAGGTATCCCCACTCTTAATGCAGTGGTTCGTTCTCCGCTCTATTTACTTGTAGAACATATATTTCTGCAACTGATCAATTTACATAACACAAGTTGTTGTGGCTTATAAGCCTTACTGTCACGATTCCTCCCAAGTTGTCTCTTTGGCAACTTAGGGTCTTACTGTTGAGTAGGTTATCTTCAGCGTTTAATCCGAGTAATTGTTTCAAATCTTATGCTTCTGTTATATTGCTCCATCTAACAATGTTTAATCCAAATACCCCTCAAGGATTGCTCCTGAGTGTTATTAAAATATGCCATTACATCTGGCTTGCACTCATGGGTACATTCCGTTAGCCACGCCTTTTGCGTTCTTCACTGGTTATTATCTTCTTCTGTAAAGATCAACATTTCCAGATAGTGTAGGTACTGATTCTGGGAGTTTCATCCCGTTCATTGCACATTAATGTGTCCACATTAGGCTGGGTGACCATTCCAGCTATCATGTTTATCCCTGAGGATCCTTAAGTCATATACGATGTCTTTACATTCAGTTAGTGCCCTTCGCACCTCCTGACTCTTAAACATTTCCTTGAAAGGAATTCACTAATCCTTTTAATCTCGTTAACTTAACTGAGTCCCTTAACTTCAACCATTCATGGTAATCCTTAGCTCTTGTTTGATTTACACTGCTGACCGTAGAACGGAGTCGACTACTTCCCGTGTTCTGGACTCTACTCGTATACATATATGGGGTATCATACTGATACATTGCTACTTACCCAACTAACCTATAAGTAGGTCTGTCAGGCCCACATGCTCCTATCGGAGTGCGGTCGTCCCACAACACAGTTGGTACACTCGTAGTGTCCGTCACACGCCTAGGTGAAGTATTCTGTTGTCAACTCCCTTATATTGTCCCGTGACAATATTCATTCCTTGCTTCTCGAACTTAATCGAGGGAAAGTTTATCCACTGTTGTATCTTTATCAACTGCCCCTGGTTTTACTGGTTTGGTTTAAAAGAAGGTTGGAAAGAAGTGTTGGTTTGAAAGAAAATTTTGGTTTTGAAAGAAAGAGTTTAGGTAAATCTGGGTTTGAAAGAAAATTTTTTATGGTTTCACAACATCTTCTTACCTTAGCCAAGTCTAGCTTCTTGCTGACTGGTGTACTTACAATTACAGAGGTTAGGCTAGCAGGCCCTTCCACTGTTATGACGATCACATTTAACTTTATGGTACTTTTCCAAGTACTTTGTAGTGGTTATAAATTTCCCGAACAGCCCTGTTATAGCAGCACTTGCTTTGGCAAGTGTGCCATGCTAACTGGCTATCGGTTTAACACATACCGTTTGTGGTATTGTTTTTACCCATTTTGTCATCAGTGGCCTTGTTGGCCCTCACTGATCTTACTGTCTTGATTACTACTCTTCTAGGTGATTTCTCACTGTCTTCACATGATAATCATTAACTAGGGTGTTTCCCATTCTAGGAGTCCCTATTTTCTTAGTATTGTATTCTCTTGTAGCCCGTTCCACGTATTTGGGCACTACGTTGTAGTTCCCTTGCCGGTTGGTATACCATCGGTGTGTCATTTAACAACCGTGGTCCCGTAGACACTCGTCTCGGGTTTTCTTAATCCACTTCTTGCCCGTTGCACGGTTGGTGCGTTGCAAGCTGGTCATCCTCGACTGCTCGGCATGTCGACCCAGGTTGCCAGAAATTCTATTCTCTTATACACAAGATTCTTCACTCTTCGCTATGAATTGAGGTTAACACTGTTTAGATGGGAACCGTCTCCGGGACTCCCAGTTTTCGGGATCTACCGTATGACAGGCTCTCCGTACCCTTAGCTTAGAGCACATTTTATCCCAAGCTTAGAGCACATTTTAGCCCATATTGACCTTAAGGTATTTATTTGTGTTTTGTTTGGTTTCATTGTCTACCAAAGTTTCCTAAGGACTTAATTAGCCTTATAAAGTCATAATTAAATATTATCAAGTCTTGGTAGGCTCTTTGGGTCCTAGCCAAGTTCACTCCAAGCTTAGAGCATGTTTTTGCTCAAACCGTGTCTTAGTGTTTTATTGTGTTTTACCATGGTTTAAATGGTTCATTTATGTTTCTAAGGCACTTTTTAGCCTTTAAATACCATAGTTTAACATTTACACAACATATCAAGGTTTGGGGTATTTCAATGGGATATGAGCGGAGGTTTACGAAGGTATTTTTGTGAGATAGCAGATGAATCGTGAATGAATCGTGAGTGAGCTATGCAGGTTTATGGAGGAGATAGAAGAATGGAGATGGAGTGTATGGTGAGTGAGAGGGTTAACAGAGAGGAGAGGAGACTGTGAAGTCAGGTACGGTTTGGAATGAAGGCTGTGCTGGGTTTATATAGGGTTAGAGGAGGAAACAAGGGTCAGTAGAAGTTTGTATGGTGGATAGTTTGATTGAGGGAGCGTGGAGCCTCGTCAATTAATGCTGCAGTGCGCCGCTCCCCTGTTTCCATGCTGACTGTCTGTTAATGCGCTGCTCGATAATTAGCCGAAAGGCTAATTATCAGTGCGTGCATTTTTATTTTTCAATTCTGTGTGACGTCCGGATCGTGTCCGGATCCGGACGTGACACAGAGTTTTAGATCTGGAATGCGAACTCTCGGATCTGGAATTTTAGTCACGTCCGGCTCTTGTCCGGCCAAACAGATCCGGACAAGAGACGTCCGGCTTTGTGTCCGGCCAAACTGATCCGGACAAGACCAATTTTTGTCTCTTCTCCTGATTTGTTCCCCGTTTGTTGTGTTGTACTCCTTATGATGTATAATCTTTATTTCCTGGGTTTTTCCTGTATTTAACATATATAACACATCAGTTCTTATCAAAGCATCAATCTTAGGAAAAACACATAATAAGTGGGAAACTTTGCCTGAATCGTTACAAATTATAAGGTATTTTTACCCTAAAAAGCCTATATGTTTCACACTTATCAACTTCCTCACACTTAAGCTTTTGCTTGTCCTCAAGCAAAATAGGAATAAGAATATCTCTAAAACCTTCACATAATCTCAAATTTTAAACAAGTGCAGGGCGAAATCAAACAAAGTGATAAATGAAAGAATAATCTTGCTCTCTGAGGTAGGTTTTCACAAACAGTGAAGCTGGAACAATTTTTGTAACACCCCAACCGTTAATCCTATGCTTACCGTCTAATCGTCCTGTTAATCCTACGAGTTCGCAGCGGAATTATTACATACTTACTACGGCGGGTGAAACAATGCCGCTAACCGCCCATACGACTAGCTAGGCTACTATTACTTACAGTCACGGTCTGATGAACATAACGTACCGAGCTACTAAATAACTTACCAAAATACCATGTACCGAATACTTACATCAATGGATCACCGAGTATTTAAAGTATATTCAATTACAACCTTTCAAGCTTACCAAAAGAATGAGTTTCTAAAGCTACTCATCTATACCCCAATCCAATACTTCCATTATCCAAAAAGGTGTACCCCATGGTACACCGGCTACTCAAAAACTACAGCCATGTACTACTCAGTACACCCATCATAAATTCATTGTTTACATTCCAAAAAGAAGATAAAAGAAATGAAACTCAATCTTCGCATCTTCATCCCTCGTGGGTACCTGCGTGTAGTAAAAATGGTGCCCCAAGGGGCTCAGCAAACGCTGCATATGGACTCCGCATATACCGCGTGCTAGCTAGGGCACGCCGACTATTTGACGTCCACTAAACATGCAGTTCATTTATTTCATACATACATGCTCTTCATACAATATACATGCTATACAATTCATTACACAAATCAAGGCAACAATACTAGTACACATCTTACTTACCTTCACAAGGTTAGCCAAATTATGCATCCGGGTTAATCGGAATGCTTTACTCTTTTACTCATTACTTACTTCTTCTTACTTACAATTACTTACTTTCAATTACTTTACTTACTCATTCTTACTTACTTACTTATACTCAAGTTAAGTCGTCGGGACCTCCGGCCTTGGGGACTACACCGTCCCACATCCGGGATTTACTTGACTCACCAATCCGGGATGCTACCCACTTAAGGGATTTGGGCCGCGGACCAGTTTAAGAGTCAGGAATTGGAGCCAACCTCTCGTGACTCCGCATCCTCACGCGTGGCCGAAACTATATCGGACTTCTACTCATTCCAATTTAATTACCATTTTAAGTTAGGATGGTTAGCTTGTTAGGAATAAGTTAGAAGTCCAAACACAAGGAATAACGGTCACGGTACAATACAACATGCATACACACATTCATATTCATCCAAACATTTCATGAATTATACAAACTAAAATTTAAGAGGATATACAACATCATACAACACTACATATTCACAAGTATGCATATTAACTCCGATTCGTGCATTTGTCTTATTTGGTGATCAATTAGCACACAGCACACAAATCAGAGTAACCAAGATAGCATACGGGGCATGAGGAATCCATACCGTTCACCGTTGTACGTAATTCCAAACGTCCTTCGATGTCACAAATCAAGTCCTATTACATACATACAATTGAATGATTAATCTAGCTATCATTACTTAACTCATACTTACTATGTCCTTATACTTCTTACACTTATACTTTACTTACTTACTTTTCATTGATAAGGTTTTACTTTCTTACTTAACTTTGGCATGTTTTCATACATGTACATATATATGTATGTAGGTACATACATATATATATATATATATATATATATATATTAAAAATTTTTTTTTTTTGACCGGACCGGACTTGCGACCGACCTTGCAAGTCCGGTCCATTCCTGTAGCTCAGGTTACGGAAATTCTTCTGGCCGACCGGACTTGCATGTCCGGTCGCAAGTCCGGTCCATTCCAGAAGGTTTCATCGGGGAATTTTTCTGGTCCGACCGGACTTGCAAGTCCGGTCGATTCCAGTAGCATCCTGACGGGAAAATTTTCTGCTCGACCGGACTTGCAAGTCCGGTCGCAAGTCCGGTCGATTCCAGTAGCATTCCTGTCTTGTAAATCTGGGCTCGACCGAACTTGCAAGTCCGGTCGCAAGTCCAGTCCGGCCCAGTATTTGCATTTTAATTTCTGTTTTCAGTCCTCTCTTTCACCCAATACTTCCCCATTGTTCCTACACTTACTCCTACATGTTTTAACACCATTTACACCTCCTAATACACCCTAGTTCATTTCCTAACTCC